>JAKSZU010000018.1:52780274-53499923 GCA_026018925.1 Tupaia tana | reverse complement strand
AGTTTTCCTTCCTTGTCCTGTCCTTATCTGTTTTGAGGATAAGGGTGATGGAGGCTTCATAGAATGAATTCGGGAGAGATTCACCCTTTTGGATCTTTAGAAAGAACTTGAGCAGAATGGGGGTTAACTCTTCTTTGAAAGTTTTATAGAACTCAGAGGTGAATCCATCTGGGCCAGGGCTTTTCTTTGTTGGAAGGCTATTTATTACGGATTCAATCTCCTGGCTTGTTATGGGCCTATTTAGGCTTTCTATATCCTCCTGGCTCAATCTTGGTAGGTTATACATGCCCAGGAATTTGTCCATCTTGTCCAGATTGTCTTGTTTCTTGGCATATAGTTGTTCATAATATCCTCTAATTATGTTCTGTATTTATGCTTTGTCTGTTGTTATATTTCTTGCTTCATTGAAGATTTGATTCACCTGGTTCCTTTCTCTCTTCTTCTTAATAAGTCTCGCTAGTGGTGTATCAATTTTGTTTATCTTTTCAAAGAACCAGCTTTTACTTTCATTTATTTTCTGTATGGTTCGCTTATTTTCTATTTCACTTATTTCTGCTTGGATCTTTATTATTTCCTTTCTCCTGGAGTTTTTTTGGGTTATTTTGCTGTTGCTTTTCCAATTCTCTGAGGCATGATGTTAAGTGATCAATTTGCCTTCTTTCCGTCTTCCTCTTAGAAGCACTAACTGCTATAAACTTCCCTCTTATGACTGCTTTAGCAGTGTCCCAAAGATTATGGAAACTCGTGTCCTCATTATCATTAGCTTCCATGAATCTTTTGATTTCAAACTTTATTTCATCAGTAGTTGTGGAGTCATTCAGTAGTAGGTTATTTAGTTTCCATGTATATGAGTATTTTTGAGGATTTCTCTTGAAATTAAACTCAAGTTTAATTCCATCATGGTCAGAGAAGATGCTGGAAATAGTTTCTATGCCTTTGAATCTGTAGAGGCTTACTTTGTGTCCAATGATGTGGTCAATCTTTGAAAAGGTTCCATGTGGGGGTGAGAAAAAAGTGTATCTAGTAGTTTTTGGATGGAAAGTTCTATAGATGTCTGTTAAGTCAATTTCATTTATGGTATCATTCAGATCCTTTATCTCTTTATGTATTTTTTGTCTAGATGATCTGTACCGAGGGGATAGTGCAGTGTTGAGATTTCCAACCATTAGTGTATTGCAGTCTATCTCCCCTTTTAGATCTAACAGTCTTTCCTTAACATATTTGGGGGCTCCTCTGTTGGGTGCATAGATATTTATAAGAGTTATATCTTCTTGATCTATTGACCCTTTTACTACAATATAGTGCCCTTCTTTGTCTCTTCTAACAGTTTTTGTTTAAAGGCTATTTTGTCAGAAATTAGTATCGCAACTCCAGCTCTTTTTTGGTTCCCAGTTGCATGGAAAAACTTTTTCCAACCCTTCACTTTCAGTCTATGTATGTCTTTATCGATGAGGTGGGTTTCCTGTAGGCAACAGATAGAGGGTCTCAGTTTTTTTATCCATTTGGCCAGTCTGTGTCTCTTGATTGGGGAATTTAATCCGTTCACATTCCGTGTTATTATGGATGTAACTGGATCTGTCCCGATGTTTAAGTTGGCCATTGTCACAGCAGCCTTTTATTCCTTTGTTTCTGTCTGTTAGCTCTTTAGTTGTCCTGGAACAGGACTTTCTTCAGGGTTTCTTGAAGAGCTGGTCTGGTTCTGGCAAATTCTTTCAGGTCTTGTTTGTCTGAGAAGATTTTAATCTTCTTTTCTCATATGAAGGATAATCTTGCAGGATACAATTATCTTGGTTGAAATTGTTTCTCTCTTAGCACTTTCAATACATCTTCCCATTCTTTCCTTGCTTGCATTGTTTCCATTGAGAGGTCCGGAGTTAGCCTGATGGGATGACCTTTCTATGTCACTTCTCGTTTCTCTCTTGCCAGTTTTAGTATCATGTCTTTATCTGTGGTCTTGGATAGTCTGGCTACGATGTGCCTTGGGGAAGATCTTCTGGGGTTGATTCTAACTTGGGTCCTTTGTATTTCTTGGGTCTTGATGCTTGAGTGCCTCTCAAGACTCGGGAAATTTTCTTCCAGGATTTCATGGAATAGATTTTCCATTCCACTATTAGTTTCTTCACCTTCTGGGATGCCAATTATTCTGATATTTGGGCGTCTAATGGAATCTAGTATTTCTCGTATATTATCCTTGTGGGTTTTAGTTATTTTCTCTATCTTTTTGGTGGTTCTTTCTAGGTCAGAGGTTTTATCTTCTACATCAGAAATTCGATCTTCAGCATGGTCTAATTGACTTTTAATACTTTCAAGGGAGTTTTTGATTTCTTCTATTCCAGACTTTATCTCTAATAGCTCCATCTGGTTCTTTCTCAGAGTGTCCATTTCTTCTTTCATATCTTGGAATGACTTCCTCATCCCTTGGAGTTCGTTGTCTCTTTTCTGTTCCAACTCAAAAAATTTGTTCACCATAAATGTTCAAAATTCTTTGTCTGACATTTTGGTAACATTCCATTAGCACAACAGATGGAGGGGAGTTACTCTGTACTTTTGATGGAGATGTATTACCTTGTTTATTCATACCTGAGACTCTTCTGCTACTTCTAGCCATTAGAAGATGTATTCACTTTGAATACCTCTTGCGGGAAGGTTACTCCAACTGGGAGTAAGTGACTTTCCCTTTTACCACAAATTAATGTTTGCCGAAGTCTCTCTTCTGTTCTGTTTTTACCAATATGGTATCAAGAGGGGTATTGTACTGAGGTGTCTGAAAAGCAATATCTCCTTTTTTTTCAGGTGGATCAGTACAAGGGAGGATCCCAGAGAAAGTTAGGTTGTTAGGGAATTTCAGATATCTGATTATAGACCTGTCTAGTCCTTCTGGAAGGGTGGAAGATGAGGAGAGGGTATTAGGTGAAACAACACAAGGAAAAAAAAAAAAAACAGAGAAATAAAGAAAAAGTCGCCAGAGGCCTGCCACTGGGTCTATCTGTGGCCTGCTGCCGGGGACAGGACAGGCTAGGGGGTGGGCACTTGGGCTGGGCTCTGCAGGTGAGGCAGGTGGGCAGTGATGTCCCTGCCTCAGAATTGCTGGCTGGCCAGAGGCTTTCCACTGGGTCTGTCTGTGGCCTGCTGCCGGGAACAGGACAGGCTACCTAGGGGGTGGGCGCTTGGGCTGGGCTCTGCCGGTGAGGCAGGTGGGCAGTGATGTCCCTGCCTCAGAATCGCTGACTGGCCAGAGGCCTGCCGCTGGGTCTGTCTGTGGCCTGCTGCTGGGGACAGGACAGCTGCACTTTTTCTTTCAATGTCCCATTCATCCCTTCTTTCAATCTCAACATTGATTTTGGTTTTTCTTTTATTATTAAAAATTGCCTTTGAGTATCTAAAAAAAAAAAAAAGAAAAAAAAAGAAACTTGTTAGTCTGATGTAATCCCACTTGTCTATGTTGGTGATTATCAACTGTGCTTTGGGGGTCTTATTTAAGAAGTCTTTCCCTACACCAATGTCTCCCAGAGTTTCCCCAGTGTTTTCCAGGAGCAGTTTTGTACTTTGAGGTCTTAGATTTAGATCCTTTATCCACCTTGACTTGATTTTTCTCAAAGGTGAGAGGTAGGGGTTCAGATTCATCTTTCTACAGGTGGAAATCCAGTTTTTCCAGCACCATTTGCTGAAGAGGTTCTCCTTTTCCCACTGGATTGACTGGTACCCCTTGTCAAAAATCAGTTTGAGGGGAACCAGCAGTTAGCATAATGGCTATGTTGCTGGACTCTCACGTAGTCGACTGCGGTTCGCATCCCAGACCCAGTGGCTTAAAACTCACGCTGGGCACGTGTGCGTGAGTGCCCAAGATCCCAAGAGGAGAATGAAGGAGAAGGGATTGCAGCGTGACCATCCCCCCTGGGGGGTGATTTCTCGCTTTCTGTCTCTATGTCTCTCTGTCTGTCTGGTGAGCGTACGCACCCTATAGCGAAAACCTCTCAAAAATAAATAAATAAATAAATAAATAAATAAATAAATAAATAAATAAATAAATAAAAATCAGTTTGAGAATTTATTTCTGGGGATTCTATTCTGTTCCATTGGTCTGCATGTCTGTTTCTGTGCCAGTACCATGCTGTTTTGATTACCACAGCTTTGTACTATATTTTTGGGTCAGGGAGTGAGATGCCACCCACTCCACTCTAGTGCAGAATTGCTTTAGCAATAAGGGGTTTTTTTTATGATGCCAGACAGATTTTATGATTGTCTTTTCTAGATCTGTGAAGAATGAGTCTGGAACTTTTATTGGGATTGCATTAAATATGTAGGTTAATTTTGGTGGAATTGTCATTTTGGTTATACTAATTCTTCCAATTCAGGAACATGGAATGTACTTCCACTTTTTTGTGTCATTTTCATTTTCTGTCTTAAGCTTCACATAGTTTTTCTTGTGGAGGTCTTTAACTTCTTTGGTTAGATTTATTCTTAAGTATCTTATACTTTTTGTGGATATGGTAAATGGAATTTTTTTTTCAGTTCTATCTCAGTCTGCCTGTTGTTCATATATATAGAAGTGCTATAGATTTCTGTATATTTATTTTGTATCCTGCATCTTTACTGTATTCATGTATTACTTCCAGAAATTTTTTCATGGAAACCATTGGGTCTTCAATGTATACAATAATGCCATATGCAAATAGAGAGAGTTTCACCTCTTCTTTCCCTATTTGAATGCCTTTTATTTTATCCTCTTTTCTGCTTGCATTGGAGAACTGCCAGTACTATATTGAAAAGGAGTGGAGGTCGCCATGGAGCTCTTGGGAGAGTATGTCGGACTGGACGGGCAGCAGCAGTGGCTGCGCATGCCCTGTGAGGCGCCAGGTAGCGCTGACCCTTTCCAAGTCCTGTTGTCGGGCATGGCCCAGATGAAAGATCTGATAACCGAGTTCTTCGACCCCCTGGTACAGCGGGAAGTGCAGGACCGGGTGGCTGCACCGCCAGACAAGGCCTCAGACGGTGATGACAAAGATGATGCAGAAGATGAAAAATACATTGATAACATACCTAACTCAGATGGACCATCTGCAAAACGGCCCAAACCGCCATCTTAACGATAGAGTTTATGACATTTAAAAGACTTCTACTATATCCTAATTATCACAAACTGACATTGAAGGATAGTTTGTGCTCCTATTTGGAGAAATGGTTGTTTTATTCTGCTGGGACAATTTTTGTCAAAGTGAAAGCTGTTTCTTATGTTTCTAACAAAGAAGATAAATGTCTAGAGGTGAAATCTGTTTTCTTGTGAGAGAAATAAGCTTCAGGCTATGGAATAAAATAGAACACTTCATAATATATATAAAGTCCTCTAAATTGGGAAGTGAATTTTATCATTTTATTCTATTTTTAAAATAACCATTGAATTGAACTGTGTCACATCTACATCTTTTAGCCTTTGCTTCTGTTATGAAAGGTGTATATCATGGTTTATAGGCAAGAACGTTTCAAAGAACTGACAAAGCAAGTGATGAAAAGGGTATTACATATCAGAATATCAGTTCTTTATAAAGGGAAGGGAAAAAGGGAACAGAAATACTAAAGAGAAAGGAAAGTCCTTGAGAGAGACCCAAGAAAACCTTGAATTCACAGCTACATCCAATGTATACATACACATATACAATGTATACACATATACCACTTAACAATGTGTATTCATTTTATGATTTACCTTGTATCTTAAGAGAGCCAGGTGAGTTATGTTTTTATGCTGTGCTACATGTATGTACATAAGTGCAAACATAAGGCCTTAAATAAATAATCATGTTGACTGTGAAAAAAAAAAAGGAGTGGAGAAAGTGGGCATCCTTGTCTTGTGCCTGTTTTTAGTGGAAACGCTTTCCACTTTTCTCCATTCAGGATGAAGTTCGCTATGGGTTTTTCATAGATAGGTTTGTATTGTGTTGAGTAATGACCCTTGTATGCCAATATTGCTGAGAGTCTTGATCATGAAGGGATGTTGTATCTTATCAAATGCTTTTTCTGCATTAATTGATATGATCATATGTTATTTACTTTTCTTCCTGTTAATATGGTGTATTACATTTATGGTTTTGTGTATCTTGAACCAACCTTGCATTCCTAGAATAAAGCCTACCTGATTGTGATATATCATCTTTTATGTATGTGGTTGGATATGATTTTCTAGTATCTTGTTAAGAATCTATGCATCTATATTCATCAGAGATATTTGTCTATAGTTTTCCTTCCTTTCCTGTCTTTGTCTGTTTTAAGGATAAGGGTGATAGACACTTCATAGAATGAATTAGCGAGGTTATCACCCTTTTGGATCTTTAGAAATAACTTGAGCAAAATGGGGGTTAACTTGTCTTTGAAAGTTTTGTAGAATTCAGAGATGAAGCCCTCAAAACCATGTTTTATCTTTGTGGCAAGATTATTTATTACTCTTTCAATCTCCTGGCTTGTTATGGACCTATTCAGACTTTCTATATCCTCCTGGCTCAATCTTGGTAGATTGTATGTGTCCAGGAATTTGTCTATCTCATCCAGATTGTCTTGTTCCTTGGCATATAGTTATTCATAGTATCTTCTAATAATGTTTTGTATTTCTACTGTCTGTTGTTGTATTGCCTACTTCATTGCAGATCTTATTTACCTGGTTCCTTTTTCTCTTCTTCTTAATAAGTCTCACTAGTGGTGTATAGATTTTGTTTATCTTTTCAAGAACCAGCTTTTACTTTCATTTATTTTCTGTATAGTTTGCTTATTTTCTATTTCATTTATTTTTGCTAGTATCTTTATTATTTTCTTTCTCCTGGAATTTTTTGGATTATTTTGCTGTTGCTTCTCCAATTCTCTGAGGCATGATGTTAGGTGAGTCATTTGCCTTCTTCCCGTCTTCCTCTTAGAAGCACTAACTGCTATAAACTTCCCTCTTATGACTGCTTCTCCAGTGGCCCAAAGATTATGGAAACTCGTGTCCTCATTGTCATTAGCTTCCATGAATCTTTTGATTTCAAACTTTATTTCATCAGTAGTTGTGGAGTCATTCAGTAGTAGGTTATTTAGTTTCCATGTATTTGAGTATTTTTGAGGATTTCTCTTGAAATTATACTCAAGTTTAATTCCATCATGGTCAGAGAAGATGCTGGGAATAGTTTCTATGCCTTTGAATCTGTAGAGGCTTACTTTGTGCCCTATGATGTGATCAATCTTTGAAAAGGTTCCATGTGGGGGAGAGAAAAAAGTGTATCTCGTGGTTTTTGGATGGAAAGTTCTAAAGATGTCTGTTAAGTCTATTTCATTTATGATATCATTCAGATCCTTTATCTCTTTATGTATTTTTTGTCTAGATGATCTGTCCCGAGGGGACAGTGCAGTGTCAAGGCTCCAACAATTAGTGTGTTGCAGTCTATCTCCCATTTTAAGTCTAACAGTCTTCCCTTAAAATATTCAGGTGCTCTTGTGTTAGGCGCATACTTATAAGCATTATATCTTCTTGATTGATTGACCCTTTTACTACAATATAGTGCCCTTGTTTGTCTCTTCAAATAGTTTTTGTTTTAAAGCCTATTATGTCAGAAATTAGTATCGTGACTCCAGCTCTTTTTTGGTTCCCATTGGCATGGAAAACCTTTTTCCAACCCTTCACTTTCAGTCTATGTATGTCTTTATCCATGAAGTGGGTTTCCTGTAGGCAACAGATAGAGGGTTTTTTGTTTTTTTTTAAATCCATTCAGCTAGTCTGTGTCTCTTGATTGGAGAATTTAATCCATTCACATTCAATGTTATTATCGATGTTAACAGATCTGTCCCGACGTTTAAGTTGGCCATTGTCACAGCAGCCTTTTATTCCTTTTTTTCTGTGTATTCATTCTTTAGTTTTCCTGGAACAGTAGTTTCTTCAGGGTTTCTTGAAGAGCTGGTCTGGTGATGGCAAGTTCTTTTAGGTTTTGTTTGTCAGAGAAGATTTTATTGTTTTTCCCATATGAAAAATAATCTTCTTATTTTTTCCTTGTTTGCATCGTTTCTGTTGAGAAGTCCAGTGTTAGCTTGATGGGATGACTTTCAGTCACTTCTCATTTCTCTCTTGCCAGTTTTAGTATCTTGTCTTCATCTGTGGTCTTTGCCAGTCTGGCTATTATGTGCCTTGGAGAAGCTCTTCTTGGGGTGATTCTCTTTGGGATCCTTTGTATTTCTTGGTCTGGATGTTTGAGTGCCTCTCTAGACTTGGGATATTTTCTTCCAGGAATTCATGGAATAGATTTTCCATGCCCTTATTAGTTTCTTCACCTTCTGGGATACCAATTATTCACATGTTAGGGCATCTAATGGAATGTAGTATTTCTCGTATATTATCCTCTTTTTTTGTTATTTTCTCTTTTTGGTGGTTTTTGTAGGTCAGAAGTTTTATCTTCTATGTCAGAGATTTGATCTTCAGCATGCTCTAATCGACTTTTAATACTTTTGAGAGAGTTTTTTATTTCCTGTATTTCTGATTTCATCTCTAATAGTTCCATCCAATTCTTTCTTAACATGTCTCTTTTTTTTTTATGTATCAGGGAAGGACTTCCTAATCTCCTGTACTTCATTGTCTCTTTTCTGTTCCAACTCATAGAATTTGGTCACCATGAATGTTCTAAATTCTTTCTCTGATATTTTGGTAACTTTCTCTTTTTGTTTGTTTGTTTGTTTGTTTTGTTGTTTTTATTTTGTTTTTCTTTTATTGTTTTTTTTGTTTTGTTTTTGAGAAATGGAAGGGACTCACTATGTTCTTTTGATGGAGACACATTTCCATTTTTATTTACACCTGAGGCTCTTCTACTTCTAGCCATTGGGAGATGTATTCACTTTGGAATACCTTTTAGGAGAATGTTTTTTCAACTAGGAAGTGTGTTTCCCTTTTGCTGTGGACTCACGAGTGCCAAGTCTCTCTTCTGTTGTGTTTAGCAATGTGGTACAAGGAGGAGTATTCTATTCAGGTTTCTGAAGAGCAGTATCTTTTTTTCACAGGTGGTTCAGTAAAAGGGAGGACCCAAGGGAGTCTTACAGTACTAGGGTATTTCAGAACTGTGGTTCTAGACCTATCTAGTCCATCTGGGAAGGTGGGGGAAGAGAGAACAAAATATGAGAGAAGAAAGTAAGAAGGAGGATAAAGAAAAAGTCACCTCATGTCCCTTAGACCAAGGGTCTGGACATAGAAGTAAAACCTGCTATAGAGCTGCGGACAGTCCTGTGTGGTAAGGAGAAGTGTGAAATTATCAAATGAAAGAAGAAGAGAAGAAAAAATAAGGCCTACCTAGCTGACAGATATGGGTCTCCGGACTTGGGGGTGACAGGGCTGGAGCTGGGTCAGGAAGTCCTGCCTCAGTGTCCCTTAGGTCAGGGTTCTGGAGATGGAAGTAGGGCCTTCTGTAGAGCTAGGGGCAGTCCTGGCTGACAGAGATAGGGGGTCTCTGGGCTTGGGGGTGCTGGGGTTGGAGCTGGGGCATGGGGCCCTGCCTCAGTGTCCTTTAGGCCAGGGGTCTGGAGATAAAAGTAGGGTCTGAGGTAGCTAGGGGCAGTCCTGGCTGACAGAGATAGGGGGTCTCTGGGCTTGGGGTGCCAGGGCTGGAGCTGGGGCAGGGGGCCCTGTTTCAGTGTCCCTTAGGCCTGGGGTCTGGAGATGAAAGTAGGGTCTGCTGTAGAGCTGGAGGTAATCCTGGCTGACAGATAAAGGGGGTCTCTGGGCTTGGGGATGCTGGGGCTGGAGCTGGGAAAGGGGGCCCTGCCTCAGTGTCCCTTAGGCCAGGGGTCTTGAGATGGAAGTAAGGTCTCTGTGTCACACTTTTTTGATCAATTCATCCACTGGTGATCATTTGGGTTGATTCCATGTCTTAACAATCGTGAATAATGCCACAGTATATATAGATGTGCAAGCATTTTTTTTAACTGAGTGTTCTCCTGGCCTTTGGGTAGATACTCAGGACTGTAATTGCTGGATCATATGGTACTTCTATTTGAAGGTCTTTGAGGAACCTCCATATTGTTCTCCACAGTGGTTAGACCAATTGACATTCTCACCAACAATGTAGGAGAGTTCCCCTTCTACCAGATCCCCTACAACAGTTTTTTTTTTTTAATCTTTGCCATTCTGACTGGCGTTAGGTGGTATCTTATTGTAATTTTCATCTGTATCTCCCTTATGATGAGGAATGTTTAGTATTTTTTTCGTATGCTTTTTAGCTGTTCATATGTCTTCTTTAGAGAGTTGTTTATTAATCTTATTTTCCCATTTTTTAACTGGGTTGTTCATTTTCTTCTAGATAAGCCACTTGAGTTCCCTCTGTATTCTGGTTATCAGTCCTTTATCTGAGGCATAGTTTACAAAATTATCTCCCATTCCAAGGGTTGTTAATTCATACTAATTACTGTGTCCTTTGCTGTGCAGAAACTTCTTAATCTGATGTAATCCCACTTGTCTATTTTGGGGGTTATTGCCTGTGATTTGAGGGTCTTGCTTAAGAAGTCTTTGCCTACCTCAATGCCTCCCAGAGTTTCTTCAGTGTTTTCCAGTAGTAATTTTATAGTTTGTGGACTTAGGTTTAGATCTTTGATCCACTTTGAATTTATTTTTGTTAATGGTGACAGATAGGGGTTCAGATTCATCTTTCTGCAGGTGGATACCCAGTTTTTCCAGCACCATTTATGAAAGATGTTTTCCTTTTCCCACCAGATTGACTGTTACCCTTTGTCAAATATCAGTTGGCTGTATGTTTTGGGGTTTGGTCTATTTAAATGGTTAAATGTTAAATGGTTTGGAGCAAGGCATTGGCCTGAGACTTTGGTTATACCTTCAACTATGTAAATTAACCTGCAAAGGGTTAAAATTTTAGTGGCCAATTTTGTGGTTACACCCACACTATATAAATTAACCTGCAAAGCATTAAAGATTTACTGGCTAATCTTGTGACTAATGTGGGAAACTACAAAAAGCAATAGCCTGCATAAGCAGTCTTACACATTTATAGTTACAGATCACAAATTTTTTAAACTAATAATGGATAGTACTCTAAGCAGTTCTTTGTATGTTTGGTGTTGTTTTTAGTGACCTAGGCCCAGAGAGGAGGCAAAACATTTCTGGTGGTGATCAGGTACAGGGGTTCCTTTGAATTTACTAAAGAGTTCTTCCATTGGTTAACCATGGCCCAAAAAGGCAGGACTTGTGGAAGGGGTGGGGTGGAGCCTTGTAGGTTATAGGTAGGTTTTACAGTTTTTTGGTTGGTGATTGCAAAAGATTTCTGACATCAGAAATAAATGTACTTTGGGACCAGCAGTTGGTGTAATGGCTATATTGCTGGACTCCCACATAGTCAACCACGGTTCGAGTCCCGGACCCGGTGGCTTAAACTCACGCCGGGCGCGTGTGCATGTGTGCCCAAGATCCTGAAAGGCAAATGGAGGAGAAGGGATTGAGGAGTGGCCATCCCCCCTGGGGGGTGATTTTCTGCTTTCTGTCTCTCTGTCTCTCTCTGTCTGTCTGGCGAGCGCACGCGCCCTATAGCAAAAACCTCTCCAAAAAAAAAGAAAGAAATGTACTTTAACAGAGATAAGGAGGCATAATATACAACACAAAGATACTATGCCAAGAATGGGATGTAGGAAGAGTCAATGGGTCAAAATGGTCTTAATGTTTGTGGGCGTAACTCCCTCCAGACCCTCTGGAAAAAATTTGGGAACAGGAAAATCAGACTTCTGTCCTCAGTGCCCTCTGTTGGTCAGAAATCATTCCTCTGAATTCATGTGTAGGCCACAAAATTGACCGGCCCCATGGTGCCAGGAAGGCTCATTCTAGGAGTCAGGTCTCATGGTGCTAGGCAGGCTTATTTCTAGGAGTCAGGTCCCATGGTGTTAGACAGGCTTGTCTCTAGGAGTCAGGTCCCATGGTGCTAGAAGGTTTATTCCTAGGAGTTAGGTCTTCCAGCACTAGGAAGGCAGATTCCTAGAGGTAGGCCATAAGTCGTCCATTGTTATTGGCAGTGGAGTCCTGGGGGAAGTATATTTCTGATTGACTCAATAGCCAGTTGGACAAAGGGAAAAGTCAGGCCTCAAAGGGCTGAGAGCAATTTGTTTAGAACTTTGAATGGCAAAATGAAAATACCTACAATGACTTAATAGCAGTTAATTACAATAGAGGTAAATGACAAAATAGTTTTTCTATTGTACACAGCATTTTAAGATAATAAATTTTTTTTCTGAAACTTTTCTTTTTTTTTGTAACTTAATTTACATTCTTTCCCTAAGCATCATCACAGCATACAAAATGTGATTTCCCATCCAGAATATACTGCATAGTGACTTAATCATGCATATTATTATCCAAAATTTTCCATTTATACTTCCTAGAATTTTTTACCCCTCTTTCTGACCCTCTGTCCTTTCCCACCCTCTTCTCCTACTGTCTCTGGTGTCTACAATTGTCTTCAATGACCGTAGTAAGATATATAGCCCCAGCTAGGTGCTACTTTATAGGATGCCTAAAGTTAGACTTGTGTTCATGGAAATGTATATATTATCTGTGTGTGCTATGAAAATATTTAGATTAATTAAGATCTTTAGTAATTCAATAAAAAAAGTGGGGGGAAAACAGTATAGAAAGTAAACATAGATACCAGAGACAATGTGGGAAGAGAGTGGGAGATGGCTGAGGGTAAGAGATAGGGAATCAAGGATGGGGGGGAGCAAAACATGCAAGAAACAAGAAATGGAAAATTATTTGTTGACAATAACATGTATGTTGATGTGCTTGATTGAGCCAATATACAGTGTACTCTGTATGGAAAATCTCATTTTGTATGCTGTAATGATGTACGGTGAATGAATGTAAACAAATAAATTTAAATTTAAAACAAAGATAATAAATTTATGGGACCAGCAGTTCATGTAATGGCTATGTCACTGAACTCCCATGTAGTCAACTGTGGTTCGAGTCCCGGACCCGGCAGCTTAAACACATGCTGGGCGTGTGTGTGTGTGTGTATGCCTAAGATTCCGAGAGAATAAAGGAGAAGGGATTGTAGCGGTGATTTCTCACTTTCTGTCTCTCTGTATCTCTCTGTCTTTCTGGCGAGCACATGTGCCCTATAGCAAAAACCTCTCCAAAAAAAAAAAAAAAAAGATAATAAACTTATGACTGATAGTGTCATATCAAGATCATCAAACTTGGGGCTGGCAGGTGGTGTGGTGGTTAAGGGCGCTGGACTCCCACATGGCCGACCATGGTTTGAGTCCTGGACCTGCCGGTTTGCTTTCTCATTTTCTCTCTATCTATATTTCTCTCCCCGTCTCTGGTCAAATTTAAATAAATAAATATAGTTAAATAAAATAATTCTTTAAAAGAAACATTAAACAAGGACCAGCAGTAGCCGTAATGGCTATGTCGCTGGACTCCCATGTAGTCGACCACAATTCAAGTCCCAGAGCCAGTGGCTTACACTCATGCCAGACATGTGTGCGTGCATGTCCGAGATCCTGAGAGTAGAATGGAGAAAGGATTGTGACGTAGCCATCACCCTTAGGGGGTGATTTCTCACATTCTGTCTCTCTGTCTGTCTCTGTCTTTCTGGTGAGCACACATGCCCTATAGCAAAAACCTGTCCATTAAAAAAAAATTTTTTAAAAATCTGGGACCAGTAGTTGCCATCATGGTTATGGCAATGGACTTTCATGTATTCAACCACGGTTCAAGTCCCAGACCCAGTGGCTTAAACTCATGCTGGGCACATGTGCATGTATGCCCAAGATCCCAAGAGGAGAATAAAGGAGAAGGGATTGCAGCATGACCATACCCCCAGGGGGGTGATTTCTCACTTTCTATCTCTCTGTCTCTCTCTTTCTGGCAAGCACATGCACCTTATAGAAAAAAAAATTCAAAAAAAAAGCAAAAAAAAAGAAGTATCATTAAACATAAATTTATGATTCGAAATATATTTGCACCAGTGACATGTATCCAGATAACATTAAAAAGGACTTAGTAATCAGTTGACAATGATCCTTATATAAACTGATATATCGGATAAGCTTTTACAAAAATGGGATGCATTCTTTGAGATTTTCCAGGACTCATTCCCTGCCTGAGATATCTGATCTTTCTTTCCTCTCTTAACTCTCCACTTCATTATTCCTTCTTTGTGCCCATGCCTCTATTTAATTTTCCTGCATCATATATTATCTTAAAACTATGAATGAGAAAAAAAAAAAGAAAAAATAGAAGGAAATATAGCAAAGAGAAAAGGGGAAAACTTCCAAATTTGCCAGAAAGGGTACTAGTTGGTCATAGGATCTTAAATTAAATAGAGCAGGGATGTCCTAAAAAGAGACAGTTTCCCTTTTGTTTAAGAAAAATAATAAGGTAGAAGACAGGGAGCCTAAAAATATAGTTAGCGTATGAGCCCAAAATGGTTAAGTTTTGAGATGGAGACAAAGAAGCTCTGCTGCTTGCTCTTGAGAGACGTCTTGCAGCTCAGTGATTGACCTAGGCAGCATGACCTAGACCTGTCATAGGATAAGAGAGTGCTGAGCTGCATTGTGTAAAATCCTTGGTTCTTTGGGTCCAGATCACTAAAATATAGACCTGTAACTAGGTGAAAAATAAAGCCACAACAATCTCTTTTAGGTGGAAAGATTTTTTTTCTTTTTTTAATTTACATTTTTTAATACATTCAATCACATTATTTAGCTTACAAGGTGATCATTTCAATATGTGAACATTTCTCCCCAGTTCAGTTGATCAACATATAACAAGACTACCTCCCTGTCTCACCAATGCTGTCTCTGTATCCCTCCTCCAAATGTTTTTCCCTAGGCCCCACTCCTCCACACTCACCACATCTGGCATTCACACCCATCTCTGTGTTTGTACATCCTTTAGCCCGTCAGTTTCAGTTATAGAGTGTGAACACTCGGTATATATTAAGTGGGGACATACAATGTCTCTTCTTCGTAGCCTGCCTTGCTTCACTCAGCAGTAAATCTTCCATATTCTTCCACTTTCTGTCAAAAGTCAGGGTTTTGTTGTTCTTTAGGGCTGAATAGTATTCCATAGAGTATATGTGCCACAGTTTTTCAATCCATTCATCCACACGGGGGCATTTGGGTTGGTTTCATGTCTTAACAATCATGAAAAGTGCCGCAATAAACATCAATGTGCAAGCACTTTTCCAATGAAGAATTCTTCTGTCCTTTGGGTAGATACCAAGGAGTGGGATTGCTGGATCACATGGTAGTTCTATTTGTAGACTTTTGAGGAATCTCCAAATTGTTCTCCACAGTGGTTGGACTAATTTACATTCCCACCAGCAGTGTAAGAGAGTTCCCCTTTCACCACACCCCCGCCAACACTTACCATGTTTTGTTTTTTTAATCTTAGCCATTCTGACTGGGGTTAGGTGGTATCTCATTGTTGTTTTATCTGCATCTCCCTTACTATGAGAGATGTTGACCATTTTTTCATATGCCTTTTGGCTATTCGTATGTCATCTTTACAGAGTGTTTTTTTCAACTCCTTCTCCCATCTTTTAATAGGGTTGATCATCTTTTTTCCAAACAGCTTCTTTAGTTCCTTGTGTATTCTGGTTATCAATCCCTTATCTGATGCATAATTTAGAAAAATATTTCCCATTCTGGGGAACCAGCAGTTAGCGTAATGGCTATGTCGCTGGACTCCCACGTAGTCGACCGCGGTTCGCGTCCCGGACCCGGTGGCTTAGAACTCACACCAGGCACGTGTGCGTGCATGCCCAAGATCCTGAGAGGAGAATGAAGAAGAAGGGATTGCAGTGTGTCCATCCACCCTGGGGGGTGATTTCTCGCTTTCTGTCTCTATGTCTCTCTGTCTGTCTGGCGAGAGTACGCGCCCTATAGCGAAAACCCCTCAAAAAAAAAAAAATTCTCATTCTGAGGGCTGTCAATTCACACTAATTACTGTGTCTTTTGTCATGCAGAAACTTCTTAGTCTTATGTAATCCCACTTGTCTATTTTGGGGATTATCGACTGCTTTGGGGGTCTTATGTAAGAAGTCTTTTCCTACCCCAATGTCTCCCAGAG
Organism: Tupaia tana; assembly: GCA_026018925.1. Lineage (NCBI taxonomy): Eukaryota > Metazoa > Chordata > Mammalia > Scandentia > Tupaiidae > Tupaia > Tupaia tana. The sequence goes on along the minus strand of JAKSZU010000018.1, from coordinate 53,483,845 downwards.
TTTCCCCAGTGTTTTCTAGAAGCAGTTTAATAGTTTGGGGTTTTAGATTTAGATCCTTGATCCACCTTGACTTGATTTTTGTCAAAGGTGAGAGGTAGGGGTTCAGATTCATCTTTCTACAGGTTGAAATCCAGTTTTTCCAGCACCATTTGCTAAAGAGGTTTTCCTTTTCCCACTGGATTGACTGGTACCCCTTGTCAAAAATCAGTTTGAGAATTTATTTCTGGGTGAAGCAAGCCAGGCTATGAAAGAAAGATAACAAGAAGACAACTTCATGGCTCCTGAGAACTAGTGATTTCAGGGGAATAAGCAAAATGAAGATTTTCCACTGATAATTCAGCCTCCAGCCCAGAAACTCGAGTGGTAGAAAGACTTTCAAGCCTCAAAAATTAGGTTTTCTCATTTTTGCTTTTTTTTTTTTAATTTTTTTTAACTTTTTTCTTCTCTTTTTCTCTGTTTCTTGGTTGTTTTTGTTGCTGTTGTTTCTCTCTCTGTTTCCTTTGCTGCATGCTCCTGAACATTCAGATTGTACTTCAAGTTTGGGAAGAAACAGACTTTCCATCAGATGACTAGAAATCAGTGCAGGACCACAAGAAATATGGGAAAGCAAGAAAATACCTCTCCTCCAAGGGAAAAGAATAACTCCTCTTCATCCACAGACAGTTCAATGGGAACCATGGAAATGTCTGATAAAGAATTTAGAACATTCATAATGGCAAAGCTAACAGAGATGGAAGAGAAGAGAGATAATGAACTGCAGAAAAGAAACGAGAAAGAAGCTGACGAGTTCTGGGAGGTGAAGAAATTCTTACAAGATCTAAAAGAGGAATTACACATTTTACAAAAGAATCAAATGGAACTGCTAAAGATGAAGACTATAATACAGGAAGTCAAAATCTCTCTTGAGGTTATTGCTCCTTTCCCAGTGCAGGACGCGGTAGTGGTGAGCCACAGTGCCAGGCCTGGGGTTGTCTGTGTCCCACCCCGGGTCAGGGACGAGGTGGTGACTTGACTCTTGGGCTGTGAGCCCAGGAGGAAGCGCAGGAGGCCGCCATCCCTGCTGTCCAGTACTCCTTACCCTCCATTCCCTACCCTGCTCCACCCGGCCATCTGGATGGCTCTAGACTGACTGCCTGGGACAGGGGTAGCAGTCACAGCCGCCGGAGCTGTGGTGAAGCTGCAGCCCTCAGGGTTGCGATAGCTAGGAGGAGGCGGACAAGAGAAGATGGCGTCAGAGCCAGAGCCCAAGGTGCAGGACATTGACCGCAGTTTGCTGGAATGTTCGGTGGAGGAGACCATGGGGAAATGACTGCAAGCAACGGACCTCACTAGAGAAGTGTGCTAACATCTAGCCCACTATGTACCCAAAATCTACTGCAGGGATTCCCAACCCTTTCCCACAGAAAAAGGACATATTGGCACAGCATGTTTTGTTGGGACCTGTTGTATGGAATGGTACCTCTGTGGTGAAGACCATACATTTGGATTTCCAAAACTTGAACACGCAAACAAACCTTCTCATCTTTGTGGTCGTGTTTTTAAGTAGGAGAGCCTACATACTCCTACAGTAAACTTTAAGTCATCAAAGCCCAAATTGGCAGACTGCTGTAAAATTACTGACCATTACTCTTCAATGTGTCATGGTTACGAAAGTCAAGAAAAAACAGGAACTGGAACCAGCAGTTAGCATAATGGCTATGTCGCTGGACTCCCACGTAGTCGACCGCGGTTCGCGCCCCGGACTCGGTGGCTTAAACTCACGCCGGGCACATGTGCGTGCGTGCCCAAGATCCCGAGAGGAGAATGGAGGAGAAGGGATTGTGGCATGGCCATCCCCCCTGGGGGGTGATTTCCTGCTTTCTATCTCTCTGTCTCTCTCTGTCTGTCTGACGAGCGCACGCGCCCTATAGCAAAAACCTCTCCTAAAAAAGAAAAAAAAAAACAGGAACTGCCACAAACCAGAGGAAACTAAGGACACCTGACTACTAAGGAAATGCAGGAAAATGCAGGATCTTATATTGGATCCTGGAATAGATAATAGACTTCTGTAGAAAAACTGATAAAATTTGTAATTACTAATATTGTGCCACTGTTATTTTCCTGGCTTTGATAACTATACTATGATTAACATTAAGGGAAACTGGGTAAGAATATAAAGGAAACTTCTATCTTTTTTTTGCAATTTTTCTAAGTCTAGAATTGTGTCAAAGTTAAAAAATATAAAACAAAGTAAATATTTCAGTTTAAAAATTGGATTAAAAAACAGTAGGGCAGGGACCAGCAGTTAGCATAATGGCTACGTCACTGGACTCCCATGTAGTAGACCGCGGTTCAAGTCCTGGACCCGGCAGCTTAAACTCATGCCAGGCACGAGTGTGTGCATGCCCAAGGTCCCAAGAGGAGAATGGAGGTGAAGGGATTGCAGTGTGGCCATACCCCCTGGGGGGTGATTTCTCGCTTTCTGTCTCTGTCTTTCCGGTGAACACAAGCACCCAATAGCGAAAACCTCTCCCAAAAAAAAAAAAAAAAAAAAAAAAAAAAAAAAAAAAAGGCAAGCTCAAACAATCAAGAACAAAGGGAATAAGATAATCAGAAAATGGGATAAAAATAGAAGTACAAAGAGACATTAACTCTTTTTGAATTCTAAATAAGCTGAATGTCTGGTAAGATTTATTATAAAAAAGAGAAGATGCAAATACACAGAAATAAACTTAACCACATTCTTTTTCATGATATCATATCACAAGGTTAGATTCTCTATGTTGCTTTGAATAAAAAGCATGTACCTTGTAAAAAATCAGTATGGAGTGGTTCCGGCCACCAGGCGGACTGAGGCTGCTGGCCCGACCCTCCCCAAACCTTCGCGCATCCCCACCATTCCTCCTCCTTGGACCCCAGGTTTGTGGTCTTGGACTTTAAGATGAACTCTCACCCCACCCTACCCGCAAACCGGATCGAGCCAGACAGTGGTTCCAGACACCAGGCAGACTGAGGCTGCAGGCCCGACCCCCCCGCCCCGAACCTTCGCGCATCCCCACCGTTCCACTTCCTTGGACCCCAGGTTTGTTGTCTTGGACTTTAAGACGAACTCCCACCCCACCCCACCCGCAAACCAGATCGAGCCGGCCAGTGGTTCCGGACACCAGGCGGACTGAGGCTGAAGGCCTGACCAACCTGATCCTGTCACTCATCCTCTGGCCCTTTCCTACTAGCCTTTGGAGTCTCTGGATTTTGGTGATTTGAATAGCGCACGGTGCACTATGCATGCCATGCAATTTTCTTTTTCCGTTTTTCTTTGTTCTTGAGGTGTTGCTTATTAGGTCAGTTGGAGGCTCACCACTCCTTAGAAACAGGGAGGACTGCTTTTTTCGACCCCTGGGCCAGGATCTTTGAGGGAGGACTGCCCCCCAGTAGCTCCAGCCCCGGGACCCCAAGCCAGACTCCCCTCTTTCAGCCAGGAACGCCCTCAGTTCATCCACACCACACTCCCATCTTTCGACCCCTGGGCCAGGATCTTCGAGGGAGGACTGCCCCCCAGTAGCTCCAGCCCCGGGACCCCAAGCCAGACTCCCTTCTTTCAGTCAGGTACATTTTTTTTCCCTTTTTTTTCTCTGTCCTGTTACCCACGTCTTTCATTTGTAAATTTCTCTCTTCTGATTAACACATAGGAACGCCCTCAGTTCATCCACACCACACTCCCATCTTTAGACCCCTGGCGAAATCGCGTACCACGCGCTAAGACTTTTTCTTTATTCTACATATTATTTTCTTCCCAGTTTCTCAATCCTCACTTCCTTTATCTGCACCATCCCTGGCTGTCCAGATAGGTCTAGAATTACAATTCTGAAACATTCTAGCATTTTAAGACTCTCTAGAATCCTCCATTTCCCTGAAACACCTGTGAAGAAGGAGATACATTTCTTTGGACACCTGAAGAGAATACTTTTTTCTTGGATTACATTACTAAACACAATTGAAGACAGACTTTGGCTGTCTCCATTCCACATCAGAAAGGAAACACACTTGCTCCTATTAGAAGAAACCTTCTCGTAAAAGGTTTTTCAAAGGGAACACATCTCCCAATGGTTAGAAGTACAAGAACCTCAGGCCTGAATAAAGCAGGAAATATGTCTCCATCAAAGGAACACAGTAACTCCCTTCCTGTTCCTGAAAAAATAGAGGACGTTACCAAAATGTCCGAGATAGAGTTTAGAACATTCATGTTGAACAAGTACTATGAGCTGGAACAGAAAAGAGACAATGAATTACAGGAGATGAGAAAGTCCTTCAATGATATGAAGGAAGAAATTCTGAGGAAGAATAAGACGGAACTATTAGAGGTGAATTCTGAAATACAGGAAATCAAAAACTCTCTTGAAAGTATTAAAAGTCGAATCGACCATGCTGAAGGTCGAATCTCTGATGTAGAAGATAAAACTTTGGACCTAGAGAAAACCACCAAAAAGATAGAGAAAATAACAAAAAAACATGAAGATAACATACGAGAATTACTAGATTCCATTAGACGTCCTAACGTCCGAATAATTGGTATCCCAGAAGGTGAAGAAACTAATAAGAGCATGGAAAACCTATTCCATGAAATCTTGGAAGAAAATTTCCCAAGCATAGAGAGGCACTCGAACATCCAGACCCAAGAAATACAAAGGACACCAAATAGAATCAACCCAAGAAGATCTTCCCCAAGGCATATCATAGCCAGACTGGCTAAGACCACAGATAGAGATAAGATACTAAAACTGGCAAGAGAGAAACGAAAAGTGACTTACAAAGGTCACCCCATCAGGCTAACACCAGACTTCTCAACGGAAACAATGCAAGCAAGGAAAGAATGGGAAGATGTATCAAAAGTGTTAAGAGAGAAACAATTCCAACCAAGACTATTGTATCCTGCAAGATTATCCTTCATATGGGAAAAAAAGATTAAAATCTTCTCAGACAAACAAAACCTGAAAGAATTTGCCAGCACCAGGCCAGCTCTCCATGAAACCCTGAAGAAAGTACTGTTCCAGGAAAACTAAAGAAGTAACAGCCAGAAACAAAAGAGTAAAAGGCAACTAATACAATGGCCAACTTAAATGTCGGGACAGATCCATTAACCTCAATAATAACATTGAATGTTAATGGATTAAACTCTCCAATCAAGAGACACAGACTGGCTGAATGGGTTAAAAAACAAAAACCCTCTATCTGTTGCCTACAGGAAACCCACTTCATGGATAAAGATATACATAGACTGAAAGTGAAGGGTTGGAAAAAGATTTTCCATGCAAATGGGAACCAAAAAAGACCTGGAGTCGCAATACTGATCTCTGACAAAATAGACTTTAAAACAAAAACTGTTTGAAGAGACAAAGAAGGGCACTATATTGTAGTAAAAGGATCAATCGATCAAAAAGATATAACGTTTATTAATATCTATGCGCCCAACACAGGAGCACCCAAATAAGTGAAGGAAAGACTGCTAGATCTAAAAAGGGAGATAGACTGCAACACACTAATTGTTGGAGACCTCAACACTGCACTATCCCCTCTGGATAGATCATCTAGACAAAAAATAGGTAAAGAGATAAAAGATTTAAATGATATAAATCAAATGGACTTAACAGACATCTATAGAACTTTCCATCCTAAAACCTCAAGATACATTTTTTTCTCGCCGCCACATGGAACGTTCTCAAAGACTGACCACATCATTGGGCACAAAGCAAGCCTCTACAGATTCAAAAGCATAGAAACTATACCCAGCATCTTCACCGACCATGATGGAATTAAACTTGAGTTTAATTTCAAGAGAAATCCTCAAAAATACTCAAATACATGGAAACTTAATAACCTACTCCTGAATGACTCCACAACTACTGAAGACATAAAGACTGAAATCAAAAGGTTCATGGAAGCCAATGACAATGAGGACACGAGTTTCCATAATCTTTGGGACACTGCTAAAGCAGTCATAAGAGGGAAGTTCATAGCAATTAGTGCACATAAGAGGAGCATGGAAAGAAGGCAAATGGATCACCTAACATCATGCCTCACAGAATTGGAAAAGCAACAGCAAAAAGATCCAAAAAACTCCAGGAGAAAGGAAATAATAAAGATACGAGCAGAAATAAATGAAATAGAAAATAAATGAACTATACAGAAAATAAATGAAAGTAAAAGCTGGTTCTTTGAAAAGATAAACAAAATTGATACACCACTAGCGAGACTTATAAAGAAGAAGAGAGAAAAGAACCAGGTGAATTAGATCTGCAATGAAGCAGGCAAAATAACAACAGACATAGTAGAAATAAAAAACATTATTAGAGAAACAAGAAACAAGATAATTTGGATGAGATGGACAAATTCCTGGACATGTATAATCTACCTAGATTGAGCCAGGAGGATATAGAAAGTCTGAATAGGTCCATAACAAGCCAATAGATCAAATCGGTTATAAATAACCTCCCAACAAAGAAAGCCCTGGCCCTGATGGATTCACCTCTGAATTCTACAAAACTTTCAAAGAAGAGTTAACCCCCATTCTGCTCAAGTTATTTCTAAATATCCAAAAGGGTGAATCTCTCCCTAATTCATTCTATGAAGCCTCTATCACCCTTATCCTTAAAACTGATAAGGACAGGACAAGGAAGGAAAACTACAGACCAATATCCCTGATGAATATAGACGCGAAGATTCTCAACAAGGTACTAGCAAAGCGTATACAACAACTTATCAAAAAGATTATACATCATGATCAGGTAGGCTTTATCCCAGGAATGCAAGGTTGGTTCAGCATACGCAAAACCATAAATGTAATACACCATATTAATAGGAAGAAAAATAAAAACCATATGGTCATATCAATTGATGCAGAAAAAGCATTTGATAAGATACAACATCCCTTCATGATCAAGACTCTCAGCAAAATGGGCATAGAAGGGCCATTTCTCAACACAATAAAAGCTATTTATGAAAAACCCATAGCGAACATCATCCTCAATGGAGAAAAGCTGAAAGCTTTTCCACTAAAAACGGGTACAAGACAAGGATGTCCACTTTCTCCACTCCTCTTCAATATAGTACTAGAAGTCTTGGCCATTGCAATCAGAAAAGAGGAAAAAATAAAAGGCATTCAAATAGGAAAAGAAGAGGTGAAACTCTCTCTATTTGCAGATGACATGATTGTATACATAGAAGACTCAATTGTTTCCATAAAAATATTTCTGGAAGTAATACATGAATACAGTAAAGTTGCAGGATACAAAATATCCAGAAATCTATAGCATTTCTGTATACGAACAACAAGCAGACTGAGATTGAACTGAAAAAAGTTGTTCCACTTACCATAGCCACAAAAAGTATAAGATACTTAGGGATAAATCTAACTAAAGAAGTTAAAGACCTCCATAAGGAAAACTATGAGAAGATAAAAAAAGAAATTGAAAATGACACAAAAAAGTGGAAGGACATCCCATGTTCCTGAATTGGAAGAATTAATATAATCAAAATGGCAATTTTACCCAAATTAATCTACCTATTTAATGCAATGCCAATCAAAGTACCAGACACATTCTTCACAGATCTAGGAAAGACAATCATAACGTTTGTCTGGAATCATAAAAGACCCCGTATTGCCAAAGCAGTTCTGCACAAGAAGAATGGAGTGGGCGGCATCTCACTCCCTGACCCAAAAATATACTACAAAGCTGTGGTAATCAAAACAGCATGGTACTGGCACAGGAACAGACAGGTGGACCAATGGAACAGAATAGAGTCCCCAGAAATGAATGCTCAAACACACAGCCAACTGATTTTTGACAAGGGGCACCAGTCAATCCTGTAGGAAAAGGAAAACCTCTTCAGCAAATGGTGCTGGAAAAACTGGATCTCCACTTGCAGAAAGAGGAATCTGAACCCCTACCTCTCACCTCTGACAAAAATAAAGTCAAGGTGGATCAAAGATCTAAATCTAAGACCTCAAACTATAAAACTGCTCCTTGAAAACACCGGGGAAACTCTGGGAGACATTGGGGTAGGGAAAAACTTCTTAAATAAGACTCCCAACGCACAGTCTATGATCCCTAAAATAGACAAGTGGGATTACATCAGACTAAGAAGTTTCTGCATGGCAAAAGACACAGTAATTAGTGTGAACAGACAGCCCTCAGAATGGGAAAATATTTTTGTAAACTATGCATCAGACAAGGGACTGATAACCAGAATCCACAAGGAACTCAAGCAGCTGTTCCGGAAAAAGACAATCAATCCTATTAAAAGATGGGAGAATGAGTTGAAAAAACCACTTTCTAAAGATGACATACAAATAGCTAAACGACATATGAAAAAATGCTCAACATCCCTCATTGTAAGAGAAATGCAGATCAAAACAACAATGAGATATCACCTAACCCCAGTCAGAATGTCTAAGATTAAAAAAAAAAAAGAAAAAATGATAAGTGCTGGAGGGGGTGTGGTGAAAAGGGAACTCTCTTACACTGCTGGTGGGACTGTAAATTGGTACAACCACTGTGGAGAACAATTTGTAGATTCCTCCAAAATCTACAAATAGAACTACCATATGATCCAGCAATCCCACTCCTTGGTATCTACCCGAAGGACAGAAGAATACTTAATCGAAAAAGTGCTTGCACATCGATGTTTATTGCGGCACTTTTCACGATTGCTAAGTCATGGAAACAACCTAAATGCCCACGAACTGATGAATGGTTAGAAAAACTGTGGCACATATACTCAATGGAATACTATTCATCCATAAAAAACAACAAATCCCTGGCTTTTGAAAGGAAGTGGATGAATATGGAAGACTTACTGTTGAGTGAAGCAAGCCATGCTATGAAGGAGAGGCATTGTATGTCCCCACTTAATATATACCGAGTGTCTGCACTCTAAATGTGTGTGTGTGTGTGTATATATATATATATATATATATATACACACACACATATATATACACATACATATATATATGTGTGTGTATATATATGTATATATATTTTTTGAAACCATTCTGCTTCTGTTGTTATAGAGTTTTAAAATTATACAAAATTATAAGACATTATTTTGAACTTTATCTTTAAAATTCAGTATTTTGAGATTTTGAAAGTTGTTTGTAAACTGTCAAGAATTATGGAGTATGAGCTAAAATTTTTTGCTATGTAAAGTAAATGTTTGTGGAAAAATGTAAAAATAAATAAATGAAAAAAATATTAAAAAAAAAAAGAAACAGGGAGGACTTTGGGCCATCCAGGACTAGTTGCAACAATTAATGGTAATTGTGAGCAACAGATAGGCTAACCATAATAGAAATCATCAAATTTCTAATCATAAACAAGTTTTAACACTCAGAGTTACCTTAAATAAGTTAGGAAGCAACATACAGAGTACCTGATGACTAGGAACAATCACAGAGGCTAAAGAAATATGAGCAAGCAACAAAAGGCCTCTCCCTCAAGGGAAATCATCAAGCCTACATCACCCACTGTCAATACAATGGACGTCGTGGACATGTCTGATAAGGAATTCAGAATATTTGTCGTGACCAAACTAACTGAGATGGAAGGGAAAAGAGACAAGGAGCTCCAGGAGATGAGGAAGTCTTTTCATGACTTGAAAGAAGAAATGGATACCTTAAATAAGAACCAGACGGAACTTCTAGGATTGAAGAATGTGATACAGGAAATCAAAACCTCCCTTGAAAGTTTTAAAAGTAGGTTAGACCAGGCAGAAGAAAGAATCTCTAATGTAGAAGACAAAACATCTGACCTAGAAAAAGTATCAAGAAGATTGAAAAAACCATGAAAAATGAGGAATATGAGGAGTATGAGGAACACTGGATACCATCAAGCACCCCAACATCCGGATAATTGGTATTCCAGAAGAGGAAGAAAATAATAAGGGCCTAGATAACTTATTCCATGAAATCCTGGAACAAAACATTCCAAATCTAGAAAGGCATTAAAATATCCAGGCCCAAGATATACAGAGGACCCTGAGTAGAATCAACTCAAGCAGATCCTCTCCAAGGCACATCATAGCCAGACTGGCAGAAACAACAAAGACAAGATACTAAAGTTGGCAAGAGGGAAACGCCAAGTTACTTACAAAAGTCACCCCATCAGGCTAACATCGGATCTCTCGGCGGAAACAATGCAGGAAAGGAAAAAATGGGGAAGCATAGTCAAAGTGTAGAGTGAAAAACAATTTCAAACAAGAATACTATACCCAGCAAAATTATCTTTCATATGTGAAAAAAAGATAAAAACATTCTCAAACAAACAAAATTTGAAGGAATTTACCAACTCCAAACCAGCTCTTCAAGAGGCTCTCAAGGGAGTACTACACCAGGAAAACTAAAAAATCAGAGACAGTTATACGAGAACAAAAAGCAACCAAGAAAATGGCTCATTTAATGATAGGATCAGGTACAGAAATATCGATAATTACATTGAATGTCAATGGATTAAATTCTCCAGTTAAGAGACATAGACAGGCTGAATGGATAAGAAAACAAAAACCTTCTATCTGTTGCCTACAAGAAACTCACCTTATGGATAAAGACATACATAGACTAAAAGTAAAGGGCTGGAAAAAGATATTCCATGCAAATGGAAATCATAAAAGGGCTGGAGTAGTGATATTGATCTCAGACAAAATAGATTTCAAGACAAAGTATAAGAAGAGACAAAGGGCATTATATAATAGTAAATGGGGTAATCCAGCAAGAAGACATAACCCTTATAAATATCTATGCACCCAACTCAGGTGCACCTAAATATGTGAAGGAAAGACGGCTGGAGCTAAAAGGAGAGATCGGGAAAAATATTATAATTGTTGGAGATCTCAACACCCCATTATCTCCTATAGACAGATCTTCTAGACAGAAAATAAATAGAGAGATATAGGACTTAAATAATACTATAAATCGAATGGGCATGACAGATATCTATAGAACTTTCCACCCTACATCCACATCTACACTTTTCTCACCCCGACATGAAACCTTTTCATAGATAGATCATATGTTAGGACACAAATCAAGCCTTTACAGATTCACAGGCATAGAAACTGTATCCAGCATCTTCTCTGACCATGATGGAATTAAATTCAAGATTAACTTCAAGATTAAGGGCCAACTTAAACATCGGGACAAGTCCAGAAATATCAACAATAACATTGAATGTGAATGGATTAAATTATCCTATCAAGAGACACAGACCGGCTGAATGGATTTAAAAAAAAAAAAAAGAAAAGAAAAGAAATACTCTATCTGTTGCCTACAGGAAACCCACCTCATGAGTAAAGACATACATAGACTAAAAGTGAAGGGTTGGAAAAAGGTTTTCCATGCAAATGGGAATGAAAAATGAGCTGGAGTTGCGATTCCAGTACAAATTGTGTTTCAGTACAAGGGAGGATTTCTGACAAAATGGGCTTTAAAACAAAAACTGTTCAAAGACAAAAAAGGGCACTATATTGTAATAAAAGGGTCAATCAATCAGAAAAATATAACACTTATAAATATCTATGTACCTAACACAGGAGCACCCAAATATGTGAAGGGAAGACTGTTACATCTAAGAGACATAGACTACAACACACTAATTGCTGGAAACCTCAACATTCCAGTATCCCCTCTGGATAGATCATCTAGACAAAAAAAAAGGTAAAGAGATAAAGGATCTAACCCGTCAGTGTCAGTTATAGGGCGTGGAGGAGTGGGGCCTGGGGAAGAACATTTGGAGGAAGGATACGAAGACAGCATTGTTGAGACAGGAAGGTAGTGTTGTTATATTTTGATCAACTCAACCGGGGAGAAATGTTCATATATTTAAATGATCACCTTGTAAGCTTAATAATGTGATTGAATGTATTAAAAAAATGTAAATAAAAATAAATAATAAAAAATAGCAAAAGAGAAAAAGAAAAGAGTGAGATAAAGGATCTAAATGATGCCATAAATCAAATGAACTTAACAAAAATCTACAGAACTTTCCATCCAAAAAAACACAAGGTATACTTTTTCTCACCCCCACATGGAACTTTTTCAAAGATTGATCATGTAATAGGAAACAAGGCAAGCCTCTAAAGATTCAAAGGTATAGAAACTATATCCAGCATCTTCTCCAACCATGATGGAATTAAACTTGAGTTTAATTTTAAGAGAAACCCTCAAAAATACATGGAAACTAAATAACCTACTCCTGAATGGCTTTACAACTACTGAAGAAATAAAGACAGATCAAAAGATTCATGAAAGCCAATGACAATTAGGACATGAGTTTCCATAATCTTTGGGACACTGCTAAAGCAGTCATAGAGGGAAGTTCCTAACAATTTGTGCACATATGAAGAAGATGGAAAGAAGGCAAATGGATCATCTAACATCATGCCTCAGAATTGGAAAAGCAACAGCAAAAAAGTCCAAAAAACTCCAGGACAAAGGAAATAATAAAGATACGAGCAGAAATAAATGAAATAGAAAATAAACAAACTATACAGAAAATAAATTAAAGTAAAAGCTGGTTCTTTGAAAAGATAAACAAAATTGATATACCTCTAGCATGACTTATTAAAAAGAAGAAAGAAAGAAACCAGGTAAATCAAATTTGCAGTGAAGCAGGCAATACAATAATAGACATACAGGCAGTGGCAGCTGTGGGAGGCCGGTGGGCAGGCGGTGTCTGGGCGTGGCGTGGCGTGGCATGGCATGGGTGAAGACACCTTCCACGACATGTTGCTGGCCAGACCCAAACATGCTGGTCCCTGTAAGGTAAACACTTCAGTGGGAGCCTCCCTCCTTTATAAAGCCTGGCAGTGGGACATCTGTTTGACTTGATCAGACAGAAGGATGAAAGCTTTACATAGGAACACCACATGAATAGAAGAGAACTGCCATCCTGAGTCTGTGGATTAGTCACCAATGTCTTCTCAAGTGTGACATGACTTTGAGATGCAGACAGTACGGCACTCTGAACAGACACTCAAAACAGCTCTCATCTCAAAGAATCCAGCACTTGTGTCACAGTATGAGAAATTAGATGCAGGGGAGCAGCGTTTAATGAGTGAAGCCTTCCAGCCAGACAGTGATCTCTTCGGACACATCACCTTGCATTCCCAGTCAGATTGAATCACCTCCTGTCCTGAGGATCCCCAAGACTTTGAACAGTTTTTCAGCAATCCTTACAGAAGGACACCCTCTCCAGAGAAACACAGTATTTATATACAGTCCATTGGATCTCTAGGGAACACCAGAATTATCAGTGAAGAATATATTAAATGGCTCAAGGGCTACTGTGAAGCATTTTTTTAAGGCTTGTCAGTCAAACTCCTAAAACCTGTTCCTGTTTCTGCAACAAGGTGTTCCTTCAGAGTCAATGACCACACGCAAAACCTTCAGATCCATGCAGGGCACATCCTAAACTTCTTAAAAAAGAGAAAACCTGGGACCAGCAGTTAGCGTAATGGCTATGTCGCTGGACTCCCATGTATCGACCGCAGTTCTGTCCCGGACCCAGTGGCTTAAAACTCACGCCGGGCGCGTGTGCATGCGTGCCCAAGATCCTGAGAGGAGAATAGAAGAGAAGGGATTGCGGCATGGCTGTCCCCCCTGGTGGGGTGATTTCTTGCTTTCTGTCTGTCTCTCTCTTTCTGGCGAGCACACGCGCCCTATAGCAAAAATCTCACAAAAAAAAAAAAAAAAAAAAAAAAAGAGGAAACCTGAGGATGTCTTTTGTGTCGTGGGGATAACAATGATTGACCTTTATCCCTGAGACTCCTGGAATTTTGTCTTTGGACAGACCTCTTTGACAGATGGTGTGGGGATATTCAGTTTTGCCAGGTATGGCAGTGATTTTTATAGCTCACACTATGAAGGCAAAGTGAAGAAGCCTCAGAAAACTTCAAGTGACTATTCAATTTTTGATAACTATTATGTTCCTGAAATAACTGGTATTCTGCTGCTTCGATCTTGTAAGACTTTAACCCATGAGATTGGACACATATTTGGACTGCACCACTGCCAGTGGTTCACTTGCCTAATGCAGGGCTCCAACCACTTGGAGGAGGCAGACCAGCACCCTCTCAACCTCTGCCCCATCTGTCTGCGCAAGCTGCAGTGGACTTCAACATCGTAGAGCGATACAAAGCACTGGTGAGATGGATCAATGACGAGTCTGCTGACACACCTGGAGTGACTCCAAAGCATACTCATGAGGATAATGTGAATCTGCCGAAACCTGTTGACTCTTTTAAGGAATGGAAAGAGTGGATAATAAAATGCCCTGCTGTCCTCCAGAAATAAGGACCTTCAAATAGGAGCAACTAAAATAAATACTTGCATATCATAAAAAAGAATAGACATACAAAACATCATTTGTCCCGACCTGGTTCGGGCGCCACGTGTCCCAACCCGGTGGGACAGTTGAACAGGTTTCCTGAGGGAAGGAGTGAGAGCCGGAACAAGCGGCACAGTGTCACAGCTCGGAGACGACACAGTGTCGTCTGTTTATTGTGGGCAGCACGGTACAGCACGGAGACGACGCAGTGTTACAACTCTTTAGGGTCGCGTCATCTGTTGTGAGCAGCACGGAGACGACGTGGTGTCACAGCTCTTCAGGTTCGTCTGGAGACGATGTAGTGTTACAGCTCTTCAGGGTCGTCTGGAGACTGTGCGGTGTTTCAGCTCTGCAGGCTCTCCAGGGTCGTCTGGAGACTGTGCGGTGTTTCAGCTCTGCAGGCTCTGCAGGGTCGTCTGGAGACTGTGTGGTGTTTCAGCTCTGCAGGCTCTCCAGGGTCGCCGTCTTCCTGGTCGTCTGTGTTGTCTTCGTTGTCTTCCTGGTGGTCTGGCTATTGTGGGCCAGGCATGGTGGTTATATACACATTGGTGGATCACAAAGGTGGGTTATGATTGGTTGCAAATGGTGGGCCGTGATTGGTTGTAAAGGGTGGGTCGTGATTGGTTGTAAAAGGTGGGTTACGATTGGTTGCTTTTGGACCAATCATGAGGTGCCAGATATGCAAATCTGAGGGATTTCTAGTGACCAATCATGGCAATTGTTTGCTCTCTGAGAAACCTCGGTAGACTCGCTGTTGCGCAGCCTCCCACAATCATTAAAGGATACTATGAACAACTATATGCCAAGAAACAAGACAATCTGGATGAGATGGACAAATTCCTGGACACATATAATCTACCAAGATTGAGCCAGGAGGATACAGAAAATCTGAATAGGCTGATAACAAGCCAGGAAATTGAAGCAGTAATAAATAACCTCCCAACAAAGAAAAGCCCTGTTTCTTATCGCTTCATATCTGAATTCTACAAAACTTTCAAAGAAGAGTTAAATCCCATACTGCTCAAGTTATTTCTAAAGATCCAAAAGGGTGAAACTCTCCCTAATTCATGCTATAAAGCCTCCAGCACCCTTATCCTTAAAACAGATAAGGACAGGACAAGGAAGGAAAACTATAGACCAATATCTCTGATGAATATAGACGCAAAGATTCTCAACAAGATACTAGCAAATTGTATCCAACAATTTATAAAAAAGATTATACATCATGATCAGGTAGGCTTTATTCCAGGAATGCAGGGTTGGTTCAACATACACAAAACCATAAATATAATACCCCATATTAACAGGAAGAAAGATAAAAACCAGGGACCAGCAGTTGGTGTAATGGCTATGTCGCTGGACTCCCAAGTAGTCGACCGCAGTTCAAGTCCTGATCCCAGTGTCTTAAACTCACACCAGGTGCGTGTGTGTGCATGCCCAGGATCCCAAGAGGAGAGTGGAGGAGAAGGGATTGCAGCATGGCAATCCCCCCTGGGCGGGAGGGTGATTTCTCGCTTTCTGTCTCTCTGTCTTTCTGGTGAGTGCACGTGCCCTATAGCAAAAACCTCTCCTAAAAAAAAAAAAAAAAAAAAAAAAAAAAGGTAAAAACCGTATGATAAAAAGCATTTGATAAGATACAACATGCCTTCATGATAAAGACTCTCAGTGTCAGCAATATCGGCATAGAAGGGTCATTTCTCAAGACAATAAAATCTTTCTATGAGAAACACACAGTGGATAGACAGCTCCATGCCTCCTGCGATCTAGCCATTTTGGAAGAAAGGAAGATATCCCACTGCTAACTGGGCCTAAAGCATACAAAACCCACGTGGTAGGAAGACCTCTTTCAAGTCTCCTGTCTCACCATCAGTCTTTGCCTCTCTCTACATCTGTCTCTGTCCTCTCTTTCTCTCTCTCTCTCTCTTTTTAATTTTTGCTTTTTAGAATGTTTTAAGGTGAGGCATTTTACAGGGCCCTTTGGCCCCTCCCTCCTAGGCCTTTTATCGTGTTAATAATCCCCTCTCCTTCTCCCAGAACAGCCCTTCTTCAAGAGACAGACAGCTCCATGGCTCCTGCGATCTAGCCATTTTGGGAGAAAGGAAGATGTCCCACTGCTAACTGGACCTACAGCATACAAAACCCACGTGGTAGGAAGACCCCTTTCAAGTCTCCTGTCTCTCTATCAGTCTTCATCTCTCTCTACCTCTGTCTCTGTCCTCTCTTTCTCTCTCTCTCTCTCTCTCTCTTTCTCTCTCTGTTTTTTTTTTTTTTAATTTTTGCTTTTTAGTATGTTTTAAGGTGAGGCGTTTTACAGGGCTCTTTGGCCCCTCCCTCCTAGGCCTTTTATCTTGTTAATAATCCCCTCTCCTTCTCCCAGAACAGCCCTTCTTCTAGAGACAGACCACTCCATGGCTCCTGCGATCTAGCCATTTCTAATTTTTGAGTTTTATTGAAGTTTTTTGAATATTAATTTTTCTTTTTTAGATTTATTTAAAAGTTTTTCTCTTCTTTTTCTATGTTTCTTGTCTGGTTTTTTGCTGTTGTTGGTATTGTTTCCCTCTCTCTGCTTCCTTTTCTGCACACTCCTCGACCCTCAGATTGAACTTCCAAGTTTGGGAAGAAACCGACCATCCACCAGATGACTAGAAATCGCTGCAGGACCACAAGCAATATGGGGAAGCAGGAAAATGCCTCTCCCACAAGGGAAATGGATAGCTCCTCTTCATCCACCCACAGTTCAATGGAAATCATGGAAATGTTTGATAAAGAATTCAGAACATTCATAATGGCCAAGCTAACAGAGATGGAAGAGAAGAGAGACAAGGAACTGCTGAAGAGGAAGGAGAAAGGAGTTGAAGAGTTCCAGGAGGTGAGGAAATTCATGCAAGATCTAAAAGAGGAATTTCACACTTTACAAAAGAATCAGATGGAACTACTAGAGATGAAGGCTATAATACAAGAAGTCAAAATCTCCCTTGAAAGTATTAAAAGCAGACTAGATCATACAGAAAATAGAACCTCTAATGTAGAAGAGAAAATGGCTGGCCTAGAAAAATCCACCATGAAGACTGAGAAAATGGCCCAAAAATTTGAGAATAATATGCGAGAAGTACTAGATACAATTAAACGTCCAAACATCTGGATAATAGGCATCCCAGAGCGTGAAGAGACTCATAAGGGCATTGATAATCTATTCCATGAAATCCTGCAAGAAAACTTTCCAAACCTGGAGAGGCACTCAAAGATTCAGTCCCAAGAAATACAGAGGACCCCAAATAGAATCAACCTAAGAAGATCTTCTCCAAGACACATTATAGCCAGATTGACCAAAACCACAGACAAAGACAAGATACTAAGACTGGCAAGAGAAAAAAGGCAAGTTACCTACAAAGGGTATCCCATCAGACTAACGGCAGACCTCTCATCGGAAACAATGCGAGCGAGGAGAGAATGGGAAAATATATTCAAAGTATTAAGGGAAAAGCAATTTCAACCGAGAATTCTATACCCAGCAAGGTTATCGTTCATTTGGGAACAAAAGACACGAACTTTCCCAGATAAACAAAACCTGAAAGAATTTACCAGCACCAGACCAGATCTCCAAGAAGTTCTTAAGGGAGTGCTATGTCAGTAAAATTAAATGTAGACACAGAAATAAGAGTTCAAAAACTAAGAAAATGGGCAACTTAATTGTAGGGACAATGTTTGGAGATGAATATTATATCCGAGAATTCAATCTGGAAGATCGAACCTTAACAGAAGAAAGATTAAGTACATGAGACTGAACCGATGGAACAACATTCTGAGACTTGACTAAATTATTGCTGCTTTTCTCCTAAGCTTTGTTTTCCGGTTTTAATGGATTTTTGTCTTGTCTTGAGCTGTTGATAGGTGTATGTACCTACTATTTGAACAGAATACTAACCTGTTTCTAGGCTTTAAGTTTCAAGGAAATATCATTACCAGTTCAAAACTACTCTTCTTGAAATTACCTGCTGAAAGTAGTTAGATTACTTATGATATTGTGTGGTCAACAAAATGTTGGAGAAAAAGGAATGGAAGACAACTGTATATAGCAGAGATAGTGTAATAAGAGAGTGGGAAAGGGCAGAGGGTCAAACATGAGGTAAAAAAAACATATATATACGTATACATATGTATGAAAGTAGAAATGGAATATTATTGATGATAACATGCTTGATTAAGCCACTATGCAGTTTATTCTAGATGGGAAACCACATTTAGTGCGTTGTGATGATGCTCAGGGAATGAGTGTTAAGTAATTTTAAAAAAAAAGTTGCAGGAAATAAAAACGGTAAAACTGTTCGTATCAATTTTTAAAAATGCATATCTGATGACTGCAGTAAGCTATATAGCCCCAGCTGGGTACTACTTTATAATATGTTCATTCTACTCACTGGGGTTTATGCCTAAAGTCAGACTTGGGTTCATGTATAGGTATATATCAGCTGTGCTAGCTATTGGATATATTTAGACTAACTAAGTTCATTAGCAAATCAATTAAATGGGGGGGGGGAGGCATAGAAAGCAACCATGGATACCAGAGACAATGTGGGAGGAGGGTGGGACATGGCAGAGGGTGAGGGATAAGGAATCAAGGATGGCAAAACAAAAAACAAAGTATGCAAGACATAAGAATTGGAAAATTATTTGCTGAAAACATGTATGTTGATGTGCTTGATTGAGCCAATACACAGTATATTTTGGATGGAAAATTCATTTGTATGCTGTAATGATGTGTAGTGAATTAATGTAAAAAATAAATAAATTTAAAGGAAAAAAAACTAAAAAAAATTAAAAATACACACACACACAGTGAACATCATCCTGAATGGAGAAAAGCTGAAAGCTTTTCCACTAAAAACAGGTACAAGTCAAGGATGACCGCTTTCTCCACTCCTTTTCAATATAGTACTGGAAGTCTTTGCCAACACAATCAAAAAAGAGGAAAAAAAATAAAAGACATTCAAATAGGAAAAGAAGATGTGAAACTCTATTTGCAGATGACATGATTGTATACATATAGACCCAATGGTATCCATTAACAAAAACTCTTGGAAGTAATACATGAATAAAGTTGCAGAATACAAAATTAACATACAGACGTCTATAGCATTTCTGGATGTGGACAAAAGGCAGACTGAGATAGAATTGAAAAAAGTAATTCCATTTACCATAGCCACAAAAAGTATAAGATACTTAAGAATAAATCTAACCAAAGTAGTTAAAGACCTCCATGGGAAACCTATGAGAACTCTAAAAAATAAATTTAAAATGACACAAAAACATGGAAGGACATCCCATGTTCTTGGATTGAAAGAATTAATATAACCAAAATGGCAACTATACCCAAATAAATCCACATATTTAATGCAATCCCAATCAAAGTACCAGACACATTCTTCACAAATCTAGAAAAGACAATCATAAAATTTGTCTTGAATCATAAAAGACCGTGTATTGCCAAAGCATTCCTGCACAAGAAGAGTGAAGTGGGTGGCTTCTAACTCCCTGACCCAAAAATATACTACAAAACTGTAGTAATCAAAACAGCATGTTACTGGCACAGAAACAGACAGATGTACCAATGGAACAGAATAGAGTCCCCAGAAATAAATTCCCAAACATACAGTCAACTGATTTTTGACAAGGGGTACCAGTCAATCCAGTCAGAAAATGAAAACCTGTTCAGCAAATGGTGCTGGAAAAACTGGTTATCTACCTGCAGAAAGTTGAATCAGAACTCCTGTCTCTCACCTCTGACAAAAATTAAGTCAAGGTGGATCAAAGATATAAACCTAAGACCTCAAACTGTAAAACTGCTCCTGAAAAATACTGAGGAAACTCTGGGAGACATTGGTGTAGGGAAAGACTTCTTAAATAAGACTCTCAAATCACAGTCGATAATCCCCAAAATAGTCAAGTGGTATTACATCAGACTAAGAAGTTTCTGCATGGCAAAAGACACAGTAATTAGTGTGAATCGACAGCCCTCAGAATGGGAAAATATTTTTGTAAACTGTGTGTCAGATAAGAAGCTGATAACCAGAATACACAAGGAACTCAAGCAGCTATTCCAAAAAAAGATGATGTACCCTATTAAAAGATGGGAGAATGAGTTGACAAAACCACCCTCTAAGGATGACATTCGAATAGCCAAAGGTATATGAAAAAATGCTCAACATTTCTCATTGTAAGGGAAATGCAGATCAAAACAACAATGAAGTACCACCTAACCCCAGTCAGAATGACTAAGATTAAAAAAAATAATAAAGATAAGTGCTGGTGGGGGTGTGATGAAAGGGGAACCCTCTTACATTGCTGGTGGGAATGTAAATTGGTTCACCCATTGTGGAGAACAATTTGGAGATTCAAAAATCTACAAATAGAACTACCATATGATCCAGCAATCCCATTCCTTGGTATCTACCCAAAGGACAGAATTCTTCTTCAGAAAAGTGCTTGCACATCATTATTTACTGCAGCATTATTCACAATTCCTAAGATATGGAACCAACTCAAATGCCCATGAACAGATGAATGGATTGAAAAACTGGCACATGTACTCTATAGAATACTATTCAGCCCTAAAAAAAAAAAAAAAAAAAAAAAAAAAAAAAAAAAAAAAAAAAAAAAAAACAAGACCATGTCTTTTGACAGAAAATGGAAGAATATGGAAGTTTTACTGCTGAGTGAAGCAAGCCAGGCTATGAAGGAGAGATACTGTATGTTCCCACTTAATATATACCAAGTGTCCACACTCTATGACAGAAACTGATTGACTAAAGGATATAGAAACACAGTAAATGGATGTGAATACCTGATATAGTGTGTGTAAAAGACTAGAGTCTGAGGGACATTTAAGACAAATAGAGGCAAAGTATTAATGGGACAAAGAAATGTGGTATTAATGGGACAAAGAAATGTGGTATTATCTGTTGAAGATATTTTGTAGTTTTATCAACTAGACAAAGGAGAAATGTTCTCAAGTTGGAATATTCACTTTGTAAGCTAAATAATGTGATTGAATGTATAAAAGAAATGAAATAAAAATTAAAATAAATAACTAATAACTATTATGTCAACTATCTGTCAATATGTATCTTTCCCAAGTTTATGAGAGGAGATAGGAAAAGACAGAAATTGTCCAGACAATGGGAATTTTTTGGTACCTTAATTTTGGAAGCAGCTTCTGTTATTTTTCTCTAGACAGTATCTAATTTATTTTTGTTAACTTTTTGGAGTTGAATTTATCATTTTCTTTATATTTTTAAGAGAGATTTTGGTATAGGGTGTGTGCACTCGCCAGAGAGACAGAAAGTGAGAAATCACCTCCCAGGGTGCTCAACTATGCTGCAATCCTTTCTCCATTCTCCTCTCAGGATTTTGGGTATGCACGCACACACAACCAGTGTGTTTTAAGTTGCCAGGTCTGGCACTCAAACTGTGGCCAACTACATAGGAGTCTGGTGATTTAACTATTACACCATCTGCTGGTCCCTACATGTAATTTTAGTACCAATTAAACTAGCAATCTCATTCTCTTTATTTTGATATGATACCCAGATTTTCTAATTTAGCATGCAGACAGACTGATTTAGGAATATCAAAGCTCTTACCTGAGAAAATGCTAAGATCACCTTTTCTAAGTTCTTCCCATTTATCTAAATACCTGCAGGCCAAGGCACCATAGCTGTCATACATAAAGCTAGCTGTGGTGCCCATAAAGGGGAGGTCATCCTCTCTGCTCATTTTAAACTGCAGATGTCTCATTTCCCATGTTTATCTTTTTTTTCTTTTTTTTTTTTAATGTTTATCACTTTTTAAAGGAGAAATAAGCCTGTGGAAATCTAAGGATTTTAATGTGGTGGACCAGCATGCTGCTTTTTTTAGTGTATCTCTACTAAATGTCACTCTCATGTCAAGATGGGCCTGTCTCAGTTCCCTGCAAGAATTTAGCATCCTTGAAGGGGGCCCAAAACACTTGAGTGGTCAGCTCTTTTGTATTTACTGGATGGACCCGGTTTTTATTAGTGTGCATGGGATACCCCACAGGGCCACTACTCGTCTGAACAAAAGTAAATCATTCCCCCTTTTCAGACACTCTGTATGGCTCCCAGTCACCTGGGGTGTCTACCTGCAGGGAGAAGCAAGTGCCCTTTACCTTTGGAGCTAAGAGGCTCAGTTTCTCATTTGCCCATTTACAGGACAGTTCAGTTTCTCCAGTAGAAATGTACAGCAGCCAACTGAAGCAGGTTTGGGGGTTTTTTTCCTAATTTTTAAAAATAACTATTTTTATTTAACTTTATTTATTTGTTTGCTTATTTAGAGTAACAAAGTGAGAGAAAGAGAGAGAGGGAAAGTGAGAAAGCAGGCTGCCAGGTCTGGGACTAGAACCACAGTCGGCCATGTGGGAGTCCAGCGCCCTTAACCACCATGCTACCTGCCGGCCCGTTTTAAAACAGCAGAAGAGAGGGATCAGCAGCTGGTGTAATGGCTATGTCACTGGACTCCCATGTAGTTGACTGTGGTTCGAGTCCCAGATCCAGTGACTTAAACTCATGCCGGGGCATGCGTGCCCAAGATCCCGAGGAAAATGGAGGAAAAGAGATCGCAGTGTGGCCATTCCCCCTGGAGAGTGATTTCTCACTTTCTATCTCTCTGTCTCTCTCTGTCTTTCTGGTGAGCACACACATCCTATAGCATAAACCTCTCCAAATAAATAAATATAAAAAGGCAGAAGAGGAAGATCCATTATATTTGCTCCCCTCATACCTTGGGTTTCCCTAACTCTACTACCCTTCACTGGAAGGGGAGCAAACCATTACCCCTTCACCTGAGGGGAGCAAACCACTACCCCTTGCTAGGAGGGGAACAAACCGCTACCCCTTCACCCGAGGGGAGCAATCTGGGTCACCCAGAAACAAACAAAACCAGTTTAGAAATAAACTAGACGGCCTACCAAATTTTGGGGAGGTCCGGGACCAGGGAAGCTCAGAGCCAGAGAGGACACAAAGGACCCAACGTGCTGGTACCAGGCACGAGGTTCAAAGTAACCCCTCATAAGTTCTCCAGTTCATCCCTGGTCACATGTGGGTTGCCATTATTGTCGATGAAAATAACCAACTCTGCAAAAATAATACTTAATGTGGTTTCTTTCTTTTTTTTTTTTGCATTCATTGTCATCATTTTATTTTTACTTTTTTGAAGTTAGGCAGAGAGAGAGGGAAAGTGAGAAAGCAAGCTGCCAGGTCAAGGACTTGAACTGCAATCAGCCATGTGGGAGACCAGCCACCTTAACCACTCCACCTGCCAGCCCCAATGTGGTTTATTTCTAAGCACAAATTCGAGTGACCTAAGCCTAGAGAGGAGGCAAAATATGCCTTTCTCCTGTTTTTTGTTGTTGTGTTGTTTTGTTTTTTTGAGAGAGAGATTTTTGCTATAGGCCACATGCACCTGCCAGAAACAGAAAGAAACAGAGACAGAAAGCAGGAAATTACCTCCCAGGGGGATGGCCATGCCACAATCCCTTCTCTATTCTCCTCTCGAGATTTTGTGCATTCATGCACATATGCCCAGCTTGAGTTTTAAGCCACCAGGTCCAGGACTCAAACCATGGTCAGCTATGTGGGAGACCAGCAACATAACAATAACACCATCTGCTGGTCCCTTTCCTGTTTGTTTTTAAGATTTTTGCTATAGGGTACATGTGCTTGCTGGAGATAGAGAGACAGAGAAAATGAGAAATCACCACCCAGGGAGGATGCCCACTCTGCAACTTTCTCCATTCTCCTCTCAGGATTTTGGGCATGCACACACACACACACACACACACACACACACACACCCAGCATGAACTTCAAGCATCCAGGTCCAGGACTCCAACCCCGGTGGGCCATGTGGGAGTCCAGTACCCTAACCATTACACCTCCTGCTGGCCTTGCTCTAATCACTTTCAGTCCTGTGTCAATCTGCTATGGTTTGAATGTCCCCTCCAAAACTCATGCTGAAATCCAAAGCCCATTATAACAGTAAGTAGTAAGAGGTGAGACCTTTAAGAGGTAATTAAGTTATGAGGGCTCTGCCTTCGTGAATTAATGCCATTATCCAGAGAGTAAGGTGGTTACTGAGGGCTCCTAATAAAAAGACAAAAAGATGAGTTTGACCCAGTTTTCTGTCTTCATGAGCTGCTTCTGCCCTAGACCCTCACCAGATGTTAACACCTCGGTCTTGGACTTCCCAGTCTCCAGAACCATGAGCCAACTAAACTAATATTGTTTGCAAATTGCCCAGTGTGTGGCATTCTGTGATAGCAGTGGAAAATAGAGTAAAACAAAGCTAAATGCCTAATCATACTACAGTTATGATTTTCCATAAAAATACTTGGCATCTTATGTTTGGGATGAGACCTGGGTTATTAAAACCCCATATAAGGGCCAGCAGGTGGCATGATCTGGTTAAAGTGCTGGACTCCCACATGGCCAGCCACATTTGGATTCCCAGACAACATCTAAAGGTCTAAGATAGCTAATATTTATCTCCTAGTTTGTTACACCTTTCTGCTTACCTGTATACTATTTTATGAAAAAATTCAAAAATCTGGGCCATATCCTAATCAAGGCTATACTATTGCAGATGCAAAAATCACAAAGGGACCTACTCAATACTTGATCATACCCAAGTAAACAAAACTGTGTAATACTTTTAAAATGACTGTAAATCCCTACAGAAATGTTTTTCAACTAGGAAATGAAATAAGTAAAAGTCTGCAAAACAAAAACACATTTTGTGTATAGGAGACTGGTGAGTTTCCAGAGAGTTTTGCATATTAATTCTGACATTTGTTGACTGGGATTGACTTGGGCTTCAGTGTAAAGCATTTAATATGTGTAATCTTTTTGTCAATAAAATATCAAAGTGGTTGAATTTTGCAGGACTTGGCAAGATGTACAAATATTTAACATTCAATCCCTCATTTTCATGTAAATTATTCATTACATAAGGTAACAAATTGAAAGGTTACCCCCCCCAACACACACACACACACACACACACACACACACACACATATTAGGTTATTGGAAAAGTCATGACAAATTTTTGCAGAGAAAAACAGAAAAAATGCATCATGACTTTTCCAACAACCTAATAGAAACATACATTTACTACCTAGCTCTCTCCACTGAAAAGACCTGGGAACAGTAACACCCAGAAGTTGTGAGGACGCCAACCAATCCGCTTGGTTTCTAAATAATATTCTCCACTAAAAGTAGCAAGACTCCCTGAGAAATGGCAGATTCCAGAGCTGGAGAAGGGAAAGTTCAAAATGAAGTTGGAATATCTTACGATTGACAGTAAGGAAGTGTTCAAAGAATGGCAAGGACATGTTAAAAGGACATGGAGGAACCAGCACATGGTATAGTAGTTACATCGCTGGACTCCCACATGGCAGAGCACTGTTCAAGTCCCAGACCCAGTGGCTTGAAAATCATGCAAGATGCATGTGTGTACATACCCAAGATCCCAGAATAGAGATGGGATTGCAGCATGGCCATCCCCTCTGGGACGTGATATTTCAATTTACTTCTCACTATGTCTGCCTCTCTCTCTTCAGCAAGCACACACACCCTGAAGCAAAAAATCTCTTTAAAAAAAAGAAGATGGAAACCAGATTGAAAGGGCTTTCACTGAGCATCAAAACACACATGCTAGTCATTTTAAATCTGAGGTGTATCCTGGGGTGTTCAGGGACCAAGGCAACTGAAGCTATGTTCTAAATCCCTCTTCTAGACCCCCAAAACACTGAGAGAGAAGTCATTTTAAACCTGAGGTGTGTCCTGGCACTATTTAGGGACGCAGACAACTGAAGCTATGCTCTACACCCCATCTTCTAGACCCTGGACACACTGAGACAGAAATCATTTTAAATCTGAGTCTCCACACACTGAGTGTCTAGACAGACCTAAGTGCACAGGAACCAAGCATCTACTTTTAAGGTCACTGAAATCCTCAATGCTTATTAAACCTCCTGTCTTAAGAAAGAAACTCTTTTTTATAAATATGAACTCACAATCTTTCTGTGGATACCACGTTGCAAAACACAATAGAGGAGATTTTGTCACAGAATGACCAGAAACCACCACAGAGGCACAAGAAATATCAGAAATCAAGAAAATATTTCTCCCCTAAGGGAAAAGAACAATCCTTCATCATCCACAGAAAGTACGGTGGAACTCATGGAAATGTCTGGTAGAGAATTCAGAATATGCATAGTGACAAATCTAAACAAGATGCAAGAGCTGAGAGACAATGAACTCCAGAAGATGCAGGGGAAAAGAGACGAGTTCCAGGAGGTGAGGAGGTTCTTGCCCAATCTAAAAGAGGAAATACACACCATAAAAAAGAATCAAATGGAGCTGTTAGAGATTAAGGATAAACTACAGGAAATCAAAACCTCCCTCAAAAGTATTAAAAGCAGATGCAGAAGATCAAATCTCACATGTTGAAAACAAAACCTCTGACCTAGAAAAAATTATCAAATAAAACTAAGAAAATAACCACAGAAATGAGAAATACTAGCTACCATTAAGCGCCCAAATGTCCAGATTATCAGTATCCCAAAAGGTAAAGAAACTAAGGGCATTGATAATCTATTCCATGAAATCCTGGAAGAAAACTTTCCAAATCTAGAGAGGCATTCAAATATCCAGACCCAAGAAATACAAAGGGCCCCTAATAGAATCAACCCAAAAGATCTTCTCCAAGGCACATCATAGCCAGATTGGCCAAAACCACAGATGAAGACAAGATAATAAAATTGGCAAGAGATAAACATCAGGTTACTTATAAAGGTTATCACATCAGACTAACATCAGACTTCTCATCGGGAAACAAAGCAAGCAAGGAAAGAATGGGAAAATATATTCAAAGTGTTAAGTAAAAAACAGTTTAAACCAAGAATACTATACCCAGCAAAATTATCCTTCATATGGGAAGAAAAAACATTATCAAATCAAAACAATCCTGAAAGACTCTACCAACACCAGACCAGTTCTTCAAGAAGTTCTGAAAGGAGTGCTTTACCAGGAAAACTAAAGACACACATACAGAAATAAGAGAACAAAAAGCAACCAAGAAAATGACAAACTTAATGCTAGGGACAAGAAGTAT
This sequence comes from Tupaia tana, assembly GCA_026018925.1. Classification (NCBI taxonomy): domain Eukaryota; kingdom Metazoa; phylum Chordata; class Mammalia; order Scandentia; family Tupaiidae; genus Tupaia; species Tupaia tana. The sequence continues at coordinate 53,456,297 of JAKSZU010000018.1, read as the reverse complement.
CAATAACAACATTAACTTCTAGGATTTAAACAGTAACACTGCAGAAGAGATCATTTACATAAGACTGAACTGATGAAATAGAATTTTATGACCTTTGAGTAAAACATTACTGACTTTGTTTTTACTATGCTTTGTTTTCCCAATTTAAGGATTTTGCTTTTTTTTTTTTTTTTCCTTGCTTCTTTAAAAGGAAACATGAACTTTTCTCTCTTTCTGACCACTCTGGAATTGGAAAATATTTGGGAGTATTATTTGTGCCAGAATGATTATTTGCATAAGTTCAATAATACCTGTTTCCTTGAATCAGAAATTGAAAATACTCATTGGACAAGGCTTTGACTAGAATGTCATACCTGAAGATTAAACCAGAAAACTATGGAACTAAGGTAGATCTCAAGTAGGCAAACAGAAGCTCTTGGAAAGATGGCCTGGCACCATAAACAGTTCTGCCTGGCAGAGGGGATTAGAGAAGCTATAAGAATTTGTATGATAAAATAACCTGGACTTTTCCAGCCCTGCATTGTAATCAGTAGAGATTCCAAAAGAGTAGCCACAATCAGAGGACTCTGAAGAAGGACAGAGAACTTGAAGACAACTCTACAGGACTCATTTTTGCTAGCAGATGGTATATTACAGAATACTAGATAGGCAGGGCTGAAATTGAGGATTATGTGTGAATTGTGTGCTGAGTGTTGTTTGCTTTTCAAGAATTTGAGTAGTTGACATGTAAATATTTTCTCAAAAATATTAAAAACTATACTGTCTCTGTTGTTACAGAGTCACAAACAAAATTGTAACAAGTATTTCAAACATTATCTTTCAAATTCAGTTTTTTTTGAAATTTTGAAAGTTGTTTATTAACTGTCCTGGATCCCACATGGCTGACCATGGTTCAAGTCCCAGACCAGGCAGTTTGCTTTCATGCTTTCCCTTTCTCTCTCTCTCTCTCTCTGGTGAAATTGAAAATTAACAACAAATGGAATTAAATAAATAAATGAGTAATTCTTAAAAAAAGAACGAACTATGGCATATAAGGAAAATTTTTTTGATATGTAAATGTGGGAAAATATATAAATAAATGAATGATTAAAAAGTAAATAAATAGGGACCAGCAGCAGTTGGCGTAATTGCTATGTTGTTGGACTCCCATGTAGTTGACCGCAGTTCAAGTCCTGGACCTGGTGGCTTAAACTCACTCTAGGCGTGTGTGTGTGTGTGTGTGTGTGTGTGTGTGCACGCCTAAGATCCCAAGAGGAAAATGGAGAAGGGATTGTGGTGTGGCCATCCCCCCCGCCAGGGGGTGTAATTTCTCACTTTCTGTCTCTCTGTCCCTCTTTCTAGTGAGCGCATATGCCCTAAAGCAAAAACCTCTCCAATAAATAAATAATATACATGCTAGCTACAATTTAGACCTCCATTACATAAAATAGGGAGTCATGAGTACAAATTGGTATAAATAAGTTCATTAGGTGAAAAAGATGAAAGTTTGATGATGAACCAGAATTCCTATACCTCCCAAAATACCCATGTATGCAAGCATCCAGGATTCAAAAACCTGGAGGACTGGAGGAAGGGGATCATGAAGTGACAAGAGCACCCACTTTCTCACATGAAGTTTAGCTAGCAATGCTATAGAATATGGTCTCATACCCACTGCCCCGCCCCTGTTCTGTGGAGATTTAGGAGACAGTCCTACTCCTTTTACTGGCTCTGAGCTAAGGCGAAGGTAGTTTCACTTGGTGATCAAGAGCTGATTTGGTTGGTTTAAATTATATATGCAATTCCTTCCCTATTTTGCTGGTTCTTGCTTCACATAAACTTGTTTTTTCTGTTTCTTGGTTTTCAGCCTAATCATTCCTGATTAGAAGATTTTGCAAATGCCTCTCAACTACCTTACTTTGCTGTTCTCTAGGGTTCAGTTCTGAGACCTGTAATCTTCTGTCCACACCCTAAACCTTACACTTCTCAGACCACCTTCTCAAACCCATGGCTTTCAGTAGGCCTTCCCCATTTCTAACTGCTCCTGAGAGATTTCCCTGGAACTGACAGAAGTAGCTCTCATTTAGTATTTAAAAACCAAATCTCATCTTCCCCTTAGACTTGGTCTTCCCTTAGATCTCCTATCAGTGAGGACCTGCCATCCCCCTATACTTCAAAGACTCCTCCTATAGGCACAGCATTATACCAAATTTCTCTCTTTGCACGTGTCTTCCTCACAACGCTGTAAACTTCCTCACCTGTGTCATCAGTACCCAGCACAGATGGATATGGTCAAGTAAGAGGCCTCACAAAAGTAACAGAGGGGAGGGAAGCTTTAGCCAGAAATCAAACCTCTATAGACACAAAGGACACACTGAAGGGAAAGCTTCAGTCACTCAGGAGGTTAGGAAAAGGATTTTGCTAGGAGTCACATGTGATTATTGCTTTTCAGAGGAAGAGCAACATGCCCATTAGAAACATACTGTGCTCAGGCAGGACAGAGAATACCTCTGGCTCACCCCTGAGCAGACAGGCACTCACTCTGGTAGGCACTGGAATTTGAGTGAGGATTGTGGGACACTATTCATTAGGAAACCAACAGTATCTGTGCTCTGGCATGCCTGTATGGAGACGAGCCAGAAACATTCATAGAACCTGAGCATCTAACCACACTCAAACAGCATCCCTGCTCTGGGGGACAGTAAGGGGCTGTTTCTCTGTCCCTTTTAGTTCCTTTGAATGTGAGGAAGGCAGAAGTTGCTGATAAACCCATATAGTCTTTCACCTGTAGGAACTGGGGGTGAGGAGATACACAGGTGCTTTATCCTGTGGTTAAGGGTTTTGTCTCAGGTTCATTATCCATCCCTTTCTACAAATTCCTGAAATCATTTGGTTTGAATTATGTGCTTCTCTCTTAAGCTGCAACTCAGGCCCTGTACCTCACCTACAGATTTGTCAGGAGATAAGAAAGGTCCCAGAGGATCCCACTCAAGGCCTAGGTTCTCCAAAGGAGTTAAACTTCTAAGAAGAAATTAAATGGATTCAGCCTTATATATTTATTGAATAAACCAATCCTGGGAAAAGGCAGAAGAGGACTAGGTTTGGAGGCAGAGGAACCTGGGGAAGTGAGAGAAGCCCCAGCCCCATCATGGTCATGGTGAAGGGGATCAAGTGGGAGAAGTCACTTGTAAAATTCATGCTCCTGCTCGTCCTTCTTGATGACGGTCTTATAAGCTTTCTCGAAGTCCTTGGCTAGGACAATGTAGCGGTTCTCACGGACAGCCAACATCCCACTCTGTTGAGGAATGAAAGTTAAAATCTATTCCAAGTACTCCCCAACCCCAGTGATGGTGAAGGAAGAAGAAGATGGTGCCCAAGACATCAAGGAACCAATCAATGAAGGGGCAGGACTGCAGCAGAGCAGCCTCTCAGAGAAGACGAAGAGTCTTTACACACCTCTGCCAGATCTAGAGAAAAAGCATTGCTCACCTCTTGACAGATGGAGTTAATATCAGCTCCTGAAATCTTATCTGGCCGGGCCACATCTGTAGCATGTGAGCTAAGGAAACCATTTCCTGAGAGATGATGTGAATGCCTGGAGCTAAAAGTCATCCTTGGGCTGTCATCACCAACCCTCCACCCTGGGCCTTGGACTCCACCTGCATGACTTGGGTGGTGGTGATAGCAGAAGTGGAAATAGACATCCTCATTCCCATCCACAGTCCCTCCCCTTGGTTCTAAAGCAGGATACAATCTTCTAAGTCAACCTCCTCAGAGAGATTCATCTTGCTGGTGATAGTGGAGAAAATCAATCTCTTCTGGCGGCGGTCAGGGAGTGGAAATTCAATTTTACGGTCCAGACGACCTGGTCGTAGAAGGGCTGGATCCAGGGTGTCTGCTCTGTTTGTTGCCATTATCACCTGGCATGGGAATCAGGCTAGCTCAGAATTCTGCTCCCCTACACTCCTCTTCCCATCATGATGCCAGTTCTTCACAAACCAATCCCCACTTTTACCCCATTCCAGAATTACCCAACCTCTTGCCCATCCTGAACTCCAAACCTTGACATTGACATTCTGGTCAAATCCATCCATTTGATTAAGCAGCTCCAGCAGGATCCTCTGAACCTCCCTGTCAGCTAGAGAAGGCACAACATGGTCAGTCCAGGGCATCCTATATGACAAGCCTGACCAAGACTCCAGGCATTGTTTACGTATCACTTACCCCCTGTCTGGGCATCAAATCTCTTGGTAGCAATGGCATCGATCTCATCTATGAAGATGATGGCAGGTGCGTTCTCCTTAGCCAGGCGGAACACATCCCGGACCATGCGGGGGCCCTCACCCAGGTACTTCTGCACAAACTCTGAGCCCACAACTCGGATAAACGCAGCTGATGATAGGATAACAAGAGTTAAACAGGAATAAGGTTGCCATGGGGTTTGTTCTACTTTAACTAAAACTAGGAATTCCCTGGAGACATCCTTTACCTTGGACACCTATTCCTACATGCTAAATCATTCTTTCACGCTGAGAGCTTAGTTCTGGGACCCAGCCCTAAGGATTAGCCCTCTGCTTGCACCATAGCATGACTCAGCAGCCCAAATCATGAATCCCACCCATAGATGTGTCATTTTTTTGACCCAGTATTTTAAAATCAGGATATTATAAAAAAAAACGTGAATTTCCAGAGCACTTGCAATGTCAGCAGGAAAACAGACCACAAAAACTAAGACATCATACTGCCTTGCTGAGAGCCCCAAGTTCCATTTGATGTATGATCTTGCTTTTTACTTTGTTTTAAGGTTTTTGCTTATGCGTTTGCCAGAGAAAGCCAATGAGAAGAAAAAGTGAAAAATCACCCTCGGGGAGGATGGCTAATCCTGCAATGTCCTCTCCTCCAGTCTCCTCCTAGGATTTTGGGAACACATGCACACACACCCAACACATTTTTTTTAATATTTTTTAAGGTTTTTACCATAGAATGTATGTGCTTGCCAGAGAGACAGAGGGAGACAATGAGGGCAAGTGAAAAATTGCCCCCCAGGGGGGATGGCCATGCCACACTCCCTTCTCTATTTTCCTCCTGCGATATTGGGCACATAGGCATACGTGTCCAGTGTGATTTTCAAGCTGCCAGGTCCAGGACTCGAACTGTAATTAGCCATGTGGGAGTCTACCACTTGTAACCACTATGCCACCTGCTGGTCTCTATTATTTTAATTTACTATATAAGGCACCTGCACTCACCAGAGAGAGAGAGAAAGAGAGAGAAAGTGAGGAAGCAAGCTGCCAGGTCTGGGACTCAAACAGTGGTCAGCCATGTGAGAATCCAGTGCCCTAACCACTATACCACCTGTTGGCCCCTGGTTTGATTTTCAAGCCACCAAATTGAGGACTCGAACCACAGTCAGACATCTGGGAGTCCAGCACTTTAATCACCACACCACCTGCTGCTCCTGAATTCATTTTTTAATACTATACAAAAGGCAGAAACCATGGGTGTAATTCTGACACAACAACAACCAGAATAGAGTTTGTCCCAGACCCTCCCCCTTTAGACTTGTTTCTTGATGGCTGTGCAGAGCACACCTCCAAGGCTTTCCTTCCAACTACCACAGAGACGGGAGACACACAGGTCCTACATGGAGGCCAAGTGGTTTTATGTCATGAACTAGGAGCTGTGCAAGTCTATAGTCCTGCCCCATTCATTCCTTAAGATCTAGACTTTACACCTGGCTCCAGGTGTCCCTCTTTCCGGGTACCTGCATCACCTGGGTACCCATTCAACATCTAACCTCAGGGTTTCCAATTTCTCCTCTAAACACACTGATCACCTTGCATTGCCCACACATGTACTTGGCTGCTCCATGTGAAACCTGTTTCTGGGAATGAACTTATTGGACCCCAGTCTGTCTGCTGGCCTCTCTTATTCAATCACTGCAGTCTTCTGTCCTCCCAATCTCAGACTGTTCTGGGTTCTGCTTCAGTTACTGGCTCTTAGTAAACTGTGCTAATTTTCACCATAACAAATTGATGAATTCCCATCTCATCTTGGACCTTCATCTTTTCCACTGCCAGATAACTCAAGTGTAGCCACCAACTTTATCCACTGCTCCATTCCTGAGCCCTCTCTGTCTTCCTCCCTCTGCCAGTGCCACTCACTCACTCAGAAAAAAGAGAAGAACACAAAGCAAGAGTCTATCAACTTCTATCCCTACTGGCCAAGTTGATCTCTCTTCACCAGACCGGAACTTGGAACAGAACAAGGACATTAGTGAAAAAATTGGTGAAAATTGAAAAAGGTCTACACTTAAGTTCATACTAATATACTAGACTAGCCTCATAGCTAAGTGATTAAGAGAGCTAGATCCCACATGGCCAACTGTGGGCATATGTGCATTCAACTATGGATACCCAAAACCCTGACGGGAAGGAGGAAAGAAGGAAGGTCTATTGCATGACCACACCCTGTTGGGACGTGCTTTCCCTCTTTCTTTCTTTTTTAATTTGCCAGAGAGCACATGGACTCATAGGAGAGAGAAAGAGGGGAAGTTGAGAAAGCATCCTCCATGGGGGATGACCAAGTCACAATCCCTTCTCCTCCATTCTCCCCCTTTTTGGGATTTTGGACATGCACACACACACCGTATTTTTCAAGCTGCAAGGTCTTGGACTCGAACTGTGCAGCTGGCCATGTGAGATCCAGCCATCCAAACTACCATGACACTGACTGGCAATTGGGGGTACTTTTTCTCTCCCTGCCCACTCCCTCTCTATGGAGAGCCCAATGCCCTCTGGAAATATAAAAAATAAATTTAGAGATTCCCGAAATATTCATGGGACCAGCAGTTGGTATAATGGCTATGTTGCTGGACTCCCATGCAGTTGACCACGGTCTGAGTCCCGGACCTGGTGGCTTAAACTCATGCTGGGCACGTGTGTGTGTGTACCCAAGATCCCAAGAGGAGAATGGAGGAGAAAGGACTGTGGTGTGGCCATCCCCCCACGAGGGTGATTTCTCACTGTCTCTCTGTCTGTCTCTGTCTTTCTGGCAAGAGCATGCACCCTATAGCAAAAACCTCTCAAAAAAAAAAAAAAAAAATTCAGACAAGAAGCCATTTTGGGACCAGCACTTGGTGTAATGGCTATGTAGCTGGACTCCCATACAGTTGACCGCAGTTTGAGTCCTGGACCCAGTGGCTTAAACTCACGCTGGGCGCATGTGCGTGCGTGCCCAAGATCCCGAGAGGATAGAGAAGGAAATAGAAAAGGGAATGCAGCATGGCCATCCCCCCTGGGGGGTGATTTATCACTTTCTGTCTCTCTGTCTCTTTCTTTCTGGCGAGCACATGCGCCATATAGCAAAAAACTCTCAATAAATTAATTAATTAAATAAATAATTTTTAAAAAAGAAGAAGCCATTTTAAAATTTTTAAACTGAGGTGTGTCCTGGCCTTTTCAGGGAACCTATGCTCTAAACTCAATCTACTAGACTCCCGAAATATTCAGACAAGTGGAGGATACATTTTGTCACAGAAAAATCAGAAACAACCGCAGAGGCACAAAAAACATGAGAAATCAAGAAAATATCTCTCCCTTAAGGGAAAAGAACAATCCTTCATCATCCACAGACAGTATAGTAGAACTCATGGAAAAGTCTGATAGAGAATTCAGAATATTCATAGTGACAAAACTAAACGAGATGCAAGAGCTGAGAGATAATGAACTCCAGAAGATACAGGAGAAAAGAGACAACGAATTCCAGGAGATGTTGAAGTTCTTCCATGATCTGAAAGAGGAAATACACACCATAAAAAAGAATCAAATGGAGCAATTAGAGATGAAGGCTGCCATTCAGGAAATCAAAACCTCCCTCACAAGTATTAAAAGCAGATTAGTTTATGCAGAAAATCAAATCTCAGATGTTGAAGATAAAACCACTGATCTAGAAAAAATAACCAAAAAAACCTGTGAAAATAACACAAAGAAATGAGAATACTACATAAGAAATACTAGACAGCATTAAGCACCCAAACATCCAGATAATCGGTATCCCAGAAAGTGAGGAAACTAATAAGGGCATTGAAAATCTATTCCATGAAATCTTGGAAGAAAAATGTCCAAATTTAGAGAGACAGTCAAATATCCAGACCCCAGAAATACAAAGGACCCCTAATAGGATAAACCCAAGAAGATCTTCCCCAAGGCACATCATAGCCAGACTGTCCAAATCTACAAAGACAAGAGACTAAAATGCGCAAGAGAGAAACGTCAGGTCATTTATAAAGGTTATCCCATCAGGCTAACCTCAGACCTCTCATCAGAAACTAGGTGAGCAAGGAAAGAATGGGAAAATATATTCCAAGTGTTAAATGAAAAACAGTTTCGACCAAGAATACTATACCAAGCAAGATTATCTTTCATATGGAAGGAAAGGATAAAAACATTCTCAGATAAACAGGACCTGAAAGAATTTGCAAATAGAAGACCCACTCTTCAAGAAGTTCTGAAAGGAGCACTCGACCAGGAAAACTAAAGACACATACAGAAATAAGAGAACAAAAGGCAACCAAGAAAATTACCAATTTAATGCTAGGGACAAGAAATATCAATAATTACGTTGAATGTTAACATACAGTATTTAAACGGAAAGATTGGACCACAGTAACACTGCATATTCAACAGAAGAGAGTTTGAACATGAGACTGAAATGGCAAAATAGAATTTTATGACTTTTGAGTAAAATACTGATTTCTTTTTTTTACTATGCTTTGTTTTCCCAGTTTAAACATTTTACTTTCTTTTGAGTTGTCGAGAGGTTCAGCAATTTGTTAAAATATGTTTGTTTGTTTCTTTAAATGGAAATAAACTTTTCTTCCTTCTTGATCTGTCTTGAATTGAAATATTTGGGAATATTCTTATTTTGTGGCAGAAGTGTTACTTGCGTAAATTCAATAATGCTTGTTGCACTGAATCAGAAGTTGGAAATACTCGTTATTGGACAGGGCTTTGACTAGAATGTCATACGTGAATATTAATCAGAAAACTATGGAACTATGGTGGATCTCAAGTAAGCCAACAGAAATGCTTAGAAAAATGGCCTGGCACCATAAATAGTTCTGCCTGACAGAGATGATTAGAGAAGATATATGAAAGAATTTATAACATAAAATAATCTGGACTTTCCCAGCCCAGCATTGTAATCAGTAGAGATTGTAAAAGAGCAACCACACCCGAGGATTATCTTGAGAAAGACTTTGAAAGAAGAAAAAGAGACTGATCTTTGCTAGCAGATGGTATATCACAGAATACTTGGTAGGCAGGGCTAGCAGATGGTATATCACAGAATACTTGGTAGGCAGGGCTGAACTGAGAAAGTTTATGTGTGACTAGTGTGCTGGGCATTTGCCTTTCAACAATTTGAGTAGTTGATATGTAAGTATTTTCTCAAAACTATTTAAAACTATACTGTTTCTATTGTTATAGAATCATAAACAAAATTAAAGAAATATTTTGAACATTATCTTTAAAAATTCAGTATTCTGAAATTTTGAAAGTTGCTTATTAACTGTCAAGAACTATAGAGTATGAGCAAAAATTTTTTGATATGTAAAGTAAATGTGGAAAAATGTAAAAATAAATAAATGGGAAAAAGAACAAAATTTTAAAATTAAGACATAATAATATATGATAACTTCCTGATTTTCATACTTGTACTACAGTTATAAAAAAGAATAGCATTAAGGAATCTGGGTGAAGCACTCTGACATAATCTTCTCCAAAGATATTTTCAGAAAATATTTAAATGTTAAAAAACCTAAATAAAAAATAAAATTGACAGGCAGCTTTCTCAATCCCAAACATAAAACAAAGGTATATAGCCTCACTATAGCTTTCTTAAATGGTCAGTTATCCTCTTGCCAATACCCTCAAAATATCTCCTGGACCATTTGTTTTACACACAGCAAAACCCTGCCCTGTCTCACTGAAATAAAGGAGTCAATACAGCTGTTAAGAGCCTGAGGTCTGGGGACCAGTAGTTAGTGTAATGGCTGTGTTGCTGGACTCCCATGTAGTCGACCATGGTTCGAGTCCCGGACCTGGTGGCTTAAACTCTCGCCAGATGCGCGTGCATGCGTGCCCAAGATCCCGAGACAAGAATGGAGGAGAAGGGATTGCGGTGTGGCCATCTTCCCAGGGGGTGGTTTGGGTGATTTCTCACTTTCTGTCTCTGTCTGTCTTTCTGGAGAACACATGCACCCTATAGCAAAAAAAAAAAAAAAAAAAAAAAAAAAAAAAAAAAAAAAACCCTCTCCAAAAAAGAGCCTGAGGTCTGGGGTCAGCCCACTTGGGATTGAATCCTAGAACTATCACTTATGAACTGGTGACCTTAAGCAGGTTACTTAAATTTATTTTCTTAATGGAAATGACAAAAGAACCAATTTAAAATTACTGGTGGACTTCAGCAATTAAATAATTGAGTTTTTATTTTTGTACTTAAATAACTAAGCATTAATTAAACAATTAATACATGCCTGAATCATTCCTGCTTCATATCATGAATGATATCTATTATCACCACCATATGAGAACCCACCCAGGGCTGCTATGTCTCTATGGAGAAAATTCAGAGAACAGGACCGTGACTAGGACAGAGAACAGGGACCACCACAAATTCCTATCTCCAACTTCCCCTGGTCCTCTATACTGTCTGGGAATGATCATTTGTTGTCCCTGCCAGATCTTTATTGTTTTCCATAGCAGCTGTTTCAGACTCTTTTTACTGTTTTTAAGCATCTCACCTGCCTTGTCCCATCTTTGCTGCCAGGAAATGCCTCATCAAGTGGGAACCCACTCAGCTTCCTGTCTTCACCAAAGAAAAGTACCTTCACTCACCCTTTTCTTTTATTCTCCTGTCCCTCCATCTAAGCTCTAACTCCCACCTTCCCAGGGATCTCTTCCCATCTGATATTTCCTCTCTTGCATATGTCTTCAAGTTTGCCACACAAGTAGTTCCTTTCAACAGCAATCATAATGCACTATAATCATTCCTATCTTAAAAACAAAACAAAGGGGAACCAGCAGTTAGCGTAATGGCTATGTCGCTGGACTCCCACGTAGTCGACCGCGGTTCGCGTCTCGGACCCGGTGGCTTACAACTCACGCCGGGCGCGTGTGCGTGCGTGCCCAAGATCCCGAGAGGAGAATGGAGGAGAAGGGATTGCGGCGTGACCATCCCCCCTGGGGGGTGATTTCTCGCTTTCTGTCTCTATGTCTCTCTCTGTCTGTCTGGCGAGCGCACGCGCCCTATAGCGAAAAAACGTCTCCAAAAAAAAAAAAAAAAAAACAAAGGACCAGCCCTAATGCCTAGTGGTTAAGGGAGCCAATCCCATATGGCTGACCATGGTTTGAACCCTCACCATGTGACTTGAAAAACATACTGGGCAGGGACCAGTAGATGTAATGATTACGTTGCTGGACTCCCACATAGTCGGCCATGGTTCAAGTCCCAACCTGGCAGCTTAAAGCTCACACTGGGCATGTGTGTGTTTGTGCCCAAAATCCTGAGGAGAATGGAAGAGAAGAGATTGTGGTGTGCCATTCCCCTGGGGTGGGGGGTGGGGGGATGAGCTCTCACTTTCTGTCTCTCCAGAGAGCGTACAAACCCTATAGCAAAAATCTCTCGGGGTGGGGGGGAACATACTGGGCACATGTGTGTGCATGCCCCAAATCCCTATAGGTTGGAGAAATAGGGAAGGAGGGATTGTAGCATGACCATGCCCTACTAGGGATACTTTCTCCCTCGTTTTTTCTCATTCTCTCTCTCTGATGAGCACACAAACACTCCAGCAATTGGAAAACAAAAAAATGAAGACACTGGTTTGCTGCAATGTCCTCAGCAACTAGAACCCCTGGTGCACAGGGGACATTCAGCAAATATTCAATTTGGTCAAAAATGGAATGCATATGTACAGTTTTTTTTTTTTTAAGAGTTAAGGGAGACCCGGCACCAGCCAGGGCAGAAAGCTGTTAGGCATCTCCACCTTTGCCTGTTTTTGGCCTCGGGATTCAACTTCACAGCTGTAAAGTCTCCCCCAACTAGTGTCCTCCATCCCAGACCCAGCACCAGCCAGGGCAGAAAGCTGCTAGGCATCTCCACCTTTGCCTGTTTTTGGCCTCAAGATTCAACTTCACAACTGTGAAGTCTCCCCCAGCTAGTGTCCCCTGTCCCAGACCCAGCACCAGCCAGGTAGGATGGCTGCTTTGCTCCCTCTTGCTCTCCTCTGCCCCCCACTTTATTTTTCTCTTTTTGAAAAACAGCTCTTTGGGACCAGCAGTTAGCGTAATGGCTATGTCGCTGGACTCCCACGTAGTCGACCGCGGTTCACGTTCCGGACCTGGTGGCTTAAAACTCACGCTGGGCGTGTGTGCGTGCGTGCCCAAGATCCCAAGAGGAGAATGGAAGAGAAGGGATTGCGGCATGGCCATCCCTCCTGGGGGGTAATTTCTCACTTTCTATCTCTCTGTCTCTGTCTGTCTGGCGAGCACACACCGCCCTATAGCAAAAACCTCTCCAAAAAGAAAAAAAAAAAAAAAAAAAAACAGCTCTTTGCCCTCCTTGGCCCTTTCTCTTGTTAATCTCTGTCTTTTTTCTCACCTAGGGCAGGAAGGTGCGAGGCATCTCCATCTTTGCCTGTTTTGGGCCTTCTATTTTCATCCCAATTTAATTTTGTGCAAAGTGATATTTTTCCTTTTCCCCCTTTTTCTTCTAGTAATTTCATTCTTTTTTTCTTTACCCTCTCTTCCTATTTCTATTTCCTACTTTCTTTTTCTTTACCTTACTTTTCTGTTTTACTTCTCAGCCCACACCCTCTGCCTAGAGATGATTAGGTGCATAGTAGCTAACCATCTGAGCACTGGCAGTTTTAGAGAATTCTTTGCACATCACTGCAGTGGTTGCAAAAATAGTTAAATACCCTTTTACAAATCCGATTGTAAAACTTCTCCTGTGATTCCCCCATTTGAGGACTTAGTAGAAGGGAGAAAATAGCACCAAATTACTTTACAGTGGGGGAAACACATGAGGTCACAGTCACAGAATCCCTCTCCAACTAATTGACCAGAAATGAATACATTACCAAATGACTAAAAAATCAAAGAAGAGCCTCAAGGATGAGAGAATCAAGTAGTACTTCTCCACTAAGGGAACAATGTAACCTGTCTCCAAGTAGGGAAAATTTAGAGCATATTACCAAAATGTTAGAAAAAGAATTTAGAATATTTATGGTAACAAAACTCTATGAGACGTAAGAGAAAAGAGACACTGAATCCAAGAGATGAGAAAGTCTTTCCACAATATGAAAGAAGAATTGGACACCATAAAAAAGAACCAAACAGAACTGTTAGACATGAAGGCTATAATATAGGAAATTAAAACCTCTCTTGAAGGTATCAAAAGCAGGCTAGACCATGCAGAAGGTGGAATTTCGGAAGTAGAAGACAAAACCAATCACCTAGAAAAAATTATCAAAAATCCTGAGAAAACAGCCAAGAAAACCAAGGATAATACACGAGAAATACTAGATATCATAAAACACCCAAATATATGAATAATTGGCATCCCAGAAGGTGAAACTAAGGGTACTGATAATATATTCCATGAAGTCCTGGAAGAAAACTTTCCTAGTCTAAAGAGGCACTCAAACATCCAGACCTAAGAAATACAAAAAAACCCCAAGTAGAATTAATCCAAGAAGATCTTCTCCATGCCACATTACAGCTAGATTGACTAAAACGACAGACAAAGATACTAAGATCGGCAAGAGAGAAATGTCAAATCACTCACAAAGGTTATTCCATCAGACTAACACCGGAAACAATGCATGCAAGGAAAGAATGGGGAAATATATGCAAAGTATAAATGAAAAACAGTTTCAACCAAGAATACTATACACAGCAAGATTATCCTTCATATGGGAAAAGAAAATAAAAACGTTCTCAGATAAACAAAACCTGATAGAATTTACCAACTCCAGACCAACTCTTCAAGAAATTCTGAAAGGAGTACTATACCAAGAAAACTAAAGAGAGATAAGAAAACAAAAACAACCAGGAATATGGCCAACTCAATGGTAGGGACAAGTCTGGAAATATCACTAATAACACTGAACGTCAATGGATTAAATTCTCTGATCAAGACACACAAACTGGCTGAATGGATTAAAAATCAGAAACCCTCCATCTGCTGTCTACAAGAAATCCATCTCACAGATAAAGATATACATAGACTAAAAGTGAAGGGCTGGAAAAAGGTATTCCATGCAAATGGAAACCAAAAGAGAGCGGGAGTCACTATATACTGATTTCAGATAAAATAGGCTTTAAGACAAAAACCATAAGAAAAGATAAAGGGCATTATACAGTAGTGAAAGGGCTAATTCACCAAGAAGATATAATGGTTATAAATATCTATGCACCGAACTCAGGAGCACCCAAATATGTAAAGAAAAGACTGCCTTGGGACCAGTAGGTGGTGTGGTGGTAAAGGTGCTGGACACTCCCACATGGCCGACCATGGTTTGAGTCCCGAACCTGGTGGCTTGCTTTCTCACTTTCCCTCTCTCTCTCCCTCTCTTTCTCTCTGGTCAAATTAAAATAAATGAATAAATAAATAAAATTAAATAAAAAAAAAAAAAAGGAAGTTAGTATATTTAAAAAAAAAAAAAGAAGAAAAAAAAGAAAAGACTGCCTGATCTAAAAGGAGAGATAGCCTGTAACACTATAATTGTGGAGATCTCAACACCCCATTATCTCCTTTAGACAGGTCAACAAGACCAAAACTAAGCAAAGAGACTCAGGACCTAAATGATACCATAAAACAGATGGACTTATAGACATCTACAGAATTTTTCCAACCAAAAAACACAAAATATACATTTTTCTCAACCTCCCATGGTACCTTCTCAAAGACTGATCACATGATAGAGCACAAAACCAGCCTTAACAGATTCAAAGGCATAGAAACTATATCCAGCATCTTCTCCAACCATGATGGAATTAAACTCAATATTAATCTCAGGAAGAGCCCTCAAAAATATATAAATACATGGAAACTAAATAACCTACCTCTGAATGACTCCACGACTACTGTAGAGATTAAGATGGAAATCAAAAGATTCCTGGAAACTAATAATAATGAACACACAAGTTTCCATAATCTATGGGATACTGCAAAAGTAGTCATAAGAGGGAAGTTCATAGCAATTAGTGCACACAAGAAAAAGATGGAAAAGGACAACCTAACATCATGCCTCAAGGAATTAGAAAAAGAACAACAAAAATAAAAAAAATGCCGGGAGAAAAGAAGTAATAAAGATTTGAGCAGAAATAAATGAAATAGAAAGTAAGTGAACTATACAGAAAACAAATGAAAGCAAAAGCTGGTTCTTTGAAAAGATAAACAAGATTGACACCATTAGCTAGACTAATTAAGAAGAGAGAAAGGAACCAGATAAGTCAAAACCATAACAAAGCAGGCAACATTACAACAGACCTAAGAGAAATACAAAACATCACTAGAGGATACTATGAGTGACTATATGCCAACAAAGAAGAAAACCTGGATGAGATGGACAAATTCCTAGACACATATAATCTACCAAGATTGACTCAAGAGGACACAGAAAGCCTGAATAGATCTATAACAAGCAATGAGATTGAGTCAGTAATAAATAGCCTCCCAACAAACAGAAGTCCAGGACCCAATGGCTTCACTGCCAAATTTTACAAAACTTTTTAAGAATAGGTAACCCCCATCCTACTCACAGTTTCTAGAAATCCAAAAGGAAGAAACCCTTCCAAATTCATTCTGTAAAACCTCCATAACCCTCATTCCCAAAACGGATAAGGATACGACAAAAAAGGAAAACTATAGACCTGTATCTCTGATGAATACAGATGCAAAAATTCTCAAGAAGATACTTGCTAACATGTTCAACAGCATATAAAAAGATTATTCATCACGACCAGGTGGGCTTTATTCCAGGGATGCAAGGGTGGTTCAACATACACAAAACCGTAAATGTAATACACCACATTAACAGGAAGAAAGATAAATACCATATGATCATTTCAATCGACGCGGAAAAAGCATTCGACAAAATACAACATGGCTTTATGATTGAGACTCTCAGTAAAATTGGCATAGAAGGACCATTTCTCAGCATACTAAAAGCCATTTATGAAAAACCTACAGCTAAGATTATATTGAATAGGGAAAAGCTGAAAGCTTTTCCACTAAAAACTGGTACAAGACAAGGATGCCCACTTTCTCCGCTCCTATTCAGTATAGTACTGGAAGTTCTAGCCAGTGCGATCAGACAAGAGAAGGAAATAAAAGGCATTCCCATAGGGAAAGAAGAGCTGAAATTATCTCTGCTTGCAGATGACATGATTGTATACACAGAAGATCCAATGGTATCCACGAAAAAACTTCTCGAAGTAATAAATGCATACAGTAAAGTGGCCGGATACAAAATTAACTTACAAAAATCTATAGCATTTCTATATACAAACAACAAGCAGACAGAGACAGAACTGAAAAATGTAAATCCATTTATCATAGCTACAAGAAGTATAAGATACTGAGGAATAAAACTAACCAGGGAAGTCAAAGACATCTACAAGGAAAACTATGAAAACCTTAAAAAAGAAATTGAAATGGGACCAGCAGTTAGCGTAATGGCTATGTCGCTGGACTCCCACATAGTCGACCGCGGTTCGAGTCCCGGACCCGGCGGCTTAAACTCACGCCGGGCGCGTGTGCGTGCGTGCCCAAGATCCCGAGAGGAGAATGGAGGAGAAGGGATTGTGGCGTGGCCATCCCCCCTGGGGGGTGATTTCCTGCTTTCTATCTCTCTGTCTCTCTCTGTCTGTCTGGCGAGCGCACGCGCCCTATAGCAAAAACCTCTCCAAAAAAAAAAAAAAAAAAAAGAAATTGAAATGGACACTAAAAAGTGGAAGGACATGCCATGTTCCTGGATTGGTAGAATCAATATAATTAAAATGGCAATCCTACCCAAATTAATCTACTTGGTTTAATGCAATCCCTCTAAAATTACAAGAGACATTCTTCACAGATCTAGAAAAGACAATCATAGAATTTGTCAGGAACCATAAAAGACCCCGTTTTGCTAAAGCCATCCTGCTCAAGAAGACTGGAGTAGGTGGCATCTCACTTCCTGAAACCAAATTATATTACAAAGCTGTGGTCATCAAAACAGCATGGTATTGGCACAAAATAGACATGAGGACCAATGGAACAGAGTAGAGACTCCAGAAATAAACCCCAAAATACACAGCCAGCTCATCTTTGACAAAGGGTACCAGTCAATCCAGTGGGAAAAGGGAAATCTCTTTAGCAAATGGTGTTGGAAAAACTGGATATCCACCTGCAGAAAGATTAAACTGAACCCCTATTACCATTAACAAAAATCAACTCAAAGTGGATCAAAGATCTAAACCTAAGACTGCAAACTATAAAACTACTGATGGAAAACACTGGGGAAACTCTGGGAGACATTGGGGTAGGCAAAGACTTCTTAAGCAAGACCCACAACACACAGGCAATAATCCCCAAAATAGACAGGTGGGATTATATCAGATAAAGGAGTTTCTGCACAGCAAAGGACACCATAATTAGTGTGAATAGACAGCCCTCGGAATGGGAGAGAATTTTTGTTAACTGTGCCTCAGATAAGGGACTGATAAATAGAATACACAGGGAACTCAAGCAGCTTACCCAGAAGAAAATGATTAACCCAATTAAAAGATGGGAAAATGAGCTGAATAAACAACTCTCTAAGGAAGACATACGAACAGCCAAAAAACATATGAAAAAATACTCAACATCCCTCACTGTAAGGGAGATGCAGATCAAAACCACAATGAGATACCACCTAACCCTAGTCAGACTGGTGAAGATTAAAAAAACAAATAATGATAAGTGCTGGAGGGGATGTGGTGGAAGGGGAACACTCCTACACTGTTGGTGGGAATGTAAATTGGTCCAGCCACTGTGGAGAAGGATATGGAGGTTCCTAAAGACCTTCAAATAGAACTACCATATGATCCAGCAATTCCACTCCTGAGTATCTACTCAAAGGACAGGAAAGCACTCATTCGGAAAAGTGCTTGCACAACTACTTACATTGCAGCATTACTCAGGATTGCTGACTTGGAACCAACCCTAATGTCTACAAACGGATGAATGGATTGAAAAATTGTGGCACATATACTCCATGAAGTACTATTCAGCCATAAAAAACAAGGCCCTGGAATTTGATAGAAAGTGGACAAATATGGAAGATATGTTGCTAAGTGAAGCAAGTCAGGCTTTGAAAGAGAGACACTCCACTTAACATATACCAACTGTCCACACTCTATGGTAGAGACTGAAAGACTGGAGAACATAAAAGTATTAAAAATTGTAATGGACACTAGAGACAAAGTGGAAAGAGAATGTGGGAGGGGAAGAGCATAGGAAAGGAAATTTGGGGGAAAACGGAGAGGTAAGACACTTAAGGGACACAAATAAGGTTTATAATCTGTTGACGAGGATGTGTATAATAGTCTCAACTGGGCTAGACTGAAGTATAAATCATACTGGGTAAAGTCTCTTCACAATCTAAATGATGTATAGCAATTTAATGTATGAATAATAAGAAAAAAAAGTTTGTGAAGAAATGGAATTAAAACAAAACAAAAAAAAAGCTGAAGACTCCAGATGTCTTGCATCCTGACTGGATTTACCACTGTTACTAAATTCCCTGTTTTCATTTCATTTTTGAGAAATTCTGGTTACAATTTACTAAAATGACTGAACAACATATAAGCTGATGACTTCCTAATCTCTATCTACAGCTCAAACCAACAGTGAGATGTATCACTGAAACTATGGTCACTGAAACTATGTCCCAAACTGAACCCATCTTCCCCCTTATCCCAATCTGTTGTTCCTCAGTCCTGTGAAGGTCACCAGTAAACACCTGGTTGTTGAAGCCAAGAACTGGGAATTGCTCCTTACTCTTCTTTCTTGCCAGCCATATCAGTCAGCTAGTAAATCCTGCTACATCTTCCCTGAGTCTACCTTCTCTCTCCAGTCCATCCCAAGACCTCTGAGGAAAGTTGCCTGTCCCCCAGATCAAAGTCTTCTTCTCACTGGCCATCAGGTTTCTTTCAGACTATAAATGGTCTTAGACTACTTATATTCAGGCACTTTATGATCTCCTCAGCCTCATCTCCTGCAAGCACAGCTCTTGGTTCAGCCAGCCAGTCAAGAAATTTTTTCTGGGTACCCATCACAGTTACTGGACTGGGACCAGAACAGGGCCAGCAGGTGGTGTAGTGCTTAAGGCACTAGACTCCCACATAGTCGACCACGGTTCAAGTCTCAGACCTGACAGCTTGAAACTCACACCAGGTGTGTGTGCGTGCATGCCCAAAAGCTCAAGAGAATGGGGCAGAAGGGACTAAGGCATGGCCATCCCCTCCAGGGGGTGAATTCTCACTTTCTGTCTGTCTGTCTGTCTCTCTGGCAAGCACATGTGCCCTACAGCAAAAATGTTTCTCAAAAAAAGCACACATGGGACCAGCAGTTAGCGTAATGGCTATGTTGTTGGACTCCCACGTAGTTGACCACAGTTCAAGTCCCGGACCCGGTGGCTTAAAATCATGCCAGGCGCATGTGCGTGCGTGCCCAAGATCCCAAGAGGAGAATGGAGGAGAAGGGATTGCGGTGTGGCCATCCCCCCTGGGGGGTGATTTCTCACTTTCTGTCTCTCTCTGTTTGTCTGGCAAGCACGCGCCCTATGGCAAAAACCTCTCCAAAAAAAAAGCACACATGCACAAGGTCCCAGCCTTCATGGCATTTATGGTCTACTCATGATTCATTCTCTACATGAGTTCTTTTCCAACTCTGGACCTTTGCACATGCTGTTTCCTCTGTCTTGAATGTCCTCTCTCCCAGTCTTCACATCTGACAAACCCTTCCTCACATCTTGCTTTTTCTGGGAACCCTGAGAGGCCTAAGCAACTGCCAGGGCAATCCCACTCCCCTCCCTGTTTCCCTGGAGCATTCATTACTCTGTAGAGTGTCCCCTCACTGGCCTCATATCTAACAATATGCCCCTTGACTCAGCATCAGCCACTGGGACTTCCTCACTGTTCCTGGAACACTAAGTTCGTGCCTGCCTCAAGCTTCTCCCTTGGCCTAGCCTGGTCCATTCCTTCCCCTAGACATTCATGTGAAGCATTCCCTCAAGCTTTTGGGCCTTTATAATAACGTCACCTCAGAAAAGTCTTCTTTGACCATCCCTTAGCCCCAGCATATAAAAAAAGTAGCTGCCGCTATTATTCTACTCCTTTGTCCTGCTTAGTTGTTCTTGTCAACATTTAATACCTCACAACCTACAATCTACTCACTAGTCACTGAATGAGTTCTTTTTATTTTACCCTATTTATTTTTATTTTTTTGCCAGAAGGTTCATGCACTTGTCAGAGGGAGAGAATGCACCTCCTTCAAGGAGGGTGGTCACATTGCAATCCTCTGTCACACATTTCTCTATCCTGTTGGGCCATGCATGCACAGCCAGCATGTTTTTCAAGCCTCCAGGGCTAAGATTTGAACTACGTGGTCAGCCATGTAGGATTTGGCTCCCTTAACCACCGGGCCATGATGCCAACTCCTTTCTGAAACATTTTTTAATTGCAGAGGGCACATGTGCTTACCAAACAGAGACAAACAGAGAGAAGAAGAAAGCAACCCCCATCAGAATGTGGGCATGCCACAACCTCTTCTCTATTTCTCCATCCTGTCAGGAATTGAGGTACTCATCACACATGAACCCAGCAGATTTTTCAAGCCACCAGGGCTAACATTTGAACTGCAGTTAGCCATGTGAGATCTTCTTCTTTAACCACTACTAAGCCACAGGGCCAGCCTTTGAATGATTTGAGTTCTAAGTGTATATTTCTCTTTTCCCCACCAAAGCAGTGGACAACATGTAATTTATCTTATATCCCAGCATGGGGCCAGTACAGAGTAAATGTTCAATGAAGTGCCAAGCAAGTGAAACAGTCAGTGGCTGACATGTGTTGCCCACTTACTGCATGCCAGGCATAGTGGTTCCAAGTGTTTTTCCTTGTTTCAACCCACTGACCACTCCAGGAAAACAGGTACTATGATTGTCTTTATCTGACAATTGAGAAAATTGAGTCACAGAGAGGCTAACTTATCGAGGATCACATGAACAGTTGATAAGGGAGTCAGATTTCAAAATCAGGCAGTCTGGCCCAGAAAACACACTGCTAACCATGGCCTTTTACTGCTCCCTGGTTCATATACAGTAAAATTTGAAAATGTGCCAAGCCCCGTACTAAAACTATGCAAACAGTAATAGAGTGACATTCAGACATTTGTGTCTGGAACCTACAAAGGGAATACACTTATAAATAGCCAGAAGCATACACAAACACTTGTGTGTGCGAATGAATTTCACAAAACAGGAACTTGTACCGTGTGGGATGCCCCTTGGCATTTTTCTGTTCTATTTCACGTTTAAAATGCTGGTTGTTAAACACAAACTTAAATTCTGAATTACTAATGGGTCGCAACTCACCAAAAACACTGCATTATTTCACTACTTCCTCAAAATTGTCCTGTGAAATGAGTCCTAATTATAAGGAAACTGAGGGACAAGGAAGTGAAGTCACCTGCTCAGGACTGCATAGCCAGGTCAAGAGACACACCTGCACTATAACCCCAGAGGCCAAGTTTGCAATCACTATGCAGTGTCGCTTCCTGGGGAGGATGAGGGACAGGGAGAAAGGTAAAAAGGCCAGAAGGACAGAGCTCAGTGACAGAAGGAGGGGGTTTACCTGTAGTGTGATGTGCCACGGCCTTTGCCAACATGGTCTTCCCACAGCCTGGTGGGCCATACATAAGGACACCTCGGGGAGGATCAATGCCAATCTGAAACCCAAAAGTATGGAATGAAGCATGAGACAAGGAGTCTAATCACCAACCACAGACCCAGTGAGGCCTCTCCCTTTGCTGTCACCCCCAACTCCTCACCTGCTTATAGAGCTCAAAGTGTGTCAGTGGGAGCTCCACAGCTTCCCTGACCTCCTGTTTCTGGATGTCCATGCCACCAATGTCTGCATACATCACATCTGGCTTCTGGTCTGGTGGGACGGCAGAGCTGGGACTCCCAAGCTGGCCCACAGGATGCCCTTGGGCCTCCCGGGACCTGGGCTCCCCCCCTTACCTGAGGTGAGCATCATGATGCTGCTGTCAGCCTCAGGAGGCAGCACATCCACGAGGGCGTTGCTGTGCTTGTGGAGGGCCACCGAGGCATTGGGCTTCAGCAGCTCCCGGTCTATGGTACTCAGGATACGCACATAATAGTTGGAGCCTTTAGAAGGGACAGAAAGGGAGAAGAGAGAATAAAAAGTGTCAGAGCCTCTAAAACTGTTCTCTCTTTACTCCCCAGGCCTCATGCATTCCCTCTAGGCCACCAGTAACCTCACTCAGGCCCTAATAGGGCCTCTCTTGGCCTCCAGTCTGTCTCCCATGTTCACACTAACAATTTCATTGTGTCTGTAGGTAGCCCTGACTGTCTCTCTTGAGCTCCAGCTTGGGTGTCCAACATGTCTCCCTCTAGATGTCCCCTAAGTATGTCTCACTCACTATGTTCCCATGTGATCTCAGTATCTTTCCCCAAACTGTGCTGTTCCTCCTGAATCTGTCTCAAGGAGACCCACCTACCCCAGTCCCCAGGCAGAACCCCACCCTGGACTTTTCTCTCCTCTCCTCCATAGTCCATCAGTCACTACAACCTTCCACTCAGCCTTCTGCATGTCTCTCTAGCCAGTCCCTCCTTTCCTACCCATGGCCCCTAACTGATTTGGACCTGCCCTTCCCTTTCTAGGTCCTTGCATAACTTCTCCCTGGTCACCTAGACTCCAGTCTCACCTCTCCAATCTTACTTCCTATGTTTATGCTGCTGATAGACACATCTCTCTGCAGCCTCTCTCTCTCTTGATCATCAGACCTAACTGTCTAGCAGCCTCCTGGACTACCCCCTCAATGTCCTGGGCCACCTTCACTGTCTTCCTCCAAACCTACTCCTCCACCAATGTCAGAGGGCCCTGCTGTCCCCCTAAACCCCACAGGTCAAAAATACAGGCCTTATCCTGGATACTCCCACTCCTTGCTTCCTCACAGCCCAGCAGTCTACTTCAAGACAGGCAAACACCTTTGTCCATATCCTTTATTAAGAACATGGCTTAGTACAAAGGAGCAGAGGCCAGAAGCAGGAAAAGACAGATAAGATGCCAAGGACAGGGGCCAGCAGGTGGCATGGTGGTTGAGGCACTAGACTCACACATGGCCTATCATGGTTCAAGTCCCGAACCTGGCAGCTTGCTTTCTCACTCTCCCTTTCTCTCTGTCTCTCTCTGGTCAAAATTGAAGAAGTAGTAAAATTAAAAATAAATCTTAAAAAAAAAAAAAGAGAGATGCCAGAGACAATAACCACCATGAGATCAGGACCTGGACCTATGTTAGTAACAGAAGCTATTGTACACTGAGTTCTCACCAGAACTCAATCTCTTAACACTCCAACCATCATTTTAAATGACAGGTCCCAACCCAGTAGCAGTTTTGAAGTCAATTAGAGGGACATGACCAAAACTCTGTTTAAATCAAAACAAATTAGAATAGAATAGAACATATTAGAGTACAGCTGGCTCTCCGTTTTTATCTGTAGGTTCCACATGTGCAGATAAAACCAAATGCAGATGAAATATATTTGGATTTTAAAAAAAAGGTTGCATCTGTACTGAACATGTACAGACTTTTTTTTTGTCAACACAATACAATATGAGAACTATTTCCATAGTACTTATATTGTAACAAGCATTCTATCAGTGATTTACAGTCTGTGGAAGGAAATCCATGGGTTATATGCAAATATTACACCATTTTAAAGAGACTTGAATGTCCGAGGATTTTCTCCAACAGGGAATCCTAGAACTAACTGCTTGCATATACTGAGGAAAGACTGCATGTATTTAAATCTGAGAGACAGAAACAGGTAAACATTCACAACTATAAAAGATATTTCTACTTTTAGATTAGTCAAAATATTCTGATGAATACCATTACACTGTCCCACCTCATTTGCTGTTATTTAAGACTCTGGCAATATGGCAGACCCCAGTTCCAGGATACAGATGTTGAGTGGACAAATGAATGAATGAGATGCCCCACCCATCCACACACCTGTGGTAGAACCCACGATGGCTGTATTCTGATCCACAGCCTCCAGAAACTGCCCAATGACCAACGGGATGCTCTGGATTCGCTTCACCTCCTCCTGGGCATGGAGGAATTCCTTCTTCAGGTTTTTCTGCTCATCCTTGATATACTCCTCCTGCACCTCCAGGAACTCCAACTCTTGCTGCAGTTTCTGTGAGCACAGAGGAAAGAGGTAAGAGACAGCTCCAGGCTTTGCTGATTCAGGGAATGTTAGAAAGTGGCCATGCAGGGTCCAGGTTGGGGGTGAATGTACCTTATAGCGGCTGTACAGGTCCTCCAGGTCCTCAGGCTCAGGCCCCAGAAAGGACAGGCCAGTCTGGGGCCGAGACACAGACAGTGCTGGGATCTCATCCTAGACCAAAAGGAAAAACAGGCTGGAAGAGAGGCCCCTCGTGAAACAATCTAGAGCCCCCTATCCACTTTGCTATGAAGTCATGAGTGACTCTTAAGAAGTGGCTGACATCATTCAGGCCCTCTAAACAGATCCTGGAAACCACTCGACCTGCTAAGTAAGGTTCAAATGTCACCTAGTCCCCTAAACAAGTCTCTTATGTCAACTTACTGCCCAAACAGATCTTTTGCTATCATATGCCACTCATAACACGTCTCCAAATGTCACCCAACTCCCAGATATCACATCAATTCCTTACCAGACCCAATGTTCCCAGCCCCCCTCAACAGGTTCCTAATGTCATGTGGCTCTCCCAGAGAGGTGTTAAATTCACATGTCTTCAAAGCGTCCTAGAATAACCCAGCATCCCCTGGGAACCAGCAGTTAGCGTAATGGCTATGTCGCTGGACTCCCACGTAGTCGACCGCGGTTCGACGCCCAGACCCGGCTTAAAACTCACACCGGGCGCGTGTGCGTGCGTGCCCAAGATCCCGAGAGGAGAATGGAGGAGAAGGGATTGTGGCGCAACCATTCCCCCTGGGGGGGTGATTTCTCGCTTTCTGTCTGGCCCTATAGCGAAAACCTCTCCAAAAAAAATAAATAAATAAAATAACCCAGCTTCCCCTCAAAAAAAATACCCTCATGTCATAGAATCCCAACCTAAGTTAGGCCCAAACATCACTCAGTTAAGATAAGTCGTAGCCACCATTCCCAGTCAACCCCTGGCCATGGTCAGCCCCTCAGCCTGGCCCTCGACTCCACTGGGACGCACAGCCGGGTCCCATACATTTCTCATTACCAACTCTAATCCCGCCAAACCACCAACATCACTAAGCGCTCCTACTCAGGCCTCGAAATCAACCGTCTCAAAGAACATCTACCGTCCCTCAATCCCTCAGCCCCGCTTTCTGTGCTTACCGCCCTCCTGACATTACTCGGCTACCCAGACAGGCCTCCGGACGGCACAAAGTTCTCCACTCAGGCCTATGAAATCACCCAGACCCGAGCTGAAATCCTCAAAGTCACTCTCAGTTCCCCATTCCCCACCCGGGTCTGGCTCGACCCTCTCTCCGCGAACCCCGCCTGGACGGAAAGCCCAAGTCACCACCGCACCTGAGCCTTCTCCACCAAAATGCCTAGCTCCTCCATAGTGACCAAGCCCGCCTCCGTGTGGCCCGGCCTGATCAGTCACTGCTTCCGCTGAAGCCGCCGGAAGTCTCTGGTCTAAGGGGATTCTGGGAAACTTAGTTTAACCTATTGCCAAGGGTGAGCTAAACTGTCCAGACGAGATCAAGCCCCGGTCCTGGGCTCCGCCCAGATAGGGAAGACCTCGTCCTGACCTCCACCCCCAGAATAGGCGCATGCGCTGTCCGTACCCTGCCGGCGCGCGGAAGGGTCTGGACGGCGCGCGTGCGCAGTAATCACCTCCCACGCCGGCCGAGGGCGCAGGCTTTCTGTCCAGTAGGTGGCGTGGTCCGTTTGTTCTTAAGACAGAGAATTCTGAGTTCTACCAGTGGAGGATCTGGTGGCCAAATACACTTCGCTCTCATTTAGTGGCATGGCTGGCTTTGGTCCCGGTTTCCTAGAAGGGTCTTTCTAAGGCTCTCCTCGTGGGCTTCCCCCAGGAGAGTACCCTGCACTGGCGTGGGAAAGCCCGGGCTACCCCTGAGAGTGACACTCTGTACAGTGTTCCACGCTAAGTGAGAAGCCCCAAGCCTTCGGGTACCTTAAGCAGTAAATTTATAGAACCCACCTGTCAGGGCTGGAGAAAGTTAGGCAGCGGGTCTCTAGGAGTTGAGTCCCATCCAATCTTAACAGGCGTTAGGTTATGACTTTTGCAGAGAAGAAAATAGGCTCAGAACCATAAAGTCACTCGCCACAGTCACGGCGAGCCAAAGGGATAGAGCATGGACTGGGACCCAAATCTATCCCCAAAGCCTGCGATCCCAACCCCAAGAATACAATCCAGGTTTCGCACCAGCTACAATTTTTGTTAAGCAAATCTTTTATTGAAGTGTAAATATGTAGACATGCACAAGTTGTTACTGTAACAGCTCAATGAATTTATACAAAATGGACATACCTATATAACTGGTATCCAGATCAAGTGTGAAGGCAAGGTTCATCCAGAAAAGAGACTGCAATACTAAAAGAAAAAAGGGGGGGGGAGGTTGGAGGACAAAGAGGGAGCTGCTGACCAGTGTGCCTACCAATTACTTTCTTCCAACTGCAAGACTGACCTTTGCAAGATTTTTCCAAATAATTGTAACTTGCAGAACTTGAAATCCTGCCCATGCAAAGACAAATGGACTTTTGCCCAATTTTGTCCCTTTTTCCAGCTTCTTCAGACTCTCCTCTGTTATCCTTGTCCAATGTAAACTTTCTCCAAAGTTATAATTTTGGTTTAAAATAGAAAACTGTTTCCTCAGAACCAAGACATGTCTGTCACTTCTCTCTGGCCCTGTTACTGGTGAGATCTAGCTGTATGCCCCAGAATCTGACCCTTATTTTTGAACTAGTTTGTAACACTAATAAATATCTTTTTCTTTCCAACTATACTTTGCAGGTGCCTCTCTTGTTCAACGCAAGAAACCAAAAATAGCCCCCAAGCCCCATAAACACCCTTAAACTCATCCTCCCCTAAAGAGTATCTCTCATCTGACTTGTAACAGCATGGATTACTTTTGTCTCTAGACACATAGAGTGTGTACTGTGTGTTCGATTTCTTTTACTTAACATTATGTTTGTGAGATTCATTCATGTTGTATGTAGAAATAGTTCGTCCATTTTCTTTACTGGGTGGTTTCCATTGTGTGAATATACCTCAGTTTGGGGCCATCGTGGTGCTATGAATAGTCTACCATATTTTTTTGCATCAGCATATATATTAATTTCTTCTGGGAATATACTCAAGAATGAAATGGCTGACAGAAACCCCACTCCCATCTTTCTACCCCTGGGCCAGGAACTTCGAGGGAGGACTTCCCCCTGTAGCTTCACCCCAGGATCCCCAAGCCAGAGACCCCTCTGTCAGCCAGGAACACCCTCAGTCCTACAGAAACCCCACTCCCATCTTTCGACCACTGGGCCAGGAACTTCGAGGGAGGACTGCCCCCCGTAGCTTCAGCCCCAGGATCCCCAAGCCAGAAACCTCTCTGTCAGCCAGCAAAAAGGAAACATGCTTGCTCTTATTCGAGAAAACATTCTCGTAAAAGGTTTTTCAAAGGGAACACATCTCTCAATGGTTAGAAGTAGAAGAAGAACCTCAGGTCTGAATAAAGCAGGAAATATGTCTCCATCAAATGAACACAGTAACTCCCTTCCTTTTCTTGAAAAAATAGAGGACGTTACCAAAATGTCCGTGATAGAATTTAGAACATTCATGTTGAACAAATACTATGAGCTGGAACAGAAAAGAGACAATGAACTACAGGAGATGAGAAAGTCCTTCCACGATATGAAGGAAGAAATGGACATGCTAAGAAAGAATAAGATGGAACAATTAAAGGTGAAGTCTGTAATACAGGAAATCAAAAACTCTCTTGAAAGTATTAAAAGTTGATTAGACCATGCTGAAGGTTGAATCTTTGAGGTAGAAGATAAAACTTCTGACCTAGAGAAAACCACCAAAAAGATAGAGAAAATAACAAAAAAAACATGAAGATAACATACGAGAAATACTAGATTCCATTAGACATCCTAACATCTGAATAATTGGTATCCCAGAAGATGAAGAAACTAATAAGGGCATGGAAAACTGTGGGAGGCTGCGCACCAGCGAGTCTGCCGAGGCCATTTTCATGAGTCTCTTACTATTGCCATCTTAGGCTCAGAGAGCAAACAATTACAAAGGCCACAATTAGCTAAACCATACTCTGACTGGCCACTTCCCATACCAAATCGGTGAGCTTAGAATCCCTCAGATTTGCATATCCAGAACCTCATGATTGGTCCACAAAAGCAACCAATCATAACCCACCTTTTTACTATCCTTCATTCAACCAATCACAGCCCACCAACATGTATATAACCACGATCCCTGGCCCACAATTGCCAGATGACCCTGAAGACCCTGAAGAGTTGTGACACCGCGTCATCTCCAGAGTCTCCGGACAACCCTGAGCTGTGACACCGCGTCATCTCTGGACGACCCTGAAGAGTTGTAACACTGTGTCGTCTCTGTGCTGCCCACAATAAATGGACGACCCTGAAGAATTGTAACACTGCGTCGTCTCCATGCTGTGACACTGCGTCATTTGTCCCGTCTCTCACTCCTTCACTCAGGAAACCTGTTCGACTGTCCCCTGGGATAGGACAGAAAACCTATTCCATGAAATCCTGGAAGAAAATTTCCCAAGTGTAGAGAGGCACTCAACCATCCAGACCCAAGAAATACAAAGGACCCCAAATAGAATTAACCCAAGAAGACCTTCCCCAAGGCATATCATAGCCAGATTGGCTAAGACCACAGATAAAGATAAGATACTAAAACTGGCAAGAGAGAAATGACAAGTGACTTACAAAGTTCACCATATTAGGCTAACACCAGACTTCTCAACAGAAACAATGCAAGCAAGGAAAAAATGGGAAGATGTATTGAAAGTGTTAAGAGAGAAACAATTTCAACCAAGATTATTGTATCCTGCTAGATTATCCTTCATATGGGAAAAAAAAGATTAAAATCTTCTCAGACAAACAAAACCTAAAAGAATTTGCCAGCACAAGGCCAGCTCTCCAAGAAACCCTAAAGAAAGTACTGTTCCAGAAAGATTAAAGAAGTAACAGCCAGAAACAAAGGATTAAAAGGCAACTAAGACAATGGCCAACTTAAAAGTCGGGTCAGATCCATTAACATCGATAATAACATTGAATGTTAATGAATTAAATTCTCAAATCAAGAGACACAAACTGGCTGAATGGATTAAAAAACAAAAACCCTCTATCTGTTGCCTACAGGAAACTCACTTCATGGATAAACATATACATAGACTGAAAGTGAAGGGTTGGAAAAAGATTTTCCATGCAAATGGGAACCACAAAAGAGCTGGAGTCACAATACTAATCTCTGACAAAATAGGCTTTAAAACAAAGCTGTTCGAAGAGACAAAGAAGGGCACTATATTGTAGTAAAAGGGTCAATCGATCAAGAAGATATAACGCTTATTAGTATCTATGCGCCTAACACAGGAGCACCCAAATATGTGAAGGAAAGACTGCTAGATCTAAAAAGGGAGATAGACTGCAACACACTAATTGTTGGAGACCTCAACACTGCACTATCCTCTCTGGATAGATCATCTAGACAAAAAATAGGTAAAGACATAAAAGATCTAAATGATATCATAAATCAAATGGACTTAACAGATATCCATAGAACTTTCCATTCCAAAACCTCGAGATACACTTTTTTCTCACCCCCACATGGAACATTCTCAAAGAGTGACGACATCATAGGGCACAAAGCAAGCCTCTACAGATTGAAAAGCATAGAAACTATACCCAGCATCTTCTCTGACCATGATGGAATTAAACTTGAGTTTAATTTCAAGAGAAATCCTCAAAAATACTCAAATATATGGAAACTTAATAACCTACTCCTCAATGACTCCACAACTACTGCAGAAATAAAGACTGAAATCAAAAGGTTCATGGAAGTCAATGACAATAAGGACATGAGTTTCCATAATCTTTGGGACACTGCTAAAGCAGTCATAAGAGGGAAATTCATAGCAATTAGTGCACATAAGAGGAAGACGGAAAGAAGGCTAATGGATCACCTAACATCATGCCTCAGAGAATTGAAAAAGCAACAGAAAAAGATTCAAAAAACTCCAGGAGAAAGGAAATAATAAAGATCCGAGCAGAAATAAATGAAATAGAAAATAAACGAACTACACAGAAAATAAATGAAAGTAAAAGCTGCTTCTTTGAAAAGATAAACAAAATTGATACACCACTAGCAAGATTTATTAAAAAGAGAGAAAAGAACCAGGTGAATCAGATCTGCAATGAAGCAGGCAAAATAACAACAGACATAGTAGAAATACAAAACATTATTAGAGGATACTATGAACATCTGTATGCCAAGAAATAAGATAATCTGGATGATATGGACAAATTCCTGGACACGTATAATCTACCTATATTGAGCCAGGAGGATACAGAAAGTCTGAATAGGTCCATAACAAGCCAGGAGACTGAATCAGTAAAAAATAACCTCCCAACAAAGAAAAGCCCTGGCCCTGATGGATTCACCTCTGAATTATACAACACTTTCAAAGAAAAGTTAACCCCCATTCTGCTCAAGTTCTTTCTAAAGATCCAAAAGGGTGAATCTCTCCCTAATTCATTCTATGAAGCCTCTATCACCCTTATCCTTAAAACAGAAAAGGACAGGACAAGGAAGGAAAACTATAGACCAATATCCTTGATGAATATAGACGCAAAGATTCTCAACAAGATATTAGCAAATCGTATACAACAACTTATAAAACAGATTATACATAATGATCAGGTAGGCTTTATTCCAGGAATGCAGGGTTGGTTCAACATACACAAAACCATAAATGTAATACACCATATTAATAGGAATAAAGACAAAAACCATATGGTCATATCGATTGATGCATAAAAAGCGTTTGATAAGATACACCATCCCTTCATGATCAAGACTCTCAGCAAAATCGGCATAGAAGGGTCATTTCTCAACACAATAGAAGCTATCTATGAAAAACCCATAGTGAACATCATCCTCAATGGAGAAAAGCTGAAAGCTTTTCCACTAAAAACGGGTACAAGACAAGGATGTCCACTTTCTCCACTCCTCTTCAATATAGTACTGGAAGTCCTGGCCATTGCAATCAGAAAAGAGGAAAAAATAAAAGGCATTCAAATAGGAAAAGAAGAGGTGAAACTCTCTCTATTCACAGATGACATGATTGGATACATAGATGATCCAATGGTTTCCATAAGAAAATTTCTGGAAGTAATACATGAATACAGTAATGTTGCAGGATACAAAATTAATATCCAGAAGTCTATAGCATTTCTGTATATGAACAACAGGCAGACTGAGATAGAATTGAAAAAAAAGTTGTTCCGTTTACCAAAGCCGCAAAAAGTATAAGATACTTAGGGATAAATCTAACCAAAGAAGTTAAAAACCTCCACAAGGAAAACTATGAGAAGCTAAAAAAAGAAATTGAAAATGACACATAAAAGTGGAAGGACATCCCATGTTCCTGGATTGGAAGAATTAACATAATCAAAATGGCAATTCTACCCAAATTAATCTACCTATATAATGCAATGTCAATCAAAGTACCAGACACATTCTTCACAGATCTAGGAACGACAATCATAAAGTTTGTCTGGAATCATAAGAGATCCCGTATTGCCAAGGCAGTTCTGCACAAGAAGACTGGAGTGGGCGGCATCTCACTCCCTGACCCAAAATTATACTACAAAGCTGTGGTAATCAAAACATCATGGTACTGGCACAGAAACAGACAGGTGGACCAATGGAACAGAATAGAGTCCCCAGAAATGAATGCTCAAACATATAGCCAACTGATTTTTGACAAGGGGTACCAGTCAACCCAGTGGGAAAAGGAAAACCTCTTCAGCAAATGGTGCTGACAAAACTGGATCTCCACTTGCAGAAAGATGAAGCTAAACCCCTGCCTCTCACCTCTGACAAAAATAAAGTCAAAGTGGATCAAAGATCTAAACCTAAGATCTCAAACTATAAAATTGCTCCTGGAAAACACCGGGGAAACTCTGGGAGCCATTGGAGTAGGGAAAGACTTCTTAAATAAGACTCCCAAAGCAAAATCAATAATCCCCAAAACAGACAAGTGGGATTACATCGGACTAAGAAGTTTCTGCATTGCAAAAGACACAGTGATTAGTGTGAATAGACAGCCCTCAGAATGGGAAAATATTTTTGTAAACTATGCGTCAGATAAGGGACTCATAACCAGAATTCACAAGGAACTCAAGCAGCTGTTCTGGAAAAAGACAATCAATCCTATTAAAAGATGGGAGAATGAGTTGAAAAAAACCACTCTCTAAAGATGACATACGAATAGTTAAAAGGCATATGAAAAAATGCTCAACATCCCTCATTGTAAGAGAAATGCAGATCAAAACAACAATGAGATATCACCTAACCCCAGTCAGAATGTCTAAGATTAAAAAAAGCAAAAAATGATAAGTGCTGGCGAGGGTGTGGTGAAAAGGGAACTCTCTTACACTGCTGGTGGGAATGTAAATTGGCCCAACCACTGTGGAGAACAATTTGGAGATTCCTCAAAAATCTACAAATAGAACTACCATATGATCCAGCAATCCCACTCCTTGGTATCTACCCGAAGGACAGAAGAATACTTTATCGGAAAAGTGCTTGCACATTGATGTTTATTGCGGCACTTTTCACGATTGCTAAGTCATGAAAACAACCCAAAATGCCCACAAACTTATGAATGGTTAGAAAAATGGTGGCACATATACTCAATGGGATACTATTCATCCATAAAAAACAACAAAACCCTGGCTTTTGACAGGAAGTGGATGAATGTGTAAGACTTACTGCTGAGTGAAGCAAGCCATGCTATGAAGAAGAGGCATTGTATGTCCCCACTTAATATATACCGAGTGTCTGCACTCTATGACTGAAACTAATTGTCTAAAGGTCATAGAAACACAGTATATAGATGTAAATAAGAGATATAATGTGTGTGAAAGAGGAGGGTCTGAGGAAGGACATTTGGGAGAGGGACAGGGAGGCAAAGCATTAATGGCACAAAGAGGTGTGGTATTATCTGTTGAAGATATTTCGTAGTTTTATCAACAGTACTAGGGAGAAATGTTCACCTGTTTAAATATCCATTTTGTAAGACAAATAATAATGTGATTGAATGTATGGAAGAAAATGAAATGAAAAAATAATAATAATAAAAGAAAAAAATAATTAAAAAAAGAAAAAAAAGAATGAAATGGCTGATCATAAGGCAGATATGTGTTTAGCTTCAGTAGACACTATCAAACCGTATTAATTTACACTCCCACCAGTTAGATATGCACTTGATACTGTCTATCTTCAAACAATTCTTTTCTTTCTGATGGGTGTGTATGGATTGTCACACCAGACACCATTCATGCATTTACTTTTTTTTTTTTTTTTTTTTTTGCCTTAGGGTTCATGCAGTTGCGGGGGAGTTGGGGTGGGGGAAGAGACAGACACAGTGAGAGGGAAAGTAAGAAATCACCCCCTGGGGGAATAGCCACACCACAATCCCTTGTCCTCTATTCTCTTGAGATCTTGCACACACACGCACACCCAGCAGGAGTTTAAAGCCACTGAGTCTGGGACTCAAACTGAGTCCAGTGACATAACCGCTGTGCCATCTGCTGGTTCCTCATGCATTTACGTTAGACCAGGCAAATTTCAGTTCTTGATCTGTTTCATGTTTAGTTTGGGGTGTTGACTGGGAAAAAGAATACCTACAAATCCAAAGCTGAGTATACACAGGAACCAGCAGATAAGGAAGAAAAGGCAGCTTGGATGGCAGAGAACCTAGTCCTCTTCTGCAAGAGGTGGCTGGACCTCAACTCCAGCCATAATAGCCTTGCCAGAACATGGGTCCATTGTTTCCAGATCTGCTGGTGTAAGAGAAGTCAAAATCAAGATTTTCAAGTAAAATCTTCTAATTTTGAAATGTTGACAATTTATTCAAACATTCAAATACCCCATACAGACTAAATGAGACACATTTTTGGGCTTCGTGCAACTAATAGGTGACACCTGGCCTAGGCTCACCTTGTTCCAAAGATTGCTGTCAAAGGCCCAGGAATGAAGAACTTTGTTCAATCCCATAACAGAAATATAAGAATGGGACCGAATCATTCAGAGGGCAGCAAAAACATGAGGTAAAGGATGCCAAGGCTTAAATTCAGGGGAAATCAAATGTAAAGGTCTAACATAGCTGATTGGTTAAATAAACTGAGATATCTATCTGTTATGAACTATAATACAGTTTTTTAAAGCAGTATAGACTACTTAATGATGTTTAATGATGTGCTCACAAAATATGTAACATCAAAACAAAATATAAACCCTTTTAAAAATATTTTTATTCTACCAGACCCCGGTGTTAGTCAGGACAGAATCTTTGCAGGCATCTCCATCTCTGCCTCTGCTACCCTTTCTGGGTTCAGCTTCACAACTATGAAGCCCCCCAGCCAGGGTTTCCCCCTACCAGGCCCCACTGCTAGTCGGGTAGGTAAAATATCTCTCTCTCTCTGTTCTCTTCTGTCCCTTCTTTTTTTCTCTTTTAAGAAACAGCTTTCTGCCCCCTTCCTGTGCCTTTCTCTTGCTAATTTGTCTCTTCTTCCCTTACCTAGGACAGAATCTTTGCAAGCACTCAATCTCTGCCTCTACTGCCCATTTAAACTCCATTTTAGGGACTAGCAGTTAGCATAATGGCTATGTCGCTGGACTCCCAGGTAGTCAACTGCGGTTCCCGTCCTGGACCTGGTGGCTTAAAACTCAAGCCAGGCGCGTGTGCGTACGTGCCCAAGATCCCGAGAGGAGAATGGAGGAGAAGGGATTGCGGTGTGGACATCCCTCCTGAGGGGGGGACTTCTAGTTTTCTGTCTCTCTGTCTCTGCCTGGCAAGTGCACAAGCCCTATAACAAAAACCTCTAAATTAATTAATTAATTAATTAATTAATTAAAATAAAATAAACTCAGTTTTATTTTCTGCTATGTGTCTTCTGCTTTTTTTGTCCCCTTTTTGTTCTAGTTCCCTCCTTCTTTATCCTTTGATTTTTCTTCTTATTTCTGTTTCTTACTTTCTTTTTCTTTTACCTTGCCTTCTTATTTTACTGCTCAACCCTTACCCACTGCCTAGAGAAGTCTAGGTACACAGTGGCTAAACATTTGAATATGGTGAGATTTAGAGAATTCCCTGCCCCTCACTGTAATGGTTGTAAAAAGAGGGACACTCCCCTTCATAAATCCGATTTCAAAATTCCTCCTGTGATCACCACACTGGAGGACAAGTAGAAAGGAGAAAATAGTACTGGATTATTTCACAACAAAGGCAAACACACAAGCTCACAGTTATGGAATCCTTCTTCAAAACGTTACCTGAAAGTGAATACGTTACCAAACGACTACAAATCAGAGAAGAGCCTCAAGGCTCTTCAAGAATCAAGTAATACATCTCCAACAAGGGAACACTGTAACCTGTCTCCAAGTAGGGAAAAATTAGAGGATATTACTGAAATGTCAGAAAAAGAATTTAGAATATTCATGGTAACAAAATTCGATTAAATGCAAGAGAAAAGAGACATTGAGCTCCAAGAGGAGGAAGTCCTTCCATGATATGAAAGAAGAATTGGACACCGTAAGATAGAATCAAATAGGATTGTTAGATATGAAGGCTGTAATACAAAAGGAAATCAAAACCTCTCTTGAATGTATTAAAAGCAGGTTAGACCATGCAGAAGATCAAATCTCAAAAATAGAAGACAAAACCTCTGACCTAGAAAAAATTATCAAAAATACTGAGAAAATAACTAAGAAAAATGAGAAAAAAATAAAAATAAAAAAAGAAAAATAAAAAAAAAGAAAAATGAGGATAATATGCAAGAAATACTAGATACCATGAAACACCTAACATACAAATAATTGGTATTCCAGAAGGTGAAGGTATTGATAATCTACTCCACAAAATCCTGAAATAAAGGTTTCCAAGTCTAGAGAAGCATTCAAACATTCAGACCAAAGAAATACAAAAAAAAAAAAAAAAAAAAAAAAAAAGGAAAAGAAAAGAAAAGAATAAACCCAAAAAGATCTTCTCAAAGGAACATCGTAGCCAGACTGGCCAAAACCACAGATAAAGACAAGATACTAAAACTGGCAAAAGAGAAATGACAAGTGACTTATAAAGGTCATCCCATCAGTCTAACATCAGACTTCTCAATGGAAACAATGCAAGCAAGGAATGAATGGGAAGACATATTGAAAGTGTTAAGAGAGAAACTATTTCAACCAAGGTTATTATATCCAGCAAGATAATCCTTCATATAGGAAAAAAAGATTAAAATCTTCTCAGACAAACAAAACCTGAAAGAATTTGCCAACATCAGACCATCTCTTCCAGAAACTCTGAAGAGAGTCCTATTTCAGGAAAACTAAAGAATGAACAGATAGAAATAATGGAATAAGACACAACCAAGACAATGGCCAACTTAAAGGTGGGGATAAGTCCACAAATAATGATAATAACATTGAATGCTAATGGATTAAATTCTCCAATCAAGAGACACAAACTGGCTGAATGGATTTAAAAAAAATTTAAATAAATTTTTAAAAATGAAAACCTCTATGTGTTGCCTACAAGAAATGTCTCTCATGGATAAAGACATCTATAGACTAAAATTTAAGGGCTGGTAAAAGGTTTTCCATGCAAATGGGAATCAAAAAAGAGCTGGATTCACAATACAAATTTCTGACGAAATAAGCTTTAAAACAAAACCCTGTGAAGAGACAAAGAAGGGTGCTATATAGTAGTAAAAGGGCTAATCCATTAAGAAGATATAACACTTATAAATATCTATGCAACAAACTCAGGAGCACCCAAATATGTGAAGGAAAGACTGTTAAATCTAAAAGAGGAGATAGAATGCAATACACTATTTGTTGGAAACTCAACACTGTACTATCCCCTCTGGACAGATCATCTCGACAAAAAAAAACAGATAAAAATATAAAGGATCTAGGGACTATCAGTTAGTGTAATGGCTATGTCGCTGGACTCACACGTAGTCGACGGCGGTTCACATCCCGGACCTGGTGGCTTAAAACTCATGCCGAGCACATGTGTGTGCATGCCCAAGATCCCAAGAGGAGAATGGAGGAGAAGGGATTGAGGCGTGGCCATCCACGGGTGGGGGGGGGGGGGATTCTCACTTTCTATCTCTCTGTCTGGCGAGCACATGTGCCCTATAGCAAAAACCTCTCCAGAAGAAAAAAAAGAGATAAAGGATCTAAATGATACCATAAATCAAATGGACTTAACAGACATCTATAGAACTTTCCATCCAAAAACCACAAGATACATTTTTTTCTCACCCCCACAAGGAACCTTCTCGAAAATTGACCACATCATAGGGCACAAAGCAAGCCTCTACAGATTCAAAGGCATAAAAACTTTATCCAGCATCATCTCCAACCATGATGGAATTAAACTTGAGTTTAATTTCAAGAGAAATCCTCAAAAATAATCAAATACATGGAAACTAAATAATCTATTCCTGAATGACTCCACACCTACTGAAGAAATAAAGACTGAAATCAAAAGATTCATGGAAGCCAATGACAATGAGGACACAAGTTTCCATAATCTTTGGGACACTGCTAAAGCAGCCATAAGAGCGAAGTTCATAGCAATTAGTGCACATAAGAGGAAAACAGAAAGAAGGCTAATGGATTACCTAACATCAGAGCATTGAAAAGCAATAGCAAAAAGATCTTAAAAAAAAAAAAAAAAAAAAAAAAAAAAAAAAAAAAAAAAAAAAAAAAAACTCCAGGAGGAAAGAAATAATAAAGATACAAACAGAAATAAATGAAATAGAAAATAAACAATACACTTCTTCAAGAAGCAGACAGCTCCATAGTTCCTGCGATCTAGCCATTTTGGGAGAAAGGAAGATGTCCCACTGCTAACTGGGCCTCCAGCATACAAAACTTACGTGAACAGCCCTTCTTCAAGAGGCAGACAGCTCCATGGCTCCTGTGATCTAGCCATTTTGGAGAAAAGAAGATGTCCCACTGCTAACTGGGCCTCCAACATACAAAACCCGTGCGGTAGGAAGACTCCTTTCAAGTCTCCTGTCTCTCTATCAGTCTTTGTCTCTCTCTACCTCTGTCTCTGTCCTCTCTTTCTCTCTCTCTCTCTCTCTGTCTTTTTTTTTTTAATTTTTGCTTTTTAGAATTTTTTAAGGTGAGGCGTTTTACAGGGCCCTTTGGCCCCTCCCTCCTAGGCCTTTTATCTTGTCAATAATCCCCTCTCCTCCCAGAACAGCCCTTCTTCAAGAGGCAGACAGCTCCATGGCTCCTGTGATCTAGCCATTTTGGGAGAAAGGAAGATGTCCCACTGCTAACTGGGCCTCCAGCATACAAAACTCGTGTGGTAGGAAGACCCCTTTCAAGTCTCCTCTCTCTGTATCAGTCTTTGTCTCTCTCTACCTCTGTCTCTGTCCTCTCTTGCTCTCTCTCTCTCTCTCTCTCTCTCTCTCTCTCTCTGTCTTTTTTTTTAATTTTTGCTTTTTAAAATTTTTTAAGTTGAGGCATTTTACAGGGCCCTTTGGCCCCTCCTAGGCCTTCATCTTGTTAATAATCCCCTCTCCTTCTCCCAGAACAGCCCTTCTTCAAGAGGCAGACAGTTCCATGGCTCCTGTGATCTAGCCATTTTGGGAGAAAGGAAGATGTCCCACTGCTAACTGGGCCTCCAGCATACAAAACTCGCGTGGTAGGAAGACCCCTTTCAAGTCTCCTCTCTCTGTATCAGTCTTTGTCTCTCTCTACCTCTGTCTCTGTCCTCTCTTGCTCTCTCTCTCTCTCTCTCTCTGTCTTTTTTTTAATTTTTGCTTTTTAAAATTTTTTAAGTTGAGGCGTTTTACAGGGCCCTTTGGCCCCTCCTAGGCCTTCATCTTGTTAATAATCCCCTCTCTTCCTCCCAGAACAGCCCTCCCGAGAGGAGAATGGAAGAGAAGGGATTGTGGCGTGGCCATACCCCCCAGTGGGTGATTTCTCACTTTCTGTCTCTCTGTCTCTGTCTTTCTGGCAAGTGCATGCACCCTATAGCAAAAACCTCTCCAAAAATAGAAAGAAAAAAAAAAAAAGAAGGACCAGCAGTTAGTGTAATGGCTATGTCGCTGGACTCCCATGTAGCCGACCACAGTTCAAGTCCTGGACCCAGTGGCTTAAACTCACACCATGCGCGTGTGCGTGCGTGCCCAAGATCCTGAGAGGAGAATGGAGGAGAAGGGATTGCGGCATGGCCATCCCCCCTGCGGGGTGATTTCTCACTTTCTATCTCTCTGTCTCTTTCTGGCGAGCGCACGCACCCTATAGCAAAAACCTCTCCAAAAAAAAAAAAAAAAAAAAAAAAAAAAGAGTCAGATATCTAAAGTTTAAAACATAAAACAACAAACAGTAAAAGAAAACATGAATGAATACCTTTATAACCTGGAAGTGGTAAATATTTTGCTAACCATGATTCAAAATATAGAAGCAATGAAAGGAAAGATTGATACATTTAACTAAATACCAATTTTAAAAATTTAC
The DNA here is from genome assembly GCA_026018925.1 of Tupaia tana. NCBI lineage: Eukaryota > Metazoa > Chordata > Mammalia > Scandentia > Tupaiidae > Tupaia > Tupaia tana. The sequence goes on along the minus strand of JAKSZU010000018.1, from coordinate 53,416,188 downwards.
ATGATAAAAACACAATGAACAAGGTAAAAACAGAATTTGTAGAAAGCCCTTAACAAATGAACAGATGGTTGATCTCGTCTATATTAGGAATCCAAAGTAAAACTACATTGAGATGCATTTCTCACCTATCAGATCAATGACATGCTCTATTGACAAGGTTGTGGGAAATTGGCACTCTCATATTGTTAGTGGAATGAAAAATAAATAGTACAAGCCATATGGAAGAGGATCTGGCAATTTCCAGCAAAGACATGTGTGCCCTTTACTCAGGGCACTTTTCTTGTTGTTAAACATATTTCTTTATTTATTGTATATTTATGTGTTTTAACATTTAAAGAAAGTTTTATTGACAGGGGAAAAATCTTTTAAATATGAACTTAATCCATTTGGTGTATTTCAAAAGTGCAATACTTTTCTTAATTTATCAGTGAAAGAAGTTAGAAATTAACATCCAAAAAAACCAGCAAATGGCAAACAAATTTCCTTGACTGTCACAGTCACATATATAGTGCATCCTGGAAAAGAGAAGGGGCAAGACAGGTTCCACCCACTTTCATGAGTTTCATTAAATACTGGATATACTCAAGGGCAGAGAGAAAAGGCAACTTTCAAAAAGGAATATGTTATGGGAACCAGCAGTTAGCGTAATGGCTATGTCACTGGACTCCCACGTAGTCGACCGCGGTTCGCGTCCCGGACCTGGTGGCTTAAAACTCACACCAGGCACGTGTGCGTGCGTGCCCAAGATCCCGAGAGGAGAATGGAGGAGAAGGGATTGTGGCGTGACTATCCCCTCTGGGGGGGTGATTTCTCGCTTTCTGTCTCTATGTCTCTCTCTGTCTGTCTGGCGAGCGCACGCGCCCTATAGCAAAAACCTCTCAAAAAAAAAAAAGGAATATGTTATTAAATGAGGCATTTACTATACTCCTTCCTAAGAGCACCAGGTGGGGAACATGTTTTCTAAACTAGAACTAGAAAATAGAATGTGAAATCCATCAGTCCTTTTACCTTGAGGCTTGTACACTGGTTAATGAATTTAAAAAGCAAGACTGAAAAGCAAACCCCACATACATTTCTCTACAAAATAAGGGGGGAGAAAAAGATTTAAAAAAAAAAAAAAAACACTAAGATGTCCCGATTACTCTCCAGAGTGGAACCAGGGAGCAGCTTCAACAATTCAAATTAGTCTATTACAGAGTCCTCACAAGCATGCCTTGCTTTTAAACGAAACAAAACAAATTTTTTTGAAACAGCAAAACAAAAATGTACTGATCACTTTTCTGACAATATACAATTACTCAAAATTAACTACTATCAAGAGGGGCAAGCAGGACCATACCTATGGGCCTTGTCTCACATGAGTGCATGTGGGTAGGTGCAGGTGCAGGCCATTTGTCACTATTGCTAAAAACTAATTTTAATTTTTAATCTTAAGTTTGATTTAAACAGTGTTTTAGTATGATGCTGACACCAGTTGTGCAGAAGGGCTCTGAAGAGACGCTCATAACAGCACACATTTGCGACTCTTCCTGGGTTCTGGAGGCTCCAGGACAGCCAGTATTGCTTCATCAGATACATTCATTAGGCCTTTCTGTGTGAGTGCAGAACACTCCACATACTTGACAGCCTTCAGGTCACAAGCCAGCTTTTCAGCAGTCTATGGAGTGATAGGCTTCTGTTTGTTCTCGGCAAGTCTCTTAATAGTAGAAAGGTCATCTCTGAGATCAATTTGGGTCCCAACAAGCAAGAAAGGTGTCTTTGGACAGTGATAAGTTTTCTCAGGCACCTACTTTTCTTTCACATTTTCAATTGAGGATGGATAGACCACTGAAAAACAAACTAGAAATTCATCTGTTTGTGGATAACTCAGCAGTCATAACCTGTCATAATCCTCTTGCCCTGCAGTATCAAAAAGCCCAAGAGTATATGGCTCTCCACCAATCATAACTATGACTGCGGAGTTGTCAAAAACAGTTGGTACATATTCAGATGGAAATTCATTTGTTGTGTAGGATATCAGGGGACATGTTTTACCAACAATACCATCGCCCACAACAACACACTTAATTGCATTGCTGAAATAGTTGGGTATCTGATTTAAATATTTCTAATCTGATGCTGACTTCAGCTACTCCACCGGGGTCTAAAGAAATTATTCTTTAAGACTGAAAGTCTGGGGCCAGCAGGTGGCATAGTGGTTGAGGTGCTGGACTCCCACATGGCCAACCCCAGTTCACATTCTAGACCTGGTGGTTTGCTTTCTCACTTTCCTTCTCTCTCTCTCTGACTTTCTCTGGTGAGCATGTATGCCCTATAGCAAATTAATAACAAATAAATAAATGTTTAAATTTAAAATTCTTTAAAAAAAAAAGACTGAGTCAGCAGCTGGCATGGTGGCTAAAGGCACTGGATTCCCACATGGCTGACCACAGTTTGAGTCCCGGACCTGGCAGCTTGCTTTCTCATTTTCCCTTTCTCTCTCTCTGTCTCTCTCTGGTTAAATTAAAAAATAATAATAACAAATGTAATTAAATAAATAAATAATTTTTTAAAAAAGACTGAAAGTTTAAAATGCAGCATCATGGCTATGTTCATGAAGCTAATCAGAATATAATGATTTAATGACATATAGTAATTCCAAATATTCATTTTATTTCATTCTTCAATATTCGTTTGTTTGTCTGCAGACTAAGATTTTACAGGATGCTTTGCAATCCTCTGTGTAAAGTAAGTTCCAAGATAGATACCTATGAAAGACACCCTGACTACAAGAAACCAGCGCTTTCTAATCCAACTAGTGTTTCTCATCTCTTCTTTCAATATCAAGCTCAGATTCAAAGCTGCTTCTTTCTGAGGATTGTAAGTCTGCTATTTCCCTTGGATTTGGCTTTTCTGTGAACTTGCAAGTGCCAGATTATCTAACTCAGACATGTCATCATTACTGGGTATTTGAAAAACAGGGCTGCTTTTGATTCTGTGCCACCCCAAGTGTATGAGCCCAGCTGAAGGTACCATAACAACCAGAATCTTGTAGTCTTTCCAGAAATTCTGAAAGCTTATAGTAATTCAGCATCAGTGCACCTGCCCACCAATGTATCTCCCTAGGCCACTGCCACAAGCAGACCCCAGAGGCTGAACCTCCTGCCACTGCTGCAGATCCCAGCAACCTTCACCCAGGACACTTCTAACAAAATGCCCTTTGACCCTGAACTCTCACTTCTAGGATTCTATCACAAAAATGCACTGGCAAAAATAAAAATAATGTCTGCATGAGGAATTTGTGGTAGGATATTTTGTAATAGGAAAATGTTTGAAATCTAAATATTCATCAGAAGTAAAATGACTATGAGCTCTAAAAAGAAATGGAGATTTCTGTATAGTGTGATGGCAAAAGATCTCCATGATAAAATGTTAAATTAAAAAGTAAAGTGAGAGACCATCAGATGGCATAATGGTTACATAGCTGGACTCCCACATAGTCAACTGTGGCTTGAATCCTGGACCTCATGGCTTAAACTCATGCTGGGTACACATACGTGTGTGCCTAAAATCTCCAGAGGAGAATGGAGAAGGGATTGCGGCATGGCCAACCACCCGGGGGATGATTTCTTGCTTTCTGTCTCTCTGTCTCTCTGTGTCTCTCTGGCATGTGTACGTGCCCTATAGCAAAAAAAAAAAAAAAAAAAAAAAAAAAAAAAAAAAAAAAAAAGACCTCTCTAAAAATAATACAGTGAGACCAGCCCCATAGTGCAATGGTTAAACACTGTGAATTGGGAGCCAGATCACACACAGCCACCAACTACAGGTTAAATCCTGGCCCTGGTGGCTTCAGCACACAGACCAGGCACATGTGCACGTGTGCCTAAATCCCAATGAGAAGGAGAAATGGAGGAAAAAGGATTGTGATATGACCATATCCCCACCCCCAGGTTGCTTTCTTTCTCCCTCTCTTTTTCTCCTTCTCCGGCAAGTTCATACACCTTCTGACAACTAAAAAAACAAAAACAAAAAAACCCTTAAACTAAAAATATGGACAAAGCTAGACTCTAGTGAAAAGTGCACTGTAATTTTCTTCTGATACTTTTTTTAATTAATTAATTTACATTCATTCCCTGAGCATCATCACAGCATACAAAATGTGATTTCCCACCCAGAATATTCTGCATAGTGACTTAATCATACAGGTTATCATCAATAATTTTCCATTTTTAGTTTCATGTAAATATATATCTTTTTTTATTTATTTCATTTCATTTTCTTCCATATATTCAATCACATTACTATTTGTCTTACAAAATGGATATTTAAACAGGTGAACATTTCTCCCTAGTACTGTTGATAAAACTACGAAAAATCTTCAACAGATAATACCACACCTCTTTGTGCCATTAATGCTTTTCCTCCCTGTCCCTCCCCCAAATGTTTTTCCTCAGACCCTCCTCTTTCACACACACTATATCTGGCATTTACATCTATATATTGCATTTCTATATCCTTTAGACAATTAGTTTCAGTCATAGAGTGCAGACACTCGGTATATATTAAGTGGGGAAATACAGTGCCTCTCCTTCATAGCATGGCTTGCTTCACTCAGCAGTAAGTCTTACACATTCATCCACTTCCTGTCAAAAGCCAAGGTTTTGTTGTTTTTTATGGATGAATAGTATCCCATTGAATATATGTGCCACAGTTTTTCTAACCATTCATCAGTTCGTGGGCATTTGGGTTGCTTCAATGACTTAGCAATCATGAAAAGTGCCGCAATAAACATCGATGTGCAAGCACTTTTCCGATAAAGTATTCTTCTGTCCTTCGGGTAGATACCAAGGAGTGGGATTGCTGGATCATATGGTAGTTCTATTTGTAGATCTTTGAGGAATCTCCAAATTGTTCTCCACAGTGGTTGGGCCAATTTACATTCCCACCAGCAGTGTAAGAGAGTTCCCTTTTCACCACACCCTCGCCAGCACTTATCATTTTTTGTTTTTTTAATCTTAGACATTCTGACTGGGGTTAGGTGATATCTCATTGTTGTTTTGATCTGCATTTCTCTTACAATGAGGGATGTTGAGCATTTTTTCATATGCCGTTTAGCTATTCATATATCATCTTTAGAGAGTGGTTTTTTTCAACTCATTCTCCCATCTTTTAATAGGATTGATTTGTCTTTTTCCAGAACAGCTGCTTGAGTTCCTTGTGAATTCTGGTTATGAGTCCCTTATCTGACGCATAGTTTACAAAATTATTTTCCCATTCTGAGGGCTGTCTATTCACACTAATCACTGTGTCTTTTGCCATGCAGAAACTTCTTAGTCTGATGTAATCCCACTTGTCTATTTTGGGAATTATTGACTCTGCTTTGGGAGTCTTATTTAAGAAGTCTTTCCCTACCCCAATGTCTCCCAGAGTTTCCCCGGTGTTTTCCAGGAGCAGTTTTATAGTTTAAAGTCTTAGATTTAGATTTTTGATCCACCTTGACTTTATTTTTGTCAGAGGTGAAAGGTAGGGGTTCAGGTTCATCTTTCTGCAAGTGGAGATCCAGTTTTCCCAGCACCATTTGCTGAAGAGGTTTTCCTTTTCCCACTGGATTGACTGGTACCCCTTGTCAAAAGTCAGTTGGCTGTAAGTTTGAGCATTCATTTCTGGGGACTCTATTCTGTTCCATTGGTCCACCTGTCTGTTTCTGTGCCAGTACCATGCTGTTTTGATTACCACAGCTTTGTAGTATAATTTTGGGTCAGGGAGTGAGATGCCACCCACTCCACTCTTCTTGTTCAGAACTGCTTTGGCAATACGGGGTCTCTTATGATTCCAGACAAACTTTGTGATTGTCTTTCCTAGATCTGTGAAGAATGTGTCTGGTACTTTGATTGACATTGCATTAAATAGCTAGATTAATTTGGGTAGAATTGCCATTTTGATTATATTAATTCTTCCAATCCAGGAACATGGGATGTCCTTCCACTTTTTGTGTCATTTTCAATTTCTTTTTTTATCTTCTCATAGTTTTCCTTGTGAAGGTCTTTAACTTCTTTCGTTAGATTGATCCCTAAGTATCTTACACTTTTTGTGGCTATGGTAAATGAAACAACTTTTTTCAGTTCTATCTCAGTCTGCCTGTTGTTCATATACAGAAATGCTATAGATTTCTGGATATTAATTTTGTATCCTGAAACTTTACTGTATTCATCTATTTCTTCCAGAATTTTTTTTTTTTTTTTTTTTTTTTGGAGAGGTTTGTTTTGTTTGTTTTGTTTTTCTTTTTTTTCTTTTTTTTTTTATTTTTTTTGCTATAGGGCGCGTGCGCTCGCCAGACAGACAGAGAGAGACAGAAAGAGAGAAAGCGAGAAATCACCCCCCCAGGGGGGATGGCCACGCAGCAATCCCTTCTCCTCCATTCTCCTCTAGGGATCTTGGGCACGCACGCACATGCGCCCAGTGTGAGTTTTAAGACACCGGGTCCGGGATGCGAACCGTGGTCGACTACATGGGAGTCCAGCGACATAGCCATTACGCTAACTAACTAGCCATTACCCTCCAGAAATTTTTTTATGGAAACCATTGGGTCTTCCATGTATACAATCATGTCATCTGCAGATTGAGAGTGTTTCACCTCTTCTATTCCTATTTGAATGCCTTTTATTTTTTTACTCTTTTCTGATTGCAATGGCCAGGACTTCCAGTACTATATTGAAGAGGAGCGGAGAAAGTGGACATCCTTGTCTTGTACCCGTTTTTAGTGGAAAAGCTTTCAGCTTTTCTCCATTGAGGATGATGTTCGCTATGGGTTTTTCATAGATAGCTTCTATTGTGTTGAGAAATGACCCTTCTATGCCGATTTTGCTGAGAGTCTTGATCATGAAGGGATTTTGTATCTTATCAAATGCTTTTTCTGCATCAATCGATACGATCATATGCTTTTTATCTTTCCTCCTATTAATATGGTGTATTACATTTATGGTTTTGCGTATGTTGAACCAATCTTGCATCCCTGAGGTAAAGCCTACCTGATCATGATGTATAATCTTTTTTGTAAGCTGTTGTATATGATTTGCTAATATCTTATTGAGAATCTTTGCTTCTATATTCATCAGGGATATTGGTCTATAGTTTTCCTTCCTTGTCCTGTCCTTATCTGTTTTAAGGACAAGGGTGATAGAGGCTTCATAGAATGAATTAGAGAGAGATTCACCCTTTTGGATCTTTAGAAAGAACTTGAGCAGGATGGGGGTTAACTCTTCTTTGAAAGTTTTGTAGAATTCAGAGGTGAATCCATCAGGGCCAGGGCTTTTCTTTGTTGGGAGGTTATTTATAACTGATTCGATCTCCTGTCTTGTTATGGACCTATTCAGACTGTCTATATCCTCCTGCGTCAATCTAGGTAAATTATACGTGTCCAGGAATTTGTCCATCTCATCCAGATTGTCTTGTTTCTTGGCATATAGTTGTTCATAGTATCCTCTAATGATGTTCTATATTTCTACTTTGTCTGTTGTTATATTTCCTGCTTCATTGCAGATTTGATTCGCCTGGTTCTTTTCTCTCTTCTTCTTAATAAGTCTCGCTAGTGGCGTATCAATTTTGTTTATCTTTTCAAAGAATCAGCTTTTACTTTCATTTATCTTCTGGATAGTTCATTTATTTTCTATTTCATTAACTTCTGCTTGGATCTTTATTATTTCCTTTCTCCTGGAGTTTTTTGGATCTTTTTGCTGTTGCTTTTCTAATTCTGTGAGGCATGATGTTAAGTGATCCATTTGCCTTCTTTCCGTCTTCCTCTTATGTGCACTAATTGCTATGAACTTCCCTCTTATGACTGCTTTAGCAGTGTCCCAAAGATAATGGAAACTCATGTCCTCATTGTCATTGGCTTCCATGAACCTTTTGATTTCAGTCTTTATTTCTTCAGTAGTTGTGGAGTCATTCAGGAGTAGGTTATTGAGTTTCCATGTATTTGAGTATTTTTGAGGATTTCTCTTGAAATTAAACTCAAGTTTAATTCCATCATGGTCAGAGAAGATGCTGGATATAGTTTCTATGCCTTTGAATCTGTAGAGGCTTGCTTTGTGCCCTATGATGTCGTCACTCTTCGAGAATGTTCCATGTGGCAGCGAGAAAAAAGTGTATCTCGAGGTTTGGGGATGGAAAGTTCTATGGATATCTGTTAAGTCCATTTGATTTATGATATCATTTAGATCCTTTATCTCTTTACCTATATTTGTCTAGATGATCTATCCAGAGGGGATAGTGCAGTGTTGAGGTCTCCAACAATTAGTGTGTTGCAGTCTATCTCCCTTTTTAGATCTAGCAGTCTTTCCTTCACATATTTGGGTGCTCCTGTGTTAGGCGCATAGATATTAATAAGCGTTATATCTTCTTGATCGATTGACCCTTTTACTACAATATAGTGCCCTTCTTTGGCTCTTCTAACAGCTTTTGTTTTAAAGCCTATTTTGTCAGAGATTAGTATTGCAACTCCAGCTCTTTTGTGGTTCCCATTTGCATAGAAAATCTTTTTCCAACCCTTCCCTTTCAATCTATGTATATCCTTATCCATGAAGTGAGTTTCCTGTAGGCAACAGATAGAGGGTTTTTGTTTTTTAATCCATTCTGCCAGTCTGTGTCTCTTGACTGGCAAATTTAACCCATTAACATTCAATGTTATTATTGATGTTACTGGATCTGTCCCAGCGTTTAAGTTGGCCATTGTCTTAGTTGCCTTTTACTCCTTTGTTTCTGGCTGTTACTTCTTTAGTTTTCCTGGAACAGTACTTCCTTTAGGGTTTCTTGGAGAGCTGGCCTTGTGCTGGCAAATTCTTTCAGGTTTTGTTTATCTGAGAAGATTTTAATCTTTTTTTCCTATATGTAGGATAATCTAGCAGGATACAATAATCTTGGTTGAAATTGTTTCTCTCTTAACACTTTCAATACATCTTCCCATTCTTTCCTTGCTTGCATTGTTTCCATTGAGAAGTCCAGTGTTAGCCTGATGGGGTGACCTTTGTATGTCACTTGTCATTTCTCTCTTGCCAGTTATAGTATCTTATCTTTATCTGTGGTCTTAGCCAGTTGGGCTACAATATGCCTTGGGGAAAATCTTCTTGGGTTGATTCTATTTGGGGTCCTTTGTATTTCTTGGGTATGGATGTTTGAGTGCCTCGCTAGACTTGGGAAATTTTCTTCCAAGATTTCATGGAATAGGTTTTCCATGCCCTTATTAGTTTCTTCATCTTCTGGGATACCAATTATTCGGATGTTAGGATGTCTGATGGAATCTAGTATTTCTCATATGTTATCATCATGTTTTTTGTTACTTTCTCTATCTTTTTGGTGGTTTTCTCTGATGTAGTTTTATTTTATCTTCTACATCAGAGATTCAGTCTTCAGCATGGTCTAATTGACTTTTAATACTTTCGAGAGAGTTTTTGATTTCTTGTATTACAGACATCACCTCTAATAGTTCCATCTTATTCTTTCTTAGCATGTCCATTTCTTCCTTCATATCGTGGAAGGACTTTCTCATCTCCTGAAGTTCATTATCCCTTTTCTGTTCCAGCTCATAGTATTTGTTCAACATGAATGTTCTAAATTCTATCTCAGACATTTTGGTAACGTTCTCTATTTTTTCAAGAAAAGGAACTGAGTTACTGTGTTCTTTTGACAGAGACATATTTCCTGCTTTATTCAGACCTGAGGTTCTTCTTCTACTTCCAACCATTGAGAGATGTGTTCTCTTTGAAATACCTTTTAAGAGAAAGTTTCCTCAAATAGGAGCCAGAGTGTTTCCTTTTTGCTGCGGAATGAAGACTGCCAAAGTCTCTCTTCTATTGTTTTTAGCAATGCGATCCAAGAAAAAGTATTCCTTTCAGCTGGCTGACAGGGGTTTCTGGCTTGGGGGTCCTGGGGCTGGAGCTTCAGGGGACCGTCCTCCCTTACAGTTCCTGGCTGACAGGGGTTTCTGGCTTGGGGATCCTGGGGCTAGAGCTTCAGAGGGCAGTCCTCCCTCGCAGTTCCTGGCCCAGGGGTCGAAAGATGGGAGTCAATATATATCTTTTTACTGCTATTTCTCACCCTCAGCCATTTCCCATCCTCCTCCCATACTATCTCAGGTGTCTACAGTTGTTTTCCATTGCTTTCTCCCCCCACACATTTTATCGATCCACAAAATATCTTAACTAATCTAACTACTTTCAATAGCAAGTAGTTCAGCTGGTGTATACAAACCTGTGAATACGTGTCTGACTTTAGGCGTGAAATTCTGAGTAGAATGAATATACTATAAGGTAGCACCTAGCTAATGCTTTATAGCTTACTATGGTATTTTTAATATATTTTTTAATTTCAAAGAAAGCAGTTTTAACTTTAATAAATCAAAGAAATGCTAAGGAATTTTGCTTAAAACTTAAAGCCAGGAAACAGGTTAGGATTCTCTTTAAATAGTAAGTACATGAACCTATCCAGCTCAAGACAGGATAAAAATCTTTAAAACTGGGAAACAAAGCCTAGAAGAAAATCAATGTTTTAGTCAAAAGTCACAAAATGCTATTTCACCAGTTCAGTCTCATGTACTTTATCTTCTGTTGCAGTTTGATCTACCCAATTAAATTCTGGTATATAATATATACTCAACTCCAGACTTGTTCCTTCAATTAAGTTGTCCATTTTCTTAGTTTTTGAACTCTTATTTTTGTGTGTCTGTATTTAATTTTCCTGGAATAGCACTCTCTTGAGAATTTCTTGGAGATCTGGTCTGGTGTTGGTAAATTCTTTCAGATTTTGTTTATCTGAGAACGTTCTTGTCTTTTCTTCCCATATGAAGGATAATCTTGCTGGGTACAGTATTTTGGGTTGAAATTGCTTTTTCCTTAAAAGTTTGAATATATTTTCCCATTCTTTCCTTGCTCACATTGTTTCCAGTGAGAGGTCTGCTGTTGGCCTGATGGGATATCCATTGTAGGTAACTAGCCGTGTTTTTCTCTTGCCAATCTTAGTATCTTGTCTTTGTCCATGGTTTTGGTTTGTCTGGGTATAACGTGTCTTGGAGAAGAACTTCTTGGGTTGATTCAATTTGGGGTCCTTTGTATTTCTTGGGACTGGATCTTTGAATGCCTCTCTAGGTTTGAAAAGTTTTCTTGCAGGATTTTATGGAATTGATTATCAATGCCCATATGAGTCTCTTTGCCTTCTGGGATTCCGGATGTTTGGATGTTTGATGATATCTAGTATTTCTCGTATATTACTCTCATTTTGAGGGCAATCTTTTCAATTTCCGTGGTGGATTTTTCTAGGACAGTGATTCTATCTTCTACATCTGAGATTCGATTTTCTGTATGATCTAGTCAGTTTTAATACTTTCAAGGGAGGTTTTGACTGTATGATAGCCTATATCTCTAACAGGTCCATTTGATTCTTTTTTATAGTGTGTATTTCCTTTTTTAGATCTTGCAAGAATTTCCTCACCTCCTGGAACTCATCAGCTCCTTTCTCCTGCCTCTTCTGCAGTTCATTGTCTCTCTTCTCTTCCATCTCTGTTAGCTTTGTCACTATGAACATTCTAAATATGAGTTTCATTGTACAGTCTGAGGATGAAGAAGAGTTATTCCTTTCCCTTGGAGGCGTGGAATTTTCTTGCTTTCTCATATTTCTTGTGACCCTGTGGTGATTTCTAGTCATCTGATGCATGGTGTATTTCTTCCTACTTCTTGAAGTTCAATCTGAGTGTTCAGAGGCATGCAGAAGGAGGTGATCTGCAATCTCTCTTCCGTTCCATTTTCACTCTTTGTGCATCAGATTCAGTGGGAATAAAGGAATATTCTGACTCCAATCATATTCAGATGTTTGGAAGCTGTTCACTTGGACCTGTCTATACACTTGGTGCGTAGAAACTGAGCGGCCAATGAATAAAGATAAAGAATTAGAGAAGATGAAAGAAGAAGAAGAAATAAAAGTTTAAGAAGAGAAAAAAGTTAAAAATTAGATTTTAATTTTAAAAAGCAAAAAAATTAAAACTGCCCAGTTCATGTCCATGCCACGTGAAATCAATATTTCACAGCTGAAGTTCAGTAGCCATCTCAGGACGAGCCTGGCCTGGGTTTGTGCCTTCCTAAATGGAATGTGAAAAGGCAACAATTAACACAATAAAGGAGAGGCTTGAGAGCCCAGAGAATACTTTACCTTAAAAAAAATTTTTTTAATTAAACGTCACAGGGAGACACAGCAAGACAGAGAGAGAGAAAGAAATAGAGAGAAGGAGACAGTGATAGCCCTACCCACTGGAAATGAATCAGGAGGAAGAAGCCTCAGCAGAAAATCTTCATTTTTTGGTCAAGGAAATCAACATTTCACAGCTGAAGTTCAGTATCTACACTAAGCTTCAAATTTAAAAAAAAAAAAATAATAGGGCCAGCTCCATGGCCTAGAGGTTAAGGGAGCTGAATCCCACATGGCCAACCATATGGTTCAAATCCTAGCCCTGATGGCTTGAAAAATACACTAAATGTGTGTGTGTGTGTGTGTGTGTGTGTGTGTGCACGCACGTGCGTGCCCCAAATCCTGACAGGCTGCAGAAATGGAGGAAAAATGGTTGCAGTGAGACAGTGTGTATAATATGCTACCTTTTGTATAAGCAAGGGAACTACAAATATGCTCATAATGTGTATATTTTCAAAAAGAAATGATGCAAAGATGAATAAAATGGTTACTTATGGGAGAATGGAAGAATGATGGAGAGAACAGGGATGGCTGCTAATCCCTTGTGAAGTATGTTTTACAAAGCTTTTGCTTTGAAACCATGCAAAAGCTTTACAAAATTTGTTTTAATTTAAACAAAAAGCAGTTCTTCCCCCTAGTGCCCGAATTGTGGTCTCTAAATGCAATTTGGAAATAATAGAGATCAGGGCTCTTTAAGAAATGGCTGTTTCTGGATCTGGGTAGAAAATGTACAAGATGAGCCTGAAAACATCATATTTACCATGAATCAAGGCATCTCCTACTGGTCCAAGGTGGAATTATGGCTTGAAGTACCAAGTATGTTAAAACACCCACACAGTCATCATGATATTAAATATATATCAAAGAGAACTAACCAACTAAATCTAAAAGTGAAATCATTTAAGTCGGTTTTTCTACATTAACTGCAACTCGGGGTAACCAATGAATTAATAAGGGAATGTTTCTCCGTGTAACACTATAGATAATAAATGAAGAATGATAAATTATCTCAATTTTGCAAATTCCTAATGAAATAATGAATCTAGGGAGGTTACCAGATTTTGCAAATAAATTTCATGGAACATGCTTATACTAAAGATTAATTGTTATCAGAATTTCAAACTTCTTTTTAAATTTCAAGAAAGGCAGTTTTAGCTTCAATAAATCAAAATCAAAAAATGTTAAGAGAACTTTGCTTAATACTTAAAGCTAGGAAATAGGATTCTGTTTGAATAGTAGGTACATAGACCTATCTACAACTTAAGAAAAGACAAAACTCCTTAACACTGGAAAACAAAGCATAGAAGGTCAGTAATGTTTTAGTCAAAAGTCATAATATTCTATTTCACCAGTTCAAGCTCACATACTTTATCTTCTGCTGTGGTCCAATCTCTCCATTTAAATTCACAAGATAACTTAATTCAACTCTGTACTTGTCCCTACCATCAAGTTGGCCATTTTTTCAGCTGTTTTAGAACTCTTATTTCTGTGTGTCTGACTTTAGTTTTCCTGGAATAGCGCTCTCTTCAGAACTTCTTGGAGAGCTGGTCTGGTGTTGGTAAATTCTTTCAGGTTTTGTTTATCTGAGAATGTTCTTGTCTTCTCTTCCCATATGAAGGATAATCTTGTTGGGTATAGTATTCTTGGCTGAAATTATTTTTCACTCAATGCTTTGAATATATTTTCCCATTCTTTCCTTGCTCACATTGTTTCCTTTGAGAGGTCTGCTGTTAGCCTGATGAGATATCCTTTGTAGGTAACATGATGCTTCTCTCTCCAGTCTGAATATCTTGTCTTTGTCTGTGGTTTTGGTCAATCAGGCTATAATGTGTCTTGGAGAAGATCTTCTTGGGTTGATTCTATTTGGAATCCTTTGTATTTCTTGGGTCTGGATCTTTCTTTCTTTCTTTCTGTCTTTCTTTTTTTTTTTTTTTTTTGGAGATGTTTTTGCTATAGGGTGCGTGCACTTGCCAGCCAGCCAGAGAGACAGAGAGACAGAAAGCGAGAAATCACCCCCCAGGGGGGATGGCCACGCCGCAATCCCTTCTCCTCCATTCTCCTCTCAGGATCTTGGGCACACACACACACGTGCCCGGCATGAGTTTTAAGCCATCGGGTCTGGGATACAAACCACGGTCGACTACATGGGAGTCCAACAACATAGCCATTACGCTAACTGCTGGTCCCGGGTCTGGATGTTTGAATGCCTCTCTAGCTTTGGGAAGTTTTCTTGCAGGATTTCATGGAATAGATTGTCAATACCCTTATTTGTCTCTTCACCTTCTGGGATACTGATTATCTGGATCTTTGGAAATTTAATGATATCTAGTATTTCTTGTATATTATTCTCATTTGGGGGGGCTATGTTCTCAGTCTTCATGGTGGATTTTACTAGTCCAGTGATCTTGTCTTCTACATCTGAGATTCGATTTTCTGTATGATCTAATCTGCTTTTAATATTTTCAAAGGAGGTTTTGACTTCCTGTATTACAGCCTTCATCTCCAACAGTTCCATTTGACCCTTTTTTATATATGTTTTTCCTCTTTCAGCTCTCGCAATAAATTCCTCACCCCTTGGGACTCATCAGCTTTTTTCTTCTGGTGTTCATTGTCTCTCTTCTCTTCCATCTCTGTTAGTTTTGTCATTATGAATATTCTAAATTCTTTATCAGACATTTCCATGATTTCCATTGTACTGTCTGTGGATGAAAAGGAGCTATTCTTTTCCATAGGGAGATGAGGTATTTTCTTGGTTTCCCGTATTTCTTGTGACCCTGCACTGATTTCTAGTCATTTGATGGGTTATCTGTTTCTTCCTAAATTCTAGAAGATCAGTCTGAGCAATCAGAGGTGCACAGGAGGATGTGGTCTGCAAACTCTTAGGCATTGCATTTTTCTCCCTTTGTGGCACAGATTCAGTGGGAGTTGAGGAAAATGAGGACTCAAATAGTATTTGGACTTGGCAACTTTTCGTTTAGATGTGTCTAGACACTCAGTAGGTGGAAACCGAACAGGAAAGTGATGAGGTAAAAGAAAAAGGATTTTTTAAAAATACAGAAAAAGAGAGAAAGGAAATAAAGAGAAAGATGGATAAAACAAACAAAAAAATAGTTATTTGTTAATTATAAAAAGCAAAAAATGAAAACTGTGTGGCACGCACACCACGCAAAATCACTACATCTCAGCTCTCATGGCAGACTCAGTCTTCTTCTGGCCTGCCTTTTTTTGCCTAGGTGGAAGGGAGAGAGGGGAGGGGATTATTACCAAGATAAAGGAGGATTTCAGAGCCTAGAAAAAACTTTACCTTAAAAATTTTTTTTTTAATTTTAAGAAGAAAAATGAAAAGACAGAGACAGAAAAGTAGGAAGAGACAGAGAGACAGAGAGAAGGAGACAGGGGCTCTACCAGGGTAGATTCTCAGCAGAACATCTTCATTGCTCTTTACTCTGAAATCACTAGATCTCAGCTCTCATGGCCCTGAATTTAAATTTAATTGAATCCTGTTTTTTTTTATTTTGCAACTTTAGATCTAGATAGCAATCAACAATCCCTATTAACATCACTGAGGCAGATGCTACAGAATTAGTTAATAAAACTAAACATCCATTTATGATTAAAAAGCTAAAGACAAAACAAAACTTCTTCAACACAATGTGTACTTAAAAAAATACTATCCATGCCAGCTCATGACATGGTAGTTAAATTGATCAACCATGGTTCAAATCCTAGGCCCAGCAGCTTGAAAATCACACTGAGTCTAGGTATGTGGGTGTCCAAAATCCCAAGAAGAAAATGGAGAAGGGATTGCAACATGGCCCTCCCCCACTAGGGGTGATTTTTGACTTTTCCTCTGCGTCTCTCTCCAGCAGGCACATGTGCCCCATGGCAAAACTTTTTTAAAAATAAATTATTCTAAGTATCATACTTAATAGCAATACGGCGAAAGCATTTCCTTTATGATCAGAAGCAAGACTAGAATGCCCCTTATCAGGCCATTTATTTATTTATTTATTTACTTATTTATTAATTATTATTATTATTTTATTTTATTTTTTATATACATTCAATCATATTATTTAGCTTACAAAGTAAACATTTCAATATGTGAACATTTCTCCCCAGTCCAGTTGATCAAAATATCTTCCACCGATAATAACATACCTCCCCATCCCGTCAATGCTCTGTCTCGGTATCCCTCCTCCAAATGTCCTTCTTTAAGTCACGCTTCTCCACACACACCACTTCTGGGACTAACCCCAATCTCTTGTGTTTGTACAACCTTAGGTCAATCAGTTTCAGTCATAGAGTACAGACACTCGGCATATATTAAGTGCGGACATACAATGTCTCTCCTTCAGTATTGGAGAGCCTAAAGAAAAGTTATAGCAATGAGAAAAGAAGAATAAAACTCCTTATTCACAAGCAGTATGATATATATTTTGAGAACTCAAAAGATCCTATAAATCAATAAATTATTTAAAAATATGTGGTGTGGGGCCAGCAGTCAGTGTAATGGCTATGTCGCTGGACTCCCACGTAGTCAACCGCGGTTCGAGTCCTGGACTCGGTGGCTTAAACTCACACCGGGCACATGTGCATGCGTGCCCAAGATCCCAAGAGGAGAATGGAGAAGGGATTGCGGCATGACCATCCCCCCCAGGGGGTGATTTCTCGCTTTCTGTCTCTCTGTCTCTCTCTGTCTGTCTGGCGAGCGCACGCGACCTATAGCAAAAACCTCTCAAAAAAATATAAATAAATAAATAAAATTAAAATAAATAAATAAATAATAAAAATATGTGGTGATGTCTGGTTTTTTGGGGTTTTTTAATTTAAATTTATTTATTTACGTTCATTCACTATACATCATCACAACATATAACATGAGATTTTCCATCCAGAGTACACTGTATATTGGCTCAATCAAGCACATCAACATACATGTTATTGACAACAAATAATTTTCCATTTCTTGTTTCCCATATGTTTTGCTTTTCTCTCCTCATACTTGATTCCCTATCTCTTACCCTCTGCCATCTCCCACTCTCCTCCCACACTGTCTCTGGTATCCACGTTTGCTTTCTATACTGTTTTTCCCCCACACCTTATTGATTCACCAAAGATCTTAATTAATCTAAGTACCTTCATAGCAAGCACAGCTGATATATACATTTCTATGAACACAAGTCCAAATTTAGGCATAAGCCTCAATGAGTAGAATGAACATACTATAAAGTAGCACCTAGCTGGGGCTCTATATCATACTGCAGTCATCGAACAGGTATGTTTTTTTTCTGAAACTTTTTTTTTTTCAACTTTATTTACATTCTTTCCCTAAGCATCGTCACAGCATACAAAATGTGATTTCCCATCCAGAACATACTGCATAGTGGCTTAATCATGCATATTATTATCACAAATTTTCTATTTCTAGTTTCTAGAATTTTTTTTACCCCTATTTCTGACCCTCTGTCCTTTTCCACCCTCTTCTCACACTATCTCTGGAGTCTACAATTGTCTTCTATTCCTTTCCCACCCACATTGTATTGATCACACAATTTCTTAAATAATCTAACTGTTTTCAATAGCAAGTTCACTTGATACTATTAAGAAAACCAGTCAGTCTGGCTATAATGTGTCTTGGAGATGATCTTCTTGGGTTGATTCTATTTGGGGTCCTTTGTATTTCTTGGGATTGGATCTTTGAGTGTCTCTCTAGGTTTGGAAAATTTTCTTGCAGGATTTCATGGAATAGATTATCAATGTCCTTATGGGTCTATTTGCCTTCTGGAATGCCAATTATTCAGATGTTTGGACGTATGATGGTATCTAGTACTTCTCGTATATTATTTTCAAATTTGGGGGCAATTTTCTTAGTCTTTGTGGTGGATTTTTCTAGGCCAGCAATTTTCTCTTCTATGTCTGAGATTCTATTTTCTGTATGATCTAGTCTGTTTTTAATACTTTCAAGGGAGATTTTGACTTCCTGTATTATAGTCTTCATCTCTAACAGTTCCGTTTGATTATTTTTTAAAGAGTGCAATTCCTCTTTTAGATCTTGCAAGAATTTCCTCACCTCCTGGAACTTGTCAACTTCTTTCTCCTTTCTCTTCAGCAGTTCATTGTCTCTTTTCTCTTCCATCTTTGTTAGCTTCTCCATTATGAATGTTCTAAATTCTTTATCAGACATTTCCATGATTTCCATTGAACTGCTTGTGGATGAAGAAGAGTTACTCTTTTCCATTGGAGGAGAGGTATTTTCTTGCTTTCCCATATTTCATGTGGTCCTGCGGTGATTTCTAGTCATCTGATGGATGGTGTGCTTCTTCCTAATTCTTGAAGTTCAATCCTGAAATGACAATTTCGCAGGAGCCATGAGGGATCTTCTCCTAGAAAGCCTCGCCTCTCCTCGATGTCTTGTTTTGATAAGATGGCATAGACTCATTTTCTCCAGCTTCTGTCTACTAAGTACAACTAAAATCCCTGGAAATAATATAATGAACATTTTTTAAAAAGACTCTGATAAGTAGGAAGAAGGCAAGCTGGCTAGGGAGCTTAGGACTTAAGAAACACCATAATGGCCCAGTATCCTTCAGTCCCTCAGCCAATGACAAGAGGGAGCCCAGAATTACTCTCTCCCCAAACCTCATCCAGCATCAGAAAGTGCCCATATATGAGCTTTTCTCCCTCATGGGTGGCAGAAGACAAGCAGAAACCCTGATAGTACCATGCAGTCCAGGAAAGTGCTCTACACTCCTTTGTGCCAGTGTCTCCTGCCCCTAACTAAACAGTACTAGATAGGTCCAAGAAAATACTTTTAGTTTCCACTGGTGATACCAACAGGAATTGGGGGTGCAAGCCCAACAAGCACCAGGCAAATGAAAGAGATCAGAATTACACTGCAAAGGCTATGAAAACAAAATTGTCATTGGAACCACAAAATACAAAAGTAGGCCAGAACTTGGATGCTAAGCCTGAATAAGGTCAGTGCCTGCAGTGATGAAGCTCTTGGTATAAGGAGCCAGACCCCCCCAGCCCCCCAGAAGACTGCAGTTCAAATTCTGGCCCTGGAAGATTGAAAAATACACCAAACACATGTGCATGCACGCCAAAGATCCTGATGTGGTGGATCCATCTCTCCCTTTCCCTCTCTCAGAAACATGCATACCATACCCTCTGGTGATGAAAGAAAAAGAAAGAGAAAGAAAGAAAGAAAGAAAGAAAGAAAGAAAGAAAGAAAGAGAAAGAGAGAGAGAGAGAGAGAGAGAAAGAAAGAAAGAAAGAAAGAAAGAAAGAAAGAAAGAAGAAAGAAAGAAGAAAGAAAGAGTAAAAAAAAAGAAAGCCCATAAAAAATACCCAAGATATATTTTTTAAAGGTTTTCATGATAGGGTGCATGCACTTGCCAATGAGAGAGAGACAGAGACAGTAAGAGGGAAAGTGAAAAATCACCCCTGAGAGGAGTAGACACACTGCAATCTCTTTTCTTCCATTCTTCTCCTGGGACTTCGGGCACACACACACATGCACCCAGAGTGATTTTCAAGCTGCCAGGTCCAGGACTTGAAACATAGTTGGTCATGTGGAAGTCCAACACTGTAACCACAATGCTACCTGCTATTTCCCAGAATATAATTGTTAAGAATTATTTATTTAATTTTGTTCATCATTATTTTTTTTTAATTTCTTGTAAGACAGATGTACTCACCAGAGAGAGAGAGAGAGTGAAAGAAAGAGAAAGAGAGGGAAAGTGAGAAAGCAAGCCACCGGTCCAGGACTAAAGCCATGGTTGGCCATGTGGGAGTCCAGCACCTTAATCACCACTCCACCTGCTGGGGCCCCCTCAGAATATAATTTTTCTTTTTTTTCTTTTAGAGAGATTTTTGCTGTAGGGCATGTACACTTGCCAGAGAGACAGAGAGACAGAAAGCCCCTACCACCCCCAGATAGCCATGCGCAATCCCTTCTCCTCCAGTCTCCTCTCTGGATGTTGGGCATGCACACACACGTGCCTGGCATGAGTTTTAAGCCAGCAGGTCCAGTACTCGAACTGTGGTCGACTACATAGGAGTCCATTGATATAACCATTATGTCATCTGCTGGTCCCCAGAATATAATTTTCAAACTCACATATAATACCAAATCCAGTCCTATGGCCTAGTGGTTAATGGAGCTGCATCCCACATAGCCAACTGGGCTTGAAAAACATAATGGGCATATGTGGTGCATACATAAATCCTGACAGGATGGAGAAATGAAAGAGAAGGGATTGTGGTGTGACCATGTCTCACTTAGGAATGCTTTCTCCCCCTCTCTGTCTCTCTCTGGCAAACATGTGTTCACTGGCCAAAAAAGAATAATAATGCAATAAGGAAAAATCACAATTTGAATAAGAAAAGACAATCAACTGATGCCAATGCTGAGGTGAATTAGATGTCAGAATTAGAATTAAAGAACTAAAGTAGCCATTGTACGGGACCAGCAGTTAGAGTAATGGCTATGTCGCTGGGCTCCCACACAGTCGACCGCGGTTGGTGTCCCAGACCCGTTGGCTTAAAAGTCACGCCAGGCACGTGTGTGTGCATGCCCAAGATCCCGAGAGGAGAATGGAGGAGAAGGGATCGTGGCATGATCATCCCCCTTGGTGGGTGATTTCTTGCTTTCTGTCTCTCTGTCTCTCTCTGTCTGGCGAGCGCATGCGCCCTATAGCAAAAACCTCTCCAAAAAAAAAAAAAAAAAAGTAGCCATTGTAAATAAAAACACTTCATCAGGCAATTACACAACCCTTGTAATAAATTAAAAAATAGAAAATCTCACACAGCCTGTCCTGTCCCTGCAGCAGGCGACAGACCCAGCTCCAGGCAGCAAGGGACATTGGGGCAGGGACACCGGGGCAGGGACACCTCTGTCCCCCCGCCTCACTTCCAGGACCCCTAGCCCAAGAACCCGCCCCCTAGCCTGTCCTGTCCCTGCAGCAGGTGACGGACCCAGCTCCAGGCAGCAAGGGACATTGAGGCAGAGATACCTCTGTCCCCCAGCCTCACTTCCAGAACCCCCAGCCCAAGAACCTGCCCCCTAGGAGATACTGCTTTTCAGACACCTCAGTAGAGTACCCCTCTTGAGACCACACTGGTAAAAACAACAGAAGGGAGACTTTGGCAAACATCAATTTGCAGCAAAAGGAAAACACACTCACTCCTAGTCAGAAAAACGTTCCCATAAGAGGTATTCAAAAGTGAATACATCTTCCAATGGCTAGAAGTAGAAGAAGAGCCTCAGGTCTGAATTAACAAGGAAATATGTCTCCATCGAAGGAAAATGGTAACTCCCCTCCATCTCTTGTAAACATGGAGGACGTTACCAAAATGTCAGACAAAGACTTTCGAACATTCATGGTTACCAAATTCTATGAGTTGGAGCAGAAAAGAGACAAAGAGACAATGAACTACAGGAGATTAGGAAGTCCTTCCAGGGCATGAAAGAAGAAATGGACACTCTGAGAAAGACTCAGTCTGTAATACAGGAAATCAAAAACTCTCTTGAAAGTATTAAAAGTCGATTAGACCATGCTGAAGACTGAATCTCTGATGTAGAAGATAAAACCTCTGACCTAGAAAGAAACACCAAAAACATCGAGAAAATAAAAAAAAACAAGGATAATATATGAGAAATACTAGACTCCATTAGACTCCCAAACATCAGAATAATTGGCATCCCAGAAGGTGAAGAAACTAATAACAGCATGGAAAATCTATTCCATGAAATCCTGGAAGAAAATTTCCCAAGTCTAGAGAGGCACTCAACCATCCACACCCAAGAAATACAAAGGACCCCAAATAGAATCAACCCAAGAAGACCTTCCACAAGGCACATCTTAGCCAGACTGTCCAAGACCACAGATAAAGACATGATACTAAAACTGGCAAGAGAGAAATGAGAAGTGACATACAAAGGCCATCCCATCAGGCTAACACTGGACCTCTCAACGAAAACAATACAAGCAAGGAAAGAATGGGAAGACATATTGAAAGTTTTAAGAGAGAAACAATTTCAACCAAGACTATTATGTCCTGCAAGATTATCCTTCATATGGGAAAAAAAAAAAAAAAAAAACATTAAAATCTTCTCAGACAAACAAAACCTGAAAGAATTTGCCATCACCAGACCAGCACTTCAAGAAACCCTGAAGACGGGAACCAGCAGATAGCGTAATGGCTATGTGGCTGGACTCCCAAGTAGTCGACCGTGATTCGCATCCTGGACCTGGTGGCTTACAACTCACACTGGGCGCATGTGCGTGCGTGCCCAAGATCCCGAGGGGAGAATGGAGGAGAAGGGATTGCGGTGTGACCATCCTCCCTGGGGGGTGATTTCTCGCTTTCTGTCTCTATGTCTATCTCTGTCTGTCTGGCGATCACACGCGCCCTATAGCAAAAACCTCTCCAAAAAATATAAAAAAGAAAGAAAGAAACCCTGAAGAAAGTACTGTTCCAGGAAAACTAAAAAATTAACAGCCAGAAACAAAGAAATAAAAGGCAACAAAGACAATGGCCAACTTAAACGTTGGGACAGATCCGATAACATCGATAATAACATTGAATGTTAATGGATTAAATTCACCAATTAAGAGACACAAACTGGCTGAATGGATAGAACAACAGAAACCTTCTATCTGTTGCCTAAAGGACACCTACCTCATGGATAAAGACATACATAGACTGAAAGTGAAGGGTTGGAAAAAGGTTTTCCACGCTAATGGGAACCAAAAAAGAGTTGGAGTCACGATACTAATTTCTGACAAAATAGGCTTTAAAAGAAAAACTGTCTGAAGAGACAAAGAAGGGCACTATATTGTAGTAAAAGGCTCTATAGATCAAGAACATATAATACTTATGAATATCTATGCACCTAACACAGGAGCACCCAAATAGGTGAAGGAAAGACTATTAGATCTAAAAGGGGAGATAGACTGCAACACACTAATTGTTGGAGATCTCAGCACCACACGGTCCACTCTGGACAGATCATCTAGGCAAAAAATAGGTAAAGAGATAAAGGATCTAAATGATACCATGAATCAAATGGACTTAACGGACATCTATAGAACTTTCCATCCAAAAACTACGAGATACACTTTTTTATCACCCCAACATGAAACCTTTTCGAAGATTGACCACATCATAGGGCACAAAGCAAGCCTCTACAGATTCAGAGGCATAGAAACTATATCCAGCATCTTCTCTGACCATGATGGAATTAAATTTGATTTTAATTTCAAGAGAAATCCTCAAAAATACCCAAATACATGGAAACTAAATAACCTACTCCTGAATGACTCCACTACTACTGAAGAAATAAAGACTGAAATCAAAAGATTCATGGAGGACCAGCAGAAAGTGTAATGGCTATATCGCTGGACTCCCATACAGTCAACCGCAGTCCGTGTCCCAGACCTGGTGGCTTAAAACTCACACGGTGCGTGTGCATGCGTGCCCAAGATCCCGAGAGGAGAATGGAGGAGAAGGGATTGTGGCATGGCCATCCCCCCTGGGGGGTGATTTCTCACTTTCTATCTCGCTATTTCTCTCTGTCTGGCTGGCTAGCACACACGCCCTATAGCAAAAACCTCTCAAAAAAAAAAAGATTAATGGAAGCCAATGACAATGAGGACACGCATTTCCATAATCTCTGGGACATTGCTAAAGCAGTCATAAGAGAAATGCTCATAGCAATTAGTGCACATAAGAGGAAGACGGAAAGAAGGCTAATGGATCACCTAACATCATGCCTCAGAGAATTGAAAAAGCAACAGCAAAAAAATCCAAAAAGTTCCAGGAGAAAGGAAATAATAAAGATCCGAGCAGTAATAAATGAAATAGAAAATAAATGTACTACACAGAAAATAAATTAAAGTAAAAGCTGGTTCTTTGAAAGGATAAACAAAATCAATACACCACTACCAAGACTTATTAAGAAGAAGAGAGAAAGGAACCAGGTGAATCAAATCTGCAATGAAGCTGGTAATATAACAACAGACATAGTACAAATTCAAAACATCATTAGAGGATACTTTGAACATCTACATGCTAAGAAACAAGACAATCTGGATGAGATGGACAAATTCCTGGACAAATATAATCTACCAAAAATGAGCCAGGAGGATATACAAAGTCTGAATAGGCCCATAACAAGCCAGGAGATTGAATCAGTAATAAATAACCTCCCAACAAAGAAAAGTCCTGGCCCTGATGGATTCACCTCTGAATTCTACAAAACTTTCAAAGAAGAGTTAATCCCCATTGTGCTCAAGTTATTTCTAAAGATCCAAAAGGGTGAATCTCTCCCTAATTCATTCTATGAAGCCACTATCACCCTTATCTTTAAAACAGATAAGGACAGGACAAGGAAGGAAAACTATAGACCAATATCTCTGATGACTATAGAAGCAAAGATTCTCAATAAGATACTAGTAAATCATATCCAACAACTTAGAAAAAAGATCATACACCATGATCAGGTAGGCTTTATTCCAGGAATGCAAGGTTGGTTCAACATACACAGAACCATGAATGTAATTCATCATATTAATAGGAATAAAGATAAAAACCATATGGTTATATCAATTGATGCAGAAAAAGCATTTGATAACATACAACATCCCTTCATGATCAAGACTCTCAGCAAAATGGAATAGAACGGCCATTTCTCAACACGATAAAAGCCATCTATGAAAAACCCATAGCGAACATCATCCTGAATGGAGAAAAGCTGAAAGCTTTCCTATTAAACACAGGAACAAGACAAGGATGCCCACTTTCTCCACTCCTTTTTAATATACTACTGGAAGTCCTCGCCAATGCAATCAGAAAAGAGGAAAAAATAAATGCCATTCTAATAGGAAAAGAAGAGGTGAAACTCTCTCTATTCGCAGATGACATGGTTGTATACATAGAAGACCCAATGGTCTCCATGGAAAAATTACTGGAAGTAATACATAATTACAGTAAAATTGCAGGATATAAAATCAATATACAGAAATCGATAGCATTTCTGTATATGAATAACAGGCAGACTGAGATAGAACTGAAAAAAGTTATTCCATTTACCATAGCCACCAAAAGTATAAGATGTTTAGGAATAAATCTAACCAAAGAAGTCAAAGACCTCCACAAGGAAAACTATGAGAAGCTAAAAAAAGAAATTGAAAATGACATAAAAAAGTGGAAGGACATCCCATGTTCCTGGATTGGAAGAATTAATATACTCAAAATGGCAACTCTACCCAAATTAATCTACATATTTAATGCAATGCCAATCAAAGTACCAGACACATTCTTAACAGATCTAGGGAAGACAATCATAAAATTCATCTGGAATCATAAAAGACCCCGTATTGCCAAAGCAATTCTACACAAGAAGAGTGGAGTGGGCGGCATCTCACTCCCTGACCCAAAAATATACTACAAAGCTATGATAGTCAAAACAGCATGGTACTGGTACAGAAACAGACATGTGGACCAGTGGAACAGAATTGAGTCCACAGGAATAAATTCCCAAACATACAGTCAACTGATTTTTGACAAGGGGTACCAGTCAATCCAGTGGGAAAAGGAAAACTTCAGCAAATGGTGCTGGAAAAACTGGATTTCCTCCTGTAGAAAGATGAATCTGAACCCCTTTCTCTCACCTTGGACAAAAATCAAGTTAAGGTCGATCAAGGATCTAAATCTAAGACCTCAAACTATAAAACTGCTCCTGGAAAACACTGGGGAAACTCTGGGAGACATTGGTGTAAGGAAAGACTTCTTAAATAAGACCCCCAAAGCACAGTCGATAATCCCCAAAATAGACAAGTGGGATTACATCAGATGAAGAAGTTTCTGCATGACAAAAGACACAGTAATTAGTGTGAATCGACAGCCCTCAGAATGGGAACATATTTTTGTTAATTATGCATCAGATAAGGGACTGATAACCAGAATACACAAGGAACTCAAGACGCTGTTTGTAAAAAAGATGATCAACCCTGTGAAAAGATGGGAGGAGTTGAAAAAAACACTCTCTAAAGATGACATACAAATAGCCAAAAGGCATATGAAAAAATGCTCATCATCCCTCATCATAAGGGAAATGCAGATCAAAACAACATCGAGAGGGAACCAGCAGTTAGCGTAATAGCTATGTTGCTGGATTCCCACGTAGTCGACCGCGGTTCGCATCCCGGACCCAGTGGCTTACAACTCACGCCAGGCACGTGTGCGTGCGTGCCCAAGATCCCGAGAGGAGAATGGAGGAGAAGGGATTGCGGCGTGACCATCCCCCCTGGAGGGTGATTTCTCGCTTTCTGTCTCTATGTTTCTCTCTGTCTGTCTGGCGAGCGCATGCGCCCTATAGCAAAAACCTCTCCAAAAAAAAAAAAATTGAGATACCACCTAACCTCAGTCAGAATGTCTAAGATTAAAAATAAAAAAGATAAGTGTTGGTGGGGGTGTGGTGAAAGGGGAACTCTTTTACACTGCTGGTGGGAATGTAAATTGGTCCAGCCACTATAGAGAACAATTTGGAGATTTCTCAAAAATCTACAAATAGAACTACATATGACCCAGCAATCCCACTCCTCAGTATCTACCCAAAGGACAGAATTCTTCTTCATTGGAAAAGTGCTTGCACATCGATGTTTATTGCGGCACTATTCACTATTGCTAAGACATGGAACCAACCCAAATGACCCCATACGGATGAATGGATTGTAAAACTGTGGCACATATTGTCTATGGAATACTATTCAGCCATAAAAAAAATCCTGGCTTTTGACAGAAAGTGGAAGAATATAGGAGATTTACTGCTGAGTGAAGCAAGCCAGTCTATGAAGGAGAGACATTGTATGTCCCCGCTTAATATACATTGAGTGTCTGCACTCTATGACTGAAACTTGTGGGAGGCTGCGCACCAGCGAGTCTGCCAAGGTTTCTCAGAGAGCAAACAATTGCCATGATTTGCCACTAGAATCCCTCAGATTTGCATATCCGGCACCTCATGATTTGTCCAAAAGCAACCAATCGTAACCCACCTTTTACAACCAATCACGGCCCACCGTTTACAACCAATCACGGCCCACCGTTTACAACCAATCATAACCACCCTTTACGATCCACCAACGGTGTATATAACCACCATGCCTGGCCCACAATAGCCAGATGACCAGGAAGACAACGAAGACAACCAGACGACCAGGAAGACCAGGAAGACAACGAAGACGACACAGAAGACCAGGAAGACGACGACCCTGGAGAGCCTGAAGAGCTGAAACACCGCACAGTCTCCAGACGACCCTGAAGAGTTGTAACACTACATCATCTCCAGACGAGCCTGAAGAGTTGTGACACCGCGTCATCTCCGTGCTGCTCACAACAGACGACGCGACCCTAAAGAGTTGTAACACTGCATCGTCTCCGTGCTGTACCATGCTGCCCACAATAAACAGACGACACTGTGTCGTCTCCGTGCTGTGACACTGCACCGCTTGTTCCGGCTCTCACTCCTTCCCTCAGGAAACCTGTTCGACTGTACCCCCGGGTCGGGACACGTGGCACCCGAACCGGGTCGGGACAGAAACTGATTGACCTAAGGTTGTACAAACACAAGAGGTGAGGGTTAGTACCAGATGTGGTGTGTGTGGAGAAGCGGGACCTAAGGAAAGACATTTGGAAGAGGGATACAGAGTTAGAGCATTGACGGGATGGGGAGGTGTGGTGTTATCGGTTGAAGATATTTTGATCAACTGGACTGGGGAGAAATGCTCACATATTGAAATGTTCACTTTGTAAGCTAAATAATGTGATTGAATGTATATAAATTTTTTTTATTTAATAAAAAAAACAGAAAATCTCACCAAAGAAATAGAACATGTGAGCCAGGCAATAGTACAGTGGTAACGCAATTGGACCCCCATAGGAAAGGTACTGGGTTTACATCCCAGGATTTCCCTGAGCACACATGTATGCACATGTCTGTAAGCCAGACTTGTAAAGATAGTGTGTGGGTCACAGCATAAAGACCCTATTGGGGGGCCATCAGGTGGCATGGTGGACAAAGGCACTGGATTCCCACATGGCTGACCACAGTTCAGGTCCTGGACCTGGTGGCTTGCTTTCTCATCTTCCCATTCTCTCTCTCTCATCAAATTAAAAATAATAATAAGAAGAACAACAACAACAAATGGAATTTAATAAATAAATAATTTTTTTTTTAAAAAGACCCTATTGGGTCCCTGTCTCTTTCTATGTGTCTTTCTCAGGAAAGAAATAAACAAACTTTTTTAAAAAGGAAATAGAAAATACTTTTAAAATATCAAAATGGAAATGATTTTAAAAACAAGTACATTACTAAAATCACAAATCACATACACAAAAACGAGATTTAACAGAATTACGCACCTGTGGGTCAGCAGATGGCTTGAAGCTTAGGGAGGCTGGATACCACATGGCTGATGGCACTGCTTAAGTCCCTGGCCCAACAGCTTGAAGAACACTCCAGGTATGTGGTGTGTGCCCAAAATCCCAAGAGGAAAATGGAGGAGAGGGGATTGTGACATGGTCATCTTCCTCCCCACCCACCCAGGAAGGAAAATTTCTTAACCCTTCCCCAGCAAGTGCATGTGTCCTATAGCAAAAAATAAAAGACAAAAAAGTTGTCTGCATGTGCACCAAAAGACAGATCCTCTAGCCAAATGAGAAATAATTCAAATATTTATCACCAAGAGAATGGGTAAGTACATAGTACACCTGAGTACTGTGTGGCAGTGAAAATAACATTAGTTATGTGCACAAGGATAACATTGCATGAAAGAAGCACAATACAAAGCAGACTTGTGATTCCATTTACATAAAATTTAAAATAATTTGTGGTGTTAGAAGTCAGAATAGTGATGGGAGGGAGCATGAAGAGGGATTCAGGGATGCCGAAATGTTTTCTTTAAAGACATGGCCTGGGGAGCCAGCCTGGTAGCCTATACGTTAAGGGAGCTGGATCTCACATGGCTGACTGCATAGTTTGAATCCCAGACCCAATGGTTTGAAAAATACACTAGGTGCATGTGCATTCCCCAAATCCTGACAATATGGAGAAATGAAGTAGGGACTGCAGCAGGACCACACCTCATTGGGGGATACTTCCTCCCTCTTTCTCTGTCTTACCTTATCTCTCTGTCTCTCTCTGATAAGTGTGTGTGCCCTCTGGCAGATTTAAAAAAAAAAACTCAACCTGAGTAATGAACTATAAGGGTGTGTTTCATGATGGGATAACTTAATGAGCTGTAATTTGTGATTTGTGTATTTATTAATGTGTATGTTTTATTTCAATTAATTTTTTTAAAGTTTTAGTTTTTGCCATAGAGCATGTGTGCTTGTTGGAGAGAGACAGAAAAAAGAGAGGGAGAGGGCCATCTCTTGGGGGATGGCCACGCTGCAATCCCTTCTCCATTCTCTTCTCAGGATTTTGGGCATGCACACACATGCACTCAGCATATTTTCTAAGCTGCCAGGTCCAGGACTCCAACCATGCCCTCAGCCATGTGCAATCCAGCTGCCTTAACTACCTGGCCCCGATGAAATATTTGTAATATTCCCATGAATCATATTAGAATGGATGCCTATAAGGAGGCAATAAGAATGGAAAATGAGTATAAAAAATGATAAATAGGTAGGCTGGTGGGTGGATGGGGGAAAGATAGGTACCTAGTTAAGTAGAGGAAATGGATCCTGTGCCAGTAACAGCTCTCGAATGGTGTGCTGTCTAACATGGACACTAGGTGCAGGTAGTCACTTAATCTTTAAATTTAACTAAATTACAAATTCAGTCCCATTTTCATATTAGTCACATGTCTAGTACTCCATAGCCACATATAGCTATTGCCTACCACACTGGACAATATAAAATACAGAAAGTTTTTGTCATCACAGAAACTTATATTGGACAAGATCGGTGGACATAGATGAGAACTCCTAGAGAGTTCCATGATGCTGGGGCTATACTACATGGACGATTGGGGTTCAGTCCTGTGTTGCACACTCCAGGTGTGTGAGCACATGCTCGTGATCCTAGCTGACTAGAAAGGCTGTGAGGAGGATAGTGGCATGGCAAGACCCTGTCAGAGATCTCTCTCTCTCTCTCTCTCTCAAGAAATAAAAGGTAATTAGAGAAAGACACAGAGAAGGAAAATCTGGGAAGTATTAGGTTGTTGGGAAAGTCACGATATATTTTTCTGGTTTTTTATGCAAAAATGTGTCATGACTTTCCTGGCAATCCAATAGCAATATTAAATGGGCTGTTACAAGAAACAGACCAGAGTAACCCAAGATCCAGAAAAAAGTGATATGTCATGGAAGTCAAAGTGGTAGACAATCAAAGAAGAAGCATTAATATCAAATGTCACAGAAAGGGGCCAGCAGGTAGTATGGTGGTTAAGATGCTGGACTCCCACATGGCCGACCGCAGTTCAAGTACTGGTGGCTTGAATATCACACTGGGTGTATGTACATACATGCCCAAAATTCCAGGAAGAAAATGGAGAAGGGATTGCAACATGGCCACCCCGCCGCCCCCCCCCCCCCCCCCGGGCCGGGGTATAATTTCTCACTTTCCCTCTCTCTGCCTCTCTCTGTCTCTGGCAAGCTCACGCACCCTATGGTAAAAGCCTAAGGAGAAAAAAAAAGTTAGAGAAGTTATAACCAAGTGGCAAATAATAGGTCACTGAACAATTGAGCAAAACAGTTTCTGTGCACAAGGAAATCAGACTGTGGGGGCCAGAACATGAAGAAACTTGCTGGCAAACCTGAATTTAGCTGGAGAAAATTTATACTCTCCACCTATAGTCTGATCTGTAAAAGCCTAGACAAGCCAGAGGGTCCTTGGGGTCTGGAATGGTGAGACCAGTTCTGATCCCTCGCCCTCCCTGCAGGGAGAGGTAGGAAGTCTCTGTCACACAAGCTTCCTTGTTTGTGCTCAGAGTGAGGCTGCCAGTGGAGGATGAATGTGCTCTGACTATAAGGAAGTGTCCCCACAGGTTATTTCCGGGGTTGCCAGTGGGGTTCCTGAGAATAGATACAATATAGGGTAGGGCACACAAACACACCCCTTAGGCTCTAAAAGGAATGAGAAATAGATAGAAGGGGAATATCAAATTTGAGAGAGTTTTGTGTCAGCTTGTGGTATGGTTTTTAAAGAAGGCTAGATCCCTCATGGATGATTGTGTGGTTCAAGTCCTGGGCCTGGCAGCTTGAAAAATGTGCCAGTCATGTATTATGGAAAAAAAAAAAAAAAAAAAAAAAAAAAAAAAAAAAAAAAAAAAAAAAACTATGCATGGATTTCAAAAGTTTTTGCACTAAAACGACCTTGTATTTTAATTCCATATTCCCGTTAACTTTATTATTTTTTTAAATTCATGATAGAATGCATGCAAGCACACATGGGAGAGAAAGAAGCACCCTCTACAGGTCTGGTCACATCACGATCCCTTTTCTCCGGTCCTCCAGCCTGGAGGATGTGCCCAGCATGTTTCAGGCTGGCCAGCCTGGTGACTTGAGCTGCAGTTGCCATGTGGGAGCCAGCTTCTCTTGAGCAGTGCATTACAGTTGCACCACGGTGTCAGCCCATCCATGAACTTTGTGAAGTCCCCTTGCAGAGTATTAATTCATGACACTTCCCACTACCATGCATATCTGGGAGCTTTGATTGCAAGGGCAACAGTGGAGTTTGAAGCAGGGGAGGCTTTTCTCTGGAGTCAACCAGGGAGGTCCCAAGGCTCAGTGGTGATTGAGGGCCAGAATCACCCCCAAAGTCACCCCAGAATCACCCCTAATCTTTTGCCTCTCCTCCTCCTTTAAGTTTCTCAGACTACAAAAGGAGTACTCTGTGTCATAAAAGGCTTGGACATCTTGGTTTGCAATCACTGTTTCCTCCTTAGCAATCCCACCATCCCCTTTTCCTGGTCCTTATTTCCCTCAGAGACCCAGTAGTACCCTCTACCAACTGTCAGACTCCCCAGGGGCCCAGGCACCTCTGCCTCCAAAGTTCCCACTCCCTATAGGCCTCCCTCCCATACTTGTTTCTTGGTATCTCTGGGTTTTATCACAGTCTCCTGTTTACTCAATTCATTTTCCTGGTTGACTTTAGGCCTCAGTCAACTCTCAACCCTTATCATTCCCTCTAGGAACCTGCCCTGGGTTGATTGGGAGGGTGATCAATACCCCATGAGTAGAGCCTGTACCCATGAGAGCTTCCCAAGGCCCAGGCCTGGTGATAAGAGACAAGGAGGCCCTTGAGCAGCAGCTGCTGGGGTGTGGGCCAGCAGGACACCTAGGCTTTGCAGCTGTTGTCTCCAGGGGAGGCTCCCAGCAAACAATGAGCCCCTAGACAGGGAGGAGGTGAGCAGGACAAGAGTCCGGCCAGCCCCTCAGAGAAGTTGGCATCACCTCAGAGCACCCACACCATCTCTCAGCTGCTTCTGCTCCCCTATGCCTCCTATACCCTAACCTCCCTTCTTGGGCAAATTCGGGGTAATGGCAAACACAAAGTTACTCACAACCTGCTCAGCCAGTACTTTCAGAGTGCAAGGGGGAAAAAAAGCAAATCCTAAATCAAATAATTCTCCAGGAAGTAGAGCCCAGGTGTCTGCATGGAACCAGGAAATAGAAGCCTCCACCCTTCTTCACACATGGCCTCAGACCCCCACGTACCACCCGCCTCCCCAGCCAGGGACTAGCAGAAGCAGCCTCCTACCTACAGTGCACAAGAATTTACAGATTTCCCTTTGGGAGAGAAATAACTCCAGTGAAGCTACTTTCTACATTCTCATTTTGTAGATGAGGAACCCAAGAGGCCCCGTTGGGCTCAGAGGAAGTTATTGGGTCCTGCTCCATGAGCCCGGGTCAGGGCCTCAGACTTCTGCCTATCTAGAGACCCCTGCATCCCAGAGATGACCAGAAACAGGATGTGGGTTGCCAGGAACCAGGGGGTCTGGGGAGGAGCTAGGACCCAGATACAGGTCCTTTGCTGTTGTTCCTGGCAGGAGGCAAAGGAATCTGGCCAGCAAGCCAACAAACATGACCGAGTGCTGCCTCCTGCCCCCATTCCCCCCACCCTACCTCTGCTCAGGGACCAAGGCTCTCATCCAGCCTGCTGCCCAACTGTCTCCCTCAGGGACACCACCCTTCCAGGACTGGAGTTTCCAGTAGGATGCTAGGTGCAGCCACCAGCTGCTCTCGTACTGCTTTCAGGACCCAGGTGTTCTCCACCCTTCCCAGGTTTCCAGGGCTCCCCATTCCACCTGGCCCTGAAATCAGCAGCCTCCTTCGGGAAGTTGGCACCATCTGCCTAGCAGGTGGCTCAGGGTGTGTCCTGAGGGGCCAAGAAACTCCACTATATAGCCCAGCCCACAGGCTGACCCAGCAGCTCCGAGGACCTGCAGGTGAGAATGACTGGAGTTCCCTTTGGAAGTGGGATAGCTGGTCTCCTACTCTTGCCCCTGGCTCCAGACCTCTTCATCCTACTCCGCAGGTCACTGGGCACTCAGCTCCCATCCCATTCCTGATTCCTGCCCCTCCAGCCCACCCAGACCCCCTGACAGCCAGCTCCCAAAAACATACATCCTGGTCCCTAACTCAAGCCCACCTCACCCTGCATGCCTGACTTCACTCCCTACCCCAGCCTTTTTAGTGCCCAGGTTGCCCCTGGCCTAAGGCTGGGCCCTTCTGTCCTCTCTAGGACGGGCTCCAGCAAAGGCAGTGGCCAGCTTCATATGACCACCCTCTCTTTCCTACAGTAAGCATGGGTTCCCTGCGGAGCTGGTGGACACTCTGGGCTGGAGCAGCCCTCCTGTGGGGTAAGTCAGACTGAGACCCTATCTATTTCCTGTTTCAGGCTCGTGAACTCTGCCTAGCTGGGTCAGAACTCCTTTGTGTTCCCTACACAAATTCACCTCTGCATGTCACCCTGGGGTAACTGAGATAGGAGAGAGGCCCTTAGGTTTTACAGAGAAAAGTCATGGAATTCTCCCATTTTTCTCTTTTCTGGGGAAAAGCAGGTGAAAACTTTAGTCCCCATATTCAAGAGTATGATAACAATCCTTTCTTGGTTTTCTGCAACTCAGCTAAGGTTTGTTCCTTAACTAATGTTAGTTCCATTCTGCTAAGATGGTGGAAAATTTCAAAAAGTCACTTTTGGAGGGCATTGTTCTCAGTCTTCCCAAGTCTATGTCCAGGTTTAGAGTGTCAGTAAAAGACTGGGGTATCTGGGCCCTCTAGCCACCAGTCAACATCCTTCCAGGTTACTTTTATTTTAGGTTTATGTATTTATTTCTCTTATAAGCAAAAGAGGCAGAGACAGAGAGCAGCACCCCCAATGGGTCTTGATGCCACAAGTCACGCCCTGCTTCAGCCAGATTATGGGCACACATGTGCCCAGTATACTCAGGGAGGTCTCCACATGAGAACTTAGAACCTTCCCGTGTGGGTCAGCCTCTCAGTGTTGCATTTTACCACTGTGCTACCATCTAGCCCACAGACTACTTTTGAAATATCCCTTGTTCCTGATCCTGAGGGACCCTGGAATGTCCCCCCAGACTTCCCTTATTAAACGAGTAGTCACTCCATAACCCCCACACACTCTCTGTCTGAGATTCCTTAGACCTCTCTCTTTTCTCAGTCCTGGAGAATCTCTTCCTAGTTAGGGTGTTGACACACCCCAACTCCCCTTTATTTCTAGGAGAACTTTTTTTTTTTTTTTTTTTTTTTTTTGCTATAGGGCGCGTGCGCTCGCCAGACAGACAGAGAAAGACATAGAGACAGAAAGCGAGAAATCACCCCCCAGGGGGGATGGTCACGCCGCAATCCCTTCTCCTCCATTCTCCTCTCGGGATCTTGGGCACACACGCACACGCGCCGGCGTGAGTTTTAAGCCACCAGGTCCAGGACGTGAACCGCGGTTGACTACGTGGGAGTCCAGTGACATAGCCATTACACTAACTGCTGGTTCCCATCTAGGAGAACTTTTGTCCACAGTCCCATAATCCCCTTCTTCCCTTTATACCCTTTACACAAAACCACCAAGTCCTTTTAAGACAGAAACCTCACACTAGCAGCTGATTCCAGCTGATTTGGGCTCCAAAGTGCTTAAAACAATTTTGTTTGGAGATTTCACATAAAAATTCAGATTGCAGGATCTGGCAGGTGGCATGGTGGTTAAGGCAGCTAGACTCCCACATGGCTGACCGCGGTTCAAGTCCCAGACCTGGCAGCTTGAAACTCACATCAGGCATATGTGCGTGCATGCCTAGAATCCAGAGAGGAGAAGGGATTGGGGCATGACCTTCCCCCTGGGGGCGGTGATTTCTCCCTTTCTGTCTCTCTGTTTCTCCAGCAGCACATGCCCTGTAGCAAAAATCTCTTTTTAAAAAATCAGATTGCAAACTTCTCTTGAAAATTGGGAAGATCTGGGGCCAGGTGACGGTGCAGTGGTAACACAATTGGACCCACATGGGAAAGGTCCCAGGACCTCCCTAAGTACACCAAGGATGCATGCATGCATTCATGAGCCAGGCTGGCTAGACTGGGGGTGGATTGCAGCATGAAGATTCCATTGGAAGGTGCATTTCTCTCTCTCTCTCTCTCT
This sequence comes from Tupaia tana, assembly GCA_026018925.1. Classification (NCBI taxonomy): domain Eukaryota; kingdom Metazoa; phylum Chordata; class Mammalia; order Scandentia; family Tupaiidae; genus Tupaia; species Tupaia tana. The sequence goes on along the minus strand of JAKSZU010000018.1, from coordinate 53,380,316 downwards.
CTCTCTCTCTCTCTCTCTCTCTCTCTTTCTCTCTCTCTCTCTTATGGAAGAAATGATGAACTTAAAAAAAAAATGGGAAGATCTGACCTTTAGGGAAAAAAAAGTCCACAATCTTTCAATAGTAACAAGAAGCTAAAGCTAACAGCAATAAAGCTGTAGCTGATGTAGGGAAGCCAGCACAGAGGGTTCACACATTTATGTTACTTGCTTGGCCACATCAGCATTTCAAGTTTGAGAGCCATAGCCAGAGGTCAAGCTTTTGGAAAACAAAAGCCAGAAACGCTTTTAGGTGAATGCTACATGAATAAGACATAAGGAAAAAGAAGGGGAAAGCCCAATACTTCAACATGTTTCCAGGTACAGGGCAAAGGGTTGTTTCTCTAATGGGTACACAAAGTAAACCCACAACTACCTTTTCTCACCTTAGGATTGACCCAGGAGGCCTCAGTGGACCCCAAGAACACCAGTGGGGAGGAATTCCTCACCGCCTTCCTGCAGAACTACCTGCCTGGGTACAACAAAGCCTCCCTTCGCCTCCTCATCTCCAGTCTGTCAGAGAGCCCCACCTTGGTTTCCATCCTCAGCCAGGCAGACGGCACTTTACAGAATGTCACAGTGAGACCTGGGGAATCTGTCATGGTCAACATCAGTGCCAAGGCTGAGATGACCGGTAGCAATACCTTTCAGCGTGCGGTGGTGGTCCACTCTGACCGCACCATCTCTGTGCAGGCTTTAAACACTAAGCCTGACACAGGAGAGCTTACACTGCTGCGGCCTGTCCGTGCCCTGGGCACCGAGTATTTTGTGTTCACACCCCCTGGCACCTCAGCCAAGAATGTCAAGGAGTTTGCTGTGGTGGCCGGGGCAGCAGGCGCCTCAGTCAGTATCAAACTGACAGGAGCAGTGACATTCCAGGGCAACTTCTACTCAGCGGGCAATGTTCTTAGTGTGACTCTGCAGCCCTACAACGTGGCCCAGATACAAAGCACAGCTGATCTCTCTGGGTCAAAGGTCACCTCCAGTAGCCCAGTGGCTGTCTTCTCGGGCCACAGCTGTGCCCAGAAACACACAAACTGCAACCATGTGGTGGAGCAGCTGCTACCCACATCTGCCTGGGGTACCCACTATGTGGTGCCCCCTCTGCCCTCCCAAGCCCGTTATGATATTGTCTATGTTGTGGCCAGCCAGGCCACAAAGTTGACCTACAACCAGGGGGGTATCATTGGCTCCCGTGGTCTCCAGATGGGTGACGTGTTAGAGTTCGAGATCCGAAAATCCCACCCACTCTACCTGTCTGCAGATGTAGGCATCCAGGTCCTGCTGTTTGGCACTGGTGCTATAAGGGATGAAGTCACCTATGATCCCTACCTGGTCGTGGTCCCAGATGTGGCAGCCTACTGCCCTGCCTATGTGGTCAAGAGTGTACCAGGTGCTATAGGCGTGGCCCTGGTGGTGGCACCAGTGAAGGCTGCTGATAAGCTGACCGTGGACAGCCATGCACTGGGGGCGAAGCTCACCTGGGTGGCTGTGCCAGGCAGCGAGTTCTCCTATGCCGAAGTGGACCTCGGTACTGCTGACAGGATCCATGTGGCTAAAGCCACTACCAACTTTGGGCTGCTCACCCTCGGGATGGCCCATGCTGTGGGTTACGGGACAGCGGCTGCCTGTGGCCAGAGTGAGTAATGGGAAACAACCCCTGGCCCTGTCCACCTGGTGACCCCTTTCCTATTTCCTGTTCCTCTGTGGCTTCCCGACTCCACTGGGCTGTCCCTTCTCCCCTCTATCCTCACAGATCTCCTTCCTTAAGTCTTTCTAGCCCTTCCCATCCCAACAGGAACAATATTCGAAATATCTAGCAACCAATCAGAAGAGACCCACAACAACCAGAGCACTGTAGCAGGGGTCTGAAAGACTCCTCCATGCCAGCATCCGCTCACATCTGTTGGTTTGTGGGGAGGTCAGGGAAGGAGTCATAGGGGTCATGGGGTCAAACCCAAGGAGAGGGTTTCTGTAAGGGTGGGGTGAAGTTAGCAGTGTTTTCCCAAAGATTTGGAAGGATTTATCTATTGTAGCAACTAATAACAGTTATATCAGTTGCTAACTACCACTTCTCATACCTTTTATAAGAATGTTGATGCCTGAACTCAGGAGATCTAAAAGGACACTAATGATGATCACCAGGATCTCCTAGCATAACAGGTTCTTTCTAAGGCCTTCACATATTGTTGTTTTCTTTTTTTGGAGAGGTTTTTGCTATAGGGTACATGCACTCGCCAGAAAGACAGAGACAGAGAGATAGAAAGTGAGAAATCACCCCCCAGGGGGGGATGGCCACGCCGCAATCCCTTCTCCTCCATTCTCCTCTTGGGATCTTGGGCACACATGCATGCACGCCTGGTGTGAGTTTAAGCCACCAGATCCGGGACTCAAACCCCAGTCGACTACATGGGAGTCCAGCGACATAGCCATTACACTAACTGCTGGTCCCAGGCCATCACATGTTTTCACCTAGTGTAGCACAATATTTTAGGACACAGATGATCCAGAGAGCCCCAGTTCAAATCCCAGCTCTGCCTGCATGACATTGGACATGCGACTTTGCCTCTCTGGGCTTTAGCTACTACATCTGTAAAATGAGGATAATAACTGCACTTCCCACAGAGGACTGTAGTGAGAGTGGAATGAGCTAAACCTGTTTTTGTTTTTGTCTGCTATAGGGCATACTTGCTCACCAGAGACACAGAGAAAGAGAAAGTGAGAAATCACCCCCCAGAGTGGTTGGCTACACTGCAATTCCTTCGCCTCCATTTTCCTTTCAGGATTTTGAGCATGCATACTAACATTCTTAGAGTGAATTTCAAGCCACCAGGTCCAGGAATCAAACTGTGCGGTTGGCATGTGGGATCCAGCTGCCTTAACCTCTGTGCCACCTGCTGGCCCCAAAATTTATTTATTTTTTTGCTTTAAGGAGTTTTTGTTTTTCATTTTTTTGTTTTTCATAGACCACATGCACTGGCTGGAGAGAGACAGAGAGAGGGAAAATGAGAAATCACTCTCCACAGGGATGGTCACACTGCAATCCCTTTATCCTCTATTTTCCTCCTAGGATTTTGGGCACTCACACACACATGGGTCTGGCATGATTTTCAAGCCACCAGGTCAGGAATTCAAACTGCAGTCAGCCATGTGGGAATCCAGCACCTTAACCACCACACCACCTACTGACCCTAGAATGAGCTACATTTGTAAGCATGTAGAGTGGTATCTGGCAAATGATTAGAGGCTACCTAGGAATGGGCTATTTTTTTTTTCTTTTCTTTTTCTTTTTTTTGGAGAGGTTTTTTGCTATAGGGCGCATGCACTCGCCAGACAGAGACAGAGACAGAAAGCGAGAAATCACCCCCCCCCCCCGGGGGGGATGAGCATGCAGCAATCCCTTCTCCTCCATTGGGATCTTGGGCATGCACACACATGTGCCCGGCATGAGTTCAAGCCACTGGGTCCGGGACTCGAACAGCGGTTGACTACATGGGAGTCCAGCGACATAGCCATTATGCTAACTGCCGGTCCCAGGAATAAGCTATTATGATAAGGAGTCAGAAAGCAAATCTTTTGAAGACTGGGATGCAGACAGATAAAGAGATGTTTCTTTCTATGTGGTCTCCCCCAAGTTAGGGCTCCATATACTGGGTTCCCCACCTAGCAAAAATACCACTGTTTTCTGCTTCCTAGGGCAGAGAGGCCACCCAACTTGAAGGGGCCACTTTGGGTTTGCATAGCAGCATGTAAAATAAAGGCAGGGTGAGTGGTTAATGACAACAGGTTTATCAATTTAACACCTGCCTTAAGTTCCAAACTTACTAATGTTTTAGCTTATATAAACCTGACAACACCTCCCCCACCAAATATCCATAGTTAGAAGGTTATTGGGGACCAGCAGGTAGCATGGTGGTTGAGACGCTAGACTCCCACATGACTGACCACGGTTCAAATCCTGGACCTGGTGGCTTGCTCTCTTACTTTCCCTTTCCCTCTATCTTTCTGGTCAAAACTGAAGAATAATGATAATAAAATTTAAAATTAATATTTTTTTTAAATAAGAAGAGAGATCAGCAGTTGGTGTAATGGTATGTCATGGGACTCCCATGTAGTCGACCACGGTTTGAGTCCCAGACCTGGCAGCTTAAACTCATGCTAGGTGCATGTGCATGCGTGCCCAAGATCCCAAGAGGAGAATGGAGGAAAAAGGATTACGGCGTGGCCATCCACTCTGGGGTTGACTTCTCGTTTTCTGTCTCTGTGTCTCTGTCTTTCTGGCGAGCACATGCGCCCTGTAGCAAAAACCTCTCCAAAAAAAAAAAAAAGGTTATAGTCATACCCATGTTACAGACAAGGAAACTGAGACATAGGGGACTTGAAATTATTTGGCCAGTGTCACAGAACTAATCAGTTGAACAAAGACCACACTCATTTTCATTCCACTGAACAGTCTCTTTCATTTTCTGCCCTTCAAAAAAAAAAAATCCCTTAACCTAGGCCAGCAGGTTGTGTGGTGGTTAAGGCCCTGGATCCCACATGGCCAGCTGTACTGTTCAAATCCCAAACCCAGCAGCTTGAAAAACACAGTGGGCAGATGCATACCCAAAATCTCGAGAAGAGAATGGGAAGGAAGGGGGGGAGGGAGGATTCTCTCTCTCTCTTTCTCTCTCTCTCCTGAGAACCCCCAAGCCCTGTTGCAAAAATCTACACACACACACACACACACACACACACACACAAATCCCTCAGCTTTTTGACTGATGAAAAGGTGGGGGTGGTGGCAAAAAGAGAAAAACATAAATTAACACTTCAATGCCTTGTTCTTGCTGGCCCCCTTCTTCCCTAACTTCCATTCTTCAGGTCTGAGCTGTGTTAAACTAGGGACTCCACAAAGCTGGGGTTTTCAGAATGACCTGAGCAGCTCTCTCCTAGCAAGATTCCAGACTTGAGTTCTCCCACCTCTAAAACAGGAGCTTGTGAGCCAACTGCCCAAACTCCCCAGAGCTAAAGCACTCCGAGGTGCCTGCCTCTGTGCCCTTCTGACTGTTTTCGCCCCTCTCCCCTCCCTAGCTGTACTGCGAGAAGAGGAGCCCACCTGTGAAGGCGTGCAGTGCGCAGCGGGGCAGCGCTGCCAGGTGGTGGAAGGGAAGGCCAAGTGCGTGGCGGAGCCCACCGCGGTCTGCCGCGCTCAGGGTGACCCCCATTATACCACCTTCGATGGCCGTCGCTACGATATGATGGGCACCTGCTCGTACACCATGGCCGAGCTGTGCGGCATGGATGAGACCCTGCCCGCCTTCAGTGTGGAGGCCAAGAACGAGCACCGCAGCAGCCGTCGCGTCTCCTACGTGGGCTTTGTCACCGTGCGCGCCTACAGCCACTCTGTGTCGCTGGCGCGCGGAGAAGTCGGCTTCGCCCGGGTGAGTGTGCAGAGGCTTTAGAGCTTAACTCCGGAGAACTGCTAGTTCTAGATGGAGGCAATACCAGGGGTCAAACCTCAATCCCAAACCCTTGCCATGGATTGAAGGGTGCGAGCCGTGGGCAGAGGGGAGCCGTAGGAAAGGAGATTTAGAAAATCAGTAGCAGAACCTTAAAGTCCTTTCCTCCAGCAGTTACACTTCTAAAAATTTTAAGGATGCTCAGAAAGGTGGTTCAGAAGAAGCTATGCAGACAAGGTTTATATAATAATAGAAAAGAGAGAAAAAAATAACAAAGTGAACTACCTTAATATCAAAAGGTGGGTGTCTCCGAAGTGACAAGATTACTAAGTTTAGTGAGCACCTGCTCTGTACCAGATCTGTTTGTTAGCACTTTCCGTGCATTGATGTATTTAATGCCCATAGCAACTCAAGTAGGCATTATTATTATGAGCATATTCAGATGAGGAAGCTGAGGTTGAGAGGTGAGTGCCTTCCCAAGGGCTAAGAGTCTGTAAGAGGCAGAGCTGGGATCACAGCTGCCTCCTGAGTCCCTGTTCTTTTTTTTTTTTTTTTCTTCTTTACTCATAGGGCATGTGCATCACCAAAGAGAGAGAAAGTAGGAAATCACCCCCAAGAGGGATGCCCACTCTGCAATCTCTTCTCCTCCATTCTCCTCTTGTGATTGTAGACACACCTGCATGTACACACATGCCTTTCTTTTTTTTTAATCTTTTTAAAATTTTTTTTACAATTAAAGTATGAATTTATTTTGGTACAAAAACTTTTTGAAATTCATACATAATTTTTCCATTACACGTATTTATTTCCATGAGCTTTTTTTTTGTTCTGAAACTTTTTTAAATTAATTAATTAATATTCATTCCCTGAGCACATCATCACAGCATACAAAATGTGATTTCCCATCCAGAATATACTGCATAGTGGCTTAATCATGCATGTAATCATCAATAATTTTCCATTTCTAGTTTCATATATATATATATATATATATATGTATACACATATATATATATGATGTGTGTATATATATTTTTTACCCCTATTTCTTTTTTTTAATTACTTTTATTTTTATTATCATCATAATCTTCTTTATATTACATTGGGTTACATATAACTTTACAGTGTATTACATTGCTTTTTCAAAAGGGAATGCCATGCATGTCTGTCAATACAGAGACATTAATCTCCCCGCTTCAACATTCAATAAATTTTCTAAGATTTTCCCAATTATTATTATTATTATTCTAATTATTTTTTAAAACAATCACTATTTCTCATTTTGCTTGTAAAAAGACTTTACCCATCATGAAATACTTCTCAGACCAATCCAGTTGAGAATACTATACATGTCATCATCAACAGGTAATAAGCCATATCTGTTTCTCACTAACGTCCTGCCTCTCTATTGTTCTCTTGCTATCTTTCTCTATCCTCTTCTCTTCACCTCCCCCATTCCACACTGTCCTATTCTTGTTAAATACCTTCACTGCTTTTATGTCCTCCAATTTTTCACTCTCTACCATAGAGTGCAGATAGTCGGTGTATATTGAGTGGATACATACAATATCTTTCTTTCATAGCCTGGCTTACTTCACTCAGCAATAGATCCTCCATATCTGATCACTTTCTATCAAATGCCAGGGTCTTGTTATTTTTTATGGCTGAGTAGTATTCCATAGAATATATATACCACACTTTTCCAATCCATTCATCAGTTTGTGGACATTTAGGTTGGTTTCATGTCTTGGCAATTGTGAATAATGCTGCAATAAACATTGATGTGCAAGTACTTTTCAGACTGAGCATTCTCCTGTCTTTTGGGTAAATACCCAGAAGTGGGATTGCTGGATCAAATGGTAGCTCTATTTGTAGATCTTTGAGGAACCTCCATATTGTTCTCCACAGTGGTTGAACTAGTTTACATTCCCACCAACAGTGTAGGAGGGTTCCCTTTTCACCACATCCCTGCCAACACTTATCACTTTTTATATTCTTAATCTTTGCCATTCTGACAGGGGTTAGGTGTTTTTACCCCTATTTCTGACCCTCTGCCATTTTCCACCCTCCTCCCACACTACCTCTGGTGTATACAGTTGTTTTCCATTCCTTTTCCCCCCACATTTTATTAATTCACAAAATTTCTTAAATAATCTAACTACTTTCAATAGCAAGTTCAACTGGTATGTATATATCTATAAATACATGTCTGAATTTAGGCATGAAACTCTGAGTAGAATGAACATACTATAAGGTAGCACCTAGCTGATGCTATATAGCTTACTATGGTCATTAAATAGGTATTTTTAATATATTTTATAATTTCAAGAAAAGCAGTTTTAACTTTAATAAATGATAGAAATGCTAAGAAATTTTGCTTAAAACTTAAAGTTGGGAAACAGTTTAGGATTATGTTCAAATTGTAGGTACATGAACCTATTGGCAGCTCAAGACAGGACAAAAGTCCTTAAAACCAGAAAACAAAGCCTAGAAGAAAATCAGCAATGTTTTAGTCAATAGTCATAAAATGCTATTTCACCAGTTCAGTCTCATATACTTTATCTTCTGTTGTGGTTCGATCTTCCTGAATAAATTCTGGCATATAATGTTCAACTCCGGACTTATCTCTTCAATTAAATTGGCCATTTTCTTAGTTTTTGAATTCTTATTTCTGTGTGTCTGTATTTAATTTTCCTGGAATGGCACTCTCTTGAGAATTTCTTGGAGATCTGGTCTGGTGTTGGTAAATTCTTTCAGGTTTTGTTTATCTGAGAACGTTCTTGTCTTTTCTTCCTATATGAAGGATAATCTTGCCGGATACAGTATTTTCTATTGAAATTGCTTTTCCCTTAACACTTTGAATATATTTTCCCATTATTTCCTCACTTGCATTGTTTCTGATGAGAGGTCTGCTGTTAGCCTGATGGGATATCCTTTGTAGGTAACGTACCATTTCTTTCTTGCCAATCTCAGTATCTTGTTGTGTCTTTGGTTTTGCTCAATCTGGCTATAATGTGTCCTGGAGAAGATCTTCCTGGCTGATTCTATTTGGGATCCTTTGTATTTCTTGGGACTGCCTCTTTGAATGCCTCTCTAGGTTTGGAACGTTTTCTTACAGGATTTTATGCAATAGATTTTCAATGCCCTTATGAGTCTCTTTACCTTCTGGAATATCAATTATATGGATGTTTGGACGTTGATGGCATCTATTATTTCTCATATATTACTCTCATTTTGGGGGGCAATTTTCTCAGTTTTTGTGGTGGATTTTTCTAGGCCAGTGATTCTATCTTCTATGTCTGAGATTCAATTTTCTGTATGATCTAGTCTGTTTTAATACTTTCAAGGGAGGTTTTGACTTCCTGTATTATAGCCTTCATCTCTAATAGGTCAATTTGATTCTTTTTTTATGGTATGTATTTCCTCTTTTAGGTGAGAATTTCCTCACCTCCTGGATCTCATAGCTCCTTTCTCCTGCATCTTCTGCAGTTCATTGTCTCTCTTCTCTTCCATCTTGTTAGCTTCGTCATTATGAATATTCTAAATTCTTTATCAGACATTTCCATGATTTCCATTGAACTGTCTGTGGATGAAGAGGACTTATTCTTTTCCCTTGGAGGAGAAGTGTTTTTTTGGCTTTCCCATATTTGTTGTGACCCTGTGGTGATTTCTAGTCATCTGATGGATGGTGTGTTTCTTCCTACTTCTTGAAGTTCAACCTGAACATTCAGGAGCATGCAGAAGGAGGTGATCTGGAATCTCTTTACCATTCCATTTTTAACCCTTTGTGCAGCAGATTCAGTGGGTATTGAGGAATATGTTAACCCTAATAGTATTTGGATGTTTGGCTATGGTTCCCTTAGATACATCTAGAAACACAGTGAATGGAGATTGAGAAACAGAGTAATGAGATAAAAGAAAAAGAAAAGGAAATTGAGAGAGAAAAATAAAAAAGAAAGATAGAGAAAATGTGGGGGGAAAAGGAAAAAAAATCGAAAAACCTTTTTTTAAAAAAAGGCAAAAAATAAAAAACCATGCTGCGCACAGTAGTTCTCAGCAGCCTTGGAGGAGTCTTCTTCTGAAGGTCTGCCCCTTGCCTCTTCACTTGTGTTTGGGAGCTGGAGGATGAATTGTCAGTAGAAAATCAATTTTTTAATTATTTATTGAATTTTATTTATTCATTCACTCATTTTTTTTAATTTGACCAGAGAGATACACACAGACAGAGAGAGAAAAGATGAGAAAGCAAGCCACCAGGTCCAGGACTTGAACTGTGGTCAGCCATGTGGGAGCGTCCAGCGCCTCAACCACTATGCCACCTGCTGGTCCCAGTACAAAATCTTTATTTCTCTCTTTTCCCTGAAATCACTAGTTCTCAGCAGCCATAGAATGCACACGCATGCAATTCTAAGCTGTCAGGTCCAGGACTCAAACTGTGGTCCCAACTGTGATAGGTCATATGGGTGTTCAGCGCCTTAACCACCACGCCACCTGCTGGCCCCTAAGTCCCTATTCTAAACCCAAAGCTGTTCTGATACATTACTACTCCACCAGTACAAATAATAGCTTAGAGCAATGATTTGCTTATGCCAATCATCTAGATTCTAAACATTTTTTCTTTATTTATCATATATCTACCCATCTGTATATCCCTCTGCCCATTCAACAATCCCTTCTTATTTCTTATTTACTTCATTGTAAGTTCCAGACATCAGTACACATCACCCAAAAGACTCCATGTATATCATAATATCTTATGATTTTTTTGTTTATTTTAGAGATAAAATTTACATATGATAAAAATTCACAAATCTTAACTATACAGTTAAGATTTTCAAGCTGCTGTACATTTTATTTCAGTCTTTGTCAGGGCTTGAACCACAGACAGCCATGTGGGATCCAGCTATGTACTGTACTTAACTGCTACAGTACATAGACAGTCCTCTCTCTTCTTTTAGCTCACGTACAATTTTTTTTTTTTTTTTTTTTTTTTTTTTTTTTTTTTTTTTTTTTTTGCCAAAGGATACATACACTCTCCGGGGGGCGGAGGGGGGGATGGAGAGAAGTTATATAGTAATAGAAAAGAGAGAGATAAAAAGAATAAAGTGAATTACCTTAATGTCTAATAATGGGGGGGGCATCCCACTCATGTAAGTTTTCTGTAATGAACCAGAATTACGTCATTTTTAAAATGGAAATCACTTGTCTAGGAGAGAGGTAGGTTTGTACTGCCATCCCTGAACCAAAAACCTTCAGCATAGGCCTCTGTGGTCCTGGTCATTGCACTGTGCCCAGCACTGCCTGGCACAGAGCTAGACCCACAGCTGCTAGGGGCTATGCTGAATGCCTGAGTGAGTGAGTGAATGCACTGTCTTCCCTTTGGGACATTGTTCATAATGTCCTCCCTGCCTGTTACTCCTTTGTTTACAGCCCTTTCTCTTGGCTAAGATCTTCCCAACCTTCAGGTTTCATCTCTGGTATGGTTCAGAGAACAGGTGAGGAACAAGTAAGAAAAGTGCTAGGGAACAAAGAAACACATTTCTTTCCTTTGGGTGTATTAGTCAGACCAGGCTGCTATAACAAAGTAGCATAGCCTTTAGTAGCTTATAAACAATGGAAATATATTTCTTACAGTCTAGAGGCTAAAAGTTCGAGATCAGGGTGCTAGTACTATTGGGTTCTGATGAGAGCTCTCTTTAGGGGGCAGAAAAGAGAGCAGAGAGGTCTCCTGGACCCCAGTTATAAGGTACTAATCCCATCATAAGAACTCTACCCTTATGACCCAATCACCTCCCAAAGGCCCCACCACCACCTAATACTATCACATTGGGGGTTAACATCTGATCATGTAAAGTTTGAGAGTACACCAACATTCAGTTCATAACACCTAGCCAGGTGGAGGAGTCAGGCTGTCTCTTCAATTGTAATGTTTTTACAGGAATATCCATTCCACTCCCTGTTTTCTTGGTTTATCACCAAGCTCAGCTGTCCCTTACTCTGGGAAGCCTTCCCTGACAGTTAAGGCTGGGTCTGACCCTTTCCCTAGGCTCCCACAGCTCCTTGCTCCCTGAAAAGATATTTTAAGAGACTAGAAACAGGTGGGCAAGCAGGAAGTAGGGGAAGATTTCCATTTAAAATAGGTGGTCGAGAGACCAGTAGATGGCATAATGGTTATGTCACTGGACTCCCACGTAGTCAACCACAGTTCAAGTTCCAAACCCAGTGGCTTAAAACTCACACCAGATGCATGTGCATGTGTGTCCAAAATCCCAAGGGGAGAGTAAAGGAGAAGGGATTGCAGTGTGATCTCCCCCTCAAGGGGGGGAGTGATTTGTCACTTTCTGTCTCTCTTTTTCTGTCTCTCTCTGGTGAACACATGCACCCTAAAGCAAAAATCTCTCAAAAAAAAAAAAAAAAAAAAAGGTGGTCAGGGTTGTCCACACTCAGCTGGTGATATCTGAGCAAATATTTGACTGACAGGAGGCAAGGGAGTGAGTGAGTGACAAGCCGTTAAGGGAAAGAACATTTCAGGTGGTGGGAACTGTGAGAACAAAGAGCCTGAGGCTTGAAAGGTAGCGGTCTGTTACCTTTGTCCCTGTGCAGCTAATAGGGAGGAGGCAAGTGGTAGGAGGTGGAGGGCTAAGGCCAGATCATGCAGGGGTCTGACCCACCCTCCCTGTTCCTCCACAGATTGACAACCAGCGCTCCCGCCTGCCAGCCTCTCTGAGCGAGGGGCGCCTGCGTGTGTACCAGAGTGGGACACGGGCCATGGTGGAGCTGGACTTCGGGCTGGTGGTCACCTATGACTGGGACTGCCAGCTCGTGCTGAGCCTGCCCACACAGTTCCAAGACCAGGTGTGCGGGCTGTGTGGCAACTACAATGGTGATCCCACTGATGATTTCCTCACGCCTGACTGGGAGCAGGCTCCCAATGCTATGGAGTTCGCCAGTAGCTGGAAGCTGGATGATGGGGACTACCTGTGTGAGGATGGCTGCCAGGGCAACTGTCCGTCCTGCACCCCAGGCCAGGCCCAGCACTACGAGGGCAACCGATTGTGTGGCATGCTGACTCTAAAAAATGGCCCCTTCGCTGTCTGCCATGATATCTTGGATCCCCAGCCCTTCCTGGAAGAATGTGTCTATGACCTGTGTGTGGTTGGTGGGGACCGGCCCAGCCTATGCCGTGGCCTCAGTGCCTATGCCCAAGCATGTCTGGAGCTTGGCATCTCTGTTGGAGACTGGAGGTCACTAGCCAATTGCCGTGAGTGATACCCCAATGGGAGGCTGGGAGCACATGGTAGAGGCAGGGGACCCTTTGCATCTGCTCAATATCTGGGTACTATTATAGTTCATTCTGGTACTAGGCAATGCCAGAGACTCAATGATGGCCAAGATAGCCAGACTTTGCCCAGAATGAGCCTAACATTGGGGCAGTCCTATCACTAGACAGTGACAGTCTGGAGAGCTCAAGGCCACAATGGGGAGGCATAGACAGAGGGATTAAGACTGGGATGGAGTAGGTTCAAGAGGGCTATGGGACACCAGAGAAGGTTCCTGACCCAGTCTGCAAGGGTTCGGGGAGATAGTGTCAGGGAGTATATCCTAAAGGAAGGAATTCCAATTTGAAATCCACAGGAGGAACTGAAAGTAGCCAGAAAAAGAAAAAGGAAGTGGGTTCCAGGTCCAGGGAACACCACGTGCAAAGACTTAACAGGAGAGGCAATTTTCAGAGTTCCAACGCAGAAATGTGAACGCCTCTTCCTTCACTTCTAATTCCTACAGGACTCCCCGTTGTCTTCTGGATAAAGTTCAAGCTCTTTAGCCAGTGTCCATCCACCTAATCATTTGTTCAACAGGCATTTCTTGAACCCCAGCCTGGCCCTATGCCACGCTGGTGGTGTTGAAGACACTGCAAGGATCAACACAGATCTGTCCCTGTCCTTGTGAGGCTTCCTGAGGGATGATCAGGAGGCAGAAAGGAGCAGGAAGAAAGGAGGAGACATCAGATGCAGGCCTAGGACTTGAGACATGAAGTTGGGAAGTAAATAAAATCTGGGGAGGGTCCTACAGGTGGCATAGTGGTTAAGGCACTGTACTACCACATGGCTGACCATGGCTCAAGTCCCAGATCTAGGAGCTTGAAACTCATGCTGGACATGTGTGCATACATGCCCAAAATCCCAGGAGGAGAATGGAGAAGAAGGCATTGCAGCATGGCCATCCCCCCTTGAGAGTGATTTCTCACTTTTCCTCTCGCTGTCTATATCTCTTTCTCCAACAAGCTTACATACCCTATGGCAAAAAAGAAAATAAAAGAAAATCTAGGGGAGGGGCCACCATGTGGCATAGTGGTTAAGGCACTGGACTCCCACATTTTCTACCACAGTCTAAGTCCCAGACATGGCTACTTGAAAATCACACCAGGCACATGTGCATGTGAGCACAAAATTCTTTTTTTTTTCTTTTTTTGGAGAGGTTTTTGCTATAGGGCGCGTGTGCTTACCAGAAAGCCAGAGAGAGACAGAGACAGAAAGCAAGAAATCACCCCCCAAGAGGGATGGCCACACCGCAAGCCCTTCTCCTCCATTCTCCCCTTGGGATCTTGGGCACGCACGCACACGCGCCTGGCAAGAGTTTAAGCCACCAGGTCTGGGACGCGAACCACGGTCGACTACATGGGAGTCCAGCCATATAGCCATTACGCTAACTGCTGGTCCCAATGTGAGCCCAAAATTCTTGAGGGGAGAATGGAGGAGAAAGGATTGTGGTGTGACCATTCCCCCTGGTGTGGAGGAGGGAGTGATTTCTCACTTTCCCTCTCTCTGTCTCTCTCTGGTGAGTACATGTTCTGTATGACAAGAACTTTAAAAATAAAAGGCTTTTCTTAACATAATCAGTAATGTATTAGAAGTTATCACAAAAGTCATTAGGGCAAGCATCATGGTAAGCAAACAATATATTGTATATGTTAGAATTACTAATGTTAAATCAGGATCAAGCTATTGTGACCATCAACCACTTGGTCTGGTCAACATTAAGTATAAGTTATAAGTCTGAGCTATTGGGAAATAAATAAAAAGCATAAATATCATAAAAGATAAAATATTCACTATGTATAAATTATATAACTACATATGTATATAGTTATATATGTATATATATAAAGAAAGAAAATCTGGAGGAGACATTGAGGTCATTTTTGGGTACCGCCTATCCAGTAAGCCCCTTCCCCCAGGCCCTGTCCTTGGTTCTGAGGATTCAGCAGTGATTGAGACAGAACAGGTATCCTGGAAATTCTAACCTAGAGAGAGGAGAGGGGAGACAGACGGTGAACAGGTTAACAATGAGGTATCTCCAGAGAACCAAAGAAAAGAAGCTCATGTGGTACAAATGAAGAGGGTGGGCAGGGAAGGCCTTTCTGAACCGGTAACATTCAGGCTGAGACCAGAGGCAGGCAAAGGAGTCAGCTAAATAATACTGATGAGATTTATGGAGCATCTGTACATAGATTAATTAGCTCATTCAGTCCTCACAACAACCCTGTGGACTCAGTACTGTGTCATCCCATTTTACTGATGAGGAAACTGAGGCACAGGGAGATCAGAGTCATTTGCTCATGTTCACATGGGGAAGAAAAGGAGAGCTGGGATTTGAACCAGGCCATCTGGGCTCCAATAGCCTTGTTCTTCACCTCATGCTGTACTGCCTTTCTGAGAAAAGAGCAATAGGGGCATAGGGAACAACCAGGGCAAAGGCCCTGTGATGCGAGTGTGAGGACCAGCAAGGAGGCCACTCTGGATAAAGCACAATGAGCTAGCTAGAGGGAGAATGAGAGGCTATGAGGGCAGAGAGGTGACAGGGGCAGATGGTGCAGGGCCTTAGGGAGGACACCAGTTTTCACCCCTAGTGAGATGGAGCCACAGCCGGGCGAGGGTGTGGGGGAGGGAGGGGGACCTGATCTGACCCAGCCCTGGTGTACCTTCCCAATGGGGCACCCCTCAAGGCCCCACAATGCTGGCCTGATCCACTCTCTCATGTGTTCCCACAGCCCTGTCCTGCCCAGCCAACAGCCGCTACGAGCTCTGCGGCCCTGCCTGCCCGGCCTCCTGCAACTCTGCCGCAGCACCGTCCAACTGCTCTGGGCGCCCCTGCGTGGAGGGCTGCGTGTGCCTTCCTGGCTTCGTAGCAAGCGGCGGCACCTGCGTGCCGGCCTCGTCCTGCGGTTGCACCTTCCAGGGCCGTCCGCTTGCACCGGGCCAGGAGGTGTGGGCAGACGAGCTGTGCCAGCGGCGCTGTACCTGTAACGGCGCCACTCAGCAAGTGAGCTGCCGCGACACGCAGGGCTGCCCAGCGGGCGAGCGCTGCCTCATTCAGAATGGCCTCCTGGGTTGCTACCCCGATCGCTTCGGGACCTGCCAGGCGTCCGGGGACCCGCACTATGTGAGCTTCGATGGCCGGCGCTTCGACTTTATGGGCACCTGCACATATCTGCTGGTTGGCTCATGTGGCCAAGATGCAGCGCTGCCTGCCTTCCGCGTGCTGGTGGAAAACGAGCACCGGGGCAGCCAGACCGTGAGCTACACACGCGCTGTGCGGGTGAAGGCCCGAGACGTGGAGGTGGCCGTGCGCCGGGAATACCCGGGAAAAGTGCTGGTAAGACGCCACCCATTGAGAGTCGGGTAGAGGGGCAGGAAATTCCCCCAAAAAGCAGAAGCCCTGGATCCTAACTGGGTGTGGGGATCTGTTTAGAGGTCTTCTTGACAGCAGTTTAGGCCCAAGCCCTGAGGCCAGCTGGTGCTGCCTCTTCCCGGCTGTGTGACTGTCTCTCACCACCTCAGTTTTGTCCCCTGTCAAAGAGAAAAATATATGTAAGGGAGCCTCCTGGATGGGAGGTACTTCACAGGGTGGCTGTGGAAATCAGATGAATTAATACTTCCAGGGCATTTAAAAGAGACTTGGGTCTACCAGACACAGTTGTGGTTAAGGCACTGGACTCTCACATGCCTGTCCTCAGTTTGAGTCCCAGACCTGGCGGCTTGAAAATAACCACGGAAACGTGTGTGCATGCCCAAACTCCCAGGAGAAGAATAGAAGAGAAAGGACTGTGGTATGGCCATTCCCCCTGGAGTGGGGGGTGATTTCTCACTTTCCTTCTCTTTGTCTCTGTCTCTCTGGCAAACACACACACCTTGCGACAAAAACCTAAAAAAGTTTTCTTCATTTAAAAAAAGTTCAAATAAATAAATAATAAATAAAAGAGGCTTTGGTGCCCAGCACATGCCCGGAAAATGCTGCCTATTATTTTTATTTTTCTGAACACCCAGAATTGTACATTTGGGCATTTTCTAGAGGAGAATGGGTTTTTCAGAGAGTAAGGTGGCAACATGTCAGGAGACAATGTGAAATGTCAGGAGCTAGAAGTGTGTACGTGAATGGCTCATGGATGACCCTACATGTTGCAGGTTTCTGGGCAGAAAGGCCTCAGGGAATTCACCACACAGTGGAAGTTGAGAACCCCTGTTTTTGCTTTTTTAGAGATTTTTGCTATAGGGTGCATATACTTACTAGAGACAGAGAAAAGGAAAGTGGGGAAATACCCCCCCAAGGGAGATGGCCATGCCTCAATCCCTTCTCCATTCTCCTCTTGGGATTTTGGGCATTCATACACACATGCCTGGTGTGATTTTTAAGCTGCTGGGTCCAGGACTCAAACCACATTCAGCCATGTGGGAATTCACCACCTGCTGACCCCAAGGACCGCTGTTTTGTTCTATTAAAAGAAAAAGATAAAAATGGAAAAGTGGGGTTGTTGGGAAAGGCACATCAATAGCTAACTATTATTAGTGAGCATTGTAGGCCATGGTCCATGCCCTGGGGAGTGGAGCAAATGCATTGGAAGTGGGAGACAGAACTTCTACTTTAACTACTGATCTTCAGGACCACTGAGGGAAAAGGAAATCCTGCCTATAGGGCTCAGTGTTTGGCCTAGAGAAGCCTCTAGGTAAACAGAATGTGTAATTATTATTTATGTTCCCAACTCTCTAAGGTGACATTTAAGCTAAGGCTCAAATAATAATACCAATATATATTATCTTAATGTCCTAAGTACTTGACATATGTCAACTCTTTTCATCTCTGTGACAACCTGTGAAATAGCTCAATTAAGGTAAGGAAACTGAGACTCTGAGAGGTTAAGTCACCTACTCAAGGTCACACAGCGAGTGGGTAAGAATCTGTATTTGAAACCAGACTATCTGGCTCCAGAGTTCAGACCCTTAACCATAACACTCTGTTGCCTCTCCTAAAAAAAGAGATGGAATAGGCAAGGAGTGGACAGAAGGGCATTCCAAGAAGCAGGAACAGCAAGTGCAAAGGTTCTGGGCAGGAATAAACTCAATGGGTTGAAGAACAGCAAGGTGGCCAGTGATGCCAGGGTGGAGGGACAAAGGGAGAATGAGGTTGAAGGTAAGGCAGAGACTGACTACAAGCAGCTTTTTTTTTTTTTAGAGGTTTTTTGCTATAGGGCGCGTGCGCTTGCCAGACAGACAGAGAGAGACATAGAGACAGAAAGTGAGAAATCACCCCCCAGGGGGGATGGTCACACCGCAATCCTTTCTCCTCCATTCTCCTCTCGGGATCTTGGGCACACACGCACACACGCCCAGCGTAAGTTGTAAGCCACCGGGTCCGAGACGCAAGCCGCGGTTGACTAGGTGGGAGTCCAGCAACATAGCCATTACACTAACTGCTGGTTCCCCAAGCAGCTTTTTATATGAGCTGAGACTTGAAGGATAAGAAGGAGACAAGCAGGTGAAGAGCTATGGTTCCCAGGCAGAAAGAACAGCAGGTGAAATGACTGAGGCTAGACTGTGCTTGAAGAGCACAGGGAGTGGCTCAGAGACCAGTGAGGTTGCAACTGACAGAATGAAGTTATGGCGATAAGTTAGGGTGGCTAGCAGGAGAGGAGGTCAGAACAGTCGGGAGATACATGGCCTGGTGGACAGAGAAGTTTGATTTTAAGCTAAAGCGTGAAGGACAAAGTGAAGGCAGCCAGGCAAAATGGGGGATGTGGAAAAAGACACAGCAAGTGCAAAAGTCCTGAGGCGAGAATTCATTTGACATGCAGAGGGACAGCATGGAGGCTGGAGCTGAGCAACTGAAGTGGCAGATGATGTACGCACAAAGGTAGACGGGGCTGAGGCCCAGAAGGACTCTCTAGATCTCAAAGACTTGGATTAAGCCAGGAAAAAGTAATAATCAGTATTCTTGGCAAAGTGCCAAGGTGCTAAGGCTAAACTCACCTGAGAGAGTTAGAAGACCATCAAGGACACTCATGTGGCTGGAGCAGAGTGAGTGAAGGGGAGAGCGAGAGGAGGCGAGGCCAATAGGGAGACAGAGCACGCAAGCAATGGGTTGAAGGCAATGGGATGGGGATTCAGATTTCAGTTGACACTTGAAGGATGAAGAGTGGTGGAGGGTGTACCAGGCAGAGGAAAGTGCAAAGGCCCTGAGGTGGGACCAAGCATAGTGTATTCTAGAGAACAGCAAGGAAGTCAACTAGAGCTGAGTGAGCAAGCAGGGGCCACAGAGCCATCAACACCCTGATCACTTGGCCCTCCTGCATCTCTCCCCAGGTCGATGGCATCTTTCAGTACCTGCCCTTCCAAGCAGCAGATGGGCAGGTGCAGGTGTTCCGCCAGGGCAGTGATGCTGTAGTGCGCACAGACTTTGGCCTGACTGTCACCTACAACTGGGATGCCCGTGTGACTGTTAAAGTGCCCAGCAGCTATGCTGGGGCCCTGTGTGGACTCTGTGGGAACTTCAACGGGAACTCAGCAGATGACCTGGCTCTCCGGGGTGGGGGTCAAGCTGCCAATGCTCTGGCCTTTGGAAACAGCTGGATAGAAGAGACAAGGCCTGGGTGCGGAGCAGCTGAACCAGGTGACTGTCCCAATCTGGACTCCCTGGTGGCTCAGCAGCTACAGAGCAAGAAGGAGTGTGGAATCCTTGCTGACCCTGAAGGGCCTTTCCGGGAGTGTCACAACACTCTGGACCCCCATGGGGCTGTGCGTGACTGCGTCTATGACCGCTGCCTGCTGCCAGGCCAGTCTGGGCCACTGTGTGATGCACTGGCCACATACGCTGCTGCATGCCAAGCTGCTGGGGCCACTGTCCACCCCTGGAGGAGTGAAGAATTTTGCCGTGAGTACTGGGAGTGGCAGCTGAAGGGTTCAGCCTTATGTATATTCACTAATGTATAAATATCATTAAT
Organism: Tupaia tana; assembly: GCA_026018925.1. Lineage (NCBI taxonomy): Eukaryota > Metazoa > Chordata > Mammalia > Scandentia > Tupaiidae > Tupaia > Tupaia tana. The sequence continues at coordinate 53,360,567 of JAKSZU010000018.1, read as the reverse complement.
TTACTTAATCCTTATAACAACCTTATCAGGAAGAGACTATGCTTATACCCATTTTACAGTGAGGAAACTGAAGTTCACAAGAGTCAGTTATTTGCCTGGGATCACAACAGCTAGGAAGTCACAGGTGTTAGGTGTGCAGTTAATATTTGTCAAAAAACTGAGTAGCCCCAGAATTGATTCTCACGTGGTAGCTGTCATTCAGAGATAAGCAGTGTGCTGCCTTTAGAAGAAGCTCAGCCCTGGGACCAGCAGATGGCATAATGGTTACATTGCTGGACTCCCATGTGGCCAACCACAGTTCAAGTCCCAGACCCAGAGGCTTGAAACTCGCCAAGCACGTGCATGCCCAAAATCCCGGGAGGAGAATGAAGGAGAAGGGATTGCAGTGTGGCCATCCCTCCCCCCCAGGTGATTTCTCACTTTGTTTCTCTGTCTCTCTCTTTCTCTGTCTCCTGCAAGAGCACATGCCTATGTCTCCTGTAAAACACTAGAACCCAGTCCTCTCCTCTCTGCTTTATTTCACTATTCACACACCTACCTGGCCACTTAGGCAGTCAGTGGATTGCCTTGCCTCAGATGTGGGTGTGGGAATGGTATTCAAACAGTTTTGTTTACCTTTAAAAGGAGTTTAGAAAGTCATACATCTCCCTTATGATTTTTAAATATTTTAAAATCTCTTCTTTATTCAGGCCAGCAGGTCACATGGAGGTTAGGGAACTGGATCCCATTTGGCCAGCTGTATGGTCCAAGTCCTGGACCCAGCAGCTTGAAAACCATGCCTGGTGTATGTGGGTACCCAAAATGTTGGGAGGAGAAGGGACTGTGGTAGGGCTGTCTCCACTGGGGTGTGATTTCTCACTTTCCCTCTCTGTCTCTCTCTGAGTGCATGTACCCTATAAAAAATGGTATTTATTCATGATAAATCATATACATGAGAGAGACAAGTACCCTCCACAGGATCTGATTGTGTGTCAATCCCCTTCTCTGTCTTCCAGCCTACAGGATCCTGGGCACTTATGCACGTGTCCAGCATACTTCAGATTCAGCTGGTCCAATGATTTTTTTAATTTTTTAATTTATTGTTGAAATATAATTAAAAATTATATTTTTTAATTTATTGTTAAAAATTATATAGCTATTATAAGCAGATACCTTCCTTGATCAGTTTTCAGCAAGAGAACACATCTATAAAAACAATCTCAAATTCAAGAAAAAGAACAGATAAGTTCTCCTACCCAAGAGGTAACCACTATTCTGACTTTAAAATTTTTAAATGTTATCTAAATGGAATCATGTTATAGGTCTAGTTTTTGTTTGTTTGGTTGGTTGTTTTTTGTTTTGTTTTGTTTTGAAGAGGTTTTTGCTATAGGATGCATGCACTCGCCAGAAAGAGACGGAGAGACAGAAAGTGAGAAATCACTCCCCAGGGGGGATGGCTATGCCACAATCCCCTCTCCTCTTGGGATCTTGGACACGCACACACACGCACCTGTCGTGAGTTTAAGCCACCGGGTCTGGGACTCGAAGCACAATCAACTACAGTGAGTCCAGCGACATAGCCATTAAGCCAATTGCTGGTCCCACAGGTCTAGTTTTTATCTTGATTGCAAAAGATAAAATTTCCAGCAAGTGATAAGTGTTGGCTTTTTTAAAAAAGAATTATTTAATTTTATTTATCTTTTTTTTCAGAATTACTTGTTTTATTTTATTTTTTAAATTTTTTGCTATAGCACAGGTATTCTCACCATAGAGAAATGGGAGTTGGGGGGCAGTAAGAAAGCAAGCCACTTAGTCTGGGACTGGAACTGTGGTCGGCCACATGGGAGACCAACACCTTAACCACCAGGCCACCTTCTGGCCCCATTATTATTTTTTTTTAATTTGCTACAGGGCACATGCACTCATAAGAGAGAGAAAATAAGCAAGCAAGCCTCCAGTTCCAGGACTTGAACCACAGCCATGTGGGAGTTCAACACCTTGAACCACAATACCACCTGCTGGCTCAACTTTAAAAACTCTTTTTATTATGGTAAAATTAGAATGGATCCTGAAGTAGACTAGGATAATGAACCCTCATATACAATACCCATCATCTAGTTTCTGCAGTTATTAACATTTTAAAATAAAATTGTTGCTTGTTTGTGTTACTTTTTTTAAAAGAGGTTTTTGCCATAGGGTACATGCACTCATCAGAGAGAGAGACAAAGACAGACAGTGAGAGGGAAAGTGAGAAATCACCCCTAGGGGAGATGGCCATGTCACAATCCTTTCTCTTCCATTCTCCTCCTGGGATCTTGGGCATGCATGCACACAGGTTCGGCATAATTTTCAAGCTACCAGGTCTGGGATTGGAACTGTGGTCGGCCATGTGGGAGTCCAGTGCCTTAACCACTATGCCATCTGCTGGCCCCTTGATTGTGTTACTTGTAAATGCATTCAACGGATATGTAATGCACAATGGTACATATGGTACAGAGCTCTGTCCATTGTGAATAGTCCCTGGTTTGTTCATTGTTTTTAATAGATTGGAGGAACTGGAATTTAAGGAGGGGATCAGGAAGGTTTGTTTTGTTTTCTTTAAATGCTGGCTAAATATTTAATTACTACTATAGAAGGCAGAATTGAAAGTGTTGCATTCACAAATACACTGCATAGATTATTCACATACATACAGAAGCATCTGCATGTTTAAAATACGTACCATGGGGACCAGCAGATGGCGTAATGATTATGTGGCTGGACTCCCATGTAATCTATCACCGTTCAAGTCCTAGTCCCAGTGGCTTAAACTCACGGTGGGCGCATGGGTGTGCGTGCTCAAGATCCAAAGAAGAGAATGGAGGAGAAGGGATGGCAGCATGGCCACCCCCTGGGGGGTGATTTCTTGCTTTCTGTCTCTCTGTCTTTCTGGCGAGCACATGTGCCCTATAGCAAAAACCTCTCAAAAAAAAAAAAAAAATATATATGTACCATGTATCAACAACCTATAACCAACTTAAATAAGATCATTAAAGACATTAGAGATAACCCCAACCCACAGTTATATTGCAATTAAATTTTAATTATCAGGATCAGGGTAACTGTATCATCCAGACTCCACTGAACACAGCTCCTTGCAACTGAATCTCTTATGTGTGAGTGTGTACTGTGTGTGTGTGCATGTGAATGTGTTGGGGGTCAAGTATGTCACCTCAGGAGCAGGAATTTCTGACCCCTATGACTCTTCTCCCTGCAGCACTTACCTGTCCGCCCCATAGCCACTACGAGGAGTGTTCCTATGGCTGCCTACTATCTTGTGGAGACCTCCCGGTGCCCGGGGGTTGTGGCTCAGAATGCTATGAGGGCTGTGTGTGCGATGAGGGCTTCGTGCTCAGTGGTGAGTCCTGCGTGCCCCTGGCCTCCTGCGGCTGCGTACACCAGGGTGTCTACCACCCACCAGGCCAGACCTTCCATCCCGGACCTGGCTGCGATTCCCTTTGTCACTGCCAGGAAGGTGGTCTGATATCCTGCAAGCCCTCCACCTGTGGCCCACATGAGGCCTGTCAGCCGTCCAGTGGCATCCTAGGCTGTGTGGCTGTGGGTTCTGCCACCTGCCAGGCATCAGGAGACCCTCATTACACCACTTTCGATGGCCGCCGCTTTGACTTCATGGGCACATGTGTATATGTGCTGGCTCAGACCTGCGGGACCCGGCCGGGCCTGCACCAGTTTGCCGTCCTACAGGAGAACGTGGCCTGGGGCAATGGGAAAGTCAGTGTGACCAAGGCGATCATAGTGCAAGTGGCTAATTTCACCCTTCGGCTGGAACAGAAGAAATGGAAAGTCACGGTGAGAGCAAAGGCAACGCGTTTGAGAGGGGCCCTGGGATGATGTGGGATTCTGTGGGGGGCACAGGGGAGCGAGAGAATGTGAGAAGCGTGGGGTCTTTGAGGAGAAAAAATGCCCATTAGAGCCCAAAGTGGAGGCCAAGGAGGGAGGAGGCCTCAGGGACCTGGGGCCTGCACCCAGGCTGCTGAGTGTCCCTTTCTATCCCTCAGTCTCCCCTCTTTCTGTCCCTTGGTCTATTTACTATCCCTCTGAAAGTTATCTCCTTCCTCACCACCTGCCTCACCTCCTCCCTTCTACTCCATCTTCACCCCTCACCCCCACCCTCATCCTAGCCACTTCCTTGGGTCTCCCACCTACTGGCAGGATGGGGTGTAATAAGAAAGTGAAAAGTTCAAGGATGGGAAAAGTTTAAGGGCAGTCTGAGGGTCTTACCCCCATTAACAACATGGACAGTTGCAGACTTCACATGGCTGGCCCCAGGCCTTGATGGCTGCTAAGCCTTACATCTGCAGTTTCCTTTTATCCTTGCAGCAATAGCCAGAAGCACCATGATTTGCTTTACTTTTTTTTTAGAGAGAAAGGTCTCATTTCTGACCTAAATTCCCCCAGAAAAGACAGGACCTGAGCCAGGATCATGGCAGGAGATGGCACACTGTATGTACCCTGTGCCACTCGTGGCACTTGTCCGAAACTGGCATTTCAGCCACTCTGGAGGGATTTCCCCAGAGAGCCGCCAAGATGTGGGCCACAGCCACTGTCATAGCAGCAGTACTCCTGAGGCTGTTGATGGGTTGCTGATTAACATGGCCTCACAGTGCACCAGGTGTGGGTTCCACAACCTAATATATTCCCTAATGTATTCAAAGCTCCTTGAGTAGAACCTAGCATATAGTTAGCTCTAAATACACGAGTTGTTGGTGTTCTTGGTATTTGCATCTCACTGAATACCCCAGCTTCCCTATGAGGTAGAAACTACTAATATTAGCATTACTGCTTTACAGATGTAGAAAGTGAGGCACAGAGGTAGAGTCACTTGCCCTTCACCACTGCCCGGCCATGTTTGGGAAGGATGGCACTCAATTATGTTTTGGGGGGTTGGGGGCGGTTTGGAGAGATTTTTGCTATAGGGCATGTGCACTCGCCAGAAAGACGAGAGAGAGAGAGAGACAGAAAGCGAGAAATCACCCCCCCCCCCCCAGGGAGGATGGCCATGCCACAATCCCCTCTCCTCCATTCTCCTCTCGGGATCTTGGGCATGCACACACACGCACCCGGCGTGAGTTTAAGCCACCACGGTCAATTACATGGGAGTCCAGCGAGCAACATAGCCATTATGCTAACTGCTGGTCCCACCTCAATTATGTTTTCAGGAGACTCAAGTCAGAAGCCTGACTTTCCATCCACCGATACTTAAAGCAAAAACCCTAGTCCTAAGGCAAAAACTTTAAAAAAAAAAAAAATAGAGGAGCTAGCAGATGGTATGGTGGTTAAGGTGCTGACTCCCACATGGCCAACCACAGTTCGAGTCTGGACCTGGCAGCTTGCTTTCTCTCTGGTCGAATTGAATAATAATCATAGCTAAAATTAAACACATCATTCTTAAAAAAAAAAAAAAAAAAAAAGAGCTAGTAATAATAATGAGTGTTTCAGGGTCAATCTTTGCATTCCTTTCTTAAGTTTTTTGCCATAGGGCACATGCACTGACTGGAGAGACAGACAGAGGGAAAATAAGAACTCACCTCCCAGGGGGATGGCCAGCTGCAATCCCTTCTCGTCCATTATCCTCCTGGGATTTTAGACATGCACATATATGCAACGGCATGAGTTTCAAGCCTCCAGGTCTGAAACACGAATTGCAATCAGCCATGTGGAAGTCCAACTCCAGCTCCTTTTTTTTTTTTTTTTTTTTTTGGAGAGGTTTTTGCTACAGGGTGCATGTACTCGCCAGAAAGACAGAGAGAGACAGAGAGACAGAAAGCGAGAAATCACCCCCCAGGTGTTGCTCTAGGACGGGTGTGCTTGCCAGAGACACAGAGAGAGAGAAAGTGAGAAGTCACCCTCTGGAGAGTGGCCATGCCACAATCCCTTCTCCTCCATTCTCCTCTCGGGATCTTGGGCATGCACGCACACGCACCTGGCGTGAGTTTAAGCCGCCAGGTCCGGGACTCGAACCACGGTCGACTATGTGGGAGTCCAGCGACATAGCCATTACGCCAACTGCTGGTCCCAACTCCAGCTCCTTAACCACCACCTATTGGTCCCATCCTTCTGTCCTTCTTTTTTTTTTTTTTTTTTTTTTGTATTTTGTTTTTTGTCATAGGACACATATATTCATCAGAGAAGAGAGAGAGAGGGAAAGTAGGAAATAACCCCCAGGGATGATAGCCACACCACAATTCCTTCTCCTTCATACTCTCAGGATCTTGGGCAAACATGCACACATGCCAGCATGATTTTCAAGCCACTGGGTCCAGGATTTGAACTGCAGTCAACCATTTGGGGAATCTAGTCACCTAAACCACCATGCCACCTGCCAGTCCCAATCCTTCCATTCTCTCTTTTTTTTTATCTTTTTTAAGAAAGCATCTTTATTTTTTCAGGAATTATTTTAACTATTTCCGTGTGCCAGGCCTTTTTTTATTATTACTATTATTTTATTTATTTATTTATTTTAGTTTGACCAGAAACAGGAGTGAGAGAGAGAGAGAGAGAAAGTGAGAAAGGAAGCCTCCAGGTCTCAGACTCTAACTGTAATTGGCCATGTGGGAGTCCAGTGCCCTTAACCACCATGCCACCTGCCAGCCCCCCCAATCCTTCCATTCTTGATCACTGTATAAAGTAGCAAGTATGGGGAATCTGGAAAGGTTGTTACTCCATTGAGCACTGTATTCATTTCCTGTGGCTGTTTTAACAAATCACCACAAACTTGATGGCTCAAAACAACAGAAATGTGTTGTCTCCCATTTCTAGAGGACAGAAATTGAGGCATCAGTAGGGCTGCATCCTCTCTAAAGGCTCTAGGGGAGCCTTCCTTGCCTTCTTCGAATTCCTGGTGGTACCAGATATTTTTTGGCATGTGGCAGCAGCACTGCTGTTCTTGGCTTTGTCTTCACCTGGCCTTCTCCTCTGCTCTCTGTGTCCTCTTCTCCTCCTCTTCTAGCTCTTGTAAGGACACTTGTCATGGAATTTAGGGCCCACCCAAATACTAGATGGTCTCATCTGGAGATTATTATCCAAATTACATCTGCAAAGATGCTTATTCCAAATAAGTCCTCATTCTGAGGTTCCTGGAGGATGTATCTTCTGGGGACCACTGTTCAACCCCTATAAGACCCTATTGTCATATCCATTTTACCATTATGGAAGCTGAGACCCAGAGAGGTAATGTCACATCCATCTCCAATGTCAGACAGGGACTTAAGATAGGGTCTGCCCTCTCAAATGTACCCTCTAACACATGGCATCTCCTGCCACCCAGGTGAACGGTGTGGACATGAACTTGCCCGTGGTGCTGGATGAAGGAAAGATCCGAGCCTTCCAACATGGCTCAGATGCTGTGATCGAGACTGACTTCGGCCTACGTGTGGCCTATGACCTTGTATACAATGTGCGAGTCACTGTCCCAGGCAACTACTACCAACAGATGTGTGGCCTGTGTGGAGACTACAACGGTGACCCCAAGGATGACTTTCAGAAGCCAGATGGCTCACAGGCAGGCAACCCCAATGATTTTGGCAACTCCTGGGAGGAAGCAGTGCCTGGCTCTCCCTGCCTGCCACCCACTTGCAAGCCAGGCGAGGACTGCAACCCAGAATGTAGCCCTGAGTTGGAGCAGAAGTACCAGCAGGAGCAGTTTTGCGGGCTTCTCACCAGCCCCACAGGTCCCCTGGCCTCCTGCCACAAGCTGGTGGACCCCCAGGGTCCCTTGCAAGATTGCGTCTTCGATCTCTGTGTGGGCAGTGGGAACCAGAGCATTCTCTGTAGCAATATCCACGCCTATGTGAGTGCTTGCCAGGCAGCTGGAGGTCACGTCGAGCCCTGGAGGACTGAATCTTTCTGTCGTGAGTGAGGGAGAGTCTGAGGGGCAAGGGGTAGGAACTGAGGCACAGAAGGGGTAGGCTGTGGGTTCACAGCCCCTCCCTTCCTGGGGCTCTGACCAGCACCTGTTCTTTGCAGCAATGGAATGCCCCCCCAACAGCCACTACGAGCTCTGTGCAGACACCTGCTCCCTGGGCTGCTCAGCTCTCAGTGACCCACCACAGTGCCCGGATAAGTGTGCTGAGGGCTGTCAGTGTGACCCTGGCTTCCTCGCCAACGGCCAAACCTGTGTGCCCATCCAGCAATGCGGCTGCTACCACAATGGTGTCTACTACGAGGTAGGAACCCAGCCATCCAGGCAAGACACAAAGCCTCATCCTGGACCCCTTCCCCATGCCTGTTAGCCCTGTAGCCTGTACTCTTGACCTCTTGAGTGTTCCCCATAGCCTCTCCATTGACCCGCCATTGTCCCACTTGTCTTCTCTCACCTGGATCCTCCCTGTGTGACCATTCCTCCTGAGGGATGCCTACTCACTTTCTCTCTCTCTGTCTCTCTTAGATGAGCACACACATCCTATGATGAAAAGCTTAAAACAAAAAGGTGGGGGGGGAGAAAGAAAGAAACATATGCCAGTTACCTATGTGTGTAAAAAATCCTGAGAAGAGAATGGAAGAAAAGAGATTATAGCGTGGTCATCCCCCTGGGCGTACTTTCTCACTTTCCTTCTCTCTTTCTCTCTGACTCTCCCTGGTGAGCACACATGCCCTATAACAAATTAAATAAATAAATAAATAAATAAATAAATAAAACCTTCCCCTGGCTCCCAGATCAGTTTTGGCTTTGTATCCCAGGTTTGGTTAGAGGTGGCCTTCCTGACATGTCTCTGTTCTACCAGCTGCTAACTCCCTCTGTTTCCCTTATCACTCTCTCATAGTCCTTTTCCTTTGACTTAAGATGTTTGTCTCCAATCTGTCTCCCCCACAGGACTGCATGCTTTCTGTGGGCAGCAACATCTCTGTTTTCACACAACTGTTAACAATGATAACAGTAAATACATAGATGGTGCATACTTATGTGCCTGTTACTGTTTCAAGTACCATGTATAAATATTTTATTTGTATATATGAGGGATCTTTAAAAAAATTTCATGGACTGGGAACCAGCAGTTAGCATAATGGCTATGTTGCTGGACTCCCACGTAGTCGACCGCGGTTCGCGTCCTGGACCCAGTGGCTTAAAACTCACACCGGGCATGTGTGCGTGCGTGCCCAAGATCCCGAGAGGAGAACGGAGGAGAGGGGATTGCGGCGTGGCCATCCCCACTGGGGGGTGATTTCTCGCTTTCTGTCTCTCTGTCTCTCTCTGTCTGTCTGGCGAGCGCACGCGCCCTATTGCAAAAACCTCTCCAAAAAAAAAAGATTAAAAAAAAAAAAATCATCAACATTTTCTCAATATTATTTCATCTCTATCCTTCTTTCCTCTCCAGTCTGGATTTAGTAAAAGATATCCCTTTTCATCTGTACGTTACATGCATTAACTCACTTATGCCTTCATAGGTAAGGGCTATTATTAGCTGCAATTTACAGATGATGAAGAGGTTATATGATTTGCCCAGGGTTACATGATTTGGAAACAGCAGAAACAGGCTTCACACCAGGTACTCTGTTTCTGATACCTATGTCACTGTTTCTCCTATACAGCAAACATTTAGTGGAAGTTTCGGAATAAATGAGAGTAAGTTAATGAAAATGAGTGTGTTGGGCCCAAAGTCCATGCTATACCTCAGTTTCCCAGCCAAGAGGTTACTCTGCTGAGAAGTGTTTCTTTTCTATCTCTTGGACCCCTCTGAAACCCAGAACACTACAGTTGCTGGGATCAGTTCCACCTGAGGGTCCCTGATGGCCATATTCTTTATCCCCACAGCCGGGGCAGACAGTCCTCGTTGACAGCTGCCGGCAGCAGTGCGTGTGCCATGCAGGTAAAGGCATGGCATGCCAAGAACACAGCTGCAAGCCGGAACAGGTGTGCCAGCCCTCAGAAGGAGTCCTGAGCTGTGTTACCAAAGGTGCTGTGCTGGGGCTGGTGCTAGTGGGGCTGGGGACAGAGGACAAGGGCCCAGGAGCAGGGGTGGTATGACTGGGATATTCATGGTGGCAGGTCAGAGGACTAAGGATTGAGTTCTTAGGCCTGGGGACCCTGGGCTGGGTTCTCAGGGCATAGACCATCCAGTCTGGGAAGCAGGGATCTTTGGGATGGAATCCAGACCATAGGACCCTCAGGGCTAGGTTTCCAAAGACCCATGTTAGAAATCCTCTGGATAGGGGCCAGGAGGTAATATAGTGGTTAAGGGACTGGACTCCCACATGATTGACCACAGTTCAAGTCCCAGATCCATTTACTTGAAACTCACTCTGGATGCATGTGCGTTAATGTCCAAAATCCCAGGAGGAGAAAGGATCTGGGACTCAGATGTGGTGGTTCCCAGGAGCCTAAGGCTCCCCATAGACTGCCATGGGCCTGGGGTCTCAGACATGAGTGCTCTCAAGGCTGGTATCTCAAACACAGGGACCCCTGGGGCTCAGGTCTCAAACTGAGTATCTTGGGGCTAAAATCACAAGCAAGGGGACTCTGGGGCCTGGGTCTCAGACAAAAGGCCCCTAGAGCCTGGATCATGGTTTCAGGAACCTCTGGGGTCTGAGTCTCAGGAGTGGGGACCTCTGATACCTGTGTATGGGACCCGGCCAACAACAGGGCCTGCATATTAGACATGGAGACTCTCAGGGCCTGGTCTTGGGAACAGCAAACTGTAGGACCTGGGTCTTAGATGTGAGGCCCCTAGATTCTGGTCTTGTCTGTAGTAACCCTCAGAGCAGTACACTGGCACAGGCTGGAGCAAGTGATAGAGAGAAGCCATCCTTAGGGTAGGCAGCCCCTCAAGCTCCTCTTTCCTCTGTCCACAGACCCGTGCCACAGTGTGACATGCCGGCCGCAGGAGACATGTAAAGAACAGGGAGGCCAGGGCATTTGTGTGCCCAATTATGAGGCCACATGCTGGCTGTGGGGTGACCCACACTACCACTCCTTCGATGGCCGGGACTTTGACTTCCAGGGCACCTGCAACTATGTGCTGGCAACAACTGGCTGCCCAGGGGTCAGTGCCCAGGGCCTGACACCCTTCACCATCACCACTAAGAATGAGAATCGGGGCAACCCCGCTGTGTCCTATGTCCGGCTCGTGACCGTAACTGCCCTCGGCACCAACATCTCCATCCACAAGGGCGAAATTGGCAAAGTCCGGGTACGTTCAACGGAACGGTCCCCTGAGCACCTTCCCTATCATGTTAGGGCGGGAGGGGTCCTGACAGCCACAGTTAGGAGCTCAAGGTTTTCTGTCTTGACCTAGGCCTGCAACAAAATGGAAACAGAAACAGCAATGATTATAGCCCAAATATCAACCTTTTTAAATGAACCTAGTCCTCAGCTGAGGACTTTAATATAGAACTTCAGCCTTTTGCCTTTTTATAAACCTAGGTTTGGATCCAGGCTTTCCTGTTATAAGCTTTGTGATGCTGGGCAAATGACTTTACTTGGTAGGTGGGCCTCACTTTCCTGATCTGTGAAATGGACATCATACAGGTCTTGCGCCACAGTAAGGTGGTGGGTAAAGTGTTCAGCTCAGCCTGGCTTCCAAGGCACCTATGAGTACCTATTGAGCACACCCTGCCATGCACCACCCAAGGGGGCTGTTTGTGAGAGAGTGAGTGTGAGGGAAGAAATGAGTACTCCAGAGACTTGAACACAGACAAAAATTCAAGGAGAGAAGGAGAGAGAGATGGGCCACGCTCTCGGCCCAGGGAGATGCAGATAAATTGCAACTCACAAGGAGACTGAGGATGGAACAGGGCAGGCACTCAGTAGATGGTGGTGAGTGACTGGGAGAGACATCCATGCTCAGAGATGCCCAGGGGTTAGGAGAGAGGAAGGGAGGACAGGGGAGAGAGAAAGAGAAACAGAGTGAGCAGGTAAGATATGGAGCAAGACCTAAAGATGTACTCAAATAAAGAGAGGGACCCAGAGAGGGAGAGACCAAGACAGGGACAGAGAGACTTGGAGAGAAAATGCAGAGAATGAGCCGAGAGAGCCAGAGAAAGAGAGAGACAGACACTGACTCAGAGACAAAGAGGAGAGAAACTCAAGAAAAGAGAAGGGAAGATCCAAAGAGCTAGACATAGGTAAAGAGAGAGCAAGAGACACAGAGACAGGGAGAAAGGAGGGAGATAAAGCACGAGAGAGAGAGAACAAGAAAAAGTCATAATGTTTCATTCCCCAGGGCCTAGATGAGAACTGACGTCCATAACGTCTGTCAAATGGTGATACAACCACTGGTTGTGAGGAAGGCCTAGGCAGCTCACACCCCCTGATAGACAAGAGGTGGGGGTAGGGGCCACAGCTGGGACACCCACACACACAGCTTCAATGACCTTTTTGCCTCCTCACCCCCACAGGTGAATGGTGTCCTGACAGTGCTGCCTGTCTCCACGGCTAGAGGGCGGCTTTCGGTGACACAGGGCGCAGGAAAGGCAATGCTGGCAACTGACTTTGGACTGCAAGTCACCTATGACTGGAACTGGAGGGTAGAAGTGACGCTGCCCAGTAGCTACCATGGTGCAGTGTGCGGGCTCTGTGGGAACATGGACCGCAACCCCAACAATGACCAAGCCTTCCCTAATGGCACTCTGACTCCCTCAATACCCATCTGGGGTGGCAGCTGGCGAGTCCCAGGCTGGGACCCTCTGTGCTGGGATGAGTGTCAGGGGTCCTGCCCAACATGCCCTGAGGACCGGCTGGATGAGTATGGGGGTCCCGGCTTCTGTGGGCCCCTGGCCCCTGGCACAGGGGGCCCCTTTGCCATTTGCCATGCCCATGTGCCACCCGATAGCTTCTTCAAAGGCTGTGTCCTGGATGTCTGCCTGGGCGGCGGGGCCCATGACATTCTTTGCCAGGCACTGGCTGCCTATGCTGCTGCCTGCCAGGCCGCGGGGATTGTCATCGAGGACTGGAGGGCACAGGCCGGCTGTGGTGAGTGCTGGGGGAAACCAGGGCTGGGGCAGGGCGGGAGTGGTGGGTGGGCAACAGTCTTTCTGAGTCTTGGTTCCCCTTCCTCTTTGTGCCTCCCTTCGGTTATCTCTCTGTCTCTGTTGGACCTGTCTCTTTTCATTTCTCTCTCTGTATCCCTGTCTCTCTTGCTCTGTCTGTCCTTCTCTGTATCTGTCCCTCTTTGTCTCTCTCTGTCTCCCCCCACCCCGTCCTTGGGTCCCACCCCCTCATACCGTTTTCTCTGTTTCTCTCCTTCTCACTCCATCTGCCCACAGAGATTCCCTGCCCAGACAACAGCCACTACGAGCTCTGTGGCCCACGCTGCCCAGCCAGCTGCCCATCCCCGGCGCCTCCCCCAGCACCAGCCCTCTGTGAGGGCCCTTGCATGGAGGGCTGCCAGTGCAACTCGGGCTTCGTGTTGAGTGCTGACCGCTGTGTTCCCTTGGAAGGCGGCTGTGGCTGCTGGGCCAATGGCACCTACCACGAGGCGGGCAGCGAGTTCTGGGCTGATGCCACCTGCTCCCAGCGGTGCCACTGCGGACCTGGGGGTGGCTCGCTGATCTGCTCTCCTGCCAACTGTGGGCTGGGTGAAGAATGTGCCCTCCTGCCTTCCGGCCAGCATGGCTGCCAACCTGTCAGCACATCTGAGTGCCAGGCTTGGGGTGACCCCCATTACGTCACCCTGGATGGGCACCGATTCGACTTCCAAGGCACCTGCGAGTACCTGCTGAGCGCACCCTGCCATGCACCACCCAAGGGGGCTGAGCACTTCAATGTCACTGTGATCAATGAGCACAGGGGCAGCCAGGCTGTCAGCTACACCCGCAGTGTCACCCTGCATATCTACAACCATAGCCTGACCCTGAGTGCCCGCTGGCCCCAGCGGCTACAGGTGAGGAGGGCTCTGGGTCAGACAGCAGCCCTAGGACTGCCTGAGACAGGAAGGCGCCACCAATCCCTTGAGCACCTTTAGTTCAGCTGGGACAAGATGGAGGGCTTCAGAGCTGTGGCTTCCCCCGCTCTGTCTTTATTTCTCTGTAAAAAAGGGTCTACAGGGAACCAGCAGTTAGCGTAATGGCTATGTCGCTGGACTCCCACGTAGTCGACCACGGTTCGTGTCCCGGACCCGGTGGCTTAGAACTCACGCCGGGCGCGTGTGCGTGCGTGCCCAAGATCCCCAGAGGAGAATGGAGGAGAAGGGATTGCGGCCTGACCATCCCCCCGGGGGGTGATTTCTCGCTTTCTACCTCTCTGTCTCTCTCTGTCTGTTTGGACAGCGCACGCGCCCTATAGCAAAAACCTCTCCAAAAAAAAGGGTCTACAATAAGTACCTGCTTCTTAGTAGCATGACAGCCAGTGACACCAAGGGGAGGTCACATGCTAATAGGCGGTAAAGTCAGGATTCGAACCCACATTCGCGCTGCTCACGCCCCCCCCCCTCACTCCCTCAGTTGAACGGCGAACTCGTGGCGCTGCCCTTCCAGCTGGACTCGCGCCTGCGCGCGCATCTGAGCGGCGCCGATGTGGTGGTGACGACCGCCTTCGGGCTCCAGTTAGCTTTCGACGGGAACAGTTTCGTGCGCCTGCGCGTGCCGGCAGCATACGCGGGCACCCTCTGTGGCCTGTGCGGGAACTACAACCAGGACCCTGCAGACGACCTGAACGCAGTGGGCGGGAACCCAGGCGGCTGGCAGGTGGGCGGTGCCCAGGGCTGCGGGGAGTGCGTGCCCGGGCCCTGTCCGCAGCCCTGTACGCCTGAGCAGCAGGAGCCCTTCGGTGGCCCTGATGCCTGCGGTGTAATCTCCGCTCCCGACGGCCCGCTGGCGCCCTGCCATACCCTCGTGCCACCTGCGAATTACTTCCAAGGCTGCTTGCTGGACGCCTGTCAGGCTCAGGGCCATCCGGGAGGCCTGTGCCCTGCGGTTGCCGCGTACGTGGCAGCCTGCCAAGCCGCTGGGGCCCAGCTCGGCGAATGGAGGCGGCCGGACTTCTGTCGTGAGTACTGACCCATGCACAGGCTACACAGTGGGGCTTCTCCCACACCTTCCCAGGACTCAATGCAAGAACCTTCTCCTTCTTGGGACTTAGGGCCCACTCAATTCCCCAACCCCAGCCAGGTGTCTCCTGTCAGAGAAAAGCCTTAGCAGTCTACACGCTGAAATGCACCAGGTGAGGTGCTAAGGTGGGAAAGACTAAGACACGCCTAGTCAGAAACCCTGGGTCTAGTACAGACCAGAGGTTGGTGCTCTCAGATCCCCTAGTCTTATAGATGGGTCATCTCTAACAGTCCCATAGCAGTGCACTTGGCCAGACTCCACTACTGTTTCACACACTGAAATACACCTCATCACATAGAATTGGTGTCATACCGTCAGAGATATCCAGTTAGACTACACAAAAGGACCTCAAAACGTTTGTGGAAAAATGGAATTAAAGTATGAGTTTATTTTTGGTGCAAAATATTTTTAAATCAATGCTTTTTTTTTATATAATACACATTTCCACGAACTTTGTGTATTTCCTCCCGACACACACACACACACACACACACACACACACACACACACTGAGACAAACTAGTCAGATACACCCAGTCAGAATCAGGACTCTGCCTCAGGCAGAGCAGATCCATGCACATACACAGTCAGATTGTCCTGGGCAGTTCCCTTCAGGTAGACCTTGGTCACATTTATCTTGTCAACTTCACCCAAGTTGGATACACATCAGTCACACCCTGAGACAGACCACTCCAGAAACTCTGCAGATGCTCCAGGTCACACACTTACACCCAAGCACCCTCAGGCAGCTTCATACCCCATGGTATTGATAGATCTGGTCCCAACCCCAGTCACAGTAATATCCAGAGATACCCACAGCTGGTTCTAATCCTGCATATTCCGGCCAGCTATAAATGATCAAATTCACCCAGGCAGAGTCGTTGTGATCTTGAGAAATATACAAGGACTTCAAAAGGTTTGCAGAAAATTGGAACTAAAGTACAAGTCTTTTTTGGTGCAGTAACATTTTGAAATCCATGCATAGCTTTTCCATAATATGCATTTTCTGTGAACTTTTTGAAGACCCCCTTCCTACTTGGTCAGGTTAACACACAACCTGGTCAGAGAGACCTGGTCATATACCCCCACCTCAGGTCCCACACTGAATCCCACAGGCAGTTGTCCCATCCCTCACCCATTTAGGTACACCCAGGTTGATCCCAGCAGGTACTTCCACTTAAGACTTCCCCCTGACCTTCACCATGGCACCTATCTGACTCACCCGTCTTGTCCCCACAGCCCTCCAGTGCCCTGCCCATAGCCACTACGAGCTCTGCGGTGACTCCTGCCCCATCAGCTGCCCAAGCCTCTCAGCACCCGAGGGCTGTGAGCCAACCTGCCGAGAGGGCTGTGCCTGCGATGCTGGCTACGTTCTCAGTGGTGACACCTGTGTACCCCTGGGCCAGTGTGGCTGCCTCCATGATGGCCGCTACTACCCGCTAGGCGAGGCCTTCTACCCAGGCCCTGAGTGCGGGCGGCACTGTGAGTGTGGACCAGGGGGCCAAGTCACCTGCCAGGAGGGCACAGCCTGTGGGCCCTATGAGGAGTGCCGCTTAGAGGACGGTGTCCAGGCTTGTCATCCCAGAGGCTGTGGCCGCTGCCTGGCCAGCGGGGGCATCCATTATGTCACCCTCGATGGACGAGTCTACGACCTGCATAGCTCCTGCTCCCATATCTTAGTCCAAGTCTGTCGCCCAAAGCCTGGGGATGAGGACTTTGCCATTGTGCTTGAGAAGAATGCAGCTGGAGACCCACAGCGCCTGCTGATTACTGTGGCTGGCCAGGTTGTAGGCCTGGCTCGGGGACAGGTGAGTGGATCTGGGAGTTCTGCGAGGGACACAGCACTACCCTGGAGGATCAGGGAGTGTGACAATGTTCTACCCTGGGGTCATGGTCCCTCCCCCCTCGGGATTTTGAGGGAAACAAGACACTATCCTAAAGGACAGAGAGGGACACAGCTCCTCCCCAGAGATTTGAGGGGATAGCCTTACGTGTGGTTCTGTGAGTCCCTGACCTACCTACTCTCTGCTCAGGTCACCATAGATGACGAGGTTGTGACCCTGCCTGTGGCTGTGGGCCATGTGCGGGTGACTGCTGAGGGTCGAAACATAATCCTGCAGACGACCAAGGGGCTGCGGCTTCTCTTTGATGGTGATGCCCACGTGCTCATGTCGATTCCCAGCACTTTCCATGGACGGCTCTGTGGCCTCTGTGGGAACTTCAATGGCAACTGGAGCGATGACTTTGTCCTGCCCAGTGGTGCAGTGGCCCCCAGCGTGGAGGCCTTTGGAGCTGCATGGCAGGCACCCGGCTCCTCCCAGGGCTGCAGTGTGGGCTGCGGGCCTCATGGCTGCCCCGTGTGCTCAGCAGAAGAGACGGCACCATACGAAAGCAACAAGGCCTGTGGGCAGCTCCGCGACCCCCAGGGCCCCTTTGCCACCTGCCACGCGGTGCTGAGTCCCTCTGAGTACTTCCGCCAATGCGTATATGACCTGTGTGCCCAGAAGGGCGATAAAGCTGTCCTCTGCCGCAGCCTGGCAGCCTACACAGCAGCCTGCCAAGCAGCCGGCCTGGCCGTGAAGCCTTGGAGGACAGACAGCTTCTGCCGTAAGTCTCCATGGGACCCTTGGAGGACCCCAGACGGGCCCCAGGGGTGCCTTCTGACCTGTTCCTTCTCCTTTCAGCACCTCAGGGGCAGTCTCTCCTTGTCGAAATGCTTTCCCCTACAGCATACTCTGCTGGTTTCCCTCCACCCCTTAGGCTATTCCTTCTCAGACTCCTTTCAGGATTTCACTTACCTCATACCTCAAAGTCACTTCTCTCCTGGGGCTCTATCCTGGACTCATTCTGTGGTGACCTGAACAGCAGGGTCAGATGGGGTGGAAGTCCACACAGTAAAGCCTGAGTCCGTGGCTTATCTGGACACCCCTGGACAAGATCCCATCCCTTTATATCCCTGCAGGACAAGGCGTTAGCTTTCCAAACCAGGGCTGAACCTCTCCTTTAAATCCCCAGGGCAGGGACATGTCCTCAGACTCTTCAGTACCAGGCAGTGGCCCCTGTGTCTCCTTCAGTCTCCTCAGGGCAGAAGCCACACACATGGCCATCATCCACCCCATGGCTTGATTCTGTCCTCAGTGTTGACAACGGACACTCTCTCTCCAGCCCTGAACTCCACCCCAGGGGCCTGGTGGCCTCCCGGATACCTTTCCCTGGGTGTCCTTAGAGTTCCTCACACCTGCTGCGTTCTCAGCTGAAATAGGCATTTTACCCTAAGCTTGATCCATCATTCCCTGCCCCAGTGCCCACCTCAGAGCAGCTGTGCCAGCTACAAGTTACTCAGCCAAAGCCCAGGATCTTGTCCTGATGTTTCTCCTAAGTTTTTCCAACCCCCCATTTTCTCCTGTCCTAGCCTTAACCTGCCCCCAACCTCCATCCATGCCTCCCAGTCATGGCCCTGACTGCATGTGCTCCCTATTCTACCCTGACCCCTGTGTCTAACTTCCCTAATGCAGCATGGCCACCTTGGGCTGTCACTGTCTGTCCACTGAATGTGAGCTCCATAGGACAGGGTTTGCAGCTATCTTTACCACTTGAGTCCTCAGCACTGCCCAACCCAGGCCTGAGTGTGGAGGGGGGGCCCATTATATACTCGGTGCCCTCCTAGAGGTAACGTCCACCCCACTTGCTCTCTCTGCAGCGCTCCAGTGCCCCACTCACAGCCACTACTCCATCTGCACACGCACCTGTGAGGGCTCCTGTGCGGCTCTCTCTGGCCTCACTGGCTGTACCACCCGCTGTTTCGAGGGCTGTGAGTGTGATGACCGCTATCTGCTCTCCCAGGGCATCTGCATCCCCATCCAAGACTGTGGCTGCACCCACAGCGGCCAGTACTTGCCAGTGAGTTGGGACTTGGGCTGGGCAGAGAGGATGAAGGAGCTTCAGAGAGACTCAGAGCTTCTGCACTGACCCCCTCAAGGGGGCAGAGTGGCCACCCCCATTTCCCACTGAGTGACTCAGTGTTGGTGACATCCCTATATTAATTCCTCATGGCTGCTGTAACAAATTGCCAGAGTTGGTAAAAAAACAAGAGAAGTGTATTCTCCAGTTCTGGAGGCCAGAAGTCAGAAATCAGGAATCAGGATCATTGGACTGAAGTCAATGCTCCTGATTGGCAGGGTGGCGCTGTCCCCAGAGGTTTTAGGGAGATCCACCCAGATAATCTAGGATACATATTTTATCTCAAGATTCTTAATCACACTGGCAAACCTCTCCTTCCATGTTTCCTTGTTCCAGGAATTAGGACCTGTTATCTTTGAGGCCATCATTTGGCCTACTATAGTCCCCTTGTTGTAAAGTGCCACCAAACCCTCTCTGAGCTTCATTTTCTTTACCTGCAAAATGGGGCTGACTATCATAGGTGTCTGAAGATCAGGTGTGATTGTGTGCCAAAGGCACCCACTGATCACTGAATACATGATTGTCACAGTAGGGGGAAAAAATAGCCTTTGTAACAGCATGATAGGTAGCCCAGCCAAAAATCACTTATTTTTAAAAATTACTTACTTATTTAATTCTATTCATTATTTTTTTAAGAATTATTTTGACTTTTTTTTTTTTCTTTTTTGCTATAGGGCACTTGCGCTCGCCAGAAAGACAGAGAGAGACAGAAAGACAGAAAACAAGAAATCACCCTCCCCAGGGGGGATGGCCACGCTGCAGTCCCTGCTCCTCCTTTCTCCTCTCAGGATCTTGGGCACACACACACGCGCGCCCGGTGTGTGTTTAAGTCACCGGGTCCAGGACTCAAGCCACGGTCAACTACATGGGAGTCCAGCGACATAGCCATTACACCAACTGCTGGTCCTCTTTCTTTTAATTTGACCAGAGAGATACAGAGTGAGAGTGAGAGTGAGAGAGAGAGAGAGAGAGAGAGAGAGAGAAAGAAAGCTGCCAGTTCCAGGATTTGAAACGTGGTCGGCCATGTGGGAGTCCATTGCCCTTAACCACCATGCCACCTGCTGACCCCTATTATATTTTTTTTAATTTGACCAGAGAGAGACAGAGAGAGAGAGAAAGGGAAAGTGAGAAAGCAAGCCACCAGGTCCAGGACTCGAATCACAGTCAGCTACGTGGGAGTCCAGCTCCTTAACCACCATGCTGCCTGCCAACCCCAAAAAATCACTTATTAATATGGACTGCAATTTAATACGTCAGCAGTCTATTTTGAGTTCTTCCTGTGCACCAAGTTTCTTGTGGGTGACCATCATTTAATAATCACAACAGTCCTCTGATTAGGTACTATTGTTATTTTCCCCACTTTATAGATAAAGGTACTGACAGAGAAGTCAGCCCAAGGTGCCCAATTAGCAAGTGGCTCTCACTTGTGCCACTTACAAGTGAAGCCAATTTCTACTTCCTTCAGATCACACCGCCTACTGGAAGCCATCCATGATCCCCTAGACCAGTTGACATACCTCCACTGGACTGCCACAGTCCCTTGAGCCTCCTATTTCTTTCTGACCTCTCCAAAGGCTGGGCACAGTTGAGTGGTTCTGCTGTCCCCTGGGCTTAACCATCTCAAGGTCCCCTGAGAGCTGCCTGATTTAGTCTGAGCTGGAGAGATGTCTCAGTTCCACACAGTGATTCATCCTCCAATGGCTAGCCTAGGCTTATTCTCATGGTGGCTGGGCTGGGTTCTAAAAGCAAAACAGAAATAGAGACAGAGAGATGGAGGCTTGAGATCTGGGCTTCCCAATTTTGACTTCAACCCCTGCTCATGCATCCCTATCTCAAACCTCCCCACACCCCTCTGCCTTTCCTGGAAGTCTTCATAGATTTGTGAGTCTGGGATTCAGGGGGTAGGTCTGACTAGAGATATAAATGTGGGAGTTATCAGTATAGAGATGGTATTTATTCTACTAATTACATTTATTTATCTCTTCTAAAAGTTCTCAAACTTTTATTTTTGAAGAATTCAATCTTCAGAATAATTACAATAGTACAAAGAACTCCCACCTGCCCTTCACTCATGTTCTTCAACTGTTGACTTTGGCCATGTTTGCTTTATCATCCTCTCTCCAAGTAAATATAGATATCTATTATTTTCTCTGAAAATAATGGTTTTGTTACCAGCTCTGTTGTAGGTACAACTCTGTTGCAGATTCAATGCGTCTTTGTCTCTAAATGCTTTAGTATGAATGTCCTAAGAATAAGGGACTCCATTTATATGATGCAGAGTATACTTATTGAAATCAAGAAATTATTATTGATTCAAAATTATTAGATTAGATAATCTATAGGTTAAGGGCAGGCAGTTGGCATGGTGGTTAAGGGCGCTGGACTCCCACATTGGCCAACTCATACCTAGAGGCTTGCTCTCGCTCTCTCTCTCTCTCTCTCTCTCTGCCCCCCTCTGCTCAAATTTTTAAAAATTAATTAAAGGGAACCAGCAGTTAGCGTAATGGCTATGTCGCTGGACTCCCACGTAGTCGACCGCGGTTCGCGTCTCGGACCCGGTGGCTTACAACTCACGCCGGCCGCGTGTGCGTGCGTGCCCAAGATCCCGAGAGGAGAATGGAGGAGAAGGGATTGCGGCGTGACCATCCCCCCTGGGGGGTGATTTCTCGCTTTCTGTCTCTATGTCTCTCTCTGTCTGTCTGGCGAGCGCACACGCCCTATAGCGAAAAACCTCTCCAAAAAAAAAAAAAATTAATTAAAGTTAAATAAAATAACTCTTAGAAAGAAAAAGATTCAATAATCTATAGGTTTTATTAAAATTTCACCAGATGTCCCAGTAATGTCTTCTATAACATCTACCTCTCTCTGGTCCAGAGTCTAATTAAGAATCAGACACTGTTTTTAGTTTATATGAGATTTGATGAAATCACCAGGTAGCAAATGTAGTTAGAGAAGAAAAAGTCTGGGGGCCAGTAGGTGGCATGGTGATTTAGACACTGGACTCCTACATAGCCGACTGCAGTGCAAGTGTCAAACCTAGTAACTTGCATTCTCACTTTCTTTCTCTCTCTCTTGCTTGAGAACACATGAAAAACTTGAAAATAATAACAGTAACAATAATAATAATGACAATAATTAATAAATAAATAAATAAGAAAAAAGTCTGAGGACTAACACTTGGTCAAAATTGTTAAGGATTGCTGCTTTCGGACCCGAGTCCTCCACCGTAAACATGCTCCGCCAGATCCTGGGTCAGGCCAAGAGGCATCCGAGTTTGATTCCCCTGTTTATATTTATCAGAGCTGGAGGTACTGGAGCAGCACTGTATCTCATGGGTTTGGCAATGTTCAATCCTGATGTCTCTTGGGACAGAAAGAATAACCCTAAACCCTGGAACAAATTGGGTCCCAATGATCAGTACAAGTTTTTACTCAGTGAATGTGGATTACAGCAAACTGAAGAAAGAAGGTCCAGATTTCTAAATGAAATGTTTCACTTATAAAGCTGCTCATAATGAAGGTCTTCAGAAGCCATCCGCACAATTTTCCACTTAACCAGGAAATATTTCTCCTCTAAATGCATGAAATGATTTTGATATGTTCAGATTTACACTGGTTAATAAATATCTGAAACTTGAAAAAAAATTGTTGAGGATTTAGAAGATGAGGAAGAACCTGAAAATGAGAAGGAGCAGCCATTCAGGTAGGAGAAAACTAAGAGGATTAGGTTTCCAGGGCCCTGTGTTCTCAGCTGTGAATGCCAGGAATCTGGTATGTCCCCAATGCCCACCTTTACTGGTATCAGTTAGCTTTTGTTGGATTATAAATCACTCCAAAGTGCGGTAGCTTAAAACAATAACTGTTTATTTAGTTTGTCATTTTGTCACTGTAGTTGGACTGAACTCAGCTGGGTGGTTCTCCTGCTGTCCCCTAGGCTCACCTATATATCTCAAGGTCACCTAAGGGCTGCTTGATCTAGTCTGAGCTGGAGAGATGTCTCTGTACCACATAGTGATTCATCCTCCAGTGGCTAGCCTAGGCTTATTCTCACGGTGGCTAGGCTGGGTTCTAAGAGCAAGACAGAGACAGAGAGATGGAGGCTTGAAATCTGGACTTTGAACTACAACTGCATTGTTTCTGCTGTATTTACTGACCAAAGCATAGACTTAAGGCCAGCCCAGATTCATGGGCATGGGAAATAAACTCCATTTTATTTCAATGAGAGACAGACAGAAAGAAAAAAAGAGAGAGGTTTTTGAGAGTCTCACCATATCACGATCCTCTTGCCCCAGCCTCCCAGTTAGCTTAGATAACAGACACGTACCTCTGCATCTGGCCTGCGTAGATTGGTTCAGCAGCTGAGCCTGAGCCTCCTAAGTGGCCCTAGCCTTGCATAGCCATGCCCTATCATTTGTGCCACCACAGCTAGGCCTAAACTCCATTTTTTTAAGATAGATTTTTGCTGTAGGGTGCATGTGCTCACTGGAGAAACAGAGAAAGATAGAGAAACGGAAAGCAACAAATCCTCCCCTGGGGGGATGAACACACCACAATCCGTTCTCCTCCGGTCTCCTCTCAGGATTTTGAGTACACACGCACACACACGTGGCGTGAGTTTGAAGCCGCTGGGTCCGGTACTCAAACTATTGTTGGCCATGTAGGAGTTCAGCGATGTAACCATTATGCCATCTGCTGGTCCCCTAAACTCTATTTCTTAATGAAACTGTGCTGCAAAATCATTCTGCATGAGTATAGAGGGTTGGAGGATTATGGCCATTTTTGCATCCATCACACCACCATAACTCAGCCCCTTTCTGTACACAGGTGAACTCCTCCCTGCTGACCTCAGACTGCAGCGAGCGCTGTTCCTGTTCCTCAAGCACAGGCCTGACATGCCAGACAGCTGGCTGTCTACCAGGCCGCATATGTGAGGTCCAAGCTGGAGCCCGGGACTGCTGGGTCCCCCGTGGTATCTGTTCCCTCTCCGTAGGCACCAACCTCACCACCTTTGATAGGGGCCATAGCACCATCAGCTCTCCTGGCATCTATGAGCTCTCTTCCCACTGCCCAGGACTGCAGAAGACCATCCCTTGGTACCGGGTGGTTGCTGATGTCCAGGCCTGCGATGGCAAAGTCAAGGCTGTGGGCCAGGTCCACATCTTCTTCCAGGATGGAATAGTGACTGTGACCCTGAGCAAGGGCGTGTGGGTAAGCCTGGGCATGTGGGCAGGGGATGTCTTCCCTGGGCTTCTGCTCTTCCCTGCTTTCCTGGTTGGCTGTCTGTCTTGCTTTTTCTTCATCTAGATCTCTGCAGTTTGGTCTCTGGATTTGTGTTTGTCTCAATATTTCAAACTTAGTCCCTCAGTTTTGGCTGAGTTCTTGAGGAACAAAAACACACTCAAATAACCTAATAGTCATGATAATCAAAACTCCATTGTTCACAGGTGACAGAAAATGAAATCCAAATTGCCTTAAACAAAAATTAATTTACTGGGGGGGGGGGGGTGGAAAATGGTGTAGTGGTTAAGGGCGCTGGACTCCCACATGGCCAACCGTGGTTTGAGTCATGGACCTGGCAGCTAGCTTTATCACTTTTCCTCTCTCTCTCTCTCTCTCTCTCTCTCTCTCTCTCTCTCTCTCTCTCATCAAAGAAAAATAAAGAAAGAGAGAGAAAGAGAGAAAGGGGGAGAGAGGAAGGAAGGAAAGAAAGAAAATTAAGTAAAATAATTCTTTAAAAAAATTGGAAAAAAAAATGAATTTACTGGCCCTCAAAACTGAAAATTCCAGGGATAGAGCCTCAAAAGTGGCTGGAACCAGATGCCCCTACAGTATTATCAGGAATTTGTACTTCTGTATCAGACTTGCTGTTCACCAAATTAGCTTCATTCTCAGACAGGCTTTCTCCTCACAGAGACAAAGACACCCCCCCGCCAGCTCCTCCAGGCCTACACCCCACCAGCGTGGATACTTAGCAGACAACAAAACATCTAGCATTGGGACCAGCAGATGGCATAATAGTTATGTCGCTGGACTCCCATGTAGTCGACTACGATTCAAGTTCCAGACCTGGTGGCTTAAACTCACGCTGGGCGCATGTGCATGCGTGCCCAAGATTCTGAGAGGAGAATGGAGGAGAAGGGATTATGGCATGGCCATTCCCCCTGGGGGGTGATTTCTCGCTTTCTGTCTCTGTCTCTCTCTGTCTTTCTGGCGAGCACACGTGTCCTATAGCAAAAAACCTCTCAAAAAAAAAAAATCTAGCATTATATCTCACTGGGCCAGTGTGGGTTACCTGACCATCCCTGAACAAATCACTGTGGGCTTAGAGATGGAATTCTGTGAGTGGTCAAGCTGGGGGGTCACATGATGTTTCAGAGTTCCCCCAAAATCCTCTCTAGCGATTCACTAGAAGGACTCACAGGAATCAGCATATAATCATACTTAAGGTTAATGGTTATGACACTGAAAGGATACAAAGCAAAATAAACAAAGAGAAAAGGCACATTGAACAAAATCCGCAGGAAACCAGACACAAGGTTCCAAGAGTCTTGTCCCCTTGGGACAGGCTTACTCCAGCAAAGTTATGACAAAATGTATGAAATGTCTATCAAGGAAGTCCATTAGTCTCAGAGTACAGGGGTGTTTTGTTTTGTTTTATGATGGAAAGCATGTGCATACACACAAGAAAGAGTGAGAGAGTGAGGGAGAAAGTACTCTTGATGATCTTGTCACTCCTCAGCCAATGGGGCTCCCCAGCCCTCCAGCTCCTCAGTATACTGGGCACCCATGCCCCAGCATGTTTTTCAGGCCAGACTAGGATCCGAACTGCAGTCACCTTGTGGCTTCCAGCACTGCAGGGCACTAGTGTTACCACTGCATCACAGTTGCTGGGCCAAGGTTTTCGATGGAGATTTGTCTCAAGCACTGGCATGATTACCACTGTAGCTGGATCTAAACTCAATTTCTTTCCTCCTTTTTCAGAGTTTACTTATTTTATCCATGAGTGAGGAATACATAGAGTGAGACAGAGACAGAGATATAGGACCCTTGCCAAGGTTTTGATACATGATCCACCCCACCACCACCAGCCTGGATCATGGGCACATGCATGCCTAGTAAACTCAGGGAGGTCTTCAGATGTGACCCAGTAACCTTTCCAAGTGGTCTCACAGAGCATTGTGTTTTACTTCTGTGCCACCCTTTGGCCCCTAAAGTCCATTTCTTAATAAGAGTCTGCTGCAAAATCACTCTGCATGAATACAGAGAATTGAAGACCATGACCATGTTTGTGTCCACCACACCACCATAATCTGGCCCTTTTCTGCACCCAGAACTCCTCCGTGCTCCAGTCTCTGAAGACTTGCGTAGGACTGGAGATTCCACTTCCAAACTCACTCACATAGGTGTTGGCAGGAGACTTCAGTTCCTTACCATATGACTTCTCCCAACATGAGGGATCCAAAAGAGAGTGCATCCCTAAGACAGAAGTCAGTCTTTGTTCAGTGTCACCTCAGAAGAGGCATGCCACTTCCTCTGCATCCTATTAGTCATGCCAATCAAACTTGATACAGAGTGGGAGGTGACTTTTTCAGGATCTAAATACCAGGCATCGCTGGGGGGCTGTTTTGAAGGGTGACTACTAGAGCCAGGGATGATTTGCCAGGCACTTCACAGAACCTTTACACACCAGAGGTCAGCTAGTCCCTACATACTCACAAGTCAGGGATCATTATTATCCCCATTTTACAAAGGGGAAGCTAAGGGCCATGAAGATGATATCATTTACTGAGGTCACTCTGAGTGCATAGTCAGTGCAGGCCGTAAATTCACCTGTCCTATGTTTTTGTTTGTTTCTTTTTTTTTTTTTTTTTTTTTTTTTGAGAAGCTTTTGCTATAGGGGCACGTGTGCTCACAAGAAAGCGAGACAGACAGAAAGCGAGAAATCACCCCCCAGGAGGGATGGCCACACCGCAATCCCTTCTCCTCCATTCTCCTCTTGGGATCTTGGGCACGCACGCACACACACCCGGCGTGAGTTTAAGCCACCGGGTCCGGGACTCGAACCGCGGTCGACTACATGGGAATCCAGCGATATAGCCATTACACCAACTGCTGGTCCCACCTGTCCCATGTTTTTAACCACTTTGAAGGGGATGGGTAGCTGGTGGTAATTGTGGACAAAAGGGACCAAAATACATCTAAGTGCAAGGCAAGTAAGTACTTCTAGGTTCTGTCAACTCCAACATGACTCTTTCTTCAGATGCCCTTCAGCTTTCTCCTAAGTACTTCCTCAGGTCTATCATTGTTTGCCCCAACCCCGCCCCCCTCTCTCACACACACACAAATCCATTTCCAGCCCCTGCGTTCCGCTCTTCTGCCCCTTGACTTCCTTCCAGCTATTTTCCATTTGCCAAGCCTTGTGGCTCTTCCCACCCCAATTCCAAATTTCTCAGAGAATCTCTCAATTTGACCTAACTGCAGGCTAATGCCCACACATAGTGTAGTCAGCTGTGGCCCACATGGGCCAGCCCAAGGCTTGAACACATGTCAGCCTGTAGTAAAGTCCCCACTGAGCATGTCTCTATTTTCACATCCTTTTTGTTGACTGCACAGGCATCCACTGGTGTCTTCTGGGGCCAGTGGAGCAATGCAGACTATGCTCAACACACTTCTTCCACAATAGGTGCATGGAGATGGTGTAAGCCTCCACTCTGCTGGAAGCAGGGAGATGCAAGTCCTCACTTAAGTGTGATCTGGCCAACTCACTTGTTTTCTCTGGCCACCTGCTTGCTCTATACTTCAAGTCAATGGACATTTACCCTTGAACTCTGCTTGTCCCTCCATAAAGGAGCAACTCTCTACATAACAGACAGATGTTCTAGAAATGTGAATCAAATCAGGTCATTCTGCTGCTTAAAACTCTGCAGTGGCTTTTCCAGAACAGCATTCCAAATGCAAGCCACCTCCCTTCCATGGCCTACAAGGCTTTGAGTGATCTAACTGCTGCTGGCCTCTCCAACCTCATTTATTTTTGTAATTTATTTTCCTTTTCTTTCTTTTTTCTTTTTTCTTTTTTCTTTCTTTCTTTTTAATGTCAGAGGGTATGTACATGAATAAGAGAGAGAGAGAACTCCCTAATGGAGCCTCATCATGCTGCCATAGTTTTTCCTCCATTTTTCCATCCTGTCAGGATCCTGGGTATGTGCCTGCACACCAAGCATATTTTTCAAGCCACTAGGGCCAGGACTCAAACCTTGCTCAGCCATATGGAATCTAGCTTCCTCTGTGCAGTACCTAACCACTGTGCTTCAGGCTGGCCCCAAACTCTTTTCTTATAGCTCCCTTCCTTACTAGCTAATGCTCCAGCCATGCTGGACTTCATGCTATTCACACCATGCTTATTCCTACCACAGGACCTTAGCATGTGCTGTTGCCATTGCTACAAGGTTCTTTTCCCAGATTTTCCTTCTTGTTCAGGATTGCTTCTACAGAGATGCCTTTTCTGACTCACTTAAAGAAGGTCTCCCACTCCATCCCAGTTTCAATGCTATTACCTTCTTTTATTCCTTGATGGTGTTTATCACTGTCTGAAGTTATCAACAATATCTTCCTTTCTTTGTTGTTTTTCATCACTGGGATGTAAGCTTCACTTAAGGGGGGGGTACTGTCCCTGCTTTGTCCCCAGTACCCAGCTCAGGGCCTGGCATATAGAGGATACCGACAAAAAGTTTGGTTTTGTGAATGAAAGCCCTGCTCTGTGTCAGGCCCTATAGTGGGTAAGAGATGGCTCAGACCTGGTTCTTACACTTTGAAGCTTGTAGCCTCATGAGTTCCCCATCTATCCATCACAGCATCCATCCTTTCTTTTTTTCCTTCCTTCCTTTCAACATCTCTTTCCACCTCTCTTTCTTTTATTCCTTCCTATTTCCTCCCTCCTTCTCTCCCACTCCCTTCTCTTCCTTCTTTCTTAGATCCACTCACCCACTCATCTATCCACCTATCCATCCATCTTTTCTCTTTTTTTTTTTTTTTGAGAGAGATTTTTCTATAGGGTGTGTGTGCTCACCAGAGACACACAGAGACAGAAAGTGAGAAATCACTCCCCAGAGGGGAAGGCCACGCCATAATCCCTTCTCTTCCATTCTCCTCCTAAGATCTTGGACACACATACACACGTACCCAATATCAGTTTTTAAGTTGCCAGGTCCAGGACTTGAACAGTGGTCAGCCATGTGGGAATCCAGCAACGTAACCACTACACCATCTGGTGGCCCCCCCATCCATCTTTTAAGACCTATCTACCTCTCTTGGGACCAGCAGATGGCATAATGGTTACATTGCTAGACTCCCATACAGTCAACCACAGTTTGAGTCCTGGACGCAGCAGATTAAAACTCATGCCAAAATCCCAAGAGAATGGAGAAGAAGGAATTGAGGCATGACCATCCATCCTGGGGGGGGGGGGGGGGGGGGCAGTGATTTCTCACTTTCCATCTCTCAGTCACTCTCTGTATCTCTGGTGAGCACATGCACCCTATGGCAAAGATCTCTCTTTTAAAAAAAAACTGCTGGGACCAGCAGTTGGCATAATGGCTATGTCACTGGTCTCCCATGTAGTCGACCGCGGTTTGAGTACTGAACCTGGTGGCTTAAACTCATGCTGGGTACATGTGAGTGTGTGCCCAATATCCCAAGAGGAGAATGGAGAAGGCATTACAGTGTGGCCATCCCCCCTGGGGGGTGATTTCTCATTTTCTGTCTCTCTATCTTTCTCTCTTTCTGACAAACATACACACCCTATAGCAAAAACCTCTCCAAAAAAAAATCTATTTACCTCTTTTTCCTATCTACTTATCTCTCCAATTATCTTCCAGAGGAAGATTCAGATACAAAAGCATTGGGGGCGGGGGGGGGGGGGAATAAACCTTTTCTTCAGAAAATGTTCACTAGGGAGTCTAACTTTGGAAGGATTAAACTAAAATAGACAACAGTTATTTAAAGGAATAAAAGGTTGCTGAGTCCACAGCCTAAGATATAGAAACAGTAAATTTCTAATTTTTTGAGAGGTTTTTGCTATAGGGCACGTGTGCTTGCCAGAAAGACAGACAGAGACAGAGAGACAGAAAGCGAGAAATCACCCCCCCCCCCAGGGGGATGGCCACGCCACAGTCCCTTCTCCTCCATTCTCCTCTCGGGATCTTGGGCATGCACACACACATGCCCAGCATGAGCTTAAGCCACCAGGTCTGGGACTTGAATTGTAGTCGACTACATGGGAGTCCAGTGACATGGCCATTACACTAACTGCTGGTCCCAAGAAACTAAATTTCTCACATCGTTACATCTGCTAAGGTTATTACTTATCTTCCAATGTCAGCATTGCAAAAATAATGTTGTTTTTGCTAGGAAATGAGTTACAGGACTTGATCAAGGGTTCTCTTATTTTGAAAACTAGAACCAGACACAATGAACCTAGGATTTGATTGTTCATCTGTCTGGTAAGAAGAGCTTTTCCCACCTGACCTTGGGATGTTGTGTGAATCCATTGGACCATCTCTCCCTAAATCGACATCCACTCTCCATCCTTGGGCCCATCCATCCAGAGTTCCAGGTCCCTTCTCGTGCATCTGTCTCTCCACATAATGCCTCCATTCAGGTCTTCATCTCTTTTAGCACTTGCCTCTTTGCTCTAGTTGTTTTTAAATCTTGCTTGGGGTCTTCATCCTGGGAACATCCCAGCTATTCTCTTGCTCTGGCCTCACCTCTGTGCTTGCCCACCTGCCAGGTGAATGGTCTCCAAGTGGATCTCCCAGCTGAGGTGTTAACATCTGTGTCCGTAAGTCAGACCCCTGATGGCTCCACGCTAGTCCACCAGAAGGCAGGGATCCAGGTGTGGCTTGGAAAAGATGGGCAGCTGGCTGTGATGGCCAATGATGACCATGCTGGGATGCTGTGTGGGGCCTGTGGAAACTTTGATGGTGATCAGACCAATGACGGACATGGATCCCAGACTGTGATAGAGAAATGGAGAGCGCCAGACTTCTCCCCATGGTGAGGGGTAGGGTATGGAAGCCAGGCAGGGGCACTTGGATCCTTAGGGGAAGGGGGCAACCAGGGTGGGCACCTAGTCTGCAAGAGGAGGTACTAACTGTTCTTCTCTTGCAGTTACCACTGATCAATCATCTGCAGGGAATGAAGACTTCAGGACCTGATCCCCTTGCAGGTTGCAGAGGCAGAAGGATGCACTGTGTGCCCCTTTTCTACTCTACCCCTCTGCAGTCACTGAAGCCAAATGGGAGAACGCTGAATAAATATCTTATCCTAAGTTGCATACAGACATGTCTGTTTCATCCCTCCTCATTCCTAAGCTTCCTACCTGCACACCAGGCATCAGATGCCTGGGAAATCTGGCAAATGATGAATATTTATTGAGGGGCATGAATGGATGAATGGATAATTTGCATGGGCAGATGGAGGACTGGATTAGGAAAAGAGTGGGTGGTAAAATAGGAAGGTGAGAAAATGGATAATTAGAATAGATGAATAATTGGATGGAAGGAAAGAGTGGAAAGGAGGAAATAGGAAGGAGTAAAAGAGTAGAAAATGAAGAGAGATAGTTTCTGGCTTATTATTTTTTGTTTATTTATGATAGTGCACACACACACGTGAACGAGAGAGAGACACACTCTTGACAGGGTCTTATCATTGCCACAATTCCCTTCTCCCTGCCCTCCAGTTCACCAGGATGTTGGGCACTGCACATTGTGTACCTTCTGTGTCCCATACCTGTTCGGGCGCCACGTGTCCCGTCCCTGTTCAGGCACTATGTGTCCCAACCCGGGGGGACAGTCGAACAGGTTTCCTGAGGGAAGGAGTGAGAGCCGGGACAAGCGGCGCAGTGTCACAGCACGGAGATGACACAGTGTCTTCAGTGTCGTCTGTTTATTGTGGGCAGCACGGCACAGCACGGAGACGATGCAGTGTTACAACTCTTCAGGGTCGTCCAGAGACGATGTAGTGTTACAGCTCTTCAGGGTCTTCAGGGAGACTGTGCGGTGTTTCAGCTCTTCAGGCTCTCCAGGGTCATCGTCTGGCTACTGTGGGCCAGGCATTGTGGTTATATACACGCTGGTGGACCGTGATTGGTTGTAAAAGGTGGGTTATGATTGGTTGCTTTTGGACCAATCATGAGGTGCCGGATATGCAAATCTGAGGGGTTCTAGTGGCCAATCAGAGCAAGGTTTCGAAGGTCAGGTTTTTTGAAGGGAACCAATCATGACAATTGTTTTGCTCTCTGAGAAACCTCGGCAAACTTGCTGGTGCACAGCCTCCCACACTTTTGGGTTTCCAGACTGACCTGGGGATCTGAATCTATGGTTGATCATGTGGCTTCTGGCACTGCAGTTCAGTTTGCTACTGATGGCACCACCATGCTGAGCCTAGATTCTGGCTCTATCACTTATAACCCTAGCAAGTTATTTGAGTTCCCTTTCCCTTTCTCTCCATCTTTTATGTTTCTCTCTAGCAAGCACATGTGCCCTCTGACAAATTAAAAGAGATGAAAGAAAATAATCCAGTGCCTAGTTAGAGGGTATGAGCACAGGCATGGTGATAATGATGGATGTGGAATCTGGCTGGATGGTGAGCAAAGTGTGATCATGAGGGCATGAGGAACAGTGAAAAGGTGGTCACCTTTAGTGGACTGACGCTGAGCTAGAGAGACAAGACGTGATGGGCAGAAAGTGAAATACATGGAACTGAGATTCTGTAGGATTGTGGTTTGGGGGCTGTCACTGTCTTTCTCTTCTACTGGGCTGGGACCTCTGAGGCTATCACAGTCACCTTGTTTCTCCAGCACAAGGTCTAAGTGGGACCATCAAGAGGAAGGGTTGGATGGAGGGAAAGGTCACTGGATGAGGGGAGGCCAAGACACCAAGCAGCCAGAATGGTTAAAGGATCATCTACTTGAGTTCGGGAATCACTAAGAAGGATGAGAAGAGAGCAATGTGGGTGACGATGAGCCCAGAGCTAAAATTGCAAAGTGAGCAAAAGTGACTTTGGAGCCACTGGTAATGAGAATGGGAGGAGTGCTATGAGGAGGCTTCAAAATTTCTTGGAAGATGAAATTAGTTTATTTTGGTACAAAAATTTTACATAGTTTTTTTCATAATACATGTTCTCCATAAACTTTTTGAAGACCCTCCTCATATAGTGACTCCAAATATAGTAAGTCATAAATATATGACTCCTCATACAGTAAGCGCCAAAGTTAAGGGTTAGAGAAGAGTCAGAGAGAATGTTTTAGAAATGGTAGTGAGTAGGAAAGAGGAACTTATTCCATCTATAAGCTCAGCAGGCATGAGGGCCAAGAAGGAGAAAACAGCTGCTGCTGTATGGAAAAGCATATGTCTTCAGGAGACAGCCAGGTCAAGACTGGAACAGGAAAGTTAAATGAAGGTTGAGGAGTTATGGATATAGAGGACATTGAGGAAAAGCCCACAGTGCTTTCCCACAATAGCCTTGACCGCTGTGGGCTGAACTATCTGGGAACCAATGTGTCTTCCCCACTGGACTAGAAACTCTGGGACTGGTTCAGTCACACTATGTCCCAAAACAAGGGCAGTAGACAGCCATTAATTACTCACTGGTAGTGCCAATTCCAGGTCTGCAGAGCATGGTGGCAGGTGAAGCACTTCAGAGCCAGGAGATGGTGCCAGGATTCCAAAACATAGGGCTGGCAAGCCAAAATCTGCACTGTACTCTGAGTACTTTCATCCTTTAGGAAAAAGAATTAATTAGAAGGGAAACAGTAAAATACACAGAAATAGGTAATGATACCCTGAATTGGATCCAATTGAATTATAGCATGGGTCCTAGAAATCCAGAATAGATTCAGCTCCTTCATCCCATAGTTTTGTAAAGTTTAAGTAGATTTTCCTTAAATATAAATAAATGTTCAGGACCGTTTCTGTGCAAATGGGTGGCATTGTGCAGAAAAAAACAGTATAGTTTATTCATTCAACAAATGTTAACTGAGCACCCATTGGCCTGTTAGACCTCCTTGGTCTTCTGCTCCCTGCCCCTCACCTCCTACAGTTTGTTTGGTATATGTAGCCAAAGTAACCCAGTATCAGATCATGCACCTTCCTTGCTTAGAACACTTCCATGGTTCCACGTCATTTAGGATGAAAGTCAAAGTCCTCACCATGATCCACAGGCTCCACACAATCAGCCCTTGTTACCCACCTGCCCTCATTCCCTCCGCCCCCACCCTTGCTCACTCTGCCCAACCACATTGCTCACTGTTTCTCCAGCCTTTCAACTCTTGCCTGCCTCAGGGCCTTTGCACCTGCAGTTCTCCTTGCCAAGAACTCTATGCCCCTATGTAAGTACATGCCACATTCTTCACCACCTTTAGAATTTTGCTAAATCACCTAATGCATTTGACTATTAAAAAAATTCCTTCTCAGGACCAGCAGTTAGCGTAATGGCTATGTCGCTGAACTCCCACATAGCTGACCGCAGTTCAAATCCCAGACCTGGTGACTTAAACTCACGCCAGGCGCGTGTGCGAATGTGCCCAAGATCCTGAGAGGAGAATGGAGGAGAAGGGATTGTGACGTGGCCATTCTCCCTGGGAAGGGGGGTGATTTCTCGCTGTCTCTCTGTTTCTCTCTGCCTCTCTGGCGAGCGCAGGCACCCTATAGCAAAAACCTTTCAAAAAAAAAAAAAATCCCTCCTCAACCAACCCTATCCCCCTTCCTTATTATTTTCTCCAAAGCACTTACTAGTGTCTAACATTTAACATTCACTAACTAGTGTACTGTCAGTTTCCCCCACTTTAGTGGAGCTCATTAAAAAAAAAAAAAAAAAAAAAAAAAAAAAAAAAAAAAAAAAAAAAAAACCTGACCTGGAGGTTTGTGACTAGCTTCAGAGGTCACGTTTTTTAGGTCCTTTTTTTAAAAAATTAGCTCAGGAAGGTGTGAATTTTTACATCTTCCTCACCTCTGTATTTCCAGCTTCTAGACCAGTGCCTGGAACATACAAAGTGCAAGATGTTTTTTGCATATATGAGTAGGAGTCCAGAGCAGGTCCTTGTCCCTGGAGATTGAAATGGGACAGGGAAAATTTGGGGGGGAGGAGGGTCCCTGAGGACGTTAGAGAGGCAGAGGACACAACCCATGCTAAGGCCGGGGATATGACCCCTGATTACTCGGGTACTCGCACCTGTGAAAAGGAAACCGGCAACGCGTTCCGGGTAGAGAACACTAGACAAACAGAGCGCGCACAGACTCCCGAGATTCGGGAATCCCGCCCACTGCGCGCTCACCAAGCTCATGGCGGGGCAGGGCATCGGGGGCGGGGCTACGCGGTTGCGTCACCCGCCGTACGTCGCCGCGCGCCTGCGCTCTCTTCCACGTGCGAAAGCCTAGACTCGTGGAGTCCGGGACGCTGCAGACTTCCTAGCCGCGCAATTCAGCGCTCGTCATGAAGCCAGGTACAGGCTGGGTTTGGGGGTCTAAGATTAGGGCTTGGGGCCAGGCAGGAATACTAGTGCCAAGACGGAATCGGGGGCGGAGAGGTCTTGGCCTGGGATGGGGGTTCTGAGCACGGGATCCGGTCTCTTGTGGGGAGAGGATGCTGGTTCTGTCCTGGGATCGCTCCTGTGCTCCGGGTTCGGGTTCCTGACCTAGAGGTTTGTGATTAGCTCCAGAGGTGGCTTTTTTGAGTCAAGGGCTTTGGGCTTGATCCAGAGGGGGTTTCATCTCTTTGAGGCTGCCCTTGGGGTTTTGGATATTGAACCCGGGGCAGCAATCGAGATTCCTGACCCAGAGTCTGGATCCAGGCATCTGGAGTCTTTGATCTTTGTGCTTGGGTCCGAGATTAAGAGTCTCTGATCTTGGCTGCGGGAGTCTCGAAAACTACCCATTTGCTTCCTCAGTCGCCGCCGTCACTACTATCCTCTTGGCCACCAACCCACGTTCTCCAGAATGGATGAGGACTTCCCGCTTGGTTGTGTGCAGTCCTCTCTGTCCCACTTTCCTGCTCTCTACACTTTTTTGGGGGGGCGGGTCCCTGGGGATGCAGTGGAGTCTCCGGGCCGAGTCTGCGGTAAGACCAAACTTTACAAGGCCAGGATTCGCGAGGGGGGGTGGGGGCGGGGTGTGTGTGTAACCGGGCATCAGTGATTTATTCATTTCCCTGAGATATTGGTGAACCCACCTATCCCGCCATGGTGCAGAGATCGGAGAACTGACTGATAGCATAAGGACCTCAGTTAGACGTTTCAATTCTGACCTGGTTTCTCAGCCTACTGTGTGATTTAAGCAGACAGCTTTACCTCTCCGAACCTCAGTTTTCTTGGCAATAAAATGGCACCCAGTCAGAATTAAGCAAAATCATGTTTTTTAAAAATAGCAAAGTGTTTGACATTTAATAGTATTGGCTCTTATAGTTACCTTTAGCTTTCCGAAGGGAAATAAAATTAGGATCCTTCACCTGGGTGTCTAAGTGCTTCCTAAATTAGGCCTGCCCTACCCCCATCCCTCCTGCATGAGAACTTGCTCCACTGAATTTGGGCAATCTTATGCCATAGTAGAAAGGTCTGTTTCCCTAATACAAGCTTTTTTCTTTCTTTCTTTTGTGTGTGTAGGGATGGGGGTCAGCTGGTAGGGGGGATTTATGGATCCATATCTCTCTCCCTAGCTCCTTTTCCTTTCAGTGTTTGAGGATCTCTTGATTAAGTGAGGTAAGGAGTGCTAGACTATATAACTCTCCCACTGAGACCCAGCCTTACCTGTGGGCAGCTATGATTCCTCCAGGAATGGAGGATACGCCATCTACCTCCAGACCTCAGTCTCATAGTAGAATGAGAAGTTGGAGAAGTTGTCTTGTCAGAAGTCAGCCCCTCAGTAAAGATTTTAGTTTGAGTGAGAAAGGAAGCCTTTGGAAGATTTTGAATAGGAGCATGATACAGTCTGATACTTTTGTTCTTTTATTTATTTTTTTTTTTTGGAGAGGTTTTTGCTGTAGGGCGTGTGCGCTCGCCAGAAAGACAGAAAGCGAGAAATCACCACCCAGGGGGGATGGCCACACCGCAATCCCTTCTCCTCCATTCTCCTCTCAGGATCTTGGGCATGCACACACACACACCCAGCATGAGTTTAAGCCACTGGGTCCGGGACTCAAACCGTGGTCGACCACATGGGATTCCAGTGACATAGCCATTACACCAACTGCTGGTCCCTTGTTCATTTATTTTTAATTGCCAGAGAGTGCATGCACTTGTCAGAGACAGAAAGAAAGAGAAACACCCCCAAGATTTTGCATTAGTATTTTGGGCACACATCCAGTATGTTTTTCAAGCCCCTGGGGCTGGGATTCAAACATCATTCTGCCATATGAGCCCTGGCTTACGCATTGGGTTTAACTACTGTGCTACAGGGCCAGCCCTGACAAATATTTTTAAAAGGGACTTGGTTCTCTGTGTAAAAGACTTCAGTGGAGTGGGACCAACAGTTGGCATAATGGCTGTGTCGCTGGACTCCCATGTAGTCGACTGCAGTTCAAGTCCTAGACCCAGTGGCTTAAACTCACGCTAGGCACATGTGTGTGCATGCCCAAGATCCCCAGAGGAGAATGGTAGAGAAGGGATTGCTGCATAGCCACCCCCCTTGGGGGGGGTGGTGATTTCTCATTTTCTGTCTCTCTCTGTCTTTCTGGTGAGCTCATGTGCTCTATAGTAAAAAAAAAAAAAAAAAAAAAAAAAAAAAAAAACTCTCCAAAAAAAGAGACTTTAGTGAGCTAGGGTGGAAGCAGGCATGTCAGCAGGTGTTTGTTGCTATCATCTAGGAGATAATGGGGCTGTATACACACAGTGGTCATGATTTGGGAATATATTTTGAAGACAGAGCCAACAGACGGTATGTGGGTGTGAGAGGACTGGGGGCTGTGTAACTGAAACCATGGAGTTTCAACAATGGAGTTGCCATTGTTGAAATGGGGGAGGCTGTGGGAGGGGAGTGGATTTTAAACTAAGAGGTCTGTAGACCTCCCACCCAAAACTAACCAGAAAAGTATGTGCAGGGGACCAGCAGGTGGCGTGGTGGTTAAGGCGCTGGACACTCCCACATGGGCGACCAGGGTTCGAGTTCTGAATCTGGTGGCTTGCTTTCTCACTTCCTCTCTCTCTCACTCTCACCCTCTGTCTCTCTCTGGTCAAACTAAAAAATAAATGAATGAAAAAAGAAAAAAAGAAAAGTATGTGCGAACAAGTGGAGTTTTTTTTCCTGAGGGGTAGATACTAAGAGGCCAGGACCTGAAATGAATTGAGATGTGTTTTGAGTATCAGGGACTGCAAGTTTATACTCACACCCACTGCACCCCATGCCCGCATTTCCTGGGTCTCCATTCTGTTAGAACTGGGTTGAGCGTCTCATAAGCCTAGCTGGTAGCTTCTCTCCTAAGTAGTGGGGAGAGGGGACTCATTTCCCTGAGTGTGAATAATTGCATTCACGTTATGCCTGGTAGTGTATTACATGAAGTACTTCGTATATATTAAGTTATTTTCATCTTTACGACTCTAGAGGTTGGGCCCATGTTATACCTGTATCTCTGTGTTACAGATGATGTTTTCAAGACCCC
Organism: Tupaia tana; assembly: GCA_026018925.1. Lineage (NCBI taxonomy): Eukaryota > Metazoa > Chordata > Mammalia > Scandentia > Tupaiidae > Tupaia > Tupaia tana. The sequence goes on along the minus strand of JAKSZU010000018.1, from coordinate 53,321,943 downwards.
TGTGAACCTTCCCAACTCTCTGTAGTCATGATGGCAGTAGTGTGGCCTGTCCCTCTGTATGGGATACATGAGCTACCTGAGGGGGTAAAGAGTCATCAGCAGACAGTTGGCTCATCTAATATTTGTTGAGCCCAGACAGGCAGATGTCCAGGTGCTGGGGATGCAGTGGTAACTACAAATACTAAAAATCCCCAACTGAAGCTGGTGGGGAGCAGACAATGATTACATTCCAAGTGCGTGGGCAACCACAGATACCAAGAGAAGTGAAGCAGGTTAAGGGTCACCCTAGGCCAGGGAAGGTTCCTTCTGAGGAAATAACTTTTCATAGAGACCTGAATGCCGAGAGGGAGTGGGTGAACGCTGCAAGTAAGTTTCCATGACCCAGGCATGAGAACAGCAGGTGATAACTATTTCAAGCTGGGTTGTCTGTTTAGTGGAAAGAGTGAGGTTAGAGAATTCAGCAAAGGCCAGGACCTTAGGACAGTAGCTCTTATTAGCTGCACATTGGGATCATGTGGGTGCGGCCAGCCTCATATCATAGTGCATAGGGAGCCAGATCCCACATGGCACACTGTGGTTTGGATCCTTGGCCCAGCAGGTTGAAAAACATCAGGCGCATGTGTGCATGTACGCCCCAAATCCTGTCAGGGCAGAGAAATGGGAGAGGAGTGACAGTGCCCCCACCACAACGTGCTCTCTTTCTCTGATGACCACATATGCCTTCTTGTAATTAAAAAAAAAAAAAAAAAACCATATAGGGAGCTTTAAAAAGTTCCCTGCCCCAAACAAATATAGTGGTCCCCCATTATCCACAGATTGTGTGATAAAATAAGGTATTTTGAGAGATCACATCACTGTAACTTTTTAAAAGTTTATTCTTATGTGAGAGAGAGAGACAGTACTCCAGCAGGATCCCCCACACCATAATCCACAGTCAGCCTAGATCATGGGCATACACATACGTGCTTGGCATATACAGGGTAGCCTCAGGGCATGAACGTAGGACCCTCCCATGTGGGACAAATTGTGTTATTGCTCCATCACTGTCCAGCTTCCAAATGACTTTTATTCCAGTATATTGTCATAATTTCACTATTTTATTATTATTGTTCATTTCTTACTATGCCTAGTTTATAAATTAAACATTATCACAAGCATGTATGTATAGAAAAAAATACAGTATATATAGGGTTTGGTACTCTGCAGTTTGGGGCACAGTTTTAGACCTTCCACTGAGGATCTTGGAAGGGCCTTGTGAATAAGGAGGGCTACTATAAAACAAATCTCTAGGTTCCAGAAATAAACCACAGGTTAGACTCACTGATTTAGTATTTTCAAGGTTGGGAAAAGCATTTTGATTTCATTTTGGATGTGATGAGAAACCAACTGGCAGGATTTGGGCAGGGGAATGATGAGATCTAATTTGCTATTTTGAAAAGATCAATGACTGCTGCTATATGACAAGTAGACTAGACGGAGTAGAAGATAAAAAGTTATGTTGGCAGTTTTAAAAATTAAACTATTAACTTTTAAAAACTAAATTAGGGGGTCAGCCAGGTGGCGTAGTGGTTAAGGCAGCTGGATCCCACATGGCCAACTGTGCAGTTGGAATCCAGGACCTGGCACTTTGAGAAACACACCGGGTACATGTGTACTTGTATGCCCAAAATCCTGAGAACAGAATGAAGGAGAAGGAATTGCAACATGACCCACTCTGGGGAAGTAATGGGTGATTCCTCTCTCTCTCTCTCTCTCTCTCTCTCTCTCTCTCTCACTCTCACTCTCTCACACGCACGTCGCGCGCACGTGTACACCCTATAATAAAACAAGAAAGAAAGGGAAGAAAGAGAAAAAAGAGGAAAGAAGGAAGGAAGGAAAGAAGAAAAGATCTCTATGGTCAATTTTTTAAATAATGATAAATAAAATTAAATAAAATAATTATTTTCCAAAAAAAGTTAGGAGCAGATATTACATTTTCATCTTTAACATACATCATTAAGATGCATGGAGTTTTTATAGGGTGAACATAATTTGCTTTCACAAAAACATTTGCAAGTTTATTATAGAATAGTTCACATCAAGCAAGATTGTTTTAAACTTTCACTTTCCAACTATCATTTTGTAAGTTGTGATTTTCCAGAATAGTAGTTCAGAGCCTTTGAAACTGTCACAGAAAAGTCAAATATTGAATCTGTTAGCAACAGAACTGTCTGCTTCAGCCATTTTGTCCTGAGTGAATCTACTATCCAACCAAGAAAACCAAACTACAAGGAGTTCCCAGAAAGTTCATTGCTAATGGGACCAGCAGATGACATAATCACCCCCTGTGGGGTGATTTCTCATTTTGTGTCTCTCTGGCAAGACCATGTGCCCTATAACAAAAATCTTTCTTTAAAAAAAAAAAGTTCATGGAGAATGTGTAGTATGAGGAAAAAACCCAGCACAGATTTCCTTTTGTGTGTATGTGTGCTAAAATAAACTCATACTTTAATACCATTTTGACACGATCTTTTTGGAGTCTCTTCGTATTAATAGTAACTTTGGTCTACCTGTGTACTACCTAGCCATCCTAACCCCACAGTATCTTTTCCAATAACCAGTATTGGAGTTTTGCATTTATCATACCTTTACTTCGTTTAGGGGAAGGGAATGTTACCACATAAATGAACAGAGCATAGCATTCTTTTTAAATTGTCAGAGGGTGGGGCCAGCAGGTGGCATGGTGGTTAAAGGCACTGGACTCCCACATGCCGGCCGTGGTTTGAGTCCTGGACCTAGCGGCTTGCTCTGTGTGTGTCTCTCTCTTTTTTCTCTCTCTCTGGTCAAAGTTGAAAAATAATGATAATAAATCTTTTTTTTTTTTTTTGAGAGGTTTTTGCTATAGGGCATGTGCACTCGCTAGAAAGACAGAGACAGAGAACGAGAAATCACCCACCCCACCCCCACCCCGGAGGATGGCCACGCAGCAATCCCTTCTCCTCCATTCTCCTCTCGGGATCTTAGGCACGCGCGCACACGCACCCGGCATGAGTTTAAGCCACTGGGTCTGGGACTCAAACCGCGGTCCATCACATGGGAGTCCAGCAACATAGCCATTACGCTAACTGCTGGTCCCGATAATAAATAATTTTTTAAAAAATTGTCAGAGGGTATGTATACTCACCAGAGAGATGCAGAGGGAAAGTGACAAAGTACCCCTCCCCCCCCCAGTGGTGTGGAGTCACACTGCAATCCCATCTCCGTTTTTCCATCCTGATGGAATTTTGGCCACCTACTCACTCTACCAGTGTGTTTTTCAAGTCACCAGAGGTGGGATTAAAACATCATGATCAGCCATGTGGGATCTGACTCCCCCAGCCACCAGGTCATGGGGCTAGCAAGTATTCTTTCGTTTTATTTGTTGAAGAACTTTTTTTTTTTTTTTTTTTTTTTGGAGAGGTTTTTCGCTATAGGGCGCGTGCGCTCGCCAGACAGACAGAGAGAGACAGAGAGACAGAAAGCGAGAAATCACCCCCCAGGGGGGATGGTCACGCCGCAATCCCTTCTCCTCCATTCTCCTCTCGGGATCTTGGGCACACACGCACACGCGGCCGGCGTGAGTTGTAAGCCACCGGGTCCGAGACGCGAACCGCGGTCGACTACGTGGGAGTCCAGCGACATAGCCATTACGCTAACTGCTGGTTCCCTTGAAGAACTTTTTAGAAAGGATACTGTGGTTGGCGGTGGAGCTTGTTTTCTTTTTTTTTTTTTTACTTAACATTCTCATTTTGAGGTTGATCTATTTCTTGCATATAACTGAAGATCATTTTTATTGTTAATTTTATGAATGTTCCCATCTTCCTGGTCTACTCTACTGATGGGCATTTGGGTCAACCCTGCCTTTATGGCTGCCCTGGACATTCCTGGACGAGTGTCCCAGTGCACCCAGACACATAGTTCTCTTGTTTCTCACCCAAGTGAACAGTTAGGTACAGAAGTTGCCTTTTAAAATCCCTTGCCCTGGGAACCAGCAGTTAGCGTAATGGCTATGTCGCTGGACTCCCACGTAGTCAACCACGGTTCGCCTCCCGGACCCGGTGGTTTAAAACTCACGTTGGGCACGTGTGTGTGCGTGCCCAAGATCCCAAGAGGAGAATGGAGGAGAAGGGATTGCGGCGTGACCATCCCCTCTGGGGGATGATTTCTCGTTTTCTGTCTCTGTCTCTGTCTCTGTCTGTCTGGCGAGCGCACACGCCCTATAGCGAAAACCTCTCAAAAAAAAAAAAAAATCCCTTGCCCTGATTCCTGTCTTTGTTTGCATTACAGGTTTCAGTCCCCGTGGAGGCGGCTTCGGTGGCCGAGGGGGATTTGGTGACCGTGGTGGTCGTGGTGGAGGCCGAGGAGGCCGAGGAGGCTTTGGCGGAGGCCGAGGAGGCCGGGGAGGCTTCAGGGGCCGAGGACGAGGAGGAGGTGGAGGTGGAGGAGGAAGAGGTGAGTGAGGTTACCAAAGTGGGTAGAGGTGACCTTCCATAGGAGTAGGAGGGGAGATTGGGGTCTCCTCTCTTACTGAATCTCTCCTTTGTAGGTGGAGGCTTCCAGTCTGGTGGCAACCGGGGTCGTGGTCGGGGCGGAAAAAGAGGAAACCAGTCAGGGAAGAATGTAATGGTGGAACCTCATCGGCATGAGGGTATGTGAGAGAGGCTGAGTTTGGGGGCAGGGTAGGGGGCGGGGGCCTCACCCCTCTTCTCATCCCCTCACCCAGGTGTCTTCATCTGTCGAGGAAAGGAAGATGCACTAGTCACCAAAAACCTGGTCCCTGGAGAGTCAGTTTATGGAGAGAAGAGAGTCTCAATTGCGGTGAGCCCCAGGCCACTGTCCCAGCCTCCAGGGCCCCAGTTGATGGTGTGGCTAGCAGTCTGGTCTCCTGCCCCTGCCTGTGTCCTACATGTGGCAGCCAGGGCCCCCGTAATACCTAAGTTAGACCATGTGCTCCCCTCTTCAGATGCCTTCTGTGACTCCCCATTGCCTTTAGTTAAAATCTTGAGTCTTCCTTGTGGCCTCAAAGACTCTGTATCTTATGACTCCCTCATCCTCTTTGGTCCCTCTGCTCCTCCATCTCTCTGAACCCATGCCTTCCAGCTATGCTGTCCTCTCTACTCTTTCCTCTCCCAGCTCCATGCAAGGCTGGTTCCTTATCATCATCTGATTAGCTGTCACCTTATTTTTCTAACAAGGCTACCTCTATCACCCTGTCTGTTGAAAGTACCCTCATTGTCCATACCCGCCCTTCCATGTTTGTTCCCTTATGCCAACGCTGTGCCCACCTCAGGGTCTTCCCGCTTACTTTTCCCCTGCCTGGAGTGTTCTTCTCTGGATAACCCGCCCTCAACTCCTACAGGTCTGACTCTGAAGACGTTTTGGCCTTCTCCAGCCACCCTTTCTCATTTTCACCTGTTCTTGCCCCATTCCTCATAGTTCATATCATGTCTCCTTAGGACCTGTCACCATGTGACATACCATGCTGCATTTGCTTAGCTCCATGTATGCTTACTCCTTAGGAGCCACCATCTCTGCCTTGCTCCCTGCTGTGTCCCCAATGCATAGAGCAGGGTCTGGCCCCTGGCAGGTGTTGGCTGAATGAGTGCATAGGTCTTACTGTTGCTCTTTGTACTTGTCTGTGGCTGCCTCCTCTCTGAGTCAGTAACCTCCCCGAGAGGGCAGGGATGGCATCTTTCATAGTCATTGCTCTGTACTCTATGTTCCAGTCTTCTGCAGTGATTTAACCTCCTAGCCTCTATTGAGGTCCCTAAAATTAAGGACAAAGGGATCCTGTGGAGGAGCCCAGCACTGACTTCCATCCCATCTCCCCTGACCCAGGAGGGAGATGATAAAATCGAATACCGAGCCTGGAACCCCTTCCGCTCCAAGTTGGCGGCAGCAATCCTGGGCGGCGTGGACCAGATCCACATCAAGCCAGGAGCCAAGGTGCTCTACCTCGGGGCTGCCTCAGGCACCACTGTCTCCCACGTCTCTGACATTGTAGGCCCGGTGAGTAAGGGCGGGTGGGAAAGCGGGTGGGAAGAGAAGGCTGCTTCCCCTCTGCTAGCCTAAAATCAGAGGCTCACATGCTTTTACTGTCAGGCTAAGGCCAGGCCATTCCCTCCATAGTGCCTATGAGTAAAAGGAGCATATCAAGCTAAAGAGTCTCACTCAGCCCCACCCTTGGGCCCTTGGCTTCAAGGGTAGAGGCATGGGTGTGAGTTACCAGAAGCCGAGGATGCAGAGCTGGTAGAACAGAGACCTGACTCTGCTTTGGTTGCCCTCTTGAAAAAATAGATACTCTGCAGATCTGGCCTGTGGTTTTTCTCAAAGGAACCAAGAGATCACATGGTTTCTGGGCCTGATGTCTAAGAGGCTGAATAGGTTTCCCTGACACTTCACAGACCCTTGGTTCCTTTACATGATTATAGACAGTTAAAAACCCAGGCTCGGAACCAGCAGTTGGCATAATGGCTATGTCGCTGGCCTCTCACGTATAGTCGACCATGGTTCGAGTCCCGGACCTGGTGCCTTAAACTCACACCAGGCACATGTGCATACGTGTCCAAGATCCTGAGAGGAGAACGGAGGAGAAGGGTTTGCAGCGTGGCCATCCCCCCAGGGGGTGATTTCTCACGTTCTGTCTGTTTTTCTGGCAAGCACACAGCTCTATAGCAAAAACCTCTTCAAAACAGACTCTTGGGGCCGGTAGGTAGCATAGTGGTTAAAGCACTGGACTCCCACAAGGTCAACCACAGTTCAAGTCCTGGACCTGGTGACTTGAAATTCATGCTGGGTGCATATGTGTGAGTGCCCAGAATCCCAAGAGGAGAATGGAGGTGAAAGGATTGCAGGGTAGCCACTCCCCCGGGGGGTGGTTTCTCACTTTCTGTCTCTCGGTCTCTCCAGCAAGCGCATGTGCCCTGTAGCAAAATTCTCTCCAAATAAATAAATAAAACCAGGCTTTCTTGCAGGCATTAATCAGTGATGTGGCTTTTGGCAAGTTACCTAACCACTGAGCTTCAGTTTACCCCTCTGGAAAATAGGGTTGTTGTGAAGATTAAAGAAGTCAATTCCGGAGACCAGCAGTTAGCATAATGGCTATGTCACTGAACTCCCATGTAGTCAACCACGGTTCGAGTCCTGGACCCGGTGGCTTAAACTCTTGCCGGGTGCATGTGTGTGCATGCCCAAGATCCCGAGAGGAGAATGGAGGAGAAGGAATTATGGCACGGCCATCCCCCGTGGGGGGTGATTTCTTGCTTTCTGTCTCTGTGTTTTTATCTATCTCTCTGGTGAGCACACGTACCCTATAGCAAAAAACTCACCAAAAAAAAAAAAAAAAAAAAAGTTCATTCCTACAAGGTACTTAGAGCAGTGCCCACCCCATTATAGACGCCTCAGCTCTTGTTACTTCTCTGCATTGGCTTTCTGGTAAATCAGGATTGAGTAGCTTGGGTATTGCTGAATAACCCTTGGCCAGGGACTTCACACCTCTGCCTCAGTTTGTTCATTGTAAAATGGGCATGATAACAATATAAATGGAAGGATTTTGATTGGGGAATTGGAAGATACGCAGGCCCAAAGTAGGCGCTTCGTATGTGAGAATTAGTGTCATAGTTAACTATTTTATTTTTTCCATAAGAGAAAGGAAGAGAGAGAGAGACCCCTCCTCATTAGGGTCTTTTCACCACGATCTACCCCTAGTCTCAGCCAGCCTGGAGTCACGCCTTTGTGAATGACATATACTGAGAGCCTCTGGACACGAACCCTGGACCTTCCTGTTGTGGGTCTGACATCACAGAGCAGTGCATTACTGCCGGGCCACTGCCGCTAGCCCTCATTGTTGTTGTTTTTTTTTTTAGGATGGTCTGGTCTATGCAGTCGAGTTCTCCCACCGCTCTGGCCGTGACCTCATTAACTTGGCCAAGAAAAGGACCAACATCATTCCTGTGATCGAGGATGCTCGGCACCCACACAAATACCGCATGCTCATCGGTGAGGGGTCTTAGTTGGCCCAGGTGGGCCAGTAGAGTAGGACACACTACTCTAGGTTTTCTGGAAGAGGCCCTGATTTAGATAGAACTGGAGTGGATGAATAGGCCTCTTGAGTCTCTGAGCAATGAAAAGGGGAAAGGGAAAGCAGGTGAGGCGGTGGAGGTGGCTTGGATGTCTGGCACCCTTCAAGGACCAGCCTTCTTTCCACTGATCTCTTTGCCTTCTCCCTAGGTTTCTTGTTGTACTTCCTGCCTCCCTCCAAAGCATAGCATTTTTTATACTGCCCCTGACTTGTGTATGAACTCTTTCAGGGGTTGTTATCATTATTTGCTGAGATCCTAACCTAGAAAGCACACACACTGAGCATGGCCTAGCCCAGAGGGACCTATTGTGAATATCAGTGACTTTGTTTAGGAAAAAAATTCAAAAGTAAAACATGAAAATGGGTGGCTTTATAAACTACCCTCAGAGGTAATTGACAAGAACAATTTGATGTCTGCTTTTCTCAATTTTTGAAGAATCAATTTTCATTATAGTACCTTTTACATTGTTGTAAATCATAGTGCTGGGGGCAGCAGATGGCATAATGGTTACATCACTGGACTCCCACATAGTCAACTGTGATTTCGAGTCCTGGACCTGGCAACTTAAAACTCATGCCGGGCGCAGCACAGCCATTCCCCCTAGGGGGTGATTTCTCACTTTCTGTCTCTGGCGAGTATACGTGCCCTGTAGCAAAAATCTCTTTCTCTAAAATAAATAAACAAATCATTATTTAAAAGTATTGTTTTTCATTTTGCTCATTTTCTATGAGTTTTTTTATTCCATGTACTCATGCCATCCCCTTTGTCCTGCAGCTTGTTTTTATTTGACAGTCCTGCAGACACTTTGGCATATAAATGCTCACCTTTACTTGTCTCTTTGAGACATGTCTATCTCTCCCTCAGACCCAGGAGCATCTCAAGGTCAGGCTCCAGCTGTGACTCATCTCTGTGTTCCCCATGCCTGGCTCAGGGCTGGCCACAATGTAGGTGGCAGTCATGGTTTACAAGAGTAGAGAATGAATGATACGACTTGGGGTTTAGACCCACTGAAGGGATACTGTGGAGGGAGGGTCAGTGGAAGAAAGTGAGACTGGATGTAAGAAGATTTTTCCAGGAGTCTGCTGGGGAGGGTGCAGGCTGCATGAGAAGATCTGGGAAGATCTCATGACTCTACCTTTTAATTCCCGCAACGTTCTCCTTAGCAATGGTGGATGTGATCTTTGCTGACGTGGCCCAGCCAGACCAGACCAGAATCGTGGCCCTGAATGCCCACACTTTCCTGCGTAATGGAGGACACTTTGTGATTTCCATTAAGGTATGGGGCCTGGAAGAGTGTAAGGTGGGGAGGCATCTTCTCTTATTTGTGACAACCAGCTAGTCAAAACAAGGGGGCTTGGGCCAGCCAGTGGCATGGTGGTTAAGGCAGCTGGATCCTGCATGGTCAGCTACACAACTCAATTCCTGGACCTGGTGGCTTGAAAAATCACACTGGGCGTGTGTGTGTGCATGCCCCAAGATCCCAAGAAGAGAATGGAGATGGGGAGTTTACAGCCTGGCGCAAGTGGGGAGGTAACTTCTCACTTTCCCTCTTTTCTCTTGTGAGCTCACTTGCCCTGTAGCAAAACAACAACAAAACAAGGGGGCTTTTATACCTAATACATTCAGACTAGTCCCAGCCTTTGTCCCTACCTCAGTTCCCCACTAGCCATCTCCCTCCTCCCCCCATCAAATAACACATGACAATAAATGTCTCCAAAAGTAAAAGATTTAGATTTAAAGAGGGAAGAGGGTGCAGTGAATGGTCAAGTACATGATTACTGGGTCTGAGCATCTGAATTTGAATTGAAGTTTGGTGTGTGACTTTGAGCAGGTTACTTAACCTATGTACCTCAGTTTTTTTACTTATAAAATAGAAATGTTAGACCTATATCTTTTAAGGTTGATGTAAAGTCTAAATTATTCAATATATGTTAACTGTTTAAAGCAGATCCTGCCATAGAACAGATATTATATAAATGATAGATGTGTTTTTCAAAAAAAAAATTTTTTTTTTAAAGAATTATTTAAGGGACCAGCAGTTGGCGTAATGGCTATGTTGCTGAATTCTCATATAGTCAATCGCGGTTCAAGTCCCAGACCTAGTGGCTTAAACTCATGCTGGGTGCTTGTGCATTCATGCCCAAGATCCTGAGAGGAAAATGGAAGAGAAAAGATTGTGGCGTGGCCATCCCCCCGGGGTATAATTTCTTGCTTTCTGTATCTGTCTCACTGTCTTTCTGTCAAGCGTGCACGCCCTATAGCAAAAAACTCTCCAAAAAAAATTATTTAACTTCATTCATCATTTTTGTTTTTAAATTTGACCAGAGAGAAGGAAAGTGAGAAAGCAAGCTACCAGGTCCAGGACTCGAACCGCGATCTGCCATGTGGGAGTCCAACGCCCTAAACACCACGCCACCTGCCAGACCCAAAAATGTTTTATTCTTAAATATATAGACCTCTCCCCTGTACCCTTAACCAAGTTCACTATCGGTAGCCTTTGACTACATTTATCATTCTTGGCTGAATTGTTACTACTATTAAAGAAGAGAAAGTAGAGGGAGAAAAACCTGGATGTAAAATTTAAATACTGGCTTTTAGATTCTGTTAAAAACTTGTTGGGAGTCCAGTCCTGCCCAGCGACGCCCAGACAAGTCAAATGGCTGGGGTGGGGGCATGTGAGGGGCTGGTTTGGGTGAGCACTCCTGAGTACCTCCTCCTGTGGCAGTGTCGGGAGAACCAGAAAGGCCAGGCCTCTGCCCCAGTGGGGAATTAAATGCAGATGACTGGCAAAAATAAATAAATAAATAAGCAAACAAACTTGTTTAATGGGAGCTGGCAGGTAGCGTGGTGGTTGAGGTGCTGGACTCCCACATGGCTGACCACAGTTCAAGTCCTGGACTTTGCTTTCTTTCTCACTTTCTCTTCTCACTTGCTTTCTCACTTTCCTCTTCTCTCGTACTCTCTCTGTCTCATTGGTCAGAATTTTAAAAATAATAACAAATAAAATTAAGTAATTTTTTAAAACTTGCTTAATGAAGCCTTTTACATTTCTGAGACAAGTTTCACTTGAGTTTCAAAGAAAACTTCTAATTTAAATATAAATAGGAGAAAAAAGGAAGACTGCCACAAACCTGCTGCAGACTTCGAATCCTGTCTCCTCTGTAGGCCAACTGCATTGACTCCACTGCCTCAGCAGAGGCAGTGTTTGCTTCTGAAGTGAAAAAGATGCAGCAAGAGAACATGAAGCCCCAGGAGCAGTTGACCCTAGAGCCTTATGAGAGAGACCACGCTGTGGTCGTGGGTGTGTACAGGTGAGCAGGGGGCCCAGTAATCCACCAAAACAGAGATCTCTGCTTCACCCAGAGTGCCATGCACTAGGGGACCCCCAAAGTGGTGATAAACTGTGACACCCCCCTATCTCCTATTCCTCTCACAGGCCACCCCCCAAGGTGAAGAACTGAAGCTCAGTGCTGTCTGGATTGCTAGAGATGTATGTTGCTACTGTTGTACATGTGTTTTTTTCTATTAAAAAATGACTCATCCGGCCCTCTAGCTCCTGTCTGTGCTGATTGCTCTTTTGGTTGAGGGCTCAGGCGCCCTTGGTCAACTTTGCGTGGTAGGGAGTAGAAATTTTCAACAGGTCACAGGGCGCAAGCTCCAGTCCTAGCGACCTCTTGTGCAGCCGTAACTCGGATTTCGGCTCTTAGGCCTGATTGGTAGCTCGCTGCGCTCCTGTGCCGGTAAGCGGCGCAGGCGCAGAGTGTTACTTCAGGTCACGTGAGGTGAGCGGAAGGGGAGGGGGGCGGGGCCCGAGGCGGGGGGTAGCCGGTTTGTTGTGGTCGCCATTTTGCTGGTTGCATTACTGGGTAATCGGGCCCTGGCTCGCCGCTTCTGCCGGATACCTTCAGCCACTGGATAGGTGTAAGCTCGGGCTCCCCGAGCAGTTTGAGTCCCCTTGCCCGCGCCCTCAGGTAACCACGCGGCGATGGGTGGGCGGCACGCGTTCGCTGGGACCGGGGGGCAGGTCGGGATCCGCCCTGCCCGCGTCGCCGCGAGACTTAGCCGGAGGCCGCGGAAGGAGAGGAGGGGGCGGCGGGCAGGTGCGGGCAGTGCCTGGCTATTCATAGCTGCATTCCGGGAAGGGGCTGAGGCCGAGGGAGCCGATTTGGGAGGGAGATCGAGAGGGGGCAGCCGGGCCCCACTCCCGCCCTTTGTTTGGGATCGGCTCGGCCGGCTGCATCGTCGTCGCCTAGCAACAGCTGCCCTAGGCTGTCATTGGCTGAGCTCTTGGCAGCAGCGACCAATGGTACGGTTGTTGCCATGGCAGGTGCGGACTGCCAAACTTAATCGGGCCCCTCCTGTCGGGTCTCCGCCGGCCGGGGCGGGACGCCGGAGTCCCCGGGGGCGGGTGGCTGTGCAGGGCGGGGCGGGGCTGGGGGGGCGAGGGTTAACCCGCCCCTCCCCCGTCCACCTGCTCTCCCCTCCCCCGCGTGCCCCGGGCTGACCCTTGTTCCCTCCTTTCCCCGCCCCTGGCGGCGGCGACTGCTGCTGTTGTCACCCACCGGTCCGCCTGTCCCGCTTGCCTTTCCTGCTGTGGGGCTTGCTGGGCCAGCCGGGCCGGGGACTGGCGGCCGCCGCTTCACTGCCTCCATGCTGGCCGCTCGCCCACCCCACTGGGGGCCCCACCGCGCCCCAGCCCCCCGTGGGCCCCGCGCCAGCCCTGACCCCGGTAGGGGGTGGGGGCTGGGAGAGACGGTCATGGTGTGGGAGGGCCCCAGAGAAGAGGTGGTTGGGGAGGAAGCTCCAAGAGAGGAAGGGTCCTGGAGAAACAAGGCACGGAATAGGAGGAAAGGATCTGACCGAGAGAGACCCAGAGACCCGTAGGGAGCTGATTTTGTTGTGGCGGACACTCCAGGAGCAGAGAACCGTATCTGATGTTTGGGGATTTGGCTATGGGGGTCTTCTAGAAATGGACACAGCTGTGGAATGATCCTAGCATAAGGAGGGGTGACTGGAGAAAGGACTTTCGTAGGAATATTTAGTGTATGGTGGAGGGTGGGATGAGGATCCAATATAGGGGGAAAGAACCGACAGGCTAAACTGGGAAGAGAATGGAGGGATGGTCCCTGATGTAGGAGGATATGATAGAGGGGAGGCATGTTATGGAGAAGGTTCCCTGGGAATGGTGTCCGCTGGTGAATGATAATGTCATAGGTGTAGAAGTCTATTATATAGGGCCTCTTAGTTAACCCTGGTGTTTGGGAAGTCTCCAAGGGTCCCAATGTACTTTTAGAAGCCGGCAGAGGACCCTCTGAGAAATCCCAGGGGACTCATGATGGGGGGGGGGGGGGGGTCCTAGAGTTCTCTTGTGAAAGGACCTTGCTGTAGTATGGGATGAGAGTGACGTTCAGGGAATACTAAAGAAAGATGGGATCTTGTGTGAGAGATCCTGGGGAGGGGAAGAATGAATCCTACTCCCCACACTCTGGTTTCTCTCATTTTCTCTTTTTCTCCCCACATTTATTGGTGTCTCTGTCCCTCTTCCCCTGTCGTGGCCCATATCCACTCCAATCCCCGCCTGGCTCCCAATCCTTCCCTTCTGTGTGTTCTCTTTGTGCTGCCTCATTCATTTCTTTGCTCATTTGTCGAGGGACTCTGCCATGCCACCCCCACCTGCTTGCAACTTCTCTGTGTTCCCTCTCTTCACTATCCCCTATTGTGCTGTCATACTGTTTCTTCTTCCTCTGTGCGCTGCCTTCTTTCTCATGCCCACTTCTCTGCCTACACTGTCCGACACATCTCCCTGTTCCATGTTGTTTCCCCTGCCTCCCGCCTGCTCTCAGGTCTCAGCGGCGGTGGCAGCCGAGGTGCAGGATGCGAGAAGGCGCCCCCCGGCCGGGCTCCCGCTCCAGGCCTCGCTCCCTTGTGGCCCTCTGAGCCCACCATGGCTGTCCCACCAGGCCATGGTCCCTTCTCTGGCTTCCCCGGGCCCCAGGAGCACACGCAGGTACGCATTCCGCTGGCTCCTCACCTACCTGGGGGTAGGGGGAGGCTGGGGCTAGAAGGGTCTCAGAGCCAGCTGATAGTGTTGTTGCCCAGGACAGTCTCCTGGAAGCATGACAGGTTCCATGAGGGTAACAGAGTTTGGAGGGCCTGGTTCAAGTCCTGGACTGGCAGTTAAATTACTTAGGTTCTCTATGCTTCAGTTTTCTATTATATAAAATAGGTACAGTAATGATACCTACCCTACAGGGTTGTTGTGAGAATTAAGTTAATGAACTGCACAGAACATGCTGAGACCAGTGCCTGGCACATAGTAAACACCAAATAAATGTTCACCAAGAAAAAGAAAAGCAGAGTGAAAGATCTTGAAGTAGTGAATGGAGGAGGAACATTTGAGTTTGAAGAGATTGAGGCCAGCAGGACCTGGGTAGTATAGGTCATCAAGAATAGAGGTGACTAAGGCTCTGAAATGTAGAACTCAGAGCATTATCGGGTAGGAGGCCCAGAGTGCCAGGTCCAGATCTAAGAGTCTTGGGGATGAAAGAACTGGGCAAATGTGAGCAGAGTTGGTGGAGGAGTGTTGAGGGGCCCCAGGAAATAAGTATAAATGAAGATGGGGGCACTTCAGAGGCTGGATGCCCAGAAATAATGGTCTGAAGGATTGGGAGGGGTACAGCCCAGCTTTTCCATCTGCTCTCTCCCATTGAGGTTCAGAAAGGAGTAAAAGTGGAGTGAAAAAAAACTAGGGTCTAGGTGAAAGGTCAGAGATTCACTCATTCACACATACAACAAATCCTTAATGAACTTTGTGCCGGGCCCTGCTCAAGGTGCTGGAGAGACAGCAAGAACAAGACAAAGTCTCTGCTTTGGAGGAGTTTATGTTCTAGTATGGGAACCAAACAATGCCAAATAACTATGTGTGTGGTAATGAGGAACCAGCAACCCTTGCATTTCTGCCCTCTGAGGTTGGAGACGAAGGCCTATCCTCAGTGTCCACCCCTCACCCTGCCCTGCAGGGACTGCCTGATGTGCGACTACTGCCTCGGAGGCTGCCCCTGGCCTTCCGGGATGCAACCTCGGCCCCACTGCGCAAGCTTTCTGTGGACCTCATCAAGACCTACAAGCATATCAATGAGGTGGGCAGGGGGCGGGGGAACCCTGGCTAGGTATTGAGGGGTCTTGGCTCCTGGCCCAGACCACTCACCAATCTCCATCTCCTGGGTGGCTGGCTGGGCAGGTCTACTATGCGAAGAAGAAGCGGCGGGCCCAGCAGGCACCACCCCAGGACACAAGCACCAAGAAGGAAAAGAAGGTCCTGAACCATGGTTATGACGACGACAACCATGACTACATTGTGCGCAGTGGCGAGCGCTGGCTGGAGCGCTATGAGATTGACTCGCTCATTGGCAAAGGCTCCTTTGGCCAGGTGCAGGAATACCCCACACACACTCTGATCCAGTGACGGGGACAGAGGCACCTTCTAATATTGATCCTCACACCAGTGTGTACAATGGCTCTGGTCCCCTGCTAGGCTACTCAACCCAGCAAGTCATTTGGTTTCCCTGTGCCTCAGTTTCTTTCTCTGTAAAATAGTGTAAAAACGAGACTTTCTATATGAAGTACTTGTTATTTTGCATCCAGTGCTTATATCAGTACCCAACTGCTCTAAGATTGGTGAGCTGGGAACACTCACTGTGAAGTATTTAGTGGTATTAATCATGTTATTGGAGGGTTTCTTGGAGGGCCTCCTTGGCTGCAAGAAGAGCAGTCCCTGACTCTGTCTACCCACCTCACTTCTTCACTGCCCTACCCTGACAGGTAGTGAAAGCCTATGACCATCAGACTCAGGAGCTGGTGGCCATCAAGATCATCAAGAACAAAAAGGCCTTCCTGAACCAGGCCCAGATCGAGCTGCGGCTGCTAGAGCTGATGAACCAGCATGACACAGAGATGAAGTACTACATAGGTGAGGCCTGGGCTGGCAGAGCCGGAAGTTGCCAGTAGGGGTGCTGGTGTGCTCAGAGCAGGCTTGGTCTATGCTTCCCCCATGTCAGCGCTTCTGCTGCTGTCATGATCCTGCACTAGTTGCTTGAGAAGGAGGGTCAGAGTTTACCAAGTTTACCAAGTGCTCACTAAGGGCGAGGCTCCTTGGTAAGTGGTGTATATAAATAAATGCATCACAGCCTCCCAAGGGGAGGGGCATTATTATCCACTCTTGGAGATAAGAACTGCTGTGGCTTGCAAGAGGTGACAGTTTTGTCTTCAAAAAGTTGATGATAAATGCATCATAGGGTTAAACTATACATGAATTTCAAAAAATGTTTGCACCAGAATAAATAAGTACCTTAATTCCATTTCCCCACAAACTTTTTGGAGTTTTCTTGTACTCAACAGAGCTATAATTTGATGAGACGGAGAAATCCAGTCTTTACTCTTCTAACATCCCCATCTGTTTTTCTCGTCTCATACGTATGATTCCTATTGGTAAAATCAAGAAGACTTCACAACTCTCTAAGTGGGAAATTTATATACTTACAATAAATGGAAAAAATAAAAATGATAAATGCAACTGAGGTAAAAACTGTATTACAGAATTAAATGAGGAAGTGCAGAATTGTATTAAAGACCTACTAGTTACTAATGGAAACTGATTTAATTGGAAGGTTTCGCAGAGACTTAAAGAGAATTAGCTTCCTATATGAGCCAAACTGTGTACTGTATAAACATATCAAGGGTCCATGGTAACACTACAGTTGGGCCAATGCTCAGGAAGCAGAGGCATTTAACTACTGTGTGTCCCCAGGCAGCACCAGCCCTCTCTGAGTCTTTTTGGCCATTTCTGTCCTCTTTCCGCAGTGCATCTGAAGCGGCACTTCATGTTTCGGAACCACCTGTGCCTGGTGTTCGAGCTGCTGTCCTACAACCTGTATGACCTCCTGCGCAACACGCACTTCCGTGGGGTCTCACTGAACCTGACTCGGAAGCTGGCGCAGCAGCTGTGTACAGCACTGCTCTTCCTGGCCACACCTGAGCTCAGCATCATTCACTGCGACCTCAAGCCCGAGAACATCCTTCTTTGCAACCCCAAGCGCAGTGCCATCAAGATTGTGGACTTTGGCAGCTCCTGCCAGCTTGGACAGCGGGTGCGCCTGGCTTGGCCCTGGGAGTGGGGCTGGTGGTGTGGTTTGTTACCAGGGCAGGGATGGGACCAACTAGGAGGCTGGCGTGTGAGACTCTAGCTAGGCTGGGATGGAATTATAAGACATAGCCTGAAGTGGCTGGTCCTGTCATATAGTGCTCAGGCAAGGGCTGTGGACTAGTACCTACAGCCCTGGAGGGCGTGGAGAAAAGAAGAGGCCCTCTGGGCATACTGCCCACTAGGAAGGGGAAGGTTGAAGCTTGAGGGCCAGTATCAAAGCTGCCAGGTGTGAGCAGGGTGAAGTCGGGTTAGATCTGGTGCTGCCTTGCTAAGGTTTGTTTATCCCATGCTCTTAAAGCTGAGGTGGTAGGTGAGACCTCAGCTTTGCAGCATTGTGCAAGCAGGCACTTAAAAGTGACAGTGGCATAGAGTGATGGTGTGAGGATTTGTGGACCATTGACCTCAGACTGTTCACCAAAGGGAAGCCAGAGGCTGGGGATGGAGATGACTAGATGAGGCCAGCAGACTCCTAGGGTATATGAACAAAATGGTGGCAAGAGCTCCTAGAAAGTTTTGTGCTACTATCAGGATTTAGAGCTTCCATCCCATTTGGGAACAGAGACTTTTACATTGGTCAGAACCTCCTAGCTTTAGGGGTGTCAGTGGGACCAGTAGGGAAGTTAGGACCTTGACAATTGCCCTTCTCCCAGATCTACCAGTATATCCAGAGCCGCTTCTACCGCTCGCCCGAGGTGCTCCTGGGCACGCCCTACGACCTGGCCATTGACATGTGGTCCCTGGGCTGTATCCTTGTGGAAATGCACACTGGAGAGCCCCTCTTCAGTGGCTCCAATGAGGTGCGCCCCCAGGAAGGGGTGAGGTGGAGGGGGTGGCACCTGGCTGGCCTGCTGGCCCTGACCACCACCTGCTCGCAGGTGGACCAGATGCACCGCATTGTGGAGGTGCTGGGCATTCCTCCAGCCCCCATGCTGGACCAGGCCCCCAAGGCTCGCAAGTACTTTGAACGGCTGCCTGGGGGTGGCTGGACCTTACGACGGACAAAGGAACTCAGGAAGGTGCGGCCCCTGCCCCTTGCCACTCCTACCCCGGGCGGCCCCTCACTCTCTTGCACTTGGGGCTCCCTCTCTCCCTGCTTCCTTTCCTTGTGTCTTTCCCTTCCTTCCTCTCCCCTTTGTCTGTCCTTTCTGTCCTCCCCTGCCCAACCCATCTCTCCTTCCCACCCCACAGCTCTTCTTAGCTTCTCTCTCTTTACTTTCTCTCTGTGCCTCTGTTTCCCCATGTGTGTCTCCCTGCCCCTCCTGCCCACTGACGGCCACTCTCTTGCCCCCCCTCCCACCCCCTCCCTGCCAGGATTACCAGGGCCCCGGGACACGGCGGCTGCAGGAGGTGCTGGGCGTGCAGACGGGCGGGCCCGGGGGCCGGCGGGCGGGGGAGCCGGGCCACAGCCCCGCCGACTACCTCCGCTTCCAGGACCTGGTGCTGCGCATGCTGGAGTATGAGCCCGCCGCCCGCATCAGCCCGCTGGGGGCTCTGCAGCATGGCTTCTTCCGCCGCACGGCCGACGAGGCCACCAATACGGGCCCGGCAGGCAGCAGTGCCTCCACCTCGCCCGCACCCCTCGACACCTGCCCCTCCTCCAGTACCGCCAGCTCCATCTCCAGCTCTGGTGGGTGCCTATTGCTCAGTGCCCAAGTGGGGTACAGCAGGCATGGGGGCAGCTCTGGTTTGGCCAATATTGGGCAGCGTTGTCACTGGGGCTTCACACAAAGCTTGGAAACTGTCTGGTCCTGAACTCCCAAGTGGGGTGGAGTGGGAGAATTCTGACTGACCCTAGCATGACCTCTGAAACTGGGCCGGGGCTTAGAACCCTGGTTCTGATTCTTAACATCCAAATCAGAACTCTGACCCCACATCTCAAGATTGGGCCTGATCCTTCAGTGGGCTCTGATTCCAAATCCCAAAACAGGGCTTGGGCCATAAACCAGACTCAGTCACCTCAAAATACAGCCACCTCCTCCCTACTCACCTGTGGCCTCTTGTCTCCTCCCTGGCACTTCCAGGAGGCTCCAGTGGCTCCTCCAGTGATAACCGAACTTACCGCTATAGTAACCGATACTGTGGAGGCCCTGGGCCCCCCATCACTGACTG
This sequence comes from Tupaia tana, assembly GCA_026018925.1. Lineage (NCBI taxonomy): Eukaryota > Metazoa > Chordata > Mammalia > Scandentia > Tupaiidae > Tupaia > Tupaia tana. The sequence continues at coordinate 53,302,533 of JAKSZU010000018.1, read as the reverse complement.
TGAGATGAACAGCCCCCAGGTACTGGGCCTTTGGGGCCTTTGGAGGTGGGCAATGAGGTACCTGAGGCTTCAGGACCTGGGTCTCCATCACCCACTTCCTCCTTTACTCCCTTAGGTCCCACCCACCCAACTGCTGCACCCCTGGGCAGGGGGTGATGTGCCCCACAAGACACATCAAGCCCCTATCTCTGCCTCATCACTGATGGGAACTGGGGCCCGGTTACCCTCCCAACCCCGATGCCTTGGCCGTCCCCCATCACCAACCTCACCACCACCTCCGGAGCTGATGGATGTGAGCCTGGCTGGCGGCCCTCCAGACTGCTCCCCATCTCACCCGGCACCTGCCCTCCAGCACCCGGCTGCCTCAGCCCTCCGGACTCGGATGACAGGAGGTCGTCCACCTCTCCCTCCCCATGATGACCCTGCCATGCTGGGGCCTCGCCTAGGCCTTCGTGGTGTACCCCAGAGCACGGCAGCCAGCTCATGACCCTGCTGCCCCCTCCCTGGGGCCCCTCCTGAAGCCATACCTTCCCCCTATTGGGGGCCCTGGGCTCCTGTCCTCATCTCTCCCCTTGACTGGAATTGCTGCTACCCAGCTGGGGTGGGTGAGGCCTGCACTGATTGGGCCTGGGGCAGGGGGTCAAAGAGAGGGGTTTGGTCACACCCTCCCCTCCCCACTAAGGACTGGACCCTTGGCCCCCTCTACCCCCTTGTTTTCTATTTATTGTACCAAAGACAGTGGTGGTCCGGTGGAGGGGAGACACCCCCTGCCCTAGGAGGGGTGGGGGCAGGTAGGGGGAGATGGCCTTGCTCCTCCTCGCTGTACCCCCCAGTAAAGAGCTTTCTCACATGCCTGCCTGAGCGTTTGCAGGGCCTCGGGCCTCGGCTTCCCCCACCCAGCCCTCAGAGGCATCCTGGAGAAGGGTGTTAGGGGCGGGGGTGCTAGGGAAAAGTTGTGATGTGGATATGTCCCTTCTGGGAAAGTTACTGCTGTAGCTGCAGGAGGATCAAAGCAGCACTCCTGGGTAGGACCTTAGCCCACATTGCTTTTTCCAGGGTAAACTGAGACTCCAAAAGGTACATCCTTGCACTTGCCTATCTAGAGAGCATAATTTTCCGCCCTGATAAGCAGACTCCCAGTCTTCACAGGCATGGCACCTTTATGTTAGGCAGACATCCAGTAGGTGCTGAATGCATTTACCGGAACTTATTGGTGCTATCTGGGGACAGGGCAGAGTATTGTCACACATGTTCAGCCCCACCTTTTGGAATCATTGCAGAGCAAGCACTTTGAGATTCTCAGAAAGACTCCAGGGGTTCCAGGTAAGTGGTCCTGTTACCATAGCAACGTGGAACCGGCCGTATCCCAATGGAATACTGCCTAGTCCGAAGGTTTCCAACGCCCTTCGCTGGGGCGCAGGGCGTCCTGGGAAATGGAGTAATCAGCTTAACCTCCGTTGGGAGGACTACCAAGACCAGAATTCTCACCATTCACGTGTTTGGGGGCGGGTTTTCAGGCATCCAATGGGCAGTCAAAGGGAAACAAGGCTGCGATTGGGTGTTTCCGGGCTGCTTGTCGGTGAATTCTGGGCTTGCGGAAGGTGGGGCCCAGCGGCGCGGACGGAGAGCATGCAGCTTAGGTTCTCGTGGCTCCGAAGCAGGTGGGAGACGCTGAGGCCTGAAGCGGCCCCATCGTGTACAACATCTTTGGTTCCTATGTCTGACCTCATGGGAGGACCCGGTCGGTAGGAGGGACAGGCAGGGACTCCGTAACGAAGCTGCTTGTGTTCATTAATGGAGGTAGCATGCAACGCGATGGTACCCAGAAGAGGCAGGCATGGGTAGGAAGACCTTCCTGAGAGACCAGGAGCTTCCTGAGTTGAGACTTGAAGACAGAACAGTATTTGGGTGGGAGTGTGCGGTAGAACGACCTGCACAAAGGCAGCCGTGAGAAATGGCCTGTAGGTGAATATAAACTGCGGGTGATTGGGGTGATTGGCGTCGGTGGAGATCCTGTCAAAAGTTCTGTATGAATAAGTGAAAGGTTTTGTTGACCATTCAGTAAGTTTGGGCTTTGCCCCGAGGGCAGTGAGGCTTGGGAGGGTTTCTATTGATCTAATAGAAGGTAAAGTGCACCGCCCAGCTTGCTGTGGTAAGAGAAATTGACGGTAGAGCCCGGGGTCTGTGAGCCCAGGGCGGTGGCTGTGGCCGGTCCCTAGGCTACAGGTATCAGGCATGGATTAGGGGAGGTGCCCTGGCGGGGAAGGTGAGAGGAGAGGGCGGGTTGGAGAGACATCCAGAAGATTGAGTTGACAGGCTGTGGGCAGTGGGAAAGGAGTAGAGAAGAGAGAATCTCCAAATATTGCAGTAGTGCCTGCTCACAGTGTAGAAGTATAACAAAAAATGTTTTGCATGGCAACCCTGGTAGGCAGGTACTATTATGAGGTCTGTTTTGTAAATGAGGATATGAGGCCAGAGAAGGCTAAATAACTTGTCCAATGTTACAGAGTTCAGAAGTGGAAGGCTCAGGGTGTGTGTGTGTGTGTGTGTGTGTGTGTGTATACTTAGCAGGGAGAAAGATGAGCCTAGAAGTACCACCAGGAGCCACATTTTGCAGGTCCTGTAAGGTATTTGGAATATTTCTAACCCAGAACCTCTGTGCTAAGCTCCTGTCAGCCTATTTGATACCTCGTCTTGCCTATCTAGAGGTATTTGCAGAATAATCTTGGTCAAATGGAACTCTTTCCCCAAAACCTACAACCGCCATGTTCATCTCAGTAAATGCTACCTCCGTCTTTGCAGTTGCTCAGGCTGAACACTGAAATTGCACTTGACTTCTCTCTTTGGCTTATACCCATGTTGTCCATTAGCAAGTACCTTCAAAGTATGCCCAGAGCCCAACTGATTCTCCCCACCTCCACTCCTGTTATTCTGCTCCAGATCACTCTCACCTCCTGCCTGTATCATTGCGGCAGCCTTCTTTCTTCCCCCTCCTCCCCACAGTCTGTTCCTCACATGTAGTCAGAGGGATGCTGTTAGCACCTGTATCAGGTCACATCTCTTCCCTGTTCAGAGCCCTTCCTTGGCTCCATGTCACTCAGGGTAAAAGCCACAGTGCTCTCCATGGCCTGCAAGGCTCTACATTATCTTCATCACCTCTTTGACATCATCTACTGCTTTGCTCACTCTGCTCCAGTCATACTGGCCTCAGGGTCTTTGTACTTCCTGTTCTCTGCCTGAGCCACTTATCACCCCAGTAGCCCAGACTCGTTCCTTCACCTCCTTTTGATATTTACTCAGATGCCACCTTCTCTTTGAGATCTTCCCTGACCTCTAGCCTTCAGATCTCTCTTCTCTTTTTTAACTTTTTGCTTAATCATATCACTATATAACACACTGTAAAATTTATCTTATTTATTGCTTGTATCCTCTACCCCAGCAGACCATCAACTTCATGAGAGCAGGGGCTTTTGTCTATTTCCTGCCTTTTCTCTGTCTGGAAGCATACTTGGCATACAGTAAGTTCTCAGTAACTATTTATCAAGCAAATTCATTACACAGAGTAGATCCCAGTATCCTGGTGACTACTTTTATAGAACTCAAAGGGGCTGCCTTAAAGTTTTCTGAAGACTCAAGACATTCAGCAGTTTCTTCTTGCCTCCTTTGCCTTGTGCTCAATACTGGGAACACAGCAAAAACAAATTGTTTCCCCACCCCTAAAGAACTCACAGGTGGGGATTCAGACCATCAAATGATAACACTAATGGGAAATTACAAGGAAAAGTTGAGTGTGCTATAGGAGCGCTTGATAGGAAACCAACTCAGGACCCTGGGAAATGGGGTTTGAGGTGGTGAAGGAGTGAGCATTAACTCCACTAAGAGGTAAGAGAGCATGAGAGTAGAACCTAGAAATCAAGGCAGGGCAAGAGGCCAGGCCATATCTATCCTGCAAGCAATGGGGCCCTTACCCATGTGTGGTGGAAACTTGTAGAAGAATATTAAGTCAGTTGCATACATATAGATTATATATAGAGTTTTGTGGGATTTGTTTTTGTTTTTTAGATTTTTGCTATAGGGTGCATGTGCTCGCCAGAGAGACAGAAAGCTAAAAGTCATCCCCCAGGGAGTATGGCTACACTGGAATCCCTTCTCCATTCTCCTTTGAGGACTTTTGTGCACACAAGTACACGCACCCAGCATGAGTTTGAAGCTGCCGGGTCCAGGACTTGAACTGCAGTCAACTACATGGGAGTCCAGTGACTTAACTAACCATTATGCTCTCTGCAGGTGCCGTCAGTTGTATATTTTAAAAGATTCCTCTGGCCATTGTGTGCAGAACTGGCTAAGGGGGTTGAGGATTGAAAGAGACCAGTGACAAGATCATCACCATGAGATTAAAATAGCTGCAATGAAAGATTGCCACACATTCTTTGCTGTTTGTCCTATCAGGGACTCCTTCCTTCCTCTTGACCTGGGCTATCCCTGTGGTTTGTTCTGACAGTAGAATGCAGTGGAAGTGATACTGTGCCAATGCAGGGGTAGGGGGTTGAGGAGTGCTGAGCCTTAAGAGGCTTCCAACTTTGGCTTTTTCACTTGGAGCCCAACCTCTTTACAGAAGCCCAGCCAGCCCCCAGGTGTACTGTTTTAGCTGAGGTACCGGGTGCATGAGTGATGCTGTCTTGAATATCCTGTCCCAACTCCCAGCTGACCCCACATGGAGCAGAGCCAGACCATCCTGAGACCCCTAACCCTCTGAGCTTTGCCCAAATTGCAGAATCATAGGCAAATAAAATGGTTATTTTATTTTATGCATTGTGTTTTAGGATGATTTGTTACATAGCAATAGCTAGCTGAAACAAGCTAATTTTTTTTAAAGATCTTACCATTTTATGTATGCTCATGTCATCCCCGTGTGTGGTACTATTATTATTTTCATTCTACAGATGAGATAGTGAAGGCCCCAAGAAGTTAATAAAGTACTAAGTATGGCAAGGTGCCTGGCATGTAGTAAGCACTGAGTATGTAATAGCTCTTATTAGCGTCATATTTGTCAGCATGAAAATTTTCATAATCATTAAAGAAGTGGTAGTCAAATGAATAAAACCATTTTTAACTTATTTTATTTAACTTTTATTTACTTATTTATTCATTTTAATTTTGACCAGAGAGGGTCAGAGAGAGAGAGAGAGAGAGAGAGAGAGAGGGAAAGTGAGAAAGGAAGATACTAGATCTGGGACTCAAACTGCGGTCAGCCATGTGGGAGTCCAGTGCCCTTAACCACCACTCCACCTGCCAGCTCCAGAATAAAAGTATTAATACACTTACTAGAGGTGTGATTTTAGGCCACTTTCTTGGATGAACTAGTAGAGAGATGGAAAGGGACCAGGTCCTTGGCAATATTTTTCTAAGTGCTGAATCAGGCCTTAACTGGGTAAGAGTACTCTGGACCTGAAATTGTTATTGTTTGAGCCAAGTTGAATGGGGCTTGCCATTGGAACCAAAAACATCCTGAGTCATCCTTATTCACTTGTTCATTCATCAGAAATTGGATACTTAGTGCATGCAAAGCATGGTATTATAATAGCAAATAAGACTCTCAAAAGCCCTGTCCTCGTGGAGTCTACATTCTAGTGGACAAGATGAGTGATAAGTAAATATTGGTAGTAAGAGCTCCAAAAACTGAGGATTGGATGGATAGGGAGTGATTGGAGGTGCTGTTTAGATGGAGGGGTTAAAGAAGATAACATTTCAGGAAAATATTAATGGAAGATAGATTGACAAAAAGGAAGTGAGCAATTGTGTGCCTATTTGGGAAGGAAAGGCATTTCAGGTTGGAAAAAACTGCAAGTTCAAAGGTCCTGGGGCATGCTTGGTGTGGTAGAGAAGCAGAAAGGAGTGAACTGCACCAGAATGAACAAAGTGGAAGGGAAGGAGACAGGGCAAGCTCCTGCTGAGCCTGGTGAGCCGTGGTCAGGCTGTGGTAAGGTTTGCTGCTGAGTGAGCTGGAAGCAATCGGCATTTTAGGCTGACATGGTATGAGCTTACCTTTTGGATTCTGTGGCCACCATGTAGGTCCTAGGGTGGAAGCCAGACTTCTGTGACGAGGTTACTATGGTAGTCAGCTGAGAAATGGCAGTGGCTTGGCCAAGAGGTGGCAGGGAAGGTGAGGAGATGTGGGATTTGGGATATAATTGGAAGGGAGAATCAATAGAATTGGGGTGTGGTGTGGGAAGAGAGAGATGACAAGGACAGTTCTGGTTTTTAGCCTGAGCAGAGGAAGGAGGGAGTGCTCTGTGCGGAAGACTAAGAGACATCCTGGATATGCTGCACCTCCCAGTGGATCTGTGGAGGGCACAGTAGACTAGCCTTCACAAATGAGGCCTGGGCTGAAGATAGAAATTTGGGAATGGTTGGCATATTGGTACTATTACAGCCCAAGATGAAATCACTAAGAGAGGGGGGCATAGGAGGAAATGAGTTCTGAGAGTGAGAACGAAGAGGAGGTTGCAGCAATATCCAGATGAGAAATGATGGTGGCCGAGTCCAGGGCAGGGTGGGAGTGAGTAATCACCAGGATTGGGTTCCTTTTGATGACAGAGCCCACAATGGATTGGTTGTACATGTGATGGAAGGAAATGGACAAAGGGTTCATGAGAGCTACTTAGAGTCAAGACATGGAACTGCAACTTGGCTTTCCTTCTTACTCTGGGGCTGTGGTCTCGGCTTCTCTTTGCATATGCAGTTTCCTCTGTTTGTAGGCAGCTGTACTGGCCCTGGGCGGACTTTTGCTCCAACTCTATGTGACCTTCTAACTCAGTTCCCCATAGCCTCTCTGTCCCCATTCTAAATTTTCCAGGCAGGAATTGGATTGCTGGCGTCAGGTATCCAGCCCTGCTCAACCTGCTGTAGCTGGAGGGTGCCACAGCAATGTCTGTCTGCTGGGAAGGACCGTAGTCTGGGCAGGCACTCAAATACTCACAGTTCTGATGTGTTTCTTACTGTTAGCGTATTGAGGGCATGTGAGTGTCTCTGTGGCAAGGTGGGGTAATGACTGGACCCTGTTTGGGTATGTGGGTGGAACAGGCCTTTGTGTTGCCATAGACGCGTCCTGAGTTGAACAGAGTGGGAAAGGGGTCCAGCCAAGAAGAATTGAGGGTCATGTTGGGAGTATCCAAGCACAGCTCATGCCTACCCAAAGGTGTTCCCAGGGTGGGCAGAGAGCTCACATCAGTTATAACTTAAGGGAGACACGGGAGTGACTGAGGTGGCCTCCACCCTGCCCTCACGGGGTACACAGTTCAATGGGGGTGACAGCCCCAACAGCAGTCAATGGTCAGGGCTGGGCTACAGAAACACAGGCAGAGGGGTAGAGGCTGGACTGGGGAGAAGCAGGGTGGGGAAGTGAAGGGAGGGGCCTGTGGCAACTCGGAGGCAGCCCCTGACCCATTCTAAGGTGTTCTGAAGGACTTCCTGGCCTGAGGAGCACATGAGGTCTAAAGGAAGAGTCTAGCTGAAGGTAGTGAGGAACTCTACTGGTAGCTACTTGTAGCCAAATCAGTACAGACTAAAACTTTTTTTGAACTTTTTTTAATACTTTAAGATGTACAGAAAAGTTTCAAAGATGATACAGAGATTCCCTATATGCCTACACCCAGATTCCCCTGATATTAGCATCTGACATAATTATGATACATTCATCAGATCTAAGAAATTAACATTGATTAGAATTCTATTAAACTGGGACCAGTAGATGGCGTAATGGCTATGTCACTGGACTCTCACGTAGTCGACTGCAGTTTGAGTCCGGGACCCGGTGGCTTAAACTCACACCAGGTGTATGTGCGTGTGTGCCCAAGATCCCTAGAGGAGAATGGAGGAAAAGGGATTGCGGCGTGGCCATGCCCACTGAGGGGTGATTTCTCGCTTTCTGTCTCTTGTCTCTCTGTCTTTCTGAAAAACGCACGTGCCCTATAGCAAAAACCTCTCCAAAAAAAAGAGAATTCTGTTAAACTTCAGACTTTTCTCATAATTCACCCATTTTCCCACTAACATTCTTTTTCTGTTCCAGGATCCAATCCAGGATATCATGTTGCATTTAGTCAAACCTTCATCTCCTCTAATCTGTGACTGTTTCTCAGTCTTCCCTTGTTTTCCATTTCCTTGACAGTTTGAAAACTCTTGGTCAGGTATTTTGTAGCATATCCTTCAGTGTGGGTTTATCTGGTACTTTTCTCATGGTTAGACTGCAATTGTAGGCTTTGGAAAGAATACTCACCAAGGTGATGTTAACCTTGACCACTTCATTATGGCAGTGTCTGTGGGTTTCTCAGCTGTTATATTACTGTTTTCCTTTTTCCTTGCCCTTTTCACTAGTTAAAAGTAAGTCACTAAATCCAGCATATACTCAAAGGGAGAACAATCAAGCTTCAATTCCTAGAGGGAAAAATACCAAAGAATTTGGCCTTCATGTGTTAAAACAACCACAGTAATTAATAAATATGGGAAAGATACTTTGAGGCTATGCAAATGTCCTGTTTTTTTCTTAAGTTTTACCGACTAATTTTAGCATTCACTCATGGTTCTTGCCTGCAGTAATTACTACTGTGGTATTCTAAGGCTGCCCTTCTTTCTTCTTTTTAAATTTTTTTTTCTTTTCTAGGAGAGGTGTTTTTTTTTTAGCTATAGGGCGCATGCACTCGCCAGAAAGACAGAGACAGAGAGACAGAAAGCGAGAAATCACCCCCCAGGGGGTATGGCCACACCGCAATCCCTTCTCCTCCATTCTCCTCTCGGGATCTTGGGCATGCACGCACACGCGCCTGGCGTGAGTTTAAGCCACCGGGTCCGGGACTCGAACCATAGTCGACTACATGGGAGTCCAGCGACATAGCCATTACGCTAACTGCTGGTCCCTTCTTTTTTAATTTGTTGTAAGGCATATGCACTCACCAAAGACACACAGAGAGAGAGAGAGAAAGTGAGAAATCGCCCCCAGGGGGGACGACTATGCCACAATCCTTTCTCCTTCATTCCCCTTTCAGGGTTTTGGGTATACACACACATGCACCTGGTGTTTTTCAAGCCACTAGGTCCAGGACTTGAACTGTACAGTTTGCATATGGAATACAACATCTAACCTCTACATCACCTGGCTGGCCCAAGGATGATTTTCTATTTTTCTCATTTCTTCTTCATCTCATTTTTGGAATTTTCCATGGTAGAGTTGTCCCTTCTATTCCCATTTATTTTGTTATTCAATCAGTTTATATCAGTGTGGACTTATGGGTATTTTTTATTCTTAAAATACTTTTCTTATTTAATTTATTCTTATAACCCAATACTATTGTTATTTATTTATTTATTTGCTTAAGTTATGCCAGCCTCAGACATCAGGGCCCTTTCAGGTTAACTCCTGTTCTTTACTCTTTTTTTTCTCCCAGAGTGCCATCTTACTTTCCAAAACTGCAGGATGTTCCAGGTTCATGTTGTATTTTTTCTTCTCCATCCCTGGAATGACCGACCAGTTTATTTATTGGAGAATGGTACTAGAAACTAAGGTCTAGGCACTGGGAGTCCTCATTCCTACAGGAGTATCACAGCTTCTATCATTGCCTCAGCTGACATGGAAGTGGACACACTCGTGTATATACATGTCTCTATAGTTGTGTGTATGTATATGAGGAGATTTCAAAAAGTTTGGAAAATGGAATCATGTATGAGTTTACTTCAGTGCAAAAAATTTTAGATCCTGGGGAGGGCCGGTGATATGATGGTTAAAGGGCGCTGGACTCCCACATGGTCGACTGTGTTTCGAAGTCCCAAACCTGGCAGCTTGCTTTCTCTGTTTTTCTCTCTCTGTCCCTCAATGGTCAAATTTAAATAAATAAATACATAAAGTTAAATAAAATAATTATTTTTGGGAACCAGCAGTTAGCATAATGGCTATGTTGCTGGACTCCCACGTAGTCGACCATGGTTCGCATCCCAGACCCGGTGGCTTAAAACTCACGCTGGGCGTGTGTGCATGCATGCCCAAGATCCCGAGAGGAGAATGGAGGAAAAGGGATTGCGGTGTGACCATCCCCCCTGGGGGGTGATTTCTCACGTTCTGTCTCTATGTCTCTCTCTGTCTGGCAAGCGCACGTGCCCTATAGTGAAAACCTCTCCAAAAAAATTAAAATAAAATAAAATAATAATTTTTAAAAAATTTTTAGATCCCTGCAGTTTTTTCATAATTTTCATTTTCCATGAACTTTCTAAAATCTATATGTATAAAAATGAACATGAGTTCATACTGCTCTCTCTGATATCTGGATCATTTGAGCACCAGGGTATTCATTCTTGCCTATTCCTTTGCTTTCTTGGTAACACTTTTTAGTGTTCATCTGATTGGTGCCTTGGCCACAACTGGCAGTGACTATTTCATCTTCTGTAAGCTCACTCTCCCCCTTGGTTTCTGGGAGTCTGCTGCCCTGATATTTCTATGCTTTGCTCCTTTGCAAGTTCCTCTGTTTTCACAGTCCTTTTAAATGTGAAGGACTCTTTTCTCCCCTCTCAGCCACATGTCCTATCTTTCCCTCTTGGATGATCTCTTTCCTGTCTCTGATGACATCCACTCTCTCCTTAGCCATGACATTTACTTTGAGCCCCAGACCAGGGGAAATCCTGATGCTTCCTGGACATGTAGTCCCCGAGTCGGTATTCTCTGGGCCCCTGTCAGTAGCCATGTCCCAAATTCCAAACCTTCTGTCAGTCCTCTCAGCATGGTCTCTCCATACTCCAGGCTCCCAGACAGAGCCCTGGGATTTCTAGTTGCTGCCCTCACCCAGCCTGGCCCATCAACCTTAGTTTGCCCACTAAAACTTCTGGATGTCTCTCATACCTGTCCCTTCTCCCTGTTTACTGCTATGCATTAGCCCAGTCCTGGCCTATTTCTCCTTGTCTTGACCTGGTCTCCACTTTGGGCTTCCAGCTTCCCATTTCATCCTGTAGCCCAGTTAAACATTGTGGGGATGGAACCAGCAGATGGCGTAGTGGTTACGTTGCTGGGCTCCCACGCAGTAGACCATGGTTTGAGATCTGGATCCAGCAGCTTAAAACTCACACCGGGCACGTGTGTGTGCATGCCCAAAATCCCAAGGGGAAAATGGAAAAGGGATTGAGTACGTGATTTTTCACTTTCTCTGTCTCTATCTCTGTCTCTCTGGTGAACACACACACCATATAGCAAATATCTCTTAAAGAAGAAAAAAAAAAACTGTTGTGGGGAGGCAAAAAAAAAAAAAAAGATAACTAAACAACAAAATAAATTGCACTGTGTTTTAGCTTATGGGAAAAAAGTGCTGGCAGGTGGCATGGTGTTTAAGGTGCTAGATTTCCACATGGCTGACTGCAGTTTGAGTCCTGGACCTAGCTGCTTGCTTTCTCACTTTCCCTTTCTCTGATCAAATTAAAAAATAATTATAACAACAAATAAAAATAAATTAATAATTCTTTTTTTTTTTTTTTAGAAGTTTTTGCTATAGGGCACGTGTGCTCACCAGAAAGAGAGAAACAGAGAGACAGCGAGAAATCACCCCTCTAGAGGGTATGGCCATGCCACAATCCCTTCTCCATTCTCTTCTCAGGATCTTGGGCATGCACGCACACGCGCCCAGTGTGAGTTTAAGCCACTGGGTTCAGGACTTGAATCGCAGTCAACTACATAGGAGTCCAGTGTCTTAGCCATTGCACCAACTGCTGGTCCCAAATATTTCTTTTTAAAAACAAAAAAGGGAAAAAAAGCTTTAAGGAATCACTTTCTTCCCTGAAAACTTCTGTAGTGGATAGGAAGAAATCAGAGGTATATTTCTCTTTGACTGTGATAGACCAGACTGAACTTTAGTTTTTGCTGTAGGGAGCTCTTGCTAAAGAGAGACAGAGAGAAAGTGGGAAATCACCCCCCAGGGGGTTTGGCTATGCCGCAATCCATTCTCCTCTTGAGATTTTGGGCACACACACACATGCACCCAATGTGATTCTCAAGCCGCCAGGTCCAGGACTCAAACCACAGCTGGCCATGTGGGAGTCCAGCGCCTTCACCATACCACCTACTAATCCCACATGTTGCAGTTTTAAATCTCACCACTGCCTGCTTTAGTAATACCTGCCAGTGTTTGCATAGTGCCCTCCTTATGCCAACCACTGTTCCAAGCCCTTTACATTTATTATTAGTTCAGTAATCCTTATACAGTAGCCCTCAGGAAATAGCTACTGGTTTTCTTTATTTATTTATTTATTTATTTCTGTTTTTTTCTTTCTTTTTTTTTTTTTTTGAGAGGTTTTTGTTATAGGGCTCGTGCACTCGCCAGAAAGAGACTGACAGACAGAAAGCAAGAAATCACCCCCCAGGGGTTATGGCCACACCGCAATCCCTTCTCCTCCTCCTCCTCTCGGGATCTTGGGCACACATGCACACATGCCCGGTGTGAGTTTAAGCCACTGATTCTGAAGCTCAAACCGCTATCAACTACATGGGAGTCCAGCAACGTAGACATTATTCCATCTGCTGGTCCCTCTTTTTTATTTTTTTAAATAATTATTTGTTTAATTAATTCCATTTGTTGTTATTTATTTTTTAATTTGACCAGAGAGAGAGCAAAGGGAAGCGCGAAAGCAAGCTGCCAGGTCCAGGATTCGAACTGCAGTTGGCCATGTAGGAATCCAGTGCCTTTTACCACCATGCCACCTGCCAGCCCCATATAGCTACTATTTTCCTCCCAGTTTGTCAGTGAGACATTCAGTGTTTAAGTCAGTCACTTCAGTTCTCATAGCTAATAAGTGGTCACAGTTGTATCTGTGCCTAGGAGTTCTAGTTAACCATCATCCTCTAGACTCTTGTTTTTTTCCCAAATTTTACTATAGGTATGTATGCATACTGGAGAAAGAAAGTGAAAAATCAATCCAGATGGGGAATAGACACTCACGTTCCTGGTGTATTTTTCAAGCTGCTGGGTCCAGGACTCAAACTGCAGTTTGTCATGTGGCATCCAGCCGCACTAACCACCACACCACTGACTGGCCCCTTGACTCCTTTTTTTTTGGGGGGGAGGGAGTGGAGTGATAGGGGGTTTTCCATAGAGCACATGTACTTGCTGGAGAGAGACAGAGGGAAAGTAAGGAATCACATTCACCTCTCCATTTTCCCCCCATGATTTTGGGTACACACACACCCTGATGTACCCAGCATAATTTTCAAGCCACCAGGTTCAGGATTCGAACCATCATTGGCCATGTGGGAGTCCAGTGCCTTCCCCACCTGCTGGCCCCCCTTGACTCCATTTTAAAGGAATTCTAATTCTGATCTTGTGGTTTCTTCATTTTGGAAAAGGGGCTTAAATTGCTTTCTTCTCTAGCTAATGAAATCCTTTCAGGGGCCAGCAAGTGGTGTGGTGGTTAAAGGCACTGGATTCCCACATGACCAATCGTGGCTCAAGTCCTGGACCTGGAGGCTTGCTCTCTCACTTTCCCTTTCTTTCTCACTCTCTCTGGTCAAACTTTAAAAATAAATAAATAAATACATGATTCTTTAGTTAAAAAAAAAAAAAAAAAAAAAAAACCTCTTTGGGACCAGCAAGTTAGCGTAATGGCTATGTCGCTGAACTCCCATGTAGTCGACTGCAATTCGGGTCCTGGACCCAGTGGCTTAAACTCAACACTGGGCACATGTGCGTGCATGCCCAAGATCCTGAGAGGAGAATGGAGGAGAAGGAATTGCGACGTGGCCATCCCCCCGGGGGCAGATTTCTCGCTTTCTATCTCTCTGTCTCTGTCTGTCTGGCGAACACACGCACCCTATAGCAAAAACCTCTCAAAAAAAAAAAAAAAAAACCTCTTCAACATCCCCCAATAATTTGTAAAGGAAAATACTTTAAACTTTTCCTTAGGGAAATTTTTTTAAAGAATTATTTTATTTAACTTTATTTTAATTTGACCAGAGAGCAGGGAAGAGAGAGAGAGAGAAAGCGAGAATGCAAGCCGCCAGGTTCAGGACTTAAACCGTGGTCAGCCATGTGGGAGTCCAGTGCTCTTAACCACCATTCCACCTGCCATCCCTTCCCTTGCGGGAAATTTTTTAAGAGAGATTTTTGCTATAGGGCATATGTGGTCGCTGGAGAGTCAGAGACAGAGAAACAGAAAGTGAAACTTTACCCCCCCAGGGAGGATGGCCATGCCACAACCCCTTCTCCATTCTCCTCTCAGGATCTTGGGCATGCGCGCACATGTACCTGGAGTGAAGTTATTTTTATTTTTTTGGAGAGGTTTTTGCTATAGGGTGCATGTGCTCACCCGAAAGACAGAGAGACAGAGAGAGAGAAAGCAAGAAATCACCCCCCGGGGGGATGGCCATGCCGCAATCCCTTCTCTCCATTCTCCTCTCAAGATCTTGGGCACGCACGCATGCACACGCACCTGGTGTGAGTTTAAGACATCAGGTCCAGGACTCGAACCGTGGTTGACTACATGGGAGTCCAGCAACACAGCCATTATGCCAACTGCTGATATAAATTAACAAAGAAAAGACCAAATCCCCATTCAGAGTTGTACCATCAGCAGAGGGCAAATCCCAAGAGAGGAGCAATAGGGCAGCTTCAGAAGACCAATGCCAGAGAGGCAGAAGAGACCTACAGCATGACCAATCCAGTCCAAGAGCACTAAAGAGGTACAAGATGCTGCACTGGTACCCGGGCACATCAAAACAAGGCTCTAAATCTGGCCTCCCAGTACAGTTCAAGTGTGTTATAAAATGTGCATGACCCACATCTTCCTACTCACTTATTAACTCAGTGGATTCACCGACTCTGTGCCAGGTTCTGGAGATGATGTGGTGACTAAGATAGTCTGGTCTCCATCCTCTTGGATTTATCAGTTTAAAATGGGGACAGATACATAGATACTGACATCATGGATGACTGGGGCTGGGGTGAGAACCCAAGGAACTGTGGAAGCCCAGAAGTGGTACTCGATTCACCTTGGGGGATCAAGAAAGGCTTTGTGGAGGAGGCAACATTTTTGTTGTTGTTGTTGTTGTTTTGAGAGGTTTTTGCTATGGGGCTCGTGCGCTCACCAGAAAGAGAGAGAGAGACAGAGAGATAGAAAGCGAGAAATCACCCCCCCCAGGGGGGATGGCCACGCCTTAATCCCTTCTCTTCCATTCTCCTCTTGGGATCTTGGGCACGCATGCACACGTGCCCGGTGTGAGTTTAAGCCGCCGGGTCCAGGACTCAAACCACAGTCGACTACATGGGAGTCCAGCGACATAGCCATTACGCTAACTGCTGGTCCCAACATTTTTTGTTTCTTTAGAGAGATTTTTGTGGAACCAACAGATGGAGTAATGGTTACATTGCTGGACTTCCATGTATTTGACTGCAGTTAGAGTCTTGAACCCAGCAGCTTAAACTCACGCTAGGTGTGTGTGCATGCATACCCAGAATCTGGATGGGAGAATGGAGAAGGGTTTGCCGCGTGGCCATCCCCCCTGGGGGGTGATTTCTTGCGTTCTGTCTCTACAGCAAGCACGTATGCCCTATAGCAAATATCTTTTAAAAAGAAGAGACAGAGGTACAAAAAGCAAGAAATCACTTCCTGGAGCGGGGGAGGGGGGTTGGAGGATGGCCATGCTGCAATCCCTTCTCCTCCATTCTCCCCTTGAGATACTGGGCACACATGCACATGCCGGTGAGTTTTAAGGTGGACTTGAAACCTGGTCGGCTACATGGGAGTGCAACAATGTAACCATTACACCATCTGCTGGTCCCAAGGAGGGAACATCTTAATTGAGACCTCAAGGTACACAGTTCCATGGAGGAAAAGGGTGAGAGAAAGAAGGTTGTTCCAGAAAGAGGGAAAAGCATGATCCAATAGAAATGATGCTAGCCATAGATGAGAGCTGCAAATGCTTTTTTTTGTTTTGTTTTGTTTTGTTTTGTTTTTTGTTTGTTTTTGTTTTTGCTGTAGGGTACATGCACTATCTGAAGGAGACAAAGAGAGAGGGAAAGTGAAAAATCATTCCCTGGGTGTATGGCCACACTGCAATCCTTCTTCATTCTCCTCTAGGGATTTTGGGTCTGCACTGCCCAGCATGATTTTTAAGCTACTGGGTCTGGGACTTGAACAGCAGTTAGCCATGTGGGAGTCCAGTGCCTTAACCACCGCACCATCTGTTGGCCCCACAAATGCAATTAAAAATTTTCTAGTAGCCATATTTAAAAACAAAGAGAAAGATGAAATTAATTTTAATATATTTTATTTAACCTGAAATATCAAACATATTACCATATCAACATGTAATCAATATAAAAAATGTACAAAGTCTTAGAAATCTGGTGGGAATTTCACACTTACAGCTCCATTTACACCAGCCATATTTCAAGTGTTCAACAGCTAGTGTGAACAGCACAGCAAGGCCCTTGCTACTCAAAGCATTGGGATCGCCTGGGAGCTTGTTAGAAATGCAAATCCCAGGTTCCTTCTCAGACCCACTGAAGCAGAATATGCATTTTAGCAGATCCCAGGGGATTCATATGCACATTAAAGTTTGGTGAAAATGGGTCTGATTTTTCATGAAATACTTCTGTGACTTCCTATTGCCCTCCTGACAAATACCCAGCTACTAAGCTCCACAACCATTCATTCACTGGCCTGTGGTTACTGAGCACCTACAGAGTGCCAGTGCCCTCCTGGAGCCCCCAGGCAATTAGTGAGTGCCGGAAATACTGTTCCATTCTGACTATGGGAAACATGTTTTAGGTGAAGCTACAGCATGCAAGGAGTGTCCAAGGAGACCTGACCTGGTTTGCATGGAGAGGGATCCAGAAAATAACCCAAATAAGGGAAGAGGCCACGATCACGGCAAACTGCCACAAGCAGATTAAATGTCCTGCACCACAGGGGATGGGATTGTCAAGCAACCCCAGCCTGTCCATGGGCACTAAGATTGTTTTCAGGCTTTAGAGCAATAAGATGAAGTGCCCAGAGGATAAGATTACAGGAAAGGAGCCAGGGGGTAGAGCTGGGGTGATAATATCACACCAGGGGCTGCCTTGCCTGCATTTGGAAAAGGAGAAAGGAGAACTAGGAAGGAGGTCAACTTGCCAACAGGGGAATGACCTGGGACAAGAGACTGCAGGTTTTAATAAAACATATCTGGATTTGCTTTAAAATATTGATAATTGAGTGGGGAAGAAAAACATACAGGATATGGATGAAACAAGAATGGCCACGTGCTGGTAACTACTGAAGGAAGGTGATGTAAACTTGGGAGTTCATTAGATTTTTATGTATGGCACTAAATTTTGGGCCGGCAGATGGCGTAATGGTTACATCAGAAGATTTCCATGTAGTCGACTGCAGTTCGAGTCCTGGATCCTGCAGCTTAAAACATGCCAGGGGGACCGGTAGTTAGTGTAATGGCTATGTCGCTGAACTCCCATGTAGCCGACCGCAGTTCAAGTCCTGGACCCTCTGTCTTTCTGGCGAGTGCACGCACCCTATGGCAAAAACCTCTCAAAAAAAAATATTTTGTATGTGCTTCTGATACAATATAGATTTTTTTAAGTTTACCAGGGGATACATGTACTCACCAGAGAGACAAAAAAAGAGGGAAAGGAAGAAAGCACTCACTGAAGGAGCAAGGTCACACTGCAGCCCCTTCTCTTCCATTTCTTCATATTGTTGGGATTGAGGGTGTGCGCGCACACCTAGCATGTCAGGCTTCCAGATTCAGGACTCAAACTACACAGTCTGCCATGTGAGATCTGGCTCCCTTACCCACCAGTCCTCGAGGCTGGCTCACAAATCGATTTCTATAGTTCCCACTCCCCTCCCCCCAGATTTCCTTTATTATTTTCTTTCTTTTTTTCAATTGCATAGAAATGTTGATTTAAATAAAGTCATTAAAAATAGTCTGTTGGTCTTTTCCTTTGTGATTCCTCTATTGCTTCTATAGCTTTTGTTTTTCGCTATAGGATGCATGCACTCAATTGAGAGGGACTGGTTGGGGGCAGTGAGAAGTGTCACCTCCCAGTGCTCGCTTCGGCAGCACATATTCTAAAATTGGAACAATACAGAGAAGATTAGCATGGCCCCTGCACAAGGATGACACGCAAATTCGTGAAGCATTCCATATTTTTTATGCATATTAGGCTAAGTGTTCCACTTTGAAAGCATGAGAGTATCTAGGTCTTTGAATAGTATATGTCATTTCTGGGAAATGTATCTGGAAACTTAAGTATTTGGCTTTCTACAAATAACTGGTCCCCTTGTTTTAAACAGAAGAAATGCATAATGAAGTAGTTTCATGATTTGTGTGGCATTATAGGAAGCAAGATGGTGCTTTTTTGTTTGTTTGTTTTTTAATGGTTATGTAAGCTGAACTGTGTATCTTCATTCAGGAATATATATTAAGATTATGGAATGGGTGTTAAGACTATTGGTAGGGGAGAAAGTGGGTTTGGTTAAATGGATCTCTTATGGCCCTATTATGATCTATCCCTTCCTTGAAAGTTTTTGAAAGGTGGAAAAATCATTTTGTTGCATTTCCCCATTCTTGTTTTTAAAATTAAGAACATATTCCAAGCCCTATTAATGGCTTGTACTGAACTTTTACATTTGAATTAAAGATTGTTAAACATGGGGAAAAAAAAAAAAAAAAAGTGTCACCTCCCAGGGGGGATGGATCCTGATAGTGCATATCCTGAGTGAAAACTGAAAGGGAGCTTTCCAAAAGGCCCAATCAGAAGACAAGGCTTATAATATAATTTAGACTCAAAAGTTTCAGAAAGCCATTCCTTTACATTCTACTTGTCAAGTAAGCTACTAAGAAATTTGGATTCAAGGGGAGGGCAAGCCAACTATCTTTAATTTTTTTAAATTGCCAGCAGGTATATGCATTCTTCCAAAGAGACACAGAGAGTGGAATAAAGCAGCTCCCAATGAGGCAGAGTCACGCTGCTATCCCTTCTCCACTTCTACTTCCTGTCAGGATTTGGAACACATATACACATGCCTGGCATGTTTTTCAAGCCACTGGGTTGGGCACTTAAATGGTGGTCAGCTATATAGGCTCTGGCTCCCTTAACCACTAGGCTGCAGGGCTGACTCGTCAACCATCTCTTGAGGGAGGAGCCACACCAAGTATCTGTTCACACTGACTTTCCGTGGTTGGTTATGACATCACCAGCAACGGCCTAGTATAGACTCCTTTTCTGGCTTTCCTTTCTCCATGGTGCCGTCCACTATCAGGGTTCTTGTCTGTAACCTTCATCTGGCATTAAGCCTTCTGTTGGGGGTTCCAGAGATGGCTTAAGTTTCATGCCCCTGTGTTATATCATGGCTTTTCTCTGATGTCCTTCAACTTTGAAAATCTTCACCATTTCTGTTCTTGTTAAGTAAACATTTTATCATAAATCACATCATAAAGTGTACAAATCATAAGTTTACTGTACAGTTGAATAGATTTTCACTTCCCACTAATGGCTGAAGCTATCAAGATGATGATTAAAACAGGTGGTTGCTGGCCTCACAGTCTAGTAGTTTTAAAGGAGCTGGGTCCCACATAGCTAAATGCAGTTCAAATCCCAGTCATGGTGGCTTGAAAAACACTGGGTACGAGTATGTGCATTCTCCAAATCCTGACAGTATGGATAAATGTAGGAGAAGGGATTGCAGTGTGACCATGTCACACTGGGAGGTGCTCTCTCACCCCCCCCCCCCCCCCCCCCGTCTTTGGTGAGTGTATGCACCCTTTGGCGATTGACCAAAAAAAAAAAAAGAAGAAGAAGAAAAAAGGCTTGTCGTTGTGGAATTTACAGTCATAGAATAGTCTTGGAAGAGAGTTCTGATTTTCTAGGAGTTTTCAAGTCAAACCTTTGAAGTGTAGGGAAAATGAGGAAGTTTATAACCACCTTTATAAAATTCTTTCTGTTTTAGTGTGTTTAATATTGTTCATATTAACACAATACAATTTGTAAATTTACATGTATATGCATATTAATATATAAAGACATATATTTGTGTATGTGAAAAACCATGTGGACCAACAGGCATAATGGCTACATCACTGGACTCCCACTTAGTTGACCATGGTTTCAACCCCAGATACAGCAGCTTAAAACTCACGCCGGGGGACCAGCAGTTAGCGTAATGGCTATGTCGCTGAACTCCCACGTAGTCGACCGCGGTTTGCATCCAAGACCCGGTGGCTTAAAACTCACGCCGGGCGCGTGTGTGTGCGTGCCCAAGATCCCGAGAGGAGAATGGAGGAGAAGGGATTGTGGGGTGGCCATCCCCCCTGGGGGGTGATTTCTCGCTTTTTATCTCTCTGTCTCTCTCTTTCTGTCTTTCTGGCGAGCGCACGCGCCCTATAACAAAAACCTCTCCAAAAAAAAAAAAAAAAACTCACGCCAGGCGCATGTGCTTACCTGCATCCCCAGAATCCAGAGAGGAGAATGGAGGAGAAGGGATTGCAGTGTGGCTATCCTCCATGGGGGGCAATTTCTCGATGGCAATTTCTCGCATTTTTGTCTCTCCAGCATGCGTATGCACCCTATAGCAAAAATCTTTATTTTTAAAACAAATATGAGAGAGATCAGCAGTTGGCGTTGGACTCCCATGTGTTCGACCGCGGTTCGAGTCCCAGACCCAGTAGCTTGAACTTGCACCAAGCACGTGTGCGTGCGTGCCCAAGATCCCCAGAGAATGGAGGAGAGGGGATTGCAGCATGGCCATCCCCCCTGGGGAATGATTTCTTGTTTTCTCTCTTTCTCTCTGTTTTCCTGGTGAGCACATGCGCTCTATAGCAAAACCTCTCAAAAAAGAAAAAAAAAACAAAAACAAAAAAAAAACGAGGAATGAACGACCATGGGCCTCCCTGAGCCAGCTGGTTGTGTGCTGAGGAGAAACCGATCTTCTCTCAGGGGATCCCTGAGCCTGCTCGGTCTGTGTTTCTGCGGGGTAAGCAATGGCCTTTCTTTTCCTTCTGCTGCCCTCTCCTGGAAAGCTCAGCTGTGAGGATAAGGAAAAGGTTTTTGTTTTTTTTTTTTTTTTAATTAGCATTCTTGAAAAGAGAATACGACAAGACACTGACACACTCTAGCGTGCCCGAAAGGCTGAGAACCTTAAGCATTCTGTTAAGACAGTAGAAGGACTTGTTTGCTTGCCCTAGCAGGAAGTCTCACCACAGCTAATCCACTCAGAATCCTTCAGGTTCCTGTTCCGTAGATGAGAGTGCTATGTGGTGGGGAAGAACTGGTTGTGAAGAGCCATGTATCACAACTGCTTGTGAATATGTTGTCTCTCTGGAAATCTCTGGTCACTTGGCAGTGGAAAGAAATTTATACCTGGCACTTCACAGAGGTTCCAGTATTGCAAATAGTTCCAGCACGTGATGTTTGTAATCTTATGTGTGTAGCTTTGGGAAATTTAGAAATTAGAGAAATCAGGGCATTACTTACTTCCTCTGAAGATGAAAGTGAAAAGCAAGTACTACTGAAATTTGGAAATATAAAAGCTGTGTTTGATCTGACAAAGAGGAGGCTAATCAGTAGCTGCAGGACCCCTTGTCATCAACAAGTAGAAATCATGACATTTGCAGAAGATGGAGGAAACAAAGAAAAATAGTTTTAAATGTCCCCTAAAGAGACTGTCCTAACTTTTACAGAGGGCCAAGGGCTGCAAGAAGCTCTGCTTGGTACTACTATCATGAATAGCATTGTTATTTGGAACTTAACAACTGGTCAACTCCTGAAAAAGATGCACATTGATTGAAGCTTCGGTCTGTCATAAAGCCTACTCTGAAATGGGGCTCCTGTTTGTTGTTCTGAGTTATCCTTGTGCCAAGGAGAGCAAGTCACCGGGAAGCCCTGTGTTTCAACTGATTGCCATTAGCACCGAGGTGCCCCTGGATGTGAGTGTGATGCTGTACTGCCTTCCTCAAGGGCAGGCTGAAAGGTTCCTGGAAGGTAATGTGAAAGATTACACAGCCATTGTCTTGATTTCTGGAGCAATTGCTGTTTGAGGCTTACTTCTAGGTCACTGCACAGCTCTCCTTCCACCTGTCTCTGACGAAATTGATCTTTCATTAAATGGTCAGGTGCAGATTCTCATTTGCTGGCTGGAGAAAAGATGGAAATGTATTTGTTTATCGCTGGTGGTAAGTTAAGGTGAAAGTTAGGCGAAGGCTTTCTGGATACACTGGGCTCTTAGTATTTTTTGAATTGTGACTTGGCAGTTATTGTAAGTAAACAGTATGTGAATGACATTGGAAATAATTACTTATATGCATCTAGACAAATTTACTTTGTTTTTTTTATTTTGATGGTGGTGGCACTACTGACCTTAAATGTTCATTTATACTTATTTTGGAGGAAAGAGCTTTAGATTAAATGTTGTAATTCCCCACATTTGCACATTTTTGTTTAAAACTGTACATAAAACTTTAAATGTTAATAAATATTTATCTTGAGGCAAAAAAATCTGTAGAGGCCAGAGGTGGCGTGGTGGTTAAGGTGCTGGATTCCCATATGGTCAACCATGGTTCGATTACCAGACCTGGGAGCTTGAACATCATGCTGGGTGCATATATGTGCTTACCCAAAATCCCAGGAGGAAAATAGAGAAAGCAGGAACCAGCAGTTGGCGTAATGGCTATGTCGCTGGACTCCCACGTAGTCGACCGCAGTTCGTATCCCGGACCCAGTGGCTTAAAACTCAGGCCGGCCACATGTGCGTGCGTGCCCAAAATCCCGAGAGGAGAATGGAGGAGAAGGGATTGCGGCGTGACCATCCTCCCTGGGGGGTGATTTCTCGCTTTCTGTCTCCCTGTCTCTCTCCGTCTGTCTGGCGAGCACACGCACCCTATAGCGAAAAACCTCTCCAAAAAAAGAAAAAAAAAGAAAATAGAGAAGGGACTGCAGTATGGGCAACCCCACGGTGTGTGTGTGTGTGATTTTCTCACTGTCCTTTTCACTATCTGTCAGTATCTCTCTCCCTCTCCCTCTGGCAAGCACGTGTGCCCTATGGCAAAAATCTTAAGAGGAGAAAAAAAAAAAAACTATGCATGAATTTCAACTTTTTTTTTAAAATTACTCAAAAGAGCGTCATTTTTTTAATTATTTATTTTGAATTTTATTTATTCATTTACTTATTTTATTTTGACCAGAGAGAGAGAAAGTGAGAAAGCAAGCCACCAGGTCCAGGACTTGAACCATGGTCAGCCATGTGGGAATGTCCAGTGCCTTAACCACCACACCACCTGCTGGTCCCCAAAAGAGCGTCATTTTTTATTTAGCTTTCTGACTCTGTGCTTGTGCCTTCAAGACTTTCACGACGATTTTCTGCTCCTCTGTAAGGAAAGCACACTTGATCCAGTCCAGATGCATTTCATGCACATGGAGCCGCCGTAGGCCCTGCTGACGTGCTTCTTTGTTTTAGACAGCCTCATGAGAACTTTTGGTCTCAGCACGAACCCCTCGGAGTCGCCCAGGCACACGCCGCACGGGCACACGCTGCATTTGGGTGCTTTCCCAACCTTCTTGGTATAAAGGTAAACAATCCTATTACCAGGGGTTCAGAACAGCCTAATCTTGTTGGAGGCTGTGTTATAGGAAAGCCTACGCCGGTAGGTCAGACGCTGGACCATCCTGAGTGCCTCTAGACACCATCCTCAGAAGCTACTTTTTTTTCTTTTTTTAAGATTTTTGCCATAAGGCGCATGGGCTCACCAAAGAGAAACAGAGAGACAGTGAGAGGGAAAGTGAAAAGTCACACACACACATACACACACACACACACACACACCAGAGGGGATGGCCATACCACAATCCCTTGTCCTTCATTCTCCTCTTAGGATTTTGGGCATGAAAACAAACACATGTATGGCATGTTTTTTAAGCTGCTAGGTTCAAGACTTGTCTATATGGGATCCTGTGCCTTAACCACCATGCCGCAGCACTTTACACCAACATAAACTCATATTTTAATTCCATTTTCACAAACTTTTTGAAGCCCTCAGTACATATATTGGAAATGCATGCTCATAAGTTTTGGGTACACTCATGGGGGAAAGAGAGAGAAGGCAAGTGAGAAAGCACACCCTGCAGAAGATGGCCACACCACAATCTCTTCTCCATTCTTCATTCAGGATTTTGGGAATGCACACACTCATGCCAACACATTTTCCAAATTACAGGGTCTGAGACTCAAAACATGCAGTTGGCCATTGTGGAATTTAGCCACCTTAACCACCATGGCAGCAGCTAGCCCCATAAACCTTATACAAATGTGGTATGTGGTCAAAAATATTTGAGGACTGGCCAGCAGGTGGCACAGAGACAAAGGTGTTGTATACCACATGGCTTACTGCACGGTTCCAGGCCTGGTCCTGATGGCTTGAAAATCACACCAGCTACAGATATGTACATGGCCAAAATTCCAAGAGGAGACTGAAGGAGAAGGGATTGCAGTATGGCCATCCTCCCTGGAGAGTGATTTCTCACTTTCTCTCTGGCGAGTACAAATGCTCTATAGTAAAAACTAAAAACAAACACAAAATAACAACTTTGGGGGTGTGGACATAAACAAGCTGATTTAATGAAGATGGTGAGCATTATAATAGTGGTATCGGGCCTTGCAGAACTCCACTCAGGTTGGGGAGAGAGTGTAGGGTATTATTAGCAGTTTTCTGGAGGAAAGGTCAGTAAAACTGATTTGAAGAACAGGAGTAAGTCTGGAGCTGCATATGTAGAAACCCCAGAAATGACTTGTAATATATTCTAAATTTTTGTAGCTGGTCATAAGCAGCACCCAGATTGAGAAACAGCATTACTAGCTCCCAAACATCCCCCCCACCTCCTCTTGGTCATTACCTCCCTGTGATGTATTACATTTTATCAAAATGACTGTAGTGATGTCTCCCTTCCACATGTCTCTTCTGACAGTGTGTCATTCCCACACCAAGAGGTGGAGCCTATCACTGCTTCTGATACTGGCAGGTATTTATGACCAAGACAACCAAGAAAGCATGGTGAGTGACAAGTGACACATGTGCCTTCTGAGCCTCGGTCATATATGATGGTGTGATTTCAGCCTGGTTCTCTTTCTTGGAACGCTCACCCTTGGAACCCAGCTGGCACACTTGAGGAACCCCAGGATATGTGAATAGTTTATATGTGAGTATTTCTGCCACAGCCACCATTGACTGCCAGACAGAGTGAGGAGGCCTGTCGTATGACCCCAGCTCAGCCACCATCTGACCTTAACCACAGGAGAGACCCTAAGCAAAAACGGCCCTGCTGAGCCCAGCCAACTCCCAGAAACAGAGTGAGGATGACAATGCAATGATAATTTAGTGTTTTACATCACTAAGTTTAGAGGAGGTTTGTTATATAACAGTATGTAACTGATTTGCCTCCTCTCCCCAAGGGTAAGTAATCACCATGCTGACTTCTAACACCATAGGTTATTTTTCCCTGATTCTTTGTAAAAATGAAATAATAAAGTACATCACTTCTGGATTATCTCTGTGCTTGGGTCCAGCTTACAAGAGTATATTGAGCTTGGGACCAGCAGTTAGCCTAATGGCTATGTCGCTGGACTCCCATGTAGTCGACCGCGGTTCAAGTCCCAGACCCGGTGGCTTAAAACTCACGCCAGGCACATGTGCGTACATGCCCAAGATCCCGAGAGGAGAATGGAGGAGAAGGGATTGAGGCGTGGCCATCCCCCCTGGGGGGTGATTTCTCGCTTTCTATATCTCTCTGTCTCTCTCTGTCTGGCAAGTGCACACACCCTATAGCAAAAACCTCTCAAAAAAAAAAAAAAAAAGAGTATATTGAGCTGGACACATTTTGGCTTCCTCATGATCTGTCCTTTAAAGATGGTGTTTTAAACTCTGATTATATTGACCTTTTCAACATGTATTCTCTTTTGGGGTTCCAGCACCTCAGTTCTCCCCCACTCTTAGTCTATGTGCTTTAGGTGCAACTGAGCCCACTTTTGGGCTCTCTAGGGAGAGTCCATAATCCAGGCCTGAATGACAAGTATATTCCATCTCCCTGGCCATAATGATGTTCAGAAATGAGCCTGTGACTCACACCTGGCCATGACAGCCAGGTGGGTGTCTGCTGAGAAGAACAGGAAAGAACTCCCCATTCCTTTTCTGAGGTGGTTTCCCAGCTGTTAGAATCTAAACCCAAAGCTGCTGGGGGCTCTTGTTAGGGGAAAGCTTGCCTGAGAGTGAAGAAAGAATAAAGAGACCAAGGAAGGCTGAGTTGAGAGGTGGAGTGAGAACAGGGGATCCTGGTACCTCTTTGGCTCCTGGGGACAGCTTTGCCTGAAGGCAGACCTACCTATTTCAATTAGATAAGCCTACATGTTTCAATTTTTTGCTTAAGATAGTTGGAATTTTTTTTCTGTCTTTTGTAGCCAAAAAGAGGCTCTGCATGTGGATTTTCTCGAAAGGTCCCAGTGATCATTTCCATTTGCTGGACTGAATCCTCACATGGGAAAGACTCCCTCCTTGCAGAGTTCTCATGGTATAGAGTTGGACCAGGAGCATCAGCAACAGCAGGGATCTTGTGGAAAATGTGAATTCTTGGACCTGACCCTGGTGAATTGCAGACTCTAGAATCATGGTCCAGTGCTGGTGTTTTTAGAGGCCTCCAGGGGTTGGATGCTTAAGTTTGAATACCGCTGCAGTAAGCATGGTGATGAAGGTAGAGCACACGTTCCTGTCTCTACCTCCATCTGTCTCTGATTTCAGGTGAGTTACATAAATTATACTGCCCTGGGGTTGGCAGGTGACATGGTGGCTAAAGACACTGGACTCCCACATGGCTGATGGTGGTTCAAGTCTGACTATGTCGCTGGATTACCATATAGTCGACCGCAGTTCGAGTCCTGGACTCGGAGGCTTAAACTCATGCCAGCGTGTGTGTGTATGCATGCCCAAGATCCCAAGAGAAGGATAAAAGAGAAAGGAATTGCAGTGTGACCATCTCACCTGGGGGGTGATTTCTCGCTTTCCATCTCTCTGTCTCTCTCTGTCTTTCTGGTGAGCGCACGTGCCCTATAGCAAAAATCTCTAAAAAAAAAAAAAAAAGGTGCATCAGAGACAGAGACAGAAAGCAAGAAATCAGCCCCTTAGGAGAGATGGCCACACCGCAATCTCTTCTCCTCCATTCTCCTCTCAGGATTTTGGGCACTCATGCACACACACCCAGCGTGAGTTTTTTGGTTTGATTTGGTATAGTTTTGGGAGAGGTTTTTGCTATCGGGCACGTGTGCTCACGTGAAAGACAGAGAGAGATCGATAGAAAGCGAGAAATCACTCCCTCCATCTTCTCTCGGGATCTTGGGCACGCATGCACACACACACGCCCAGTGTGAATTTAAGCCACCGGGTCCAGGACTCGAACCGCAGTCAACTACATGGGAGTCCAGCCACGTAACCATTATGCCATCTGCTGGTCCCCACATCTGTTTTATAGTGCTATATGTGGCTCAATGTGTTAATAGGGGCAAATGAAGTAGCTATTTTTTTAAAAAGGTGCAACAGGTAGCATCGTGGTACCCCCACATGGCCAATCACAGCTCAAGTCCCAGACCCAGAAGCTTGAAAATCACGTAAGGCATGTATGCATGCTTGCTCACAATCCCAGGAGAAGAATGAAGGAAGAAGGGATTGTGGTGTGGCCATTCCCCCTGGGAGTGACTTCTCACTTTCCCTCTCACTGTATCTTTGTCTCTCTCTGGCAAGTGCACATGCCCAGTGGCAAAAACCTTAAAAAAAGAAAAAAGAAGAAAGAAAGAAAGAAAGAAAGAAAGAAAGAAAGAAAGAAAGAAAGAAAGAAAGAAAGAAAGAAAGAAGAGAGAGAGAGAAAGAAAGAAAGAGAAAGAAAGAGAGAGAGAGAGAGAAGGAGAGAGAGAAAGAAAGAGAGAGAAAGAAAGAAAAGAAAAAAGAAAGGAAAAAATTCTCTGGTCAAGCTGATGCTGACAGTCAAGGAGACTCCGTTTTGAGAACCACTGAACTAGATGTCATTGTTACTCTCTCCAGCTCCCTTTCTGATGTTTTTTCCAGTCACCTCAGATGCTCTGGAATCACTCTTTCCGCTGACTCAAGTCTCTGTCTCCTCTCCCTCCCCTCTGGCATCAGTTTTGATAGTTGGATTCCCTGTGGCTGGTAACTGGAGCTCCAAGCCCAGCTCTCCACTGAGAGTGGCCCTGGTTTCCACCTGTTTGGGGCACCTGATTGATGGTTCCTTCAACTGCAAGGGCTCCTTTTTAGGCAGCCTTCAGAACCGCCTCCAGTTTTCTTATATAAGCAGGCACCCTTCTCCTAATGTCTGGGAAGCTACAGTTGCCACAGCATTCCCAACACTCTGGCTGTCCACTCGGGTCCCCATCATCAGCATTTCTTGGCTAATATAAATGGTTTTGAGCGCAGAGCCAATTAAGCCTCCAACAAGCTCCTCTAACTCGGCCCTGCTGGCTACAGGAAGATCAGTGTGATGAGCTGAGAATGAGAGGGAAGGTGGCTAGTGATCAGGTCGGAGACATGCAGAAGACAGATTGGACAAGGCTTCAGAGGTCATGGGAAGAGCCTGGACTCTATCCCTAATAGTGGTCAAAGTTTTTTTTAATCATATGTTTTAAATTGTAAAATATAGTATATCTGCATATAGGTACATGTGGGGAATTCAAAAAGTTCATGAAAATAAGATCGAAGTATGAATTTATTTTGATGCAATAAAGTTTTTGAAATCCATGCATAGTTTTTTCATCATACAAAATTTTCACGAACTTTTTGAAGACCCTTTGTATAAAACACACATGTGTGCACATTTATACATATAAATAGTGTGAAAAATTACACAGTAGACAACTGAGGTAACCATGTACATAAGTGGAACATTGCTAGTCACAGCCATCCCTAACAAGAGTGGCATAGTAGTAAAACCTGACAATCTGTGAGGCCAACCCACATGGGACAGTTCCCAGTTCAAGTCTGGAGACCTCCGTGAGTGTGCCCGGCACACATGTGCTCATGATCTGAAGCTGGCTGACCCTGTCAGGATGTGCTGTCTCTCTCACTCATGGAAAACGTTTATTTATTTTTTAAGGTTTTTGTCATCGGGCACATGTGTTCAGAGGGTCTTCCTGCCATTTCTCTGTTGAATTCTTATATGGATATAATCCTCAGTAACAGCAGGAAGCAGGTCATCACCCTTACTTGCATCAGCAAAGGGGTCGAAAGAGTGGAGGTTCTGGATAGCGGACACATGATACGATTCCTTTTCCTCAGTGGAAACGGCCTGCGGAAGACAGCAACGGAAGAAGGCGGGCAGGGGGGACAGAGCGTCGGGAAGCGAGGGGGCTCGAAGGGAGGAGGCTGCTGAGTCCTCGAGTGACTGAGGCCGTAAATAAGTATTTTTAAAGAATTCTTTAATTTACAGACCAGCAGGTAGCATGGTGGTTAAGGGCACTGGACTTCCACATGGCCGACCATGGTTTGAGTCCTAGACCTGGCAGCATGCTTTCTCACTTTCTCTTTTTCATGCTGTCCCTCTCTGGTCGCATTAAAAAATATATACACATAAATAAATAAAGTTAAATAAAATAATTTTTAATTATTTAATTTCATTAAGTGATTTATTTATCATTTGACTGAGTGGAAAAGTGAGAAATCCAGATCTGGGACCCAAACTGTGGTTGGCCATGTGGGAATCCAGTGTCTTAAACACTACGCCCCCTGCCAGCCCCTCCAGTAAATAAATATTAAAACTACTGGGTGGGGACTAGCAGGTGGTGTGGTGGCTAAGGCGCTGGACACTCCCACATGCCTGATCACGGTTCGAGTGCCAGACCTGGTGGCTTGCTTTCTCACTTTCTTTCTGTCTCTCTCTGGTCAAACTAAAATAAATGAATAAATAAATAAAATTAAATACATTATATTTTTAAATGTATCAGGCAAAAGACATTTTTAAAAACAACAACAACAAAACTGGATGAGTTCTGCAAAGTAGCAGGATGCAAGATCAATATATAAAAATCATTCAGGGACCAGCAGATGGCATAGTGATTACGTACTGGACTCCCACATGGCTGACCAAGGTTCCAGTCCCTAGTGACTTGAAACTCACGCTGAGCCCATATGCATGTGTGCCCAAAATCCTGAGGGGAGAATGGAAGAGAAGGGATTGCAACGTGGTCATCCCTCCTGGGGGGGTGGGGAGGAGTGATTCCTTGCTTTCGGTTCCTCTGTCTCTTTTTGTCTCTCTGGTGAGCACATGCGACCTATAGCAAAGATCTCTCTTAAAAATTAAAAAATTGTATTGTCTATAAATTCCAATGGACAATCTGAAAATGAAAGAAAACGATTCCATTTATAATAGTATAAAAACAGGGACCAGAAGTTGGCATAATGGCTATGTTGCTGGACTCCCACGTAGTCGACCAAAGTTCAAGTCCTGAAACCGATGGCTTAAACTCACACTGGGTGCATGTGCGTGCATGCCCACAATCCCGAGAGAATAGAGGAGAAGAGTTTGTGGCGTGGCCATCCCCACGGGGGGTGACTTCTCGCTGCTTTCTGTCTCTCTGTCTCTCTCTATAGCAAAAACCTCTAAAAAAGAAAAAAAATATATATATATAAAATAGTATAAAAACGATAAAAAATTAGGAATAAATTTAACAAAGAGTGCAATAAAAATACTCTTAAAAAAAAATACAAACCATTGTTGAGAGTCCGCTGGGAAGCAAGCAGAAGAGCTGAGTTAGGACTATTTCTCCCAGAGGGGGCAGCAAGAGAGAATTAGCCATGTCAACTCTCATCAGAAAAGTGATCAGCACCGCAAAAGCCCGAGGGGCCATTGATCCCTACAGTCAAGCTGTGGTAGTGGACAGGACCGTTTACATTTCAGGACAGCTGGGCATAAACCCTTCAAGTGGATAGCTTGTGCCAGGAGGAGTGACGGAAGAAGCTAAGCTCTTATAAACATGGGCGAGATTCTGAAAGTGGCCGGCTGTGACTGCAGTAATGTGGTGAAAACAACTGTTTTGCTGGCTGACATCAATGACTTTGGTACTGTCAACGAAATCTACAAACAATATTTCAAGAGTAGCTTTCCTGCTAGAGCTGCTTACCAGGTTGCTGCTTTGCCCAAAGGAGGACGAGTTGAAATTGAAGCAATAGCCGTCCAAGGACCACTCACAACCACATGACTATAAGTGGGCCAGTGTTGTTTAGCTTAGAACTTTCATTATATTTTTAAACTAACATCTTAATTTTTTATAATTGATAAAAGTATAAGTTTGAGTAAAGTGTCTGAAGTTATTACAGAATGCATATAATAAAGAGAGCTGAATGTGATTGAAGATTTGTTACTAATGTTCTAAATTACACTTAATGTACACCCGTATTACTAACTGTAGGAGAAGAGAAAGAGAAATGACATATTTACTCAAATAAAAAAAGCAAAGGGAAATAACATGCAGGAAAGAAGAGTTTATTGTTCCTGAGAAATAATCAAGAGCATATCCAATTCAGTTAAATCGTGTTTACTTACTGATGTGAAATATGTAATTCTCATGTTAGATATGTGATTCTACTTGTACTGAGTATAATTGAAGTATTTAAATTTGAATGGTAAAAATATAGGAGAAGAATATGGACCAAAATTTTGTATAAATAATATTTTTCTAATGGAAATTAAATATATATAAAAATTTTTAAAAAACCATTATTGAAAGAAGATCTAAACAAGTAGAAAAAAATTCCTCATCTATGGATTGAGAGACTCAATGTTGTTAAAATGGCAATACTCACTAAATTGATCTGCAATGCAAATTCAGTGTGATCTCTATCAGAATCCTATCTGACTTCTTTGTAGGATCTGGCAAACTGTATCAAAAACTCATATGGAATTGCAGGGGAAATGGCCAAAACAATCTTGAAAAAGAGCCAAGTAAGAGTAAGACAACAATATCCTGGGCCAGCAGATGATATGATGGTTAAGGCTCTGGACTCCCACATGGCCAACCAGTTCAAGTCCCAGACCTGGCGACTTGCTTTCTCACTTTCCTTCTCTCTCTCTCCTTGTCTCTCTGGTCAGCTTTAAAAAAATAATAATAATAAATATAATAAATATTTCTTTAAAAAAAAGTCTCAAAACTTTGCTTGTAGTAAATTTCAAAACTTACTACAAGACAATGGTGTTCTCTAAGCCACAGAGCAGACTACACGGTTCAAGTCCCAGACCCGGTGACTTGAAAAACACTCTGGGCACATGTGAGTATGTGCCCAAAATCCAGAAAGAGTGGAGGAGAAGGGAATGGGTTATGGCCACCCCCACCCCAGAAGGTGATTTATCACTTTCCCTCTCTCAGGGAGTGTAGCAATTTTTGAAAAAAAAAAAAATTAAACAGACTATGGAGTTGTGTGGAAAAGACCTGGAACATAAGAAGATATTTAAAAGCCAGGAGACAAAATTATTAGTCCCAATTTGCCCACAATTGTGTAAAGACTCCATCTGTCGGAAGTCACAACAAAGGTCAGTGCTGTCCATGGTCCCTCAGCCAAGGTAACCTGGGGAGAGGTACTGGTCTAGGCTGCTGGGGTCTTCATCCCCAGGTAAGGCATACAATTGCACAAATTCATCCATGTCATAGGGAATGGAGACCCAAAGAGGATCAGAAGCCTCCAGACATATCTGTTCAATATCATAAGGCTGAGAATTCCGTGATGAATTCCTCAAAGAGGCATCAGCCCCTTCAGGTGACTTGATAGCAGAAGGTTCAGAAGGATCATGGTCATTGGCATCTGAAACTCCTGGGCTCACTGGAGGAGTGTTTGCAGCAGTTCTGAGTATGGGGGTTCCCTCCATCTGATCAGGTGCTCCTGGTGGCAGACTTGCCTGCGTTTGTTGCTGCTGCTGCTTCCTCTTGGCTCGCTGATTCTTAAACCAAATCTGAGGAAGAAGGAAGTGAGCAGGTTTTTTAAACGGAATGCCAGACCTCTAGCACAGAAGGTGAGCCCTGTGTTTAGGGCGCCAGATCCAACATGGCCAAGCATGGTTTGAATCCTGGCCCCAGCAGCTTGAAAAATACACAGGGCGCATGTGCAAGCGAGCAAAATCCCAAGGAGATGGAGAAAAAATTGCAATGTGACCATGCCCAAATGGGAGGTGCTTCCTCTCTTCCTTCTCTCTCAATCTCTCTGGTGAGCACATGTGCCATCAGGCAATAAAAAATAAAGTAGTGGGACCAGCAGTTAGCGTAATGGCTATGTCGCTGGACTCCCATGTAGTCGACCGCGGTTTGCGTCTTGGACCTGGTGGCTTAAACTCACGCCGGGCACGTGTGCGTGCGTGCCCAAGATCCCGAAAGGAGAACAGAGGAGAAGGGATTGCGGCGTCGCCATCCCCCCTGGGGGGTGATTTCTCGCTTTCTGTCTCTCTGTCTCTCTGTCTGGCGAGCGCACGCACCCTATAGCAAAAACCTCTCCAAAAAAATAAATAAATGAAAATGAATAAATAAAGTAGTAATTTTATTAAAAGGGAGGGGAATTCTTATGTTCCTCAAAAATTAGGAGTTTTTCATTGCGAGAAAGCTAATCTCACATCTCTTCATGTTTATCTGAACAAGGACATTCCTCTGTTATTCTGAGTTCCAGAGGGCAAAGGGATAGATTGTACTTTCAATGTGTAGAATAGGATATAGCACTCACACCCTAGTTCAGGAAGTACAATGTAAAGGGTAGAGTATGTACCAGTGGTGTCTCTGGGTTCTCAGAGAAAGTACTCTGAAGTCTGAGAATTTGGGGTGGGATTGGGGTTTGGGATGTCTTCAGGGTTCATCCAGGAGTTGTGCCCTGAATTCTCTGTGGGAATTTAGTTGCAAGGCAGCTGGATGATGTCCTAATAAAGGAGAACCTAAAAATAAAGAGAAAAGACCCACATGGCAATATCTGATATCCAGCCTCAGAGAGTCCTATGTAGCATTGTGGGTCTGGAATCAGAAAAGCCTGGGTTCTCCTGTTTTGCTATGTGATGTACACCTAGGCCAAGTACCAATGTTGGCTATTGCAAGGGATTGTTTATTCTTCCAGTATGCAAATCTTGGAGAATAGAAGGGAGATCATTTTATTTTGTGAAGTCAGTAGGTGCGGTGTCCAGGGTAGTAAATCCTGTTAAGTTCAAATTTATGATTAGGTGACAAGTTGACATTGAAATTATCCTGTTCCCTGATCAAAAATGAATAAAGGCTTGGGACCAGCAGTTAGCGTAATGACTATGTCGCTGAACTCCCATGTAGCCGACCACAGTTCGAGTCCCAGACCCAGTGGCTTAAACTCATGCCGGGCGCGTGTGCATGCGTGCCCAAGATCCCGAGAGGAGAATGGAGGAGAAGGGATTGCAGCATGGCCATCCCCCGGGGGTGATTTCTCGCTTTCTATCTCTCTGTCTCTCTTTCTGCTGAGTGCACACACCCTATAGCAAAAACCTCTCCAAATAAATAAATAAATAAAGGCTTTAAGAAAGAAAGAAAAGAAAAGCCTGGGTTCAAATTCCAGCTGATCCTTCGAAGATAGTTCCTCTGTGTGAGCTTTAGAGTTCCTCAGTTAAGTAAATGGTCAGAATAAAAACATAAAGTGGTTTTTTTTTTTTTAAAGAATTATTTTTTATTTAACTTTATTTATTATTATATCATTATTATTTTTCGGTTTGATCAGAGAGAGACAGAGAGAGAGATAGAGGAAGTGAGAAAGCAAGCCACCAGGTCTGAGACTTGAACCGTGGTCAGCCATGTGGGAGTCCAGCCCCTTTAACCACCACGCCACCTGCCGGCCCCAAGTGGTTTTATGTTTTTATGGCCAGCAGGAGGTATGTGGTTAAGCCACATGACAAACTGTGGCTCAAGTCCTAAACCCAGTGACTTAACGATCACACCAGGTGCATGTGCACACGTACCCAAAATCCTGAGAGGAGAAGGAAGAGAAGGGATTGCAGTGTGATTCTCCTGTAAGAGAGAGTTGCCTTCTCATTTTCTCTCTCTGTCTCTCTAGTGAGTGCACACATGCTATGGCAAAAAAAAAAAAAAAAAAAAAAAAAAAAAAAAAATTAAATATAAAAACAAAGTGCTTACTACCTGTCCTTGCACATATCAATTGTTAATAAACAGGAATTGTGATAATAATTAAAAGTGTGTATGGAAGCTTGGGTCAGGTATGCTACCTAGAGATACACTCAGGACTGACCTTTACCACTGACTCATCGAGATAGAGTGTTGAAGCCAGTTCCTCTGTGGTAGTCCAATCTGGGTACATGGTCTTGTTGAACACATCTCTCAAAACTCTGCATTGTTCAGGGTTAAACCTTGTGCGGCATCGGCGATGTCTCTTTGGATTTACTGTAAAGGAAAACAGAAAAAGCTTGCATTAAAACATAGCTGAGTAGAGCCAGCAGGTGGAGTGGTGGGTAAGGCACTGGACTCCCATATGACTGGCCATGGTTCAAGTCCCAGAACTGGTAGCTGACTTTCTCACTTTCCCTCTCTCTCTCTCTCTCTCTCTCCTCTCTCTCCTCTCTCTCACACATGTGTCCTGTAGCAAATTCAAAAATAATGAATAAAATTAATTAAATTCTATTAAAAAATGTAGCTGAGGGGGCCAGCAGGTGATGTGGTGGTGCTGGACTTCCATGTGTGCAACTATGGTTCAAGTCCCAGACCTGGCAGCTTGCTTTCTTACTTTCCTGCTCTCTCTCTCTGGTGAGCACATGTGCCCTATAGCAAGTTAAAAGTGATTCAAGTCCTGGACCTAGCAGCTTTCTCTCTCTCTCTCTCTCTCTCTCTCTCTCTCTCTCTCTCTCTCTCTCTCTCTCTCTCTGGTATGTCCCCTATAAGAAGCTTTAAAATAATGATAATGATAATAATAACAATAATAATAAGTAATTCTTTTTTTAAATGCATCGATTTCTTTTTTTTCATTTTATTTATTCATTCATTTTATTTTAATTTGATCAGAGAGAGACACAGAGAGAGAGAGAAAGTGAGAAAGCAAGTCACCAGACCCAGGACTTGAACCATGGTCAGCCATGTGGGAGTGTCCAGCACCTTAACCACCACACCACCTGCTGGCCCCGTTAATAATAAATAATTCTGTGGGGAAAAAATTAGCTGATTGTGTGAACGTTGAGGGGGCTGGATCTCACATAGCTGACACAAGGTTCGAATTCCAGACCCAGCAACTTGAAAATCACGCCAGGTGCATGTTCATGCACACCCAAAATCCTGCAAGGAAAATGGAGAAGGGATCGCAATGTGGCCAGCCTCCGGGTTATGGGGGTTATTTCTCACTGTCTCTGTTTCTGTCTCTCCAGCAAGTACACATGTCCTACAGCAAATTAAAAACAAATAAATAGCTAAAGGTAAACTTACCTGAGCTTAGTCACAGAATCACGAGTGTAATCTAAACAACTGACTAGCAGAATCCACTTCTCACCATCCTGCTGGGAATATTCTGTACCCCCAGAAAATCAATAACAACATCCACTGGACAGAACACATTTCTAAGTCACAAATGGGAAAAGCTTGTTTTCGGGGCCTCACTCTACCACCCTAGAGAAGGTTCCATCAAGCTCTGCATAACTTTGGGCACTATTTCAACTTCCTAGTAATTGGGGGCATCTTTCTATTTATGTGAAATTCAATTTCCCTAACTGGAAAATTATTCAAGTCTAGTTTAAAGGCAAGTAACTATCCACCTTTTCTAGAGAATTCTGCTGGAAACTCATAGCCCAGGAAAATGAACTAGACTAGTAGAAGGTACCTAGGTGTCTTTGGGTTCACACAGGATAATGACATGATATTGACACTCTGAGACTTTATTACCCTAATCAGTCATAGACTCAGTGGCACTGCTGTTGGTTGGCCTGTGAGACCCTGAAGATACTGACCTGGCCATTTATTAAAGAGGTCAGTGATATGAACAGATATGAAACTTAGTGACTGGAAAATGAATGACTCCCTCCATTACTAGCTCTGTGACTATACTTAGATTTTGTATTGCTGCAGTTGGAGTTTTGTTTTTTGTTTTTTCAAATTTACTAGAGGGAGACAGAAAGTGAGAAAGCACACCCAGACTAGGATGGCCATGCTACAATCCCTTCTCTTTCATTTCTCCTTTCAAGATGTTGGATGTGCAAACACACATACCCAGAATATTTTTCAAGCTACTGGGTCCAGGACTCAAACCATGCCATCAGTCATGGAGGATCTAACCACCTTTACCATGCCACCAGCTGGCCTGCTACATTTACATTCTTTGCTTCAATTTTTCTGTCACTTGAATAATCCCTGACAGTTCACTCCCTTTAGAGAAGATGCAAGTGTCCAAAGAAGCAAGTATGTTAATTACAGGCCCTGTGCAAAATGAGAGTTTCTGCTATTGTTTAAAATGTAGTTAAGAAGGGACCAGCAGTTGGTATAATGGCTATGTCACTGGACTCCCATGTAGTCGACCATGGTTTGAGTCCCGGACCTGGTGGCTTAAAATGTAATTAAGAACTTATCACCAGGGGCCGGCATGGTGGCTAAGAGCCCTGGATTCCCACATAGCCAACTACAGTTCAAGACCCAGACCTGGTGGCTTGCTTTCTCACTCCCCCCCCCCCCACTCTGTCCCTCTCTGGTAAAATTAAAATAAAGTTAAATAAAATAATTCTTTAAAAAAGAACTTAGCACAAGTAAAAACAGGTCTCTTGTTCATTCACTGTATACAGAATGTTCTACTTCCCAGGAGGTCTTTACTCCTCATACAAACACACACAGAGGAAAAAGTCAGTGTTTTGTCTAACCACCCCACAGTGAAGACAACTGATTAAGGCAAAGATGTCTCTTAGCTTTACAACAAGTGTTTAAATACAAAGAGAAAGAAAAAAATTATGGAAATTTTAAGAAAATACTCAAACATGAGGAAGACAGGGGAAAAAAAAAAAAAAAAACAGTACAGAGACCCAGCCTTGGTGGCACAATCAGCAGCATACCAAACTACAATACTGGAAGTCACATGGGTGACTAATGGTTTGGATCCCTGACCTGGTCAACTGAAATGTGCCAGGCACGTGCACACGTGTGCCCATGATCTGAGTGATCTGGAGGGCTTGGGAAGGGGGATAGGAGACTATGGAAGGTGTTTCTTTCTCTGTCTCTCTCCCACACATGTGCTCTCTATCATGAATAAAATAATTTTTTTGAAAAAGGAAAGACAGAAAGAGAGGCAGAGACACAGACAAAGAGAAAAAAAGGACAGCAGCAACTTAATAGAGCTGGGTGGGTTTTTTTTTTTTTTTTTTTTGGTGGGGGGAGTGGGTTGGGTTTTTGTTGTTGTTGTTATAGAGTGCATACACTTGCAGAGAGGTAATGAGAGGGAAAGTGAGACATCATCCCAGAGTAAGGATGGCCATGCTACAATCCCTTCTCCTCCATTCTCCTCTTGGGATTTTGGGCATGCACACACACACATCTGGCATGAATTTCAAGCCACCAAGCCTATGACTCAAACCATGAAGCCAGCCATACAGGAGTCTAGTGCCTCAACCACCACTCCATCTGCTGGCCCCCAGAGGTTTTTTTTCTTAAGAAAAGAAATATAAGAAATTTTTAAACTAGAAATTTATATTCTTAGATAATTAAGAAAAGATATTGCACTATACATCAAAAATGTCTGAAAAAGAAGGAAACTCTGATAAGACAACTCTAATTGGAAATTGGTATACATAAATTATTACATAATAATAGAAATGTTGGAAGAGAAAGCTAAGGAAATACTTCAGGAAATAGAATAGACAAAAAATGGTCACAAAGAGTGTAAAGACAGGAAAAGAGAAAAAAAAGACAGGCATGGTAGTTAGGGCACTGGACTCAAACATACCTGACCACAGTTCGAGTCCCGGACCTGGT
Source organism: Tupaia tana (assembly GCA_026018925.1). NCBI lineage: Eukaryota > Metazoa > Chordata > Mammalia > Scandentia > Tupaiidae > Tupaia > Tupaia tana. Next base: position 53,263,536 of record JAKSZU010000018.1, on the reverse strand, counting down.
GGCTTGCTTTCTCACTTTCTCTCTCTCTCTCTGGTGAGCACGTGTGTCCTGTAGCAAATTAAAAAATTATAATGGGGCCAGCAGGTGGCGTGGTGGTTAAGGGTGCTGGACTCCCACATGGCTGACAATTGTTCAAGTCCCGAAACTGGCGGCTTGCTTTCTCACTTTCCTTCTCTCTCTCGCTCACTCTGTCCCTCTCTGGTCAAATTTAAATAAATAAATAAATAAATAAATAAATAAGCAAATAAAGTTAAATAAAATAATTCTTTAAAAAAATTGTAATGATGGGACCAGCAGTTAGCGTAATGGCTATGTCGCTGGACTCCCATGTAGTCGACTGCAGTTCGAGTCCCGGACCCGGCGGCTTAAACTCACGCCGGGCGCATGTGCGTGCGTGCCCAAGATCCCGAGAGGAGAATGGAGGAGAAGGAATTGCGGCATGGCCATCCCCCCTGGGGGGTGATTTCTCGCTTTCTATCTCTCTGTCTCTCTCTGTCTGTCTGGTGAGCGCACGCGCCCTATAGCGAAAACCTCTGCCAAAACAAAAAAATTAAATTAAATTAAAAAATAAAAATAAAAAATTATAATGATGATAAATAAAATAAAATAATCTCCTTAAAAATATATACAAAAATAAAGTTCTGATTAAGAGTGTTCAATATTTGACTACAAATACTAGCAATATTTATGTAACAAAAAAGTATATTTGACTAAGAAATGTTCCAGAGAATAGTATAAAAGTATTATAAAATAAATAGTTGAAGATTTTAAAAATGAAAATCTCTAGATTGAGGTTGTTCAGTGTCAGTAAGTTAACAAAAATGTTGTCACTGCAAAATACCAGAATACCAGGAATATATAGAAACCTTGAAAAGCCTTTATAGGAAAATAGTATTTTCATTAAAAGACATGATAATTAGGATTCTATTTGTCTTCAGAAAAATAAGTCCACACATTAGAAAACAATAAATGAAGGGTGATAATATTAGGGAAATTATTTTCGATCTAAAATTCTATTCACAACTGTCTTAGTCCATTTTGCACTGCTATAAAATATTTTTTAAAGAAGGCAATAAACCAAGAATGATAATATTATTTGTGAAATATTTTTTAAAGAATTTTTAAGTTTAATTTTATTTATTCATTCATTTATTTTAATGTGACCAGAGAGAGACACACATATACAGAGTGAGAGAGAGGGAAAGTGAGAAAGCAAGCCACTAGGTCCGGGACTCAAACCATGGTCGGCCATGTGGGACTGTCCAGTACCTTAACCACCACACCACCTACTGGTCCCCATGAAACATTTTTCTGCCCAGAATTCTATCTGCAGCTGTCACAGTCTGTTCTGTACTGCTACAACAGAATACCTGAAATGGGGTAATTTTAAATGAATGGAAACTTATTTTCTCATGGTTCTAGTGGAACCCTCATGTCCTAATGACCTCTTAAAGGTCCCACCTTATAATACTGTTGCAATCAAACTTCAGCTTGATTTTAGAGGGGACGAACATTCAGACCGTACTAGCAGCCAAATTTACCCTTCAATGTGAGGAAAGAGTAAGAAAGGTTTTAGATACTCATGGACGCAAACTGACCGTCTATGTATGCTTTTTTTTGGTCGTAGGTGCATGCACTCGTCAGAAAGGAGAGAGACAGAGAGATACAGAGGGAAAGTGAGAAATCATCCTCTGGGGGAGGATGGCCACACTGTAATCCCTTCTCCATTCTCCCCCTGGGATTTTGGGCACATATGCACACACGTCCAGCATGATTTCAAGCCGCCAGGTCTGGGACTTAAACCAGTCAGCCATGTGGGAGTCCAGCACCTCAACCACTATGCTACCTGCTGACCCCTGTATATCTCAAAATAACTACAAGAAAGGATCTTGAATGTTCCCCCTACAAAGAAAGGAAAATTAAAAAGGAAAAATATTTGAATAGTAAATATGCTAATTACTTTAATTTTTGCTATAGGGCAAGTGCGCTTGCCAGAAAGCGAGAAATCACCCCCTGGGGGGATGGCCATGCCATAATCCCTCTCCTCCATTCTCCTTTCAGGATTTTGGATGCGCACACACATGCACCTGGTTTTTCAAGCCTCCAGCTCTAGGACTCAAACCGTGGTTGGCCATGTGGGTGTCCAGCAACATAACCATTACGTCATTTGCTGGTCCCTTAATATGTCAACTTAGGAATTTTAAGAAGTTGTGAACCTGACAAAGAAAAAGGGAAAATTCCTGGGGACCAGCAGGTGGTGTGATGGTTAAGGTACTGAATCCCAGTTATGCAGTTCGAGTCCTAGACCTGGCAGCTTGAAAACCACACAGGGCACATGTTCATGCATACCAAAAATACAAACAAAAGAATGGAAGAGAAAGGATTGCAACATAGTCCTCCTGGGGGTCATTTCTCACTTTCCCTCCCTCTGTCTCTCTCAGGTGATCTAAGCAATTTATAGAAAAGAAAAAAAAAAAAAGAAAAGAAAAGAAAAGAAAGAAAGAAAGGAAAGGAAAAGGGAAATTTGTGTGAAACAAAAGTGGATATCCACAAAGGAACAGGAAATGGAAGCTATCACAACAGGCGTAGAAAGCAGTTTGGGCAAGTTCAAGGAGGACGTAAGCAGTACAGAGGAGAAGTTAAGCAAAGCTAATTGGAGGTCACTGTTTTGGACTAGCCTCATGCACTAGGTCCAACAGACCAGAACAAACCAGAATGGAGTCACTTGTACTAAGCACCTGTCAAAATGAACATTGAAATGGGCCAGTTTAAGCAAAATAAAAATAAAAATTTTAAAAAAAACAGTCAATTTGATTCAATATAACAAGGAAATCCCATTTATTAAGTTAACTTTTAATTGACCATTCTGCTTTTTGTTCTTTGTTTCTGCTTTCTTCAGCCCTGTCTCTAAAACTAACCTCTCTACTAAGCTCCTCAAAACATAAAAATGAAATTTTATAGAATGAGATGTTCACCAATTCTTAGAATCTTAAATAAAAGCCAGCAATATCTTTAATTAAAATGTGCTGTAGTTTTGACAGTCAGGAAAAAATTGATTTAATTAAATATCTTATGGGTTTGAGTATTGGGGGGAATATGCTGAACATACCATGGGCAGTTGGTAAACTACGAAGCTGAAAATTTAAAAAGTGATACCTTGAGTATAGGAGAAAAAAAAACTTTTTCATATTTTGAATTAGGAAGTTTATGTTCAATGATTCATTCTGGTATTGACTGATGCAAAGTAAACAATATTTACAACATCTGATTAAAATAAGTTGGTGCTGATTAAATCAAATCATTCCTATATCTGTGTTATAAGTTGTGTTTCTGTGAAGGAACTAAAGATATGGCTTTGAGTTTAAAGTCATTATCCACCAACAAGAGAGGTTAATATAACAATGGTTAAATTTTTTGGAGAGGTTTTGCTATTAGGCGTGTGCGTTCACCAGAAAGACAGAGAGAGACAGAGACAGAAAGCAAAAATCAACCCCCAGGGGGGATGGCCACACCGTAATCCCTTCTCCTCCATTCTCTCGGGATGCTGGGCACACACGCACAAGCACCTCGTATGAGTTTAAGCCACCAGGTCTGGGACTCGAACTGTGGTCGACTACATGGAAGTCCAGCGACAGCCATTACACCAACTGCTGGTCCCAGATTAATTATATTTTTATAAGCTTACTATTTAAAAGTACGGGACATGTACCAGAAAAGCTAGTACAATATTTCATAAGTGAGCAAGTTGATGCACAAATTTTCTATTATCGAAATGAAATTATTTTGAAAAATTTTGAAAGATACAAGGAGAGAAGAAGCCAAATAGAAATACACAACACACCTCCTCTCTACAAAGATGAAAGGATAAAAATCTACTCTTTGACCAGAGGAGCAAAGAGAAAACACTGGAATACAACAAAGCAAAGAGAAACCACTGACAGACACCTGGTACGGGAGCGTAAAGAAGGAGAAAGAATTCCAGGTCTGGAGTGTATGGAACCACGGGGAGCTCCCAGCTGCAGGGAAGAGATAAGTAGCACAGCTCCCCCAGCCCCCAGCTCCACCTGAGATGTCTATAGTCCTGGTTGTAGGAGAGCCACAAAGTCATCACAAATCATGAACGTGGGATGCCGAGTTTCCCAGAGTCTTTGCTAACCCAGAAATAGAACACACTCTGGATGACCCCCTCCTCCATAGAACCCAAGCAGATTCACAACCAAAGTACAACCTGTCCTGGGGGTCCACAGAGGCTGGACCCCCACATTCCTGAGTTCTTGCTGTCACCCCAGGGAACCCACACAAAGGGAGACAGACCAGACCAGCAGCCAAACCCAGGAATTCAATTCAGCAGTGACTGCAGTACATGAGTCCTGGCTGCACCTTGCAATCAGTAACAAATGGTACAATCTAGTGGGGACGATAAAGAACTGCACACTCTCCCCTCAGATACTGAGGCTACCACACTCCTGAGCTACCACACTCAGGACTAAAGAGTTCCAGAAAACCCTGGACACTCCCTCAAGAGATCAAGGATTCTTGACACCACCAGCCCCTGTGGGGCCCACACAGTCCTGCCCATTAGCCCAGTACAGCTTCCCTGCACTATATGGGTACTCACAGCCACCAGACCCTGCTAACCCACACCCAGAAGACTCAGAGAGCTCTGCCATAATTGGAAAGGTGAGAGTTAAACTATCCTGTGTGCAGATGACATGATCATACACATACATAGAAAATCTAAAGAATGAATTGAGAAAAGTTGCAGGATATAAAATTAATCATACAAAAAACCAACAACAAAGTATTAATAGCTGAAAAAGAAACCAAGAAAGCAATCCCATTTACAGTAACTACAAAAAGTAATAAAATATGGGGTCGGCAGGTGGCATGGTGGTTAAGGGTGCTCGACTGCCACGTGGCCGACCGAGGTTCAAGTCTGGGACCTGGTGGCTTGCTTTCTCACTTTGTCTCTCTCTGTCCCTCTCTGGTCAAATTAAAATAAATAAATACATAAATAAAGTTCAATAAAATAAGTCTTTTTAAAAAAGTAATAAAATATCTAGGAATAAAGTTTTATTTTATTTAACTTTATTTATTTATTTTATTTGACCAGAGAGGGACAGAGCAAGAGCGAGAGCAAGAGAGAGAGAGAGAAAGAAAGGGAAAGTGAGAAAGCAAGCCACTGGGTCCAGGACTTGAACTGCAGTTGGCCATGTGGGGATCCAGCATCCTTAACCACATGCCACCTGCCAACCCCTCTAGGAATAAATTTAACCAAAGTGGTGAAAGATCTCTACAGTGAAAACTATAAAACCTTGATAAAAGAGGGACCAGCAGTTAGCGTAATAGGTATGTTGCTGGACTCCCATGTAGTCCACCACAGTTTGCATCCTGGACCCGGTAGCTTAAACTCACGCTGGGTGTGTGTGCGTTCGTGCCCAAGATCCCAAGAGGAGAATGGAGGAGAAGGGATTGTGGCGTGGCCATCCCCTCTGGGGGGTGATTTCTCGCTTTCTGTCTGTCTCTCTCTGCCTTTCTGCCAAGCACACATGCCCTATAGCAAAAACCTCTCAAAAAAAAAAAATTGGTAAAAGAAGTTGAAGACACCGAAAAATGTAAAGACATCCCATTTCATGGATTAGAAGAATCAATATTGTCAGTAGATGGTGTAGTGGTTATGTCACTGGATTCCCACATGGCCGATTGCAGTTTGAGTCCTGGACCTGGTGGCTTCAAAATCACACAGACACGTGTGCATATCTGCCCAAGATCCAAAGAGAATGAAGAAGGGATTGAAGCATGGCCATTTCTCCTGGGGGGTGATTTCTTAAAAATATATATATACATAGACTCATAGAATACCCCAAATAGCCAAAGGAACTCTGTGCAAAAGGAACAAAGTTGGAGTTATCCTGCTTCCTGACTTCAAAATATATTGTGGGGCCAAGACAACCAAAACCACATGGAACTGAACGAAAACAGACACATAGACCAGTGGAACAGAATAGAGATTCTGTAAAGAAATCTATAAACATACAGCCAACTGAATTTTGACAAAGGTTCAAAGAACATTAAGTGGGAAAGGATGGTCTCATCAATAAACGGTGCTGGGAAAATTTGCTATCTATACTCAGGACAATATAACAAGGGGCTGACAGGTGGCATGGTGGTTAAAGGCACTGGACTCCCACATGGTTGACTGCGGTTCGAGTCCTGGACTTAGTGGCTTGCTTTCTCACTTTCCCTCTCTCTCTGTATCTCTCTGATCCAACTAGAAAATAATAATAATAGTAATAAAGTTAAATTTTAAAATTATTTTTAAAAAATACTAGACCTTTATCTTTTGCCATAAACAAAAATTAACTCAGAATGAATTAAAGGTTCAAATGTAAGACCCCCAGATCATGAAATTATTAGAAGAAAACATAGGTAAAATGCTTCAGGACATTGGTCTAGGCGGAATGTGGGTTATGGGGTGAAGACCCTGTTGGATTTGCTCCTCTCTCTCAAAATAAACTTCAAAAACCAGAATGATGTTTAAGAGTGAAGAGGCTCAATCACATTGGTTTGAAAAGAAATGGGCCAGGAGATGGTGTAGCTGGACTTATATCGCTGGACTTCCACAAGGACAACCATGGTTTGAGTCCCAGACCAGTGACTTCCAAATCACACTGGGCGTGTGTGCATGCATGCCTAATATCCCGGAATGAGAATGGAGAAGAGACTGCAGCATGGCCATCACCTCCCGGGGTGGGGTATTTATTTCTCATTTTCTCTCTCACTGTCTGTTTCTCACTCTCCAGTGAGCTCAAGTGCTGCCCTAAGGCAAAAAACTCTTTAAAAAAAAAAATGGAAATTGAATCAAAGATCAAGTATTATTTTGTACCCACCAACCAGCTAACATTTAAAAAGAGTGACGATACTAGGCCTTGGAAAGGATATGTAGAAACTAGGGCCTGAAAGTGCACTTTGGTAATGCTACTAGACCCACAGCAGAAAGGCTCTGGGTTCTTGCCTTCAGCTCTCCCTGAGCCTGATGAGCCAGGCCAGTTGAAACTAGGGGTGAATGGGGGATGAAGGCCTTGCTGAGGGTCTCTCTCTTTCTCTCTCTTGCTTTCTCTTGCCTTTTTTCCCTCTCTTTCTCAGAAGTAAATAATTTAAAAAAAAAAAAAAAAAAAAAAACTTGTTGGGGGCCGGCAGGTGGGATGGTGGTTGAGGGCACTGGACTCCCACATGGCTGACCACAGTTCAAGTCCCAGACCTGGTAGCTTACTTTTTTACTTTCCCTCTCTCTCTCACTCTCTCTCTCGCTCTCTCTCTCTCTGTCCCTCTCTGGTCAAATTAAAAAATAAGTAAATAAAGAAAGTTAAATAAAATAACAAAAAAAAAAAGTGCTGGTTGATAGTAGGCCAATAGCAAATTGTTTTTCAAATGGTGCCTACTATTAATATAACCCAGTGGTTCCCAAAACTATCTGGCCGTTGTTGGCAAAGCCCAGGAACTACCAAAACCCCACAACTCTCACTTTGGTCTGTCTACACACAACCCAACCACTCAATTCCCCAGTCTCTCGACTTTTCCCCAGCTTACCTGACATAATATTCTTCAGAAGTCCAAGGACTCAATAAGCTTTGTTACAGAGCTCCTGAGTTTACACTATGTACCCACTGGGCTTAAAGACCTAAAATATAAGTAAAATTTTGATGCAATTAGTTCCCTGCTCTACCCCTCCCTAAAGTCACACCCTCCAATAATCCATTCAATACACGCTAAATGAAAACTTAATCGTTCTATTCCTGGTGCCACGTGGGACACTGGGAATAAAACTAAATCAAGACTGATTCCAGACCTCAAATCTTGTAGGAAAACAAATATTGAACAAACAGAAAATGCTCAAAAATTTCACTCAGGACCAATGAGTAAATTACAGAATATTGAGGGAAAGAAAGTTGGCAAGAAGACTCAAATCAAAAGGAGAACCCCTGACTATGAGTGGCCCCTGTTGAGATCTGGGATGGAGCAGGGAGACCTGGGAGGGCTCTGGGGCAGGAGCTTGAGGAAATAGGGGGCAAGCTCCTCATGGATCCAGCCTGCCAGACCTTCCCCAGTAGAGAGAGAAGCAGATGACCGTGAAGATCTTGGCAGACTTAAATTATAAAGGACCCTGTAACTTATGTTAAGGAGTTTGGTTTGGGAGCAGGCAAGAGCCCTTGAAGAATTTTAAGCTAAAGAGTTTAACATGGGCTGTTTTTTTGTTTTTGTTTTTGGTTTTTTTTTATGTTTTGTTTTGTTTTTCTCTGCTAGAGGGCGTGTGCACTCACCTCCTCTGGAAAGAGAGAAGGCGGGAGGAAAGAAGCAAGTGAGAAAGTGTTCCCCAGGGGGAATGACCACACTGCAATCCCTTCTCCATTCTCTTCTTGGGATTTTGGGCACACATGCACACGTGCATAGCATGATTTTCAAGCCACCAGGTTCAGGATTCAGATCTCACTACCATGCCACATCTTGGCCCCCACATCAACTTTTTTTATTTTTGGAGCAAATAGTTTTTAACGTTTTGGGTTGTTATTTTTCTTTTACAAACACACTGGAAAATCATGCGATGCTGCCAGCATTAGATGCAATCCTGGGCCACAAGTCTGCACACTCCTTTGCCACTGGTCCCATGATGGCAGAACCTTTCATTTCACCTTTATTGTTTACTATGACCCCTGCATTATCTTCGAAATAAAGAAATACACCATCTTTTCTCTGGTATGACTTTTGTTGTCGAATTACCACTGCTGGATGCACTTTCTTCCTGAGCTCTGGTTTGCCTTTCTTGACAGTGGCCATCACCATGTCACCCACGCCAGCAGCAGGAAGCCTGTTCAGCTATCCCTTGATCCCCTTCACAGAGATGATATACAGGTTTTTGGCTCCTGTGTTGTCAGCAAAGTTGATCACAGCGCCTACTGGAAGACCCAGGGAAATCCAGAACTTTGCCCCAGAGGACCCACCACGTCCTCGCTTCAACATCTTGAATGCCGGGAAAAGACCCAACTTTTAATCACTTTGCCAATCTGTAACTATGTTCTAGATCACTATTGAATATATCTTCTACCCATTACTTGTTCAATCTGTTAGTGTGTTCTAGGTCACCAACGTACTAATTTCTAGGAGGATCAGCAGGTAGCATTGTGGTTACTTCACTAGACTCCTACATGGCCAACCATGGTTTGAGTCCCAGACCCGGCAACTTGAAACTCATGCCAGATGCATGTGCATGCATGCCCAAAATCCTAAGAGGAGACTGGAGGAGAAGGGATTGCAGTGTGGTCATCCTCCCCTGGGGGGTGATTTTTGCTTCTGTCTCTGTCTTTCTGGTTAGCACACACACCCTATAGCAAAAGTCTCTCTTAAAAAGAAAAATTTCTAAGGGCCAGAAGGTGGCTTGGTGGTTAAGGAGTTGGACTCCCACATGATCAACTGCAGTGCAAGTCCTGGACCTGGCGCAGCTTGCTTTCTCATTCTCTCTCTCTCTCTCTCTCTCTCTCTCTCTCTCTCTCTCTCTGTTTCTCTGGTGAGTACACATGCCCTATAGCAAGTTTTAAGAGTAGTAATAAATTGATGGGACCAGTAGATTGCATAATGGCTATATTGCTGGACTCCCAAGTAGTCAATCGCGGTTCGAGTCCCGGACCGGGTAGCTTAAACTCACACCCGCGCCTGTGCATGCATGCCCAAGATTCTGAGAGGAGAATGGAGGAGAAGGGATTGCAGCATGGCCATCCCCCCTGGGAGTGATTTCTTGCTTTCTTTCTCTCTGTCTCTGTCTTTCTGACGAGCCCACGCACCCTATAACAAAAACTTCTCCAAAAAAAAAAATAATAATAATAAATTGGGACTAGCAGATGGCGTAGTGTTTATATTGCTAGACTCTCGCATAGCCAACCACAGCTTGGGTCCCAGTCTCAGTGGCTTGAAAATCATGCCAGGTGTGAGTGCATGCATGCCCAAGATTCTAGGAGGAGAATGGAGGAGAAGGGATTGTGAAGTAGACCCGCTGGGGGGCGAGGAGGGGTGATTTCTCACTTTCCCTCTCACTGTCTCTGTCTCTCTCTGTGTTGAGCACACACGCCTGATAGAAAAAAACCTCTAAAGAAAAATAATAACAAAATTAAATAATAACAACAAATAAAATTAAATGTTGAAATTCACACAAAGGCATCATTTACGCCATCCCCTTCCTTGCCCTGCCACTAGTCCCAGGTCCAGGTAGTGAAATGTCTTACACAGACAAGTGGCAGAGGCTCTACAAATAGGGCAAAGGAGCCTGGTTTGGGACTGATCTTTATTAGCTCAGCATGAGAAGAAATGAAGGGAGCAGTCCTGGATTTCTGAAAATGGATTCTGATTTACTGCCTTTGATGGAAGACCAAAATCTGGGCAAGGGTGGAGAAGAGTGGTTTGGTTTTGACGATGAACAAGAGGGCATTCCCTCTGTCACTGCAGTCTCTCTACACACCATTGATTGAGCATGTCCAGGACTAAGGAATTAATAAATGTCACCTTTAGAACTTTGTTTCATTTTGTTTTGTTAATTTCTTAGGGTTCATGCACTTGCCAGAGAGAGGAGAGGGAGAAAGCATTCCCTAATGGACTGTGGTCATACTGCAGTACCTTTTTCATTTCTCCAACTTGGCAGGATTTGGGACACACGCACATGCATTTGATGTGTTTCTCAAACTGCCAGACTGAAATTTGAACTGCCATTGGCCATGTGGGATCTGACTCCCATAAACACTAAGCCACCAGGCTGGCCCTGGTTCACCTTTTAATCTTTTGCGTACGTGATATGTAAAATTGATACTGTTTATACTTTCCACATTTCTAGTGAATTAGTGTATGTTTTCAGCCACAGACATTTTTATTTCTTCTGTGTTTTGTCTTATTCATTTATTATTCATTACCTTCTGCATTGTCCTTTCACTATTTTGTGATGCTATAATATGCCACAAATATTATAATTTTTTAATTATAGGTTACAAAATTTTCTCTTACTTTGTCATCATAACAGACACTAGCTTAGCTACCAAAACACTGTTACAGTCATGACAGCCTGTCTGCATTCAGCATTTACTCTCTAAAACTTTCCCGTAACTGTTACACTGACTGAATTTTTCAACCCAACTGAAAATCTTTTTGTTTCATTTTCTCTTTTACTCATGAAACTATTATATAAATAAGTTAAATGGAATTTGGACATATTTCATTACTCGATTCACTGCTGATTTCTGCAAAATACTATCTAGTTGGCCGGGAGTCCTCAAAAAGTTCATGGAAATGGATATCAACAAAAAACTATGCATGGATTTCAATTTTTTTTCATCAAAATAAACTCATACTTTTTATTTATATAGTTACTTGCTAGAGGGCACATGCACTGGCACAGAGGTGGGGGTGGTGAGAAAGTACTCCCCCCATGAGGTGATGATCATACTGTAATCTCTTCTCTTCCATTTCTCCTTTCAGGATTTTTGGGTCCAGTGCTCAAACTGTAGTTGGCCATGTGGGATCTAGCTGCCTTACTCTTACCACTGGCTGGCCCCATACTTTTTATAACATATCTGACCAGGATATAGTTTGCAGGCATTAAAAAGCATAAGACAATGGGACCAGCAGTTAGCGTAATGGCTATGTCACTGGACTCCCATGTAGTCAACCGTGATTCGAGTCCCAGACCCGGTGGCTTAAACTCACGCCAGGCATGTGTGCGTGGGTGCCCAAGATCCCGAAAGGAGAATGGAGGAAAAGGGATCACAGCGTGGCCATCCCCCCTGCAGAGGTGATTTCTCGCTTTCTATCTCTCTTTCTCTATCTTTCTGGAGAGCGCACGTGCCCTATACCAAAAACCTCTAAAAAAAAAAAAAAAGCATAAGACAAGGACAAACAGGTAGGGTGGTGATTAGGGAGCCACACTCCCACATGGTCGACTAAGTTTTGAGTACTGGATCTGGCAGCTTGAAATTCACGCCAGGCACATGTGCATACATGACCAAAATCCCAAGAGGAGAATGGAACAGGGATTGTGGCGTGGCCACTCTCCAGAGGGTGACTTCTCACTTTCTCTCTCTCTGTGTCTCTGGCAAGCACACTCGTCCTAGAGCAACAATCTCTCAAAAAAAAAAAAAAAAAGAAGAAGAAGAAAAGAAAAGAAATGTAAAACGTCTGTTTGAAAAGAGTCCCTACAGAGCAACATGAATTCTACTAAAATTGAACCAAGAATGAACATTAAATTTATGGTAAAGGGGCCAACAGGTGACATGGTGGTTAAAGCACACAGAACTCAAACATGGCTGTCCATGGTTCAAGTCCCAGACCTGGTGGTTTGCTTTCTCTCTCTCTCTCTCTCTCTCTCTCTCTCTCTCTCTCTCACATACATACCCTGTAGCAAATTTTAAAAATAATAATGATAAATAAAATTAAATAAATAATTCTTCAAAAAAATTTATGGTGAAATTTGAGTGGAAAACAGTGAAATCATTGATGCTTTATGAAAAGTTTATGAGAACAGAGCCAGCAGGTGGTATAGTGGTTTCTGAACTTCCACATGGCTAATTGTGGTTCGCGTCCTAAACCCAGTGGTTTGACAATCACACTGAGGGGACCAGCAGTTAGCGTAATGGTATGTCACTGGACTCCTATGTAGTCGACTGCGGTTCGCGTCCCGGACCCGGTGGCTTGCAACTCACACCGGGAACGTGTGTGTGCGTGCCCAAGATCCCAAGAGGAAGGGATTGCAGCGTGGCCATCCCCCCTGGGGAGCGATTTCTCGCTTTCTGTCTCTCTGTCTCTCTCTGCCTGTCTGGCGAACGCACGTGCCCTATAGCAAAAACCTCTCAAAAAAAAGAAAAAAGAAAGAAAGAAAATCACACTGAGTGTGTGTGTGTGTGCATGTCCAAAATCACGGGAAGTGAATAGAGAAGGGATTGTGATGTGGTTATCCCCTACATGGCCACCCCCCTGAGGGGTGATTTCTCACTTTCCCTCTTGCTTTCTGTCTCTTTCTCTCTCTCTCTCCCTGGAGAGCACATAAGCCCTAAGTCAAAAACCTCAAAAAAATTTAAAAAAAGAGAGAGAGAGGGAACCAGCAGTTAGCGTAATGGCTATGTCGCTGGACTCCCACGTAGTCTACGGCAGTTCGTGTCCCGGACCCGGTGGCTTAAAACTTACGCTGGGCGCGTGTGCGTGCGTGCCCAAGATCCCGAGAGGAGAATGGAGGAGAAGGGATTGCGGCGTGACCATCCCCCCTGGGGGGTGATTTCTTACTTTCTGTCTCTATGTCTCTCTCTGTCTGTCTGGCGAGCGCTCGCGCCCTATAGCGAAAAAAACCTCTCAAAAAAAAAAAAAAAAAAAAAAAAAGAGAGAGAGAGAAAGAAGAAAAAAAAAGGGGGGGGGGAATCTGCATAACAAGAAGCATGTTTGCTAGGATCTGAGGTATGATTCATTTTTGTTTTTTGCTATACGGCATGTACATTCACCAGAGACACACAGAGAGAGAGAGAGATAAAAATCACTTTCCCGGGGGTATGGCCACACCTCAGTCCTCTCTGCATCATTCTCCTCTCAGGATTTTGTGTATTAATGCATACACACATGGCATGATTTTCAAATCACTGGGTCTGGGACTGGAACTGTCAAGTCAGCCATATGGGCTCCAATGCCTTAACCACCAAACTACCTGCTGGCCTGAGGTGTGATTCAGTTTTCCAGGAGGACAATGTGTGTATTAGAGAAGATGTGATAAGAAGATCATAAGCTGGTTCAATGATATACTGCATTTGTGATAGTTTCCACCTTCCAGGTAAGGGAAATAACCAAAAAACACTGCTATAGCTTTTCCCACCAAGGTCTGTGAAGAAGGCACAGGTATAGGGATGTTGCCCTCACTTCAGAGGATGACTCCTAGATGGGGGATGACCAGATTCTTCATTCTAAAGGAGGTCCCCCAGCTGTGAACCCAGAGCTCGCTGATGAAAAGATTACTTCTCATCCCTTCCCAATAATTGGTCACTGAAGCTTACCAAATTTAATGGAATTTTGTTCATGCATAGGTAAGAAAGAAGAAAGAAAGAAAGAAAGAAAGAAAGAAAGAAAGAAAGAAAGAAAGAAAGAAAGAAAGAAAGAAAGAAAGAAAGAAAGAAAGAAAGAAAGAAAGAAAGAAAGGAAGGAAGAAAGAAAGAAAGAAAGAAAGAAAGAAAGAGAGAGAGAAAGAAAGAAAGAGAGAAAGAAAGAAAAAGAAAGAAAGAAAGAAAGAAAGAAAGAAAGAAAGAAAGAAAGGAAGACGGACGGAAGGAAGGGTTAGGGTTCTGGCCAGCGCCAGCACTATAGCAAAATCTCTCTTAAAAAAAAAAAAAAAAAAAAGGTTTCTCTTCTCTATCTGTAATTTTGTTTTAAAAAATAATTTATGACTATTCCTCCTGGGTTTTTTTTTTTTATTGTTTTTTGTTCACTAACTTGCTTACTAGACTCATAAGGTGGTGTGTCATTTGACTTTAATCTGATTGTAGCAGACAGAGTTCCAACTTCCTGAAAGATCTACTGGGCAAGGTGTCCAAGGTAGAACCTCTGCTTATATCCGTCACTTCATTTGGAGTGGATGGGGCCTGACTGTCTTTCTCTATATGACCCCTCCATTAATATCTTGGACTTCCTTAAATGATAAAGGTTTAATGGTTTTTGGACTTACTGATGATGACTGGATTCCACCAAAGGGAGTCTTTGAAAAGGTTCAAGCAAAAAGTACAGCCATCCTAGGTCCTAGCTTTGAAGCTCATGTGCTGACACTTCTGCCATATTCTATAGTTCTAAATGAGTCACAGAGCCCAAATCAAGGAGGATGTGGTGGGATGCATTGCTCTGACATCTTTCAGGTCCTCAATGGTTACACTAATTCCTGCAAACACTCCAAAAATGTGTTATTACTTTTATTTTACCATCTTTGTAGGTAGAATCATCTCTGATGACTTCCATTTGGCCCTTTTGAATATAATTATCTTCACTCCAAAGGTCAGAGAACCAATGTGGAATTCAGCCAAATGCTGAGTGTCTCTATTCCAGTGATCCATTCTGAAACTGGAGAAAATACCCACGGATGGGCTCAAAGACCCACTGGGCATCTCCAGTACTCTTAGTTCCTTATTATACTGGCTGGACTGTATTTGTGTCATTTTCACTTCTCATCAGAAAACCATAAATGGATTTGGAAGAAATTCATAGTCCAGACATGTTTGACTTCTTGATTCACTGCCGGTTTCTGGGAAATGCTATCTGGTTAGTATGTCAGAAAGTATTAGATGGTTGGGAAGGTCATGACATATTTTTCAGTGCAAAAAAAAAAATGCATCATGACTTTCCCAACGACTCAATAGTTACAGGAAAAAGACATTTAATTTTTTTCTATTTTGTTTTATTTTATACATTTAATCAGTACATTTATTTCTTTTTTAAAACTTCGTGATAGGGAGCCAGCAGATGGTGCAGTGGTGAAGGCACTATACTCTCACATGGCCTACTGCCATTTGAGTCCTAGACTTGGCAGCTTGAAAATCACACTGAGTGTGTGTGTGTGTGTGTGTGTGTGTCCAAAATCCCAGGAAGAGAATGGAGAAGAGATTGCAATGTGGCCATCCCCTTGAGGGGGTGATTTCTCACTTTCCCTTTCTCTGTCTCCAGCAAGCGTGCACATGCCCTATGGCAAAAACATATATATTTTTTCATGATAGAGTGTGTGCACATACATGAGAGAAGAGAGAAAGAGACCCTCCACAGGGCTCAGTCATGCTATAATCCCAGTCTTCCATGCTGCCAGAATTCTGGACATGTGCACACACACTGCTAGACATGTTTTCAGGCCAACAGAGACAGTGACTTGAACTGTGGTTGGCATGTGGCTTCCAGCTCTGCAGTCCAATATGCTCCCAACTACACTACAGCAGCTGGACTGACATTTGTTTATTAAAGAAAGAGCTAGTAAGACACTGAGAAAATGCTATAGACAATTGTCTGCTCTCACAGAACTGGCAGAGGATGAGAACTAGTCAATTCGTGACTGTTTTATGAAAATGGAGCCATAGGACTTTCTAATAGGCATGATGAAGAGTATGATAGAATAAAAAAAGGGTAAAGGATGACACAGTTTCTGGACTGAGTGATGGGATTTGGGGCATGAATAGCAGAGTGGGGAAGGGACTGTGTGGGAGCCTGCATGAGAGTCTGAACTCTGTACATTGAAAACAGAGGGGAGGACATTACATGGGGACGGCCTTCCCACCTACCTTGATATCTACATTCACACTTCCTTCTACTCACTAATGAAAACTAGTAGTCTCTCCCATCAGTACAGGAATGGGGTTCTGGAAAGATTGAAGTCCAAACTTAAAGGAGAAAAAAAGTTAATTGTTCATTTAAAAATGCTTATGAGGGACCAGCAGGTGGTATAACAGTACGTAATTGATCGCATTTCATGTTCCAGATCCAGTGGCTTAAAACTCACACTGGGCACATGTGCATGTGTTCCCAAGATCCCAAGAGGAGAATGGAGGAGAAGGGACTTCAGCATGGCCATCCCCCCCGAGGGGTGATTTCTGTCTCTCTGTCTCTCTGTCTCTCTGGCAAGCACACATACCCTATAGCCAAAACCTCTCTTAAAACAAAAAGAAAGAAATTGCTCATCGGGGGGATGGCCATGCTGCAATCCCTTCTCCTCCATTCTCCTCCTGGGATTTTGAGCATACATGCATATACACCCAGTGTGATTTTCAAGCTTTGAGGTCCAGGACTTGAACTAAAGTTGGCCATGTGAGAATCCAGTGTCATAACTACTATACCATCTGCTGGCCCCAATAAATAATTTTTGGGGCCAGCAGATGTGTAATGGATACATCGCTGAACGTTCAAGTCCTGGACCCAGCAGCTTAAAACTCATGTTGGGCACATGTACGTGTGTGCCCAAAATCCTGAAAGGAGAATGGAAAGAAAAAGAAAGAAAGACAAAGAAGAAAGAGAGAGAGGAGAAAGAAAGAGAAGAAAGAAAGAGAAGAAAGAAAGAAAGAAAGAAAAAGAAAGAAAGAAAGAAAGAAAGAAAGAAAGAAAGAAAGAAAGAAAGAAAGAAAGAAAGAAAGAAAGAAAGAAAAAAAGAGGAAGGAAGGAAGAAAAAGAGAAAGAAAGATGGGATCAGCAGATGGCATAGCAGAACCGTTGGCTTCAAACTCACGCCAGGCACTTGTGCTTGTGTGCCCAAGATCCTGAGAGGAGAATGGAGAAGAAGAGATTGCAGCACGGCCATTCCCCCAGGGGATAATCTATTGCTTTCTGTCTCTCTGTCACTCTGGCAAGTGCATGCACCCTATGACCCCCCCCCCAAAAAAAAAGGAAGAAGAAGGAAAAAAAAAAAAAGAAAGAAGAAGAGAGAGAGAAAGAAAGGAAAGAGGAAGAAGGATTGCAGAGTTCTCTATCTTCCTATCTCTGTCTCTCTCTCTCTCTCTCTCTCTCTCTCTCTCTCTCTGGTGAGTGCACATGCACTCTGGCAATTTAAAAAAAAAAGAGAGTAAAATCACTATGTATGTGTTGGTGAGACTAGTAGAAGTCATAGAGGTTAAGGCAGCTGGATCCCACATGGCTGACTGTACAGTTCAAGTTCTGGACCCATCAGCTTGAAAAACACACTGGGAGCCCTGCAGATGGTGTGGAGGTTAAGGTGGCTAGATCCCATATGGCCCACTTCATGGTTGAGTTCTGGATCTGGTGGCTTGAAAATTACTCCTGGCATGTGTGCATACATGCCTAAAATCCTAAGAGCATGGAGAAGGGATTGTGAAGTGGCCATCCCTCCTGGGGGTGATTTCTCACTCTCCCCCTCTCACTCTCTCTCTCTCTCTCTGTCTTTCTCTGGTGAGTACATGTACCTGAGTGACATGCCCTATGGCAAAAACAAAAGAAAAACACACCATACATGTGCATGTGTGCCCAAATTTCTGAAAGAATGGAGGAGAGGAATTATATGCATGGTCATTTCCTCTGGGGGTTGCTTTCTTTTTTTCTTTTTCTTTTCTTTTTTTTTTTTTTTTTTGGAGAGGTTTTTGCTATAGGGCGTGTGCACTCGCCAGACAGAGAGAGACAGAGAGATAGAAAGAGAGAAATCACCCCCCGGGGGGATGGCCATGCCGCAATCCCTTCTCCTCCATTCTCCTCTCGGGATCTTGGACACGCATGCACACGCACCTGGCGTGAGTTTTAAGCCACCGGGTCCGGGATGCAAACTGCGGTCGACTACGTGGGAGTCCAGCAACATAGCCATTACGCTAACTGCTGGTCCCTGGGGGTTGCTTTCTCACTTTCTCTCTCTCTCTCTGTCTCTGTCTCTCTGTCTCTCTTTCCCTTTATCTCTGGTGAATACACATGCCCTATAGCAAAAAAAAAAAAAAAGTCATGTATATATTGACATATTTATAAAAATCAGTAATATAGAACAGTGAAAATTAAGGAACTATAGGTACACACAATGATATGGATGGAAATGTGAACTAAAGATGCATAACCCAAAGAAGACCTTCGACATAAAGCACATGCAAGCAAAACCCAACATAGAAGTAACACTAAGAGGAAAGGCAGAAGAGTGGCAACCTGTGGGAGTAAGAAGGCCAAATGGAGAGAAAGGAACATGGAGGAACTATGGGTGTTCACAATGTTCCATACCTTGAATTTGGGTGTGGGGGGTGGTACATGAGTGCTAGTTTAATAATTACTCATCACAGTACATAGTTGTTTGGTAACCTGGATCAACTTTTCTTTAAGTGGTTTAAAATCACAATCAATAAAACTTTAAAAAGAAAAAAAGAAGGAAGGAAAGAAGGATAGAAGGAGGGAGAGATGGATTCTAGCACATTCTTTAACATTTCTAGTTTAGGTTTTGAAAATGTTTTCTCGTGCTCCAAAATGAGAACTTGAGGAATGGTTCTCAAGTCCTCCACCTTAAGTATGGAGGACTTCGTTATGGCTGAAGTCCTCTCACCTGTACCTATCCTTAGACAGACGTGGAACCAAGGAGTACATAAATCAAGGACTAAAACTTAAGGATCTCACCCTTCTTCCAGAAGCTACAGGAGAAGCAGTGTCTCAGATTTCACTGCACGTGGAATTTTCTCTACTTCTGTCCAGGTCTTGCTGGGGGTCAATTTCTCCTTTTTTAAAGAATCATTTTATTTAACTTTATTCATTATTATTATTTTAAATTTGGCCCGAGAGAGACAAAGAGAGGGAAAGTGAGAAAGCAAGCTGCCAGGTCCAGGACTTGAATTGCCATCGGCCATGTGAAGTCCAGCACCCTTAACCACCACTCCACCTGCAGGCTCCCCTGAGGATCAATTTATAAGCAACCCCAGAGCCTCAGGAAGAGAAAAGAGACGGAATTCCTTCTAGAACCAAGATCCTTATCTCCAGAATCACCATATTTCTGTTACTATGCCAAGTCAGAAAAATGGATACCTGCTGGGTGCATTTTGTGGAGAAAAGGTTCAATGAGAAGCATGGAGCCTGGATTTTCTTTTTAAAGAATTATTTTGTTGCAGGACCAGCAGTTAGCACAATGGCCATGTCACTGGACGCCCACGTAGTCGACCGCAGTTCGCGTCCTGGATCCAGTGGCTTAAAACTCACGCCAGGCGCGTGAGTAAAAAAAACTCTCGCCAAGAGCCTGAGAGGAGAATGGGGGAGAAGGGATTGCGGCATGACCATCCCCCCTGGGGGGTGATTTCTCGCTTTCTGTCTCTCTGTCTCTCTCTGTCTGTCTGGCAAGCACACGCCCCCTATAACAAAAACCTCTTTAAAAGAAAAAAAGAATTATTATTTTGTTAGGACCAGCAGTTAGCGTAATGGCTATATCGCTGGACTCCCATGTAACTGACTGTGGTTCAAGACTCAGACCCGGTGGCTTAAACTCACAACGGGCATTTGTGCATGCGTGCCCAAGATCCGGAGAGGAGAATGGAGATGGGATTGTGGCCATCCCCCCAGGGGGGTGATTTCTCACTTTCTGTCTCTCTCTCTCTGTCTTTCTAGCGAGCACATGCACCCTATAGCAAAAACCTCTCAAAAAAATTATTTTGATTAACTTTATTTATTTATTTATTTATTTATTTATTTATTTATTAAAATTTGACCAGAGAGGGAAAGAGTGAGAAGAAGAGAGTGGAGAGAGATAGAGAGAAAGCGAGAAAGCAAGTCACCAGGTCCAGGACTCGAACTGCAGTTGGTCATGTGGGAGTCCAGTGTCCTTAACCACCATGCTACCTGCCAGCCCCTGGAGGCTGGATTTTAAACCCACTCACCCCACCACACAAAAACTTCATCACCTCCATTCGTACATTTCCCCTGATGCTCTTTTGTGTCCTGTGTCTCTCTCACTGACATTTCTCTTACATTACAGACAAAGGCTTACATAACTGGTATGGTTGTAATCAAATCTGTTTCTGATACCCCAATTCCTCCCACTCTGCTCAGAACCTTTGTTGAGAGGGGCCTGAAAACAGGCACAAAGCCAGAGGGTGGGGCTGCAAGGGGTCATTTATATACCACAACTCAAGAGTCACACAGAAGACTAGACACAGCTCAGAAGAGCCCTCAGAAGCCAGGGATACAGGGGAGTCGAAAAGCAACCACTTTCAGTGGCCCCATGTTATGTAAAAAAGGGAAGGAATGATAGATTTGATGAGGTGAAAATAGGAGCATTTCTATTCTGAAACTGCTGAAATTGTGGATGTGTGGAAGAGAAAGAACCTGAAGATATGATGTTTGAGATGCTTGTGGAGTGTTCTGTGTTGCCTGGGCCAGTGTAAACCTCTGGCAGTACTTGGAGGTGTCTGAGAGTGAACTCAATGGAGAGATGTGGGATTGAGACATTATGTGGGAGACAAACGGCTAACCAGAATGGGCGTGTGTGTGAGTGAGTTGAAGGAGCAAGACTGTACATTTGTCTTCAGAACTGTGACAATGTGTATGTGAGTACAGTTCAGGGGCTGACTGAGCAGGACTGTGAAGAGGGACACTGTGACACTGTGAGTTGCATACTTTTGTGACAGTGTGACACTGAGTTGCATGCTTGTGTGTGTGTAAAATATTGTGTAACTGGCTCTGATTAAAGGGTGGTGGCTCTTTCCATGTATGACAGTTCTGGTTGGCAGTGGGGGACTTGGAGACCATGCATTACACAAAAACTAATCGCTGAGCATTTATGATAGCACAGAGACTTTAGAATAAATACATCTTTAGAAGTTTCTTAAAAAGAGGGGGAAGGGGGACAGCAGGTGGCGTAGTGTTTGTGGCGCTACTGTGGTTCCAGTCCTGGACCCGGCACCTTCAAACTCACCCCAGGTACCTATGCATGTGTGCTCAAGGTCTTGATATGAGAGTGGAGAAGGGATTTTTGGCATGGCCATCGCCCCTGAGGGGTGATTTCTCAGTTTCTCTCTCTGTGTCTCTCTTTGTGGCACTGATGAGCACATGTGCCCTACAGAAAAAATAAATAAATAAACAAATAAATAAAACTCTCTAAAAAAAAAAGAGAGAGGGGGGCGGGTATTTGTGCATACCCCAAATCCTTTTTGCTTCTTTTTTAGAATTATTTTCTTTGTTGAACTTTATTTTGATTAATTACATTTGGCCAGAGAGGGACATAGTGAGAGAGAGAGAGAGAGAGAGAGAAGAAAAATGAGAAAGCAAGCCACCAGGTCGGGACTCTAACTGTGGTCGAAGTGCAATCAACAAACTCAGACTGTGGGAGTGCTGGATCTTCAGGCCAGGTCTGCAAACACTAACCCCTCCTCCTCCCCTGCTCAGATCTCCCCCACCTTCCACCTCAGTCCTTCTCATTGTGTATGGTAGGATGAGCAGATATGGTCCATCAAGGAAGGCTGCAGGGTGACTTGGTTTCAGAAAATTGAGTCATCTGAAAGAGGAAAAAGCAGGATTTGCCTCAGTTTAGGTGGAGCTGATGGTAGACTTCAGTCTGTAACTTCTAGATTCCCTCCAAACCCTTTTCTGTCCCACAACCTTTGTGTGCGTGCAGGTACTGGACTGTGTTCACAACCATTTGTACCCATCATTCTCCTTGTCTTTTTTTTTTTTTTTCAATTTGCTATAGAGCACATTCATTTGCCAGAGACACAGAGAGAGACAGAGAAGAAAAGTGAGAAATCACCCCCCCACCCTGGGAGGATGGCCACGCCTCAATCCCCTCTCCTCCAACCTCCCTTTGGGATTTTGAGGCATGCATACATGTGCACCGATGTGATTTTCAAGCTGCTGGGTCTGGGACTCAAACTGCACAGCCAGCCATTTGGGATTCAGCTGCCTTGACCATCACACCATGGCTGGCCACTTATTCTCTCTTTTTTAGTTAATTTTTATTTGCCAAAGAGCATGTGTGCTCATCAGAGAAAGAGACAAAGATAGCAGAAGATGGAGAAAGCACCCCCAAGGAGGAATGATCATGTTACAATTCCTTCTCCTCCAGTTTTCACTCCTTTAAGGATTTGGGCACATGCACACATTACCAGAATGTTTTTCAAGCTGCCAGGTTTGGGACTTGAACCATGTGGTTATCCATGTGGTACCAAGCTCCTTTAACCACCAGGACATGAGTTAACTCTATTTTTTTCCATGAGAGAGAGGGAAAGTCTCAGCCAGCCCAGATCAGAGGCACACACACATGTGCCCTGTGTGTACCAAGAGACATTGGATGTGAATCCAAGACCTCCCTGTGTAGCTTCAGCATAGCAATGTTGAATTACTGCTGCACCACCACGGCTGGCCTATACAATTCTTGAAAGGATGCACATTGCCCTGTATCACTTCGATACATAAACATCCCACACACAGGGGTTTCCTTTCCTTTTTTTTTTTTTTTTTTTTTCTGTCTTTTTTAAATTTGCTGTAGGGTGTATGCACTGGCTGGAGAGAGAGAGAGAAAGTGAGAAAACACTCTCAGAGGGGATGACCACACTGCTATCCCTTCTCCTCTATTCTCTAGGGATTTGGGGCGTGCATGCACATATGCTGTGTTTTGTTTTGCTTGTAGAGAGAAATTTTTGCTATAGGGCACACGCACTCACCAGAGAGACAGAGAGACAGAAAGCGAGAAATCACTCCCCGGGGGGGATGACCACACTCCCATTTTCCTTTCAAGATTTGGGGCATGCATGTACATACACCTGGTGTGAGTTTTAAGCTACTGGGTCCAGAGCTCAAAGCACAATTGACTATGTGGGAGTCCAGTGACATAACCATTACTCCATCTGCTGGTACTCCCAGTTTATTTTTCAAGCCTGAGTACCAGGCCTGGGACTCAAACTATGCAGTTAACCACGTGAAATCTAACCACCTTAAACCACCACACCACCAGCTGGCCCCCTTTTCTGCTATTATGTCCCTCTCTCTTTAAGCAAGTGTTGCTTTTCACCAGAGTGAATTTTTGTAATTTTATATCCTCTAGTCTTGTTTTCACAATTTCAGATCATGGATCATGGAAAACTATCAGTGGGTGATATTCCAGAAAGGGCCCTTCCCTTCTGATATGATCAAAGGTTTTACATACATTAAATTCTATTTCCGAGAATACCCTTTCAGGTAGGAATTTTTTTTTTTTTTTTTTGAGAGGTTTTTACTATAGGGCGCATGCACTCGCCAGAAAAACAGAGACAGACAGAGATGGCCAAGCCGCAATCCCTTCTACTCCATTCTCCTCTCAGGATCTTGGGCATGCACACACACACACCCGGTGTGAGTTTAAGCCACTGGGTCCAGGACTCAAACCGCAGTCGACTACATGGGAGTTCAGCGACATAGCCATTACACTAACAACTGGTCCCTTTTCTTTTTTAAGAGAGGTTTTTGCTATAGGGTGCTTGAACTCGCCAGAGAGAAAGAAAGCAAGAAATTACCCCCCCAGGGGGGAAGGCCACACCACAATCCCTTCTCCTTCATTCTCCTCTCAGGATTTTGGGCACAGGGGCTGGCAGGTGGCGTGGTGGTTAAGGGTGCTGGACTCCCACATGGCCGACCACAGTTGGAGTCCCAACCTGGTGGCTTGCTTTCTCATTTTTCTTCTCTCTCTCTCTCTCTCACTATGTTCCTCTCCGGTCAAATGTAATTAATTAAAATAAAGTTCAATAAAGAAAATAATTCTAAAAAAGAAGAAAAAAGGATTTGGGGCATGCACACATACGTGACTAGCATGAGTTTTAAGACACTGGTTCCAGGACTCAAAGCGCAATCAACTAAATACATGGGAGTCCAGTGATATAACCATTACACCATCTGCTGGTCCCAGTAGGAATTTGTACTGAGAAAATTGAAGCCAGCAGCATGCAAGTGATGGATCTAGGATCTCACTCCTAGAAAGAGGCAGAATCAGAATTTGAATCCAGGGGGACCAGGATTAGCGTAATGGCTATGTCCCTGAACTCCCATGTAGTCGCCTGCGGTTCGCGTCCCGGACCCTGTGGCTTAAAACTCACGCCGGTTACGCGTGCGTGCATGCCCAAGATCCTGAGAGGAGAATGGAGGAGAAGGGATTGCGGTGTGGTCATCCTCCCTGGGGGGGTGATTTCTCACTTTCTGTCTCTCTCTCTCTCTTTCTGACGAGCACACGCGCCCTATAGCAAAAATCTCTCCAAAAAAAAATAAATAATTTGAATCTAGGCAACCTGACTCTAAATAAACCCTTGCTCTTCACTACCAACCTCTGTCTTTTCAAGGATACAGGGACCTGGCTGTGGTAGGGTGGGGAGAAAGAGGATCCTTGAAGTTTGTCCTTCGATCTCCACCCTGTGGCACACCTGGAAGGGAGTGCACACCTGGCCCTGCCCTTCACATCCACTCTCAATCCCCTTGGCAGGTCCCATACACACAGCATGTGTCCTTGTCTGTTGGTTCTTCTGTGACAATCAGAGCCAAACCTATGATGTCTTTCAGGTTGGTACTCTATAGTCCATGGGTGGGGGTGGAGGAAAAGTGAGCGTTAGAGCTTTGAGTGGCACCTCCTGTCAGAGTGATGTTAAAATATTGAATTAGTGTGATGATGGCACAGTGCAGGGGCAGGTCCTGGAGACCATGACAGCTCCAGGCCTTCGACCAATAGTTGCCAGACTGTGGGTCGGTCTTGAGGTTCAGGGGAGAAGGTCACTCAGAAGCCAAGGACTTTTCAGGGATGGACAACCAGTGAGCCCAGGTCAGTGACTGCTACTCCATTTTAGACTTGGGCTAAGGGACAGAGCATATCAGTGCCCTGGACAGGGGGCTTCCTCCCACTGCGGGGAAGAAGTGGGCATGGCTTTGTCAGGGTGTTGAGTGTGTGCACTACTCAAAGAAGGGACCTGTCCCCCATGCCATGTGCTTTGCCCTTCAGAAAGGACCCGCAAATGCAGGTGGACTTCCACACTGAAGCTAACGAGAAGTCAGACATCACCTTCCATTTCCGAGTGTACTTTGGCCATTTCGTGGTAATAAACAGCCTTGAGGGTGGGAGCTGGAAGCACAAGATGAAATCCTCCCACATGCCCTTTGTGGATGACCAGTCATTTTTTTTTTAAAGAATTATTTATTTTATTTTATTTATTCATTTATTTTATTTTTTTAATTTGACCAGAGAGAGACACACACACAAAGAGAGAGAGAGGGAAAGTGAGAAAGCAAGCCACCAGGTCCAGGACTCGAACCGTGGTTGGCCATGTGGGAGTGTCCAGCACCTTAACCACCACGCCACCTGCTGGTCCCAGATGACCAGTCATTTGACCTGCGCATTTTGGTGCTGCACAATGAGTACCAGGTGAGTGACCCGGAAGCAGCCACTCCAGGGCCTCTGTGGACTCTGGGGGAGGGTGTGGCTCTCCCTGGCTTGGCCCCAGGATTCCAGGGGTCCATCTCCCATAACTATGTCTGCCTCAGGTTTTTGTTGGTTTTGTTTTTTTTTTTTTTTTTTTTTTTTTTGAGAGGTTTTTGCTATAGGATGCGTGCACTCGCCAGACAGAGAGACAAAGAGATAGAAAATGAGAAATCACCCCCCAGGGGGGATGGCCACGCCGCAATCCCTTCTCCTCCGTACTCCTCTCGGGATCCTGGGCACGCACACACACGCACCCAGCGTGAGTTTCAAGCCACTGGGTCCGGGACGCGAACCACGGTCGACTACGTGGGAGTCCAGCGACATAGCCATTATGCTAACTGCTGGTCCCCTGCCTCAGGGTTTTTTTTTAAGAATTATTTATTTGAGACCAGGGACCAGCAGTTGGCGTAACGGCTATGTCGCTGGACTCCCACGTAGATGACCGTGGTTCAGGTCCCGGACCCAGTGGCTTAAACTCACACCAGGCACATGTGTGTGCGTGCCCAAGATCCTGAGAGGAGAATGGAAGAGAAGGGATTGCGGCATGACCATCTCCCTTGGGGAGTGATTTTTCACTTTCTGTCTCTCTATCTCGCTCTTTCTGGTGAGCATATGCACCCTATAGCAAAAAAACTCTCAAAATTTTTTTCTTTTTTTTTCTTTTTTTTTCTTTTTTTTGTTACAGGACAAGTATGCTCATCAGAATGAGACAGAGAGAGAGGAAAAGTGAGAAAGTAAGCCACCAGGTCCAGGACTCAAACTATGGTCGGCCATGTGGGAGTCCAGCACCTTAACCACCACGCCACCTGCTGGCCCCGGCCCCAGGTTTTTAAGCACAGAGCACACTCTGCTTGTACTGACTTCCTCAGTTTTTTCTTTTTTTCAAACCCTGGTTTGAGTCCTGACCCTGGCAGGTTAACAAACACATCAGGTACATGTTGTGCATGCCCAGAATCCTGACAAAATGGAGGAGGAAGGAAAAAAGATTGCAGGCCAGCTCCTGATGTGGTGGTTAGGGAAGCTGGATCCCATAGGGCCAATCACATGGTTCGAGTCCCAGACTGGTGGCTTGAGAAACACACCAGGTGCATGCGTGTATGTGCCCAAAATCTCAAAGGAGGGAGAGATGGTGGAGCATGACCACTCCTCCTGTGAAATGTGCTTTCTCCTCTCTCTCTCTCTCCTCTCTCATAAGCACATGGCACCCTTTAGCCAAAAAAAGAAGATTGCTGCATGACCATGCCCCTTTCGGGAATGCTCTCTTGCCTTCTCTTTCTTTGGCAAACATAATCATCCTCTGGCAATTAAATTTCTTTAAAAATACTAATTTTTTTTTTAGATTTTTGTCACAGAGTGCGTGTGCTCACCAGAGAGAGGCAGAAAGAGGGAAAGTAAAAATCACCCCCCAGCAGGCTGGCCACCCCACAGTCCCTTCTCCTCCATTCTCCTCTCAGGATGTTGGGCTTGCACGCACATGCACGTTGTATGATTTCCAAGCCACCAGATCCGGGACTTCAATGGTGATCGATCATGTAGGAATCCAGCACCTTAATCACCATGCCACCGGCTGGTCCTAAATGCTAATATTTTAGTTTTTGAGCCATCTGTACTATTCTACCTCTTTAAAGACAAGTTGGTGGGGGGGGGGGGGGGGGGGGAGGGCCAGCAAGTGGCGTGGAGGTTAAGGCATTGCATCCCACATGGCCAGCTTTGTGATTCAAGTCCCAGACCTGGCGACTTGAGAATCCTATTGGGCGTGCCTGCATGAACAAAATTCCAAGAGGAGAGTGGAGAAAGGATTGTGGCATGACCATTCTCCCTGGGGGTGATTCTCACTCTTCCCACTCTGGTGAGTGCACTTGCCCTTTAACAAAAACTAAAATTAAAAGAAAAAATTGAAGGGGCCAGGTGGTGGCTCAGTGGTAAATCAACAGCAAGCACTTGGGAGAGGTCCTGGGTTCACATCCAAGGACCTCCCTAAGTATGCCAAGGAAGAGAGAGAAAAACACTCGAGTTTTATTCTTTACCACCAGCAGCTCAAACTGGGCTCCTCAAAGACAAACTGGGCCATCAGCAGTAAACGGCAGTCAGGGGTGTGGAACTGAAACTTCTACATCCAGTGAACTGGTCCTGGGCAGGCCCTATGCAAGATACAGAGATACAAGCTTCATTCAACTCGGTTCCTGATCATAGGGAACTTCTAGACTACAGGGAAGGCCAAGAAAACACAGCCCGTGTGACATAGAGTGGTAGACCCTCACTGGAGAAATGAGAAACACTGAAAGAGTCAGCAGGGCCACCAGGTGGCATGTGGTTAAGGCCCCGGATGCCCACACGGCCGACCATTAGTCAAATCCCAGATCTGGCAGCTTGAAACTCATGCCAGGCACCTGTGTGTGCATGCCCAAAATCTCAAGAAATGAATGGAAGAGAAGGGATTGTGGCGTGGCCATCCCATTCCCCCCGGGGAGGGTGGTGATTTCTTACTCCCTGTCTCTCTCAGTCACTTTGGCAAGTGCATGCACCCTATAGCAAAAATCTCTTAAAAATAAAAAGTCAGCAACTTTCTGAAATCATCATTTTAAAAAAGTGGTTGAGGCTAGCAGGTGGTTGAGAGTGCTAGACTCCTGCATGGCTGACTACAGTTTGAGTCCCAGACCTGGCGGGCTTGCTTTCTCATTTTCGTTCTCTCTCTCTCTGTCCCTCTCTGGTCAAATTAAATAAATAAATAAATAAATGGATAAATAAAGTTGAATAAAGGGGTCAAAATGGTGAGTAGGCCAGCTGTTTCAGCATCAGGTCGGTGGCTGGATGGTATTCAAAAATGGTATTACGATGCTGCAGGATTCAATAAATTGGGGTTAATGCGAGATGATAAGATTTATGAGAATGAAAATGTGAAGGAAACCATAAGAAGACTTCCCGAGAACCTTTATAATGACAGGATGTTTCGCATTAAGAGAGCCCTGGACCTGACCATGATCTTGCCTAAAGAGCAATGGACAATATATGAGGAGGATAATTTCTACCTTGAACCATATCTGAAAGAGGTTATTCAGAAAAGAAAAGAGAGAGAAGAGTGGGCAAAGAGGGACCAGCAGTTAGCGTAATGGCTATGTCTCTGGACTCCCACGTAGTCGACCGCGGTTCACGTCCCAGACCCGGTGGCTTAAAACTCACGCCAGGCGCGTGTGTGTGCACGTGCCCAAGATCCTGAGAGGAGAATGGAGGAGAAGGGATTGCGACGTGGCCATCCCCCCTGGGAGGTGATTTCTCTCTTTCTGTCACTCTGTCTCTGTCTTTTTGGCGAGCGCACACACCCTATAGCAAAAACCTCTCCAAAAAAAAAAAGTGGTCTATAAAAGAAATGTGTCTACTGGGTTTCAAAGTATCATTAAGTGTTTTCTGGGGGGACAGTATAGGGCAGAAATGGAAAAGAAAACTGAAATCTTGATGGATGGCACACCATTTCTAACAAACTTTCTCTCTTATAGGTGGTATTAAATGGCCAACACTGTTACAGCTTTGCCCATCGACTTCAGCCAGGGTGTGTGAAAATGATGCAGACCTGGAGAGACGTCTTGCTGATCTCAGTGGATGTTTCCTAGAGAGGGAGGTGACCAGTCTCCCCTCTGTCAAGGTCCCCCCATCAATGTGAGCACAAGATTTTCAGAGCCCATTAACACAGTGGTTCCTTCCCACTCCTTCCCTACATTGGGTCATTAAAATTTCACCAAAACTTCATAGGATTTCACTCTTGCTTTGGGGGTGGGGGAGAGACTAATTGGTCATCACCAAGAGTGGGGTGAGAGTTTTATGGAAGGAATCAAGGAATAGAAGAGAATAAATCTTTCTGTGACGCAATGAGTGAGTGCCATGGTCACTGAAATGCTGGAGAAGACCTAACAACATCCTTATGTACTATCTATCAGACACGTTAATATAGGGGTAGTCAATATGAGTTAATAATGGTTCTGAATATTAAAATACTAGCATGTTTTATCAATAAAGTGTTGATATAAAAATTAAGCAGAAGTTAACAACAGTATCAAAGGAAAAAAGAGAAATATCCCACTGTGGAATTATGGCATTAGATCAATATTTTATTTTCAGGGGCCAACAGGTGACATGGTAGTTAAGGGTGCTGGACTCCCATGTGCTCGACGGCAGTTTGAGTCCCAGACCTGGCAGCTTGCTTTCTCATTTTCCACCCCCACTCTCTCTTTCGCTTTCGCTCTGTTCCTCTCTGGTCAAATTAAAATAAATAAATAAAATTCAATAAAAGTTTTTTGAATATTTTATTTTCAGGGAGCACAGGATGAGTTACATTAGTAAAGGTCGGAAAGGATGGGTCCTTATCACGAAGGCCTTAAGTGCTAACTTAGTGAGAGGCTTCTTTGTTCTGAGAACATTTATGAATCCTGGGAAGCTACAAAACTGGAACACAGTATGTTTCTCTTATGCCATCAGAAATCACCTACTGGGACCAGCAGTTAGCATAATGGCTATGTTGCTGGACTCCCACGTAGTCGGCGCGGTTCACGTCCCGGACCCGGTGGCTTAAAACTCACACCGGGCGCGTGTGCGTGCGTGCCCAAGATCCCGAGAGGAGAATGGAGGAGAAGGGATTGCGGCGTGGCCATCCCCCCTGGGGGGTGATTTCTCGCTTTCTGTCTCTCTGTCTCTCTCTATCTGTCTGGCGAGCACACGCGCCCTATAGCGAAAACCTCTCCAAAAAAAAGACAAAGAAAGAAACCACCTACTGTAGGTGGCATGGTGATTAAGGCACTGGACTCCCACATGGCCAGCCACAGTTCAGGTGCCAGATCTGGTGGCTTGCTTTCTTTTTCCCTCTCTCTTTCTGCCTCTCTCTGAGTTCATGTACCCTATAGCAAGTTTAAAAATATAATAATTGGGGACCAGCAGTTGGCGTAATGGCTATGTCGCTGGACTCCTATGTAGTTGACCGTGGTTCGAGTCCCAGACCCAATGGCTTAAACTCACTCCAGGTGCATGTGTGTGTATGCCCAAGATCCCAGGAGGAGAATGGAGGAGAAGGGATTGTGGCATGGTCGACCTCCCTGGGGGGTGATTTCTCACTTTCTGTCTCTCCATCTTTCTCTGTCTTTCTGGTAAGTGCACGCACCCTATAGCAAAAACCTCTCCAAAAAAATAATAATAATAATTGGGGCTGGCAAGTGGCATGATGGTTAAGGCACTGGACTCCCACATGGCCAATTACAGTTCAAGTCCCAGACCTGGCAGCTTGCTTTCTCACTTTCCCTCTCTCTCTCTGGTCAAATTAAGAATAATCATAAATAAAATTAAATAAACAATTTTTTAGAGGATTTTTGCTGTACAGTGCATGTGCTCGCCAGAAAGACAGAGAGAGACAGAGAGACAGAAAGCGAGAAATCACCCATCACTTCTCCTCCATTCTCCTCTCAGGATCTTGGGCACGCATGTGCACGCACCCAGCGTGAGTTTAAGCCACTGGGTCTGGGACTCGAACTGTGGTTGACTACATGGGAGTCCAGCAACGTAGCAATTACACCAACTGCTGGTTTCCAAATAAACAATTTTTTAAAAATATAAAATAATAATAATAAATAAAATTAAGTAAATATTTTGAAATGAAAAACAAGAAACCACTTACTAAATGGGAGAATTAATAAAGACCAGGTGTCTGCCACACTTGAAGGCTGTCCCCACCCCTCAACCCCCGTCTTGCTGTGAAAGCCACTGCATGGAGAGAAATCCTGGTTTGAGAGTCAGGGGATGTTAATTTCATGGGGCCTGGCACATAGAAGTGTTTAAAATAGGTATGAGAAGAGAATCCAGGTGGGAGTGAGTGGCTTCATACAGGATAAAAGTCCAAGAATAGCCAAGACAATCTTGAAGCATTAGCAAGACTTATCCTCACCAGATAGTCAGTAAATCATATATTAAAGTGTGTTATTTGGGGCCAGCAAATGGCATAGTGGTTACGTTGCTGGACTACCACATGGCAAGCCATGGTTTAAATCCCAGACCCGGTGGCTTGAAAATCATGCCAGATGTGTGTGCATGTATGCCCAAGATCCTGGGAGGAGAATGGAGGAGATGGGATCACAGCATGGCCATTCCCCCCAGGAGGTGATTTCTCACTTTCCCTCTCACTGTCTTTCTCTCTTCCTGGTAAATGCCCATGCCCTACGGAAAAAATCTCTTTTTAAAAAAGTATATTAGGAGGTGACAAGGTGGCGTGGTGGTTAAGGTCCCAGACTCCCACATGGCAGACCATGGTTCAAGTCTCAGACCTGGTAGCTTGCTCTCTCACTTTCTCTCTCTCTCCCCTTCTCTCATCAAATTAAAAAATAATAATAAGTATTTTTAAAAGTGTACTATTGAGGTGCCAATAGGTGGCATGATGTTTAAAGGCACTGGATTCCCACATGGCCGACTGAGGTTCGAGTCCCAGACCTGGCAGCTTGCTTTCTCCCTTTCCTTTTCTCTCTCTCTGGTTGAAATAAAAAATGATTATTAACAAGAGAAGAAGCTGAGCGGGCCTTCAGAACAAGGTTCCACATGGCGCCAGCGAAGTAGATTTTTGCAGGGAATGAACATTTTCTACTGATAATTCAGCCTCCAACAAATGAGCTAGCGGCAGAAGAAGCTGGGCGGGCCTTCAGAACAAGGTTCCACATGGCGCCAGCGAAGTAGATTTTTGCAGGGAATGAAGATTTTCTACTGATAATTCAGCCTCCAACAAACGAGCTAGCGGTAGGGAGCCCCCACTGTACCCCCAGCCTTCTATCTCTCATTCTGTGTCTCAGTTCCTGTCTCTCCCTGCTTCTGCCTTCCCTTTTTTTGTAATTTTTCCTTTTTACACTTTTATCAAAGGCAGTTTTTCTCTGGCTCTTGGCTCCACTCCTTATCTTGTTGATTTTTGCTCTGGTCCTTCCACCAGGCAGAAGAAGCTGGGCGGGCCTTCAGAACAAGGTTCCACATGGCGCCAGCGAAGTAGATTTTTCACCCGGCACGTAAGCGCGCCGCGCGGTTTTCTATTTTGTGATTTTTTTTTAAAAAAAAGAACAGTAATTACAATTTTTTTAATTTTTTGTCTTTTTTTCTCCTTTTGTTGTTGTTTCTCTCTCCCTTTTTCATTTTCTTTTTTCTTGTCTCTCCACCGTCCAATATCCATTCAATGTGTTCTTTTTTTTTTTATCTTTTTTTTTTATTACATTGAATTACATATAACTTTACAGTGTATTACATTGCTTTTTCAAAAGGGAATGCCATGCATGTCAGTCAGTACAGAGATATTAATCTCCCCGCTTCAACATTCAATATCTTTCCTATGTTTCCCCCAATCATTATTATTATTATTCTAATTATTTTTTATGATAAACATGATTTTTTTTCCAATTATCAGATCATAAAGTTCCCAACAATAGGGAACGTAGACTCCACTCAGGGCTGGACCAAGGGTGGGTCTCGTGCAGCCTCGCAAATGCAGGTGAATCTCCATGGAACACAGTTTCAGGAACGCAGCTCAGGAAAGCAGAGACGGCCATCAGCTGATGCAGCACGCGGGGCAGACCCTGGCCACGGCCCGTGGGGCAGAGCCCCGGACACGGTACGCGGGGCAGACCCCGGCTACGGCACGCGGGGCAGAGCCCCCGTCGGGCCGGACCTCCGGATAGGGCACGCGGAGCAGAGCCCCGGCCACGGCACGCGGGACAGAGCCCCAGCCACGGCACGTGGAGCAGACCCCGGCCACGGCACAGGGGCAGACCCCAGCCAAGGCACGCGGGGCAGACCCCGGCCACGGCACGCGGGACAGGGCCCCGGCCACGGCACGCGGGGCCGACCCCGGCCACGGCACGCGGGGCAGACCCCGGCCACGGCACGCGGGGCAGAGCCCCGGCCATGGCACGCGTGGCAGACCCCGGCCACGGCACGCAGGGTCAGAGCCCCGGCCACGGCACGCGGGGCAGACCCCCGGCCAAGGCACGCGGGGCAGACCCCGGCCACGGCACGCGGGGCAGACCCCCGGCCAAGGCACGCGGGGCAGACCCCGGCCACGGCACGCGGGACAGAGCCCCAGCCACGACACACGGGGCAGACCCCGGCCATGGCACGCGGGGCAGACCCCGGCCACGGCACGCGGGGTCAGATCCCCGGCCACGGCACGCGGGGCAGAGCCCCGGTCGGGCCGGACCTCCGGATAGGGCACGCGGAGCAGAGCCCCGGCCACGGCACGCGGGGCAGACCCCGGCCAAGGCACGCGGGGCAGACCCCGGCCACGGCACGCGGGGCAGACCCCGGCCAAGGCACGCGGGCCAGAGCCCCGGCCACGGCACGCGGGGCAGACCCCGGCCAAGGCACGCGGGACAGAGCCCCGGCCACGGCACGCGGGGCAGACCCCGGCCAAGGCACGCGGGGCAGACCCCGGCCACGGCACGGGGGACAGAGCCCCGGCCATGGCACGCGGGGGCAGAGCCCGGCCACGGCACGCGGGACAGAGCCCAGGCCATGGCACGCGGGGCAGACCCCGGCCAAGGCACGCGGGGCAGACCCCGGCCAAGGCACGCGGGGCAGACCCCGGCCAAGGCACGCGGGGCAGACCCCGGCCACGGCACACGGGGTCAGAGCCCCGGCCACGGCACGCGGGGCAGACCCCGGCCAAGGCACGCGGGGCAGACCCCGGCCACGGCACGCGGGACA
Organism: Tupaia tana; assembly: GCA_026018925.1. Taxonomy (NCBI): domain Eukaryota; kingdom Metazoa; phylum Chordata; class Mammalia; order Scandentia; family Tupaiidae; genus Tupaia; species Tupaia tana. The sequence goes on along the minus strand of JAKSZU010000018.1, from coordinate 53,228,906 downwards.
CAGCCCCGGCCACGACACACGGGGCAGACCCCGGCCACGGCACGCGGGGCAGACCCCGGCCACGGCACACAGGGTCAGAGCCCCGGCCACGGCACGCGGGGCAGAGCCCCGGTCGGGCCGGATGTCCGAATAGGGCACACGGAGCAGAGCCCCGGCCACGGCACGCGGGGCAGACCCCGGCCTAGGCACGCGGGGCAGACCCCGGCCACGGCACACGGGGCAGACCCCGGCCAAGGCACGGGGGACAGAGCCCCGGCCACGGCACGCGGGGCAGACCCCGGCCACGGCACGCGGGGCAGACCCCGGCCACGGCACGCGGGGTCAGAGCCCCGGCCACGGCACACGGGGCAGAGCCCCGGTCGGGCCGGACGTCCGGATAGAGCACGCGGAGCAGAGCCCCGGCCACGGCACGCGGGGCAGACCCCGGCCACGGCACGCGGGGCAGACCCCGGCCACGGCACGCGGGGCAGACCCCGGCCACGGCACGCGGGGCAGACCCCGGTCAAGGCACGCGGGACAGAGCCCCGGCCACGGCACGCGGGGGCAGACCCCGGCCACGGCACGCGGGGTCAGAGCCCCGGCCACGGCACGCGGGGCAGATCCCGGCCACGGCACGCGGGGCGGCCACGGCACGGGGGACAGAGCCCCGGCCACGGCACACGGGGGCAGACCCCCGGCCACGGCACGCGGGGGCAGAGCCCCGGCCACGGCACGCGGGGCAGACCCCGGCCACGGCACGCGGGGCAGAGCCCCGGCCACGGCACGCGGGGCTGATCCCGGCCACGGCACACGGGACAGAGCCCGGCCACAGCACGCGGGGCAGAGCCCCAGTCGGGCCGGACCTCCAGACAGGGCACGTGGAGCGGAGCCCCCGCGCCCTGACCCCGCGCCCCAGCATGTGGAGTGGAGCCCCCGCGCCCGCCTCCCCACCCCTGCGCGCTGGCACGCGGAGTGGAGCCCCCGCCTACTGCCCCTGGACGTTTAATTGTATCTAGTACTTCTTGCATATTATTCTCAAAGTTTTGGGCCATTTTCTCAGTCTTTATGGTGGACCTTTCTAGGCCAGCCATTTTCTCTTCTACATTAGAGATTCCATTTTCTGAATGATCTAGTCTGCTTTTAATACTTTCAAGGGAGATTTTGACTTCTTGTATTATAGCCTTCATCTCTAACAGCTCCATCTGATTCTTTTGTAAAGTGTGAAACTCCTCTTTTAGATCTTGCATGAATTTCCTCACCTCCTAGAACTCTTCAACTCCTTTCTCCTTCGCCTTCAGCAGTTCCTTGTCTCTCTTCTCTTCGCTCTCTGTTAGCTTTGCCATTATGAATGATCTGAATTGTTTATCAGACGTTTCCATGAATTCCCTTGAACTGTGTGTGGATGAAGAGGAGCTATCCGTTTCAATTGGAGGAGAGGCATTTTCCTGCTTCTCCATATTTCTTGTGGTCCTGCAGCAATTTCTAGTCATCTGGTGGATGGTCGGTTTCTTCCCAAACTTTTGAAGTTTAATATGAGGGTTGGGAAGTGTGCAGAAAAGGAAGCAGAGAGAGGGAAACAATACCAACAACAACCAAAAAAAACAGACAAGAAACAGAGAAAAAGAAGAGAAAAGCTTTGGAATAAATCTAAAAAAGAAAAATTAATATTAAAAAAAATTTCAATAAAAATCAAAAATTAGAAAACCGATCTCAGGAGCCATGGAGCAGACTGTCTCTTGAAGAAGGGCTGTTCTGGGAGGAGCAGAGGGGATTATTAACAAAACAAAGGCCTAGGAGGGAAGGGCCAAAGGGCCCTGTAAGACGCCTCACCTTAAAAAAATTCTAAAAAGCAAAAATTTAAAAAAAGACAGACAGACAGAGAGAGAGAGAGAGAGAGAGAGTGAGAGGTAGAGAGAGACAAAGATTGATTCAGAGACAGGAGATATGAAAGGGGTTTTCCTACCACGTGGGTTTTGTATGCTGGAGGCCCAGTTAGGAGTGGGACATCTTCCTTTCTCCCAGCATGTCTAGATCTCAGGAGCCATGGAGCAGACTGTCTCTTGAAGAAGGGCTGTTCACGTGGGTTTTGTACGCTGGAGGCCCAGTTAGGAGTGGGACATCTTCCTTTCTCCCAGCATGTCTAGATCTCAGGAGCCATGGAGCAGACTGTCTCTTGAAGAAGGGCTGTTCACGTGGGTTTTGTATGCTGGAGGCCCAGTTAGGAGTGGGACATCTTCCTTTCTCCCAGCATGTCTAGATCTCAGGAGCCATGGAGCAGACTGTCTCTTGAAGAAGGGCTGTTCAATGTGTTCTTAGACGGATCTAAGAGCACTGTAGCTAAACATCCAAATACTAATAGAGTTAGATTATTCCCCAATATCTACTGAAACTGCTGCACCAGCGATCACAACAGAACGGCAAAGAGATTCTAGATCACCTCTGCTTGCTGCTGAACATTTAGACTGAACTTCAAGAATTTGAAAGAAACACATCATCCATCAGATGACAAGAAATCACTACCGGATCACGAGAAATATGGGAAAACGAGAAAATACCTCTCCTCCAATGGAAAAGAGTAACTGTTCTTCATCCACAAGCAGTTCGGTGAAAATCATGGAAATGTCTGATAAGGAATTTAGAGCATTCATAATGTCGAAGCTAACAGAGATGGAAGAGAAGAGAGATAATGAACTGCTAAAGAGAAAGGAGAAAGAAGTTGACGAGTTCCAGGAGATGAGGAAATTCTTGCTAGGTCTAAAAGAGGAATTACACACTTTACAAAAGACTCAAACGGAACTTCTAGAGATGAAGTCTATAATACAAGAAGTCAAAATTTCCCTTGAAAGTATTAAAAGCAGACTAGATCATTCAGAAAATAGAATCTCAGATGTAGAAGAGAAAATGGCTGGCCTAGAAAAATCCACCCCAAAGACTGAGAAAATGGCCCAAAAATTTGAAAATGATATGCGAGAAGTACTGGATACCATCAAATGTCCAAATATCCGGATAATTGGCATTCCAGAAGGTGAAGAGACCCATAAGGACATTGATAATCTATTCCATGAAATCCTGCAAGAAAACTTTCCAAACCTAGAGAGGCATTCGAAGATCCAGTCCCAGGAAATACAAAGGACCCCAAATAGAATCAACCCAAGAAGATCTTCTCCAAGACACATTATAGCCAGGTTGACCAAAACCGCAGACAAAGACAAGATACTAAGATTGGCAAGAGAAAAACATCAAGTTACCTACAAAGGACATCCCATCAGGCTAACAGCAGATCTCTCATCGGAAACAATGCGAGCAAGGAGAGAATGGGAAAATATATTCAAGGTGTTATGAGAGAAGCAATTTCAACCTAGAATACTGTACCCGTCAAGATTATCTTTCACGTGGGAAGAAAAGACAAGAATATTCTCAGATAAACAAAACCTGAAAGAATTTACCAGCACCAGACCAGATCTCCAAGAAGTTCTCAAGGGTGTGCTGTATCAGGAAAATTAAACACAGACACACGGAAATAAGAGTCCAAAAACTAAGAAAGTGGCCAACTTAATCATAGAGACAAGTCTGGAGTAGAATATTATATACCAGAATTTAACCAGGAAAATTGAACCAGAACAGAAGATAAAAGTACATGAGACTGATAGGTTCATGCACCTACCATTTGAACAGAATTCTAACCTGTTTCCTGGCTTTAAGCAAAATTCCTTGGCATTTCTTTGATTTAAGTTAAAACTGGTTTTCTTAGTAGTAATGAGTGAACTCACCATTGAAAGTAGTTAGATTATGTAGGAAATTGTGTGATCAATACAATGTGGGTGGGAAGGGAATGAAGGACAATTGTGGACACTGGAGGTGTTGTGCGAGGAGGGTGGGAAGGGACAGAGGGTCAGAAAGAGGGGTGGAAATATTTCTAGGAACTAGAAATGGAAAATGTTTTGTAATGTATATGATTGAGTCACTATGCAGTGTGTAAAGTTTCAGGAAAAAAAATATATATATTTATTCAATGACTGCAGTAGGATATGTAGCCCCAGCTAGGTGCTACTTTATAGGATGCATAAAGTTAGACTTGTGTTCATGGAAATGTGGATGTCACCTGTGTTTGCTATGAGGGTATTTGGATTGATTAGGGTCTTTGGTGATTCAATAAAATGTGGGGGGAAAACAGTATAGAAAGCAAACATAGATACCAGAGACAGTGTGGGAGGAGAATGGGAGATGGCAGAGGGTAAGAGATAGGGAATCAAGGTTGGGGGAAAAAAGCTAAACATACAGAAAACAAGAAATGGAAGATCATCTGCTGACAATAACATGTTTGTTGATGTGCTGGATTGAGACAATATACAGTGTACTCTGGATGGAAAATCTCATTTTGTATGCTGTAATGATGTACAGTGAATGAATGCAAATAAATAAATTGAAATTAAAAAAAAGATTATAACAAATGGATTTAAGTGGTTGAATAATTATTTTTTAAAGTGTATTATTGATTATATAATTATAGTTAGATCATTTACATCAGTGGAGATAAGCAAATAAATTAATACAAGCCAAGGCCCAGAAACAGACCCAAAAGCATAAAGGTGGCATTACAAGGGAGCCTGAAAGAACGCCTGGAAACTAGACACAATCTATACTTAAACTTTGTTTTTAAACATTATTTATTTAATTTTACTTATTATTATTATCATTATCATTTAATTTGCTATAGGGCACGCATGCTTGCTGGAGAAAGTGAGAAAGTAAGCTGCCAGGTCCAGGACTTGAACTGCTATCGACCATGTGGGGGTCCAGTGCCCTAACCATCATGCTATCCACAGGCCCTAGGCTGGAACATTTTTTTAAGAATAATTTTATTTATCACTACTATTACATTTTAAATCTTTTTTAAAATAATTATTTTAGGGACCAGCAGTTAGCATAATGGCTATGTCGCTGGACTCCCATGTAGTTGACCGTGGTTCGCATCCCGGACCCGGTGGCTTAAACTTACACCAGGCACATATGCGTGCGTGCCCAAAATCCTGAGAGGAGAATAGAGGAGAAGGGATTTCAGTGTGGCCATTTCCCCTGGGGGGTGATTTCTCGCTTTCTGTCTCTCTCTCTCTCTTTGTCTTTCTGGCAAGCTCACGTGTCCTGTAGCAAAAACCTCTCAAAAAAAAAGAAAAAAATTATTATTATTATTTTATCTTATTTACTATTATTTTTTAATTTGATCAGAGAGAGATGGGGGTGGGGTGGAGTGAGAAAGCAAGCCACCATGTCCAGGATATGAACTATGGTCAACCATATGGAAGTCCAGCACCTTAATCACCACACCACCTGCCAGCCCCACTATTATTTTTTAAAATTTGCTATAGAGTATGCATGCTTGAGAGAAAGTGAGAAAGCAAGCCACCAGGTCCAGCACTTGAACCATAGTTGGCCATGTGGGAGTGCACCACCTCAACCACCAAACCACATGCTGGCCCTAGGTTCGAACTTTTGAGACAGAAAACAGTAGGTAGGAGGCCAGCCTGGGACCTAGTGGTTAAAGCAGCAGGATCCCATCTGGCCAGCCCCTTGGTTCAAATCCCCAAGCAGCTTTAAAACATTGGCACATGTTAGAGGCTGTCCAATGTTGCAAAAGGATGGAGAAGGGATTACCAGGCCACCCCTCTCCATGGGAAATACTTTATCACAACCCCTCAACTCTGTCTCTGGTGGGCCTATGTGCCCTTTGGCAGAAGAAAAAAAAAGGGTAGTCAGGTAACAGAAGTCAGCTAGAGAGATGCAGACTTAAAAGGGATGTCAAGGGATGGGGGAGAAGAAAAGAAGAGGGAAAAAAAAGATGAGGAGGAGTGGCAAGAGAGGAGGAAAGAGGAAGAGGAAGAAGAAGGAAGCAGAAGTGGCAGGAATAGTGGCAGGGGGAGAGAGGGAAGAAGAAAGACAAAAAGGAGAACAAAAGGGGACCAGCAGGTGGCATGGTGGTTAAGGTGCTGGACTCCCACATGGCTGACCACAGTTTCAGTCCCAGACTTGGCAGCTTGCTTTCTTCCTTTCCCTCTCTCACTCTCTCTGTGTCTCTCTCTAGTCAAATTAAAATGAATGAATGAATAAAAATAAATAAATATTTTAAAAAAGGAGAACAAAGGAAAGTGGGAAGGAGGAAAGCAGGAGGGGAACCAAGAAGAGGCAGAGGCTCGCCTCAGCCCCTCCCCTTGGCCCACCCGGAGCGGGTCTCTGGGATGCCCCTCCCCCCAACCGCTGCAACTTCCCACGAGATTTGAGAGCGCCAAAAGAGGGTGAAGCAGGATCCTTGGCCACAAAAATGTGATATAACCGGCTGGGCTACCAGGAGGGAGCGTCTTTTCCCGCAAGCAGCATCGCGAGGCGGGGCTGATCGAGGTACAGCCCGGCCTGGCGCCGCCCTCTCGGGCCCGGGGGCGTTCCCGGCAGCGGCTGCGGTTCTAACCTGCTCGCGCGGCCGCCCCGGCGCCCTGGCTTCCCTGGCCCGCCCCCGGCTCCATCTTGCTGGCGACCCTGTTGGGCTGTGACGCTGCTCCCGGGATCAGAATGTCATACCCAGGCTATCCCCCCACGGGCTACCCACCCTTCCCTGGATATCCTCCTGCAGGTCAGGAGTCATCTTTTCCCCCTCCTGGTCAGTATCCGTATCCTAGTGGCTTTCCTCCAATGGAAGGCGGTGCCTACTCAGCAGCACCGAGCAGCGGCTATCCTGGAGCTCCTGGCTATCCAGCACCTGCAAGTTATCCAGCACCTGCAGGTTATCCAGGTGCCCCGCAGGCAGGGGGCGCTCCACCCTATCCTGGAGTTCCTCCAGCCCAAGGATTTGGAGTCCCCCCAGGTGGAGCAGGCTTTTCTGGCTATCCACAGCCACCTGCACAGTCCTATGGTGGTGGCCCAGCACAGGTCCCACATCCTGGTGGCTTTCCTGGAGGGCAGGTGCCTTCTCAGTATCCTGGAGGACAAGCTCCTTTCCCTAGTCAGCCTGCTGTGATGAATCAGGGAACAATCCGTCCAGCTGCCAACTTTGATGCCATGAGAGATGCAGAAATTCTCCGTAAAGCAATGAAGGGGTTTGGGACGGACGAGCAGGCAATTGTGGATGTTGTGGCCAACCGATCCAATGACCAGAGGCAAAAAATCAAAGCAGCATTTAAGACCATGTATGGCAAGGATTTAATCAAAGATCTCAAATCAGAATTAAGTGGAAATATGGAAGAACTGATCCTTGCCCTGTTCATGCCACCTACCTATTATGATGCCTGGAGTTTACAGAATGCAATGCAGGGTGTAGGAACTCAGGAACGTGTCTTAATCGAGATTTTATGCACAAGAACGAATCAGGAAATCCGAGAAATTGTCAGATGTTATCAGTCAGAATTTGGACGAGATCTTGAAAAGGATATTAGGTCTGATACATCAGGACATTTTGAACGTTTACTTGTATCCATGTGCCAGGGAAATCGTGATGAAAACCAGAGCGTAAACCACCAAATGGCTCAAGAAGATGCGCAGCGTCTCTATCAAGCTGGTGAGGGGAGACTAGGGACAGATGAATCTTGCTTTAACATGATCCTTGCCACAAGAAGCTTTCCTCCACTGAAAGCCACCATGGAGGCCTATTCCAGGATGGCTAATCAAGATTTATTAAGCAGTGTGAGCCGCGAGTTTTCCAGGTATGTTGAAAGTGGTTTAAAGACCATCTTGCAATGTGCCCTGAACCGCCCTGCTTTCTTTGCTGAGAGGCTCTACTATTCCATGAAAGGTGCTGGCAAAGATGACTCCACCCTGGTCAGAATTGTGGTCACTAGAAGTGAGATTGATCTTGTACAAATAAAGCAGATGTTCTGTCAGATGTATCAGAAGACCCTGGGCACAATGATTGCAAGTGACACAAGTGGAGATTACCGAAGGCTTCTTTTGGCCATCGTGGGCCAGTAGGAAGAATTTTTTTTTAAGTGAATGAAGCTGTTTATATACCTTATCCTTCAAAGCAGTGACTGACCTGCATGCAGCAATATCAGCCATCACCTAACCAAAAGAGCTTTTTACTGAGGACTTTGTCAGGGTAATGTGCTTGGTTTGCACATGTTGTTGTTGCCTTAATTCTAATATTATTTTTTTCTCTATGTACAATCAATGTAAAGCCATATGCCAATGATGTAGTAATATTGCAATGTTTATAAAGCTTCATTTTCTCTGTTCTTATTCTAATCAGGATGTCATATTGATTAAAAATCACAACAATCTCTAATTCTGTATAATATTGAATAATTTAAAAAAATGTTACTGAGAGATTTACCTTCCAGAATACTAAGTTCATTGGACAGTTGTAGTTAATAGTTACTGTGTCAAACTGCATTACTTTTTAAAAATTAAACTCTTTTGAGCTAGCAATTAGAAATAATTAATTAGAAATAATTAGAAAATTAGAAATAATTAATTTTTAAAATAAAAAATAATAAATAAATAAATAAAAGAAGAGGCAGAGGAGCAAGAATGGCACAACAATAGCCATGGCAGGACCCTTTTGGGTGTCCAGCACTGGCAGTTGCAGATCTTTTTAAAACAGGCTAGGGCCCAGTTCCATCTTCAGAACCGTGGCCTAGGGGACACTGAGGCAGGACACCTGCCCCAGCTCCAGCCCTGGCACCCCCAAACCAGAGCTCCATCTCTGTCAGCTAGGAACATCCTTAGCTCTACAGCCACCCCACTTCCATCTTCAGAACCCTGGCCTAGGGGACACTGAGTCAGGGACCCCGCCCCAGCTCCAGCCCCGGCACCCCCAAGTCAGAGACCCCTATCTCTGTCAGCCAGGTAGGCTTTTTTTTTCCCTTCTCTTCTCCTTTCATTTGTAAATTTCTCACTTCTCCTTATCACACAGGAATGCCCTCAGCTCTACAGCCACCCCATTTCCATCTTCAGAACCCTGGTGAAATTGCGCACCGCGAGGAGCGCAACTTTTTCTTTATTCTCCTTCTTACTTTCTTCCCACTTATTTGGTCCTCTCTTCCTCTATCTCTGCCCTCCTGGACAGTCTAGATAGGTCTAGAATTACAGTTCTGAAATATTCTAATATTTTAAGACTCTTTTTTTTTTTTTTTTTTTGAAGAGGTTTTTGCTATAGGGCGCGTGCGCTAGTCAGACAGAGACAGAAAGACAGAAAGTGAGAAATCACCCCCCGGGGGGATGGCCATGCCGCAATCCCTTCTCCTCCATTCTCCTCTTGGGATCTTGGGCACGCACGCACACACGCCCAGCGTGAGTTGTAAGCCACCGGGTCCTGGACGTGAACCACGGTTGCCTACATGGGAGTCCAGCAACATAACCATTACACTAACTGCTGGTCCCGTATTTTAAGACTCTCTGAGATCCTCCCTTTTACTGAACCACATACAAAAAAGGAGATTCTTTTCTTCATACGCCTGAATAGAATACTCCTCCTCGGATCACAACAGAAGAGAGACTTTGGCAGTGTTCAGAACACAGCAAAAGGGAAGCACACTTGCTCCTATTCAAGGAAACATTCTCTTAAAAGGTATTCCAAAGTGAATACATCTCCCAATGGCTAGAAGTAAAAAGAAGAGCCTCAGGTCTGAATAAAGCAGGAAATATGTCTCCATCAAAAGAACACAGTGACACCCTTCCATTTCTTGAAAAAACAGAGGATGGGGACCAGCAGTTAGCGTAATGGCTATGTCGCTGGACTCCCACGTAGTCGACCGCGGTTCGCGTCCCGGACCCGGTGGCTTAAACTCACGCCGGGCGCGTGTGCGTGCGTGCCCAAGATCCCGAGAGGAGAATGGAGGAGAAGGGATTGCGGCGTGGCCATCCCCCCTGGGGGGTGATTTCCTGCTTTCTATCTCTCTGTCTCTCTCTGTCTGTCTGGCGAGCGCATGCGCCCTATAGCAAAAACCTCTCCCAAAAAAAGAAAAAAAAAAAAGAAAAAACAGAGGATGTTATCAAAATGTCCAAGACAGAATTTAGAACATTCATGGTGACCAAATTCTATGAGTTGGAACATAAAAGAGTCAATGAACTACAGGAGCTTAGAAAGTCCTTCCACATATGAAAGAAGAAATGGACACGCTAAGAAAGAATCAGATGGAACTATTAGAAACAAAGTCTGTAATACAGAAAATCAAAAAGGCTCTCGAAAGTATTGAGTCGACTAGACCATGCTGAAGATCGAATCTATGATGTAGAAGATAAAACCTCTGACCTAGAGAAAACCACCAAAAAGAGAGAAAATAACAATAACAAAAAAAAAATATATATATAACATATGAGAAATACTAGATTTCATTAGACGTCCTAACATCCAAATAATTGGTATCCCAGAAGATGAAGAAACTAATAAGGGCATGGAAAATCTATTTCATGAAATCTTGGAAGAAAATTTCCCAAGTCTAGAGGTACTCAAACATCCAGACCCAAGAAATACAAAGGACCCCAAATAGAATCAGCCCAAGAAGATCTTTCCCAAGGCACATCTTAGCCAGACTGGCAAAGACCACAGATAAAGATAAGATACTAAAACTGGCAAGAGAGAAATGACAAGTGACTTACAAAGGTCACCCCATCAGGCTAACACCGGACTTCTGAACAATGCAAGCAAGAAAAAAATGGGAAGATGTATTGAAAGTGTTAAGAGAGAAACAATTTCAACCAAGATTATTATATCCTGCAAGATGATCCTTCATATGAGAAAAAAAAGATTAAAATCTTCTCAGACAAACAAAACCTGAAAGAATTTGCCAACATTAGGCCAGCTCTTCAAGAAACCCTGAAGAAAGTACTGTTCCAGGAAAACTAAAGAAGTAACAGCCAGAAACAAAGGAATAAAAGGCAACTAAGACAATGGCAAACTTAACCGTCAGGAACAAGTCTGGTAACATCAATAATAACATTGAATGTTAATGGATTAAATTCTCCAATCAAGAGACACAGATTGGCTGAATAAAAAAACAGAAACTCTCTATCTGTTGCCTGCAGGAAACCCACTTCATGGTTAAAGACATACATAGACTGAAAGTGAAGGGTTGGAAAAAGGTTTTCCATGCAAATGGGAACCAAAAAAGAGCTGGAGTCGCAATAGTAATTTCTGACAAAATAGGCTTTAAAACAAAAACTGTTCAAAGAGACAAAGAAGGACACTATATTGTAGTAAAAGGGTCAATAGATCAAGAAGATACAATGCTTATAAATATTTATGTGCCTAACACAGGAGCACCCAAATATGTGAAGGAAAGACTGTTAGATATAAAAGGGGATGTAATAAAAAAAAAAAAAAAAAAAAGGGGAGATAGACTGCAACACACTAATTGTTGGAGACCTGATACCGCACTATCCACTCTGGACAGATTATCTAGACAAAAAAATAGGTAAAGAGATAAGGATATAAATGCCATAAATCAAATGAACTTAACAGATATCTATAGAACTTTCCATCCAAAAACCTCGATATACACTTTTTTCTCACCCCCACATGGAACCTTCTCAAAGATTGACCGCATCATAGGGCACAAAGCAAGCCTCTACAGATTCAAAGGCATAGAAACTATATCCAGCATCTTCTCCTACCATGATGGAATTAAACTTGAGTTTAATTGCAAGAGAAATCCTCAAAAATATTCAAATACATGGAAACTAAATAACCTACTCCTGAATGACTCCACAACTACTGAAGAAATAAAGACTGAAATCAGAAGATTCATGGAGAATTGTGTCCGCAGCCGCCGCCGCGCCGCTGTTGCTCTCCAACGTCAGCGCTGCCTCTAGCTCGCCGAGCTCCAGCCGAAGAAGGGGAGTAAGTGTGGAGGTCTCTTTACCATGGCTCGTATAAAGCATACTGCCCGCAAAGCCACAGTGGTAAAGCACCCAGGAAGCAACTGGCTACAAAAGCCGCTCGCAAGAGTGCGCCCTCTACTGGAGGGGTGAAGAAACCTCATCGTTACAGGCCCGGTACTGTGGCACTCCGTGAAATTAGACGTTATCAGAAGTCCACTGAACTTCTGATTCGCAAACTTCCTTTCCAGTGTTTGGTGCGAGAAATTGCTCAGGATTTCAAAACAGATCTGCGCTTCCAGAGTGCAGCTATTGATGCTTTGCAGGAGGCAAGTGAGGCCTACTTGGTTGACCTTTTCGAAGATACCAACCTGTGTGCTATCCATGCCAAACGTGTAACAGTTATGCCAAAAGACATCCAGCTAGCACGCCGCATACATGGAGAACGTGCTTAAGAATCCACTATAACGGGAACCAGCAGTTAGCGTAATGGCTATGTCGCTGGACTCCCACGTAGTCGACCGCGGTTCGCGTCCTGGACCCGGTGGCTTAAAACTCACGCCGGGCGCGTGTGCGTGCGTGCCCAAGATCCCGAGAGGAGAATGGAGGAGAAGGGATTGCGGCGTGACCATCCCCCCTAGGGGGTGATTTCTCGCTTTCTGTCTCTATGTCTCTCTCTGTCTGTCTGGCGAGCGCACGCGCCCTATAGCGAAAAACCTCTCCAAAAAAAAAAAAAAAAAAAAGAATCCACTTTAAGAAACATTTCATTCTAAAAAAAAAAAAAAATTTTTTTTCTCTTCTTCCTGTTATTGATAGTTCTGAACATTAGATTTTTTTCCATGAGGTCAAAAGGTACCTAAGTATATGATTGCAAGTGGAAAATAGGGGACAGAAATCGGGTATTGGCAGTTTTTCCATTTTCATTTGTGTGTGGATTTTTAATATAAATTCGGGGGTGTAAAGTATTAATGCAAGTCAAAATGTTTCGGTGAACAAGTTTCAGCAGTTCAACTTTATAACGATTATAAATAAACCTGTTAAATTTTTCTGGACAATGCCAGCATTTGGATTTTTTTAAAACAAGTAAATTTCTTATTGACAGGAAAAAAAAAAGAAGATTCATGAAAGCCAATGACAACGAGGACATGAGTTTCCATAATTTTTGGGACACTGCTAAAGCAGTCATAAGAGGGAAGTTCCTAGCAATTAGTGCACATAAGAGGAAGATGGAAAGAAGGCAAATGGATCACCTAACATCATGCTTCAGAGAATTGAAAAAGCAACAGCAAAATGATCAAAAAAACTCCAGGAGAAAGGAAATAATAAAGATCCGAGCAGAAATAAATGAAATAGAAAATAAACAAACTATACAGAAGATAAATGAAAGTAAAAGCTGGCTCTTTGAAAAGATAAACAAAATTGATACACCACTAGTGAGACTTATTAAGAAGAAGAGAGAAAGGAACCAGGTGAATCAGATCTGCAATGAAGCAGGCAAAATAACAACAGACATAGTAGAAATACAAAATATTATAGGGAACCAGCAGTTAGCGTAATGGCTATGTCGCTGGACTCCCACATAGTCGACCGCCTGTCCCGGACCCGGTGGCTTAAAACTCACGCCGGGCGCGTGTGCGTGCGTGCTCAAGATCCCGAGAGGGGAATGGAGGAGAAGGGATTGCGGCATGACCATCCCCCCTGGGGGGTGATTTCTCGCTTTCTGTCTCTATGTCTCTCTCTGTCTGTCTGGCGAGTGCATGCGCCCTATAGCGAAAACCTCTCAAAAAAAAAAAAACATTATTAGAGGATACTATGAACATCTGTATGCCAAGAAACAAGACAATCTGGATGAGATGGACAAATTCCTGGGTACATATAATCTACCAAGATTGAGCCAGAAGGATATAGAAAGTCTGAATAGGCCCATAACAAGCCAGGAGATTGAATCAGTAATAAATAACCACTCAAAAAAGAAAATCCCTGGCCCTGATGGATTCACCTCTGAATTCTACGAAACTTTCAAAGAAGAGCTAACGCCCATTCTTCTCAAGTTATTTCTAAAGATCCAAAAGGGTGACTCTCTCCCTAATTCATTCTATAAAGCTTCTATCACCCTTATCCTTAAAACAGATAAGGACAGGACAAGGAAGGAAAACTATAGACCAATATCCCTGATGAATATAAACACAAAGGTTATCAACATGATACTAGCAAATCGTATCCAACAGCTTATAAAAAAGATTATACATCATGATTAGGTAGGCTTTTTTCCAGAAATGCAAAGTTAGTTCAACATATGCAAAACCATAAATGTAATACACCATATTAACAGGAAGAAAGATTAAAAAAAAAAAAAACATATGGTCATAACAATTGATGCAGAAAAAGCTTTTGATAAGATACAACATCCCTTCATGATCAAGACTCTCAGCAAAATCAACGTAGAAGGGTCATTCCTTAACACAATAAAAGCTATCTATGAAAAACCCATAGCGAACATCATCCTCAATGAAGAAAAGCTAAAAGCTTTTCCACTAAAAACGGGTACAAGACAAGGATGCCCACTTTCTCCACTACTCTTCAATATAGTACTGGAAGTCCTCGCCAACACAATCAGAAAAGAGGAAAAAAAAAGAAAGGCATTCAAATAGGAAAAGAAGAGGTGAAACTCTCTCTTTTCTAGATGACTTGATTGTATACACAGAAGACTCAATGGTTTCCAAGAAAAAATTTCTGGAAGTAATACATGAATACAGTAAAGTTACAGGATATGAAATAAATATCCAGAAATCTATAGCATTTCTATATATGAACAACAGGCAGACTGAGATAGAACTGAAAAAAGTTATTCCATTTACCATAGCCACAAAAAGTATAAGATACTTAGGGATAAATCTAAGCAAAAAAGTTAAAGACTTCCACAAGGAAAACTATGAGAAGATAAAAAAAGAAATTGAAAATTACAAAAAAGTGGAAGGAAATCCCATGTTCCTGGATTGGAAGAATTAATATAACCAAAATGGCAATTCTACCCAAATTAATCTACCTATTTAATGCAATGCCAATCAAAGTACCAGACACATTCTTCACAGATCTAGGAAAGGCAATCATAAAGTTTGTCTGGAATCATAAAAGATCCCATATTGCCAAAGCAATTCTGCACAAGAGTAGAGTGGGCGGCATCTCACTCCCTGACCCAAAAATATACTACAAAGCTGTGGTAATCAAAACAGCATGGTACTGACACAGAAACAGACACGTGGACCAATGGAACAGAATAGAGTCCCCAGAAACAAATTCCCAAACATACAGTCAACTGATTTTTGACAAGGGTGCCAGTCAATCCAGTGGGAAAAGGACAACCTGTTCAACAAATGGTGCTGGAAAAACTGGATTTCCACTTGCAGAAAGATGACTCTGAACCCCTACCTCTCACTTCTGACAAAAATAAAGTCAAGGTGGATCAAAGATCTAAATCTAAGACCTCAAACTATAAAACTGCACCTGGAAAACACTGGGGAAACTCTGGGAGACATTGGATTGGGGAAAGACTTCTTAAATATGACCCCCCCAAAGCACAGTCGATAATCCCCAAAATAGACCAGTGGGATTACATCAGACTAAGAAGTTTCTGCATGACAAAAGACACAGTAATTAGTGTGAATTGACAGTTCTCAGAATGGGAAAATATTTTTGTAAACTATGTGTCAGATAAGGGACTGATAACCAGAGTTCACAAGGAACTCAAGCAGCTGTTCCAAAAAAAGATGATCAATCCTATTAAAAGATGGGAGAATGAGCTGAAAAAAAAAAAAAAAAACATTCTCTAAAGATGACATATGAATAGTTAAAAGGCATATGAAAAAATGTTCAACATCCCTCATTGTAAGAGAAATGCAGATCAAAACAATAATGAGGGAACCAGCAGTTAGCGTAATGGCTATGTCGCTGGACTCCCACGTAGTCGACCGCGGTTCACGTCCCGGACCCGGTGGCTTAGAACTCACGCCGGGCGCGTGTGCGTACGTGCCCAAGATCCCGAGAGGAGAATGGAGGAGAAGGGATTGCGGCGTGACCATCCCCTCTGGGGGGTTATTTCTCGCTTTCTGTCTCTATGTCTCTCTCTCTCTGTCTGGCGAGCGCACGCGCCCTATAGCAAAAAAAAAAAAAAAACCTCTCAAAAAAAAAAAAAAAAAAAAAAAAAAAAAAAAAACACAACAATGAGATACCACCTAACCCCAGTCAGAATGACTAAGATTAAAAAAAAAAAAATGATAAGTGCTGGCGGGGGTGTGGTGAAAGGGGAACTCTCTTACACTGCTGATGGGAATGTAAATTAGTCCAGCCACTGTGGAGAACAATTTGGACATTCCTCAAAAATCTACAAATAGGGAACCAGCAGTTAGCGTAATGGCTATGTCGCTGGACTCCCACGTAGTCGACCGCGGTTCGCATCTCGGACCCGGTGGCTTACAACTCACGCCGGGCGCGTGTGCGTGCGTGCCCAAGATCCTGAGAGGAGAATGGAGGAGAAGGGATTGCGGCGTGACCATCCCCCCTGGGGGGTGATTTCTCGCTTTCTGTCTCTATGTCTCTCTCTGTCTGTCTGGCGAGCGCACGCGCCCTATAGCGAAAAAAAACCTCTCCAAAAAAAAAAAAAAATCTACAAATAGAACTACCATATGATCCAGCAATCCCACTCCTTGGTATCTACCCAAAGGACAGAAGAATACTTAATTGGAAAAGTGCTTGCACATCAATGTTTATTGCAGCACTATTCACAATTGCTAAGTCATGGAAACAACCCAAATGCCCAAAATGGATAGAAAAACTGTGGCACATGTATTCTATAGAATACTATTCAGCCATAAAAATAAATAAATAAATAAATAACCCTGGATTTGGACAGGAAGTGGAAGAATATGGAAGATTTACTGCTGAGTGAAGCAATCCAGTCTATGAAGGAGAAGCATTGTATGTCCCCACTTAACATATATCAAGTGTCTGCACTTTATGACTGAAACTAATTGATTAAAGGATATAGAAACACAGTATATAGATGTAAATACCAGATATAGTATGTGTGAAAGAGGAGGGTCTGAGGAAGGACATTTGGAAGAAAAATAGAAAAGCAAAGCATTAATGGGACAAAGAAATGTGGTATTATCTGTTGAAGATATTTTATAGTTTTATCAACTGTACAAAGGAGAAATGTTCACCTGTTGAAATACCCATTTTGTAAGCCAAATAATAATGTGATTGAATGTATAGAAGAAAATGAAATTTAAAAATTTTAAAAATAAATAAAACAGGCTAGGGCACCAGCAGGTGACCTGGTGGTTAAGGCACTGGATTCCCACATGTTTGACTGTGGTTTGAGTCCTGGACCTGGCAACTTGCTTTCTCATTTTCTTTCTCCCTCTCTCTGGTGAGCATATGTGCTAATTAAAATAATACTACACACAATTAAAGTAAAAAAAAAAACAGGCTAGGGAATGTTCATATAGGTGTGTTTTAGAAGGAGCCAATCAACTGAGAGCCAGCAGGTGGTAAGGCACTGGAGTCCCACATGGCCAACCACGGTTCCAGTCCCAGGCCTGGCAGCTTGCTTTCTCACTTTCTCTTTCTTTCTCGCTATATGGTCAAATTTTAAATAATGATAAATAAAATTAAGTAAATAATTCTAAGAAGAAGAAAAGAAGAAAGACCAAAGTGACTGCTACCTATGAAACAGCCCTTGCCACTCCTGAGACTATGGGTAGCCTCTGCCTCAATTAACAGCCTCCAACGCGAGCCCTCAGCTCACCGGCGCGGTGTGAGTGGGTGCTCCCAGGCACCCAACATTGTGCGGTTATTGCGGTTTGGATGGGGCAGCTGGTCAGGTCCGGAATGTCCGAGTTGCCAGTAGACAGCAGTGGCGCGGCGAATGACGACAGCGACATCAGTCGGGCTGAGCCAAGAGCGGCCCTGACGCAGCCCAGGGAAGACCCAGCAAACGTGGTCGGTGGAGGCCTGGTAATTTGGCCTCAGGAGAGAGCATGGGGAGCAGCACCCCAAGAGCCATCTCAGGTTCCGGGCCTCATTCCCACGTCCCACACGGGAGCACGAAAGTGTAGGGCCTTACTACCGGCAAGCAGAGCCTCTGGGAACCAGGTAGCATCCAACGCCCACTGCAGCTAGTTAAGAGGGTTCCAGGAACCTAACTGGGTATTTATGGATGTATGTAGAGCGAGGGAACTAGCCCAAGGTGCCAACTGGCTACCACGTCCCAACCGCTTTTGGATTATTTGATGTTTGTCAAAGATCCATCTCTGCATCTGACGCTCAGTCCTCTGGCTGCAGAACTCAGCTGCAGTAGGTTGAGAGACAGGGAATGATATTAATAGTTCCACTATTAATAGCTCCACCTGAGGGCAAAGCACCGGCAGCCTCAGGGAGGCCATGAAACCTGAAGACAAATGACCAGCCAGTGCCTGGTGCTGCAGAGCTGCCACCGCCTCCTGCGCAACCAAAGACGGATCTAAGGGAACCATAGCCAAACATCCAAATACTATTAGGGTTGACATATCCCTCAATATCCACTGAATCTGCTGCACAAAGGGATAAAAACGGAACGGCAAGAAGATCCCAGATCACCTCCTTTTGCACACTCCTGAACGCTCAGATTGAACTTTAAGCATTTGGAAGAAACACACCATCATCAGATGACTAGAGTCACCCCAGGGCCACAAGTAATATGGGAAAGCAAGAAAATACCTCTCCTCCCAGGGAAAAGAATAACTCCTCTTCATCCACATGCAGTTCAATGGAAATCATGGAAATGTCTTATAAAGAATTTTAAATATTCATAATGGTGAAGCTAATAGAGATGGAAGAGAAGAGAGACAATGAACTGCAGAAGATGCAGGAGAAAGGAGCTGACGAGTTCCAGGAGGTGAGGAAATTCTTACAAGATCTAAAAGAGGAATTACACACTTTTTTTTTGAGAGGTTTTTGCATGCACTCACCAGAAAGACAGAGAGAGACAGAGATATAGAAAGTGAGAAATCACCCCCTGGGGTGCATGGTCACACCACAATCCCTTCTCCTCCATTCTCCTCTCAGGATCCTGGGCATGCATGCACATGCTCCTGGCGTGAATTTTAAGCCACCAGGTCCGGGACTTGAACCGCGGTCAGCTACATGGGAGTTCAGCGACATAGCCATCACGCTAACTGCTGGTCCCGGAATTACACACTTTAAAAAGAATTAAATGGACCTGTTAGAGATGAAGTCTATAATACAGGAAGTCAAAATATCCCTTGAAAGTGTTAAAAGCAGATTAGGTCATACAGAAAATAGAATCTCAGATGTAGAAGAGAAAATTGCTGGCCTAGAAAAATCCACCACAAAGACTGGGAACCAGCAGTTAGTGTAATGGCTATGTCGCTGGACTCCCACGTAGTCGACCATGGTTCACGTCCCGGACCCGGTGGCTTAAAACTCACGCCGGGCCATGTGTGTGCATGCCCAAGATCTCAAGAGGAGAATGGAGGAGAAGGGATTGCGGCGTGAGCATTCCCCCGGGGGGTGATTTCTCACTTTCTGTCTCTATGTCTCTCTCTGTCTGGAGAGTACACGCGCCCTATAGCGAAAACCTCTCCAAAAAAAAAAAAAAATCCACCACAAAGACTGAGAAAATTGCTCCCCAAAAAATGAGAATAATATACGAGAAATACTAGATACCATCAAATGTCCAAACATCCATATAACTGGTATTCCAGAAGGCAAAGAGACTCATAAGGGCATTGATAATCTATTCCATAAAATCCTGCAAGAAAACTTTCCAAACCTAGAGAGGCACTCAAAGATCCAGTCCCAAGAAATACAAAGGACCCCAAATAGAATCAACCCAAAAAGATCTTCTCCAAGACACATCATAGCCAGATTGACCAAAACCATAGCCAAACATCCAAATACTATTAGGGTTGACATATTCCTCAATATCCACTAAATCTGCTGCACAAAGGGATAAAAACGGAACAGCAAAGAGATTCCAGATCAAAGACAAAGACAAGATACTAAGATTGGCAAGAGAAAAACGGCAAGTTACCTACAAAGACATCCCATCAGGCTAACAGCAGACCTCTCATCAGAAACAATGCAAGCGAAGAAAGAATGGGAAAATATACTCCAAGTGTTAAGGGAAAAACAATTTCAACCAAGAATACTGTACCAGGCAAGATTATCCTTCATATGGGAAGAAAAGACAAGAACATTCTCAGATAAAACCTGAAAGAATCTACCAACACCAGACCAATCTCCAAGAAGTTCTCAAGGGAATGCTATACCAGGAAAATTAAATACAGACACACAGAAATAAGAGTTCAAAAACTAAGAAAATGGTCAACTTAATCGCAGGGACAAGTCTGGAGTTGAATATTACATATCAGAATTTAATTGGGAAGATCGAACCACAACAGAAGATAGATTAAGTACATGAGACTGAATTGGGGAAATAGTATTTTATGACTTTTGACTAAAACATTGCTGATTTTCTTCTAGCCTTTGTTTTCTAGTTTTAAGGATTTTTGTCCTGTCTTGAGCTATGATACGCTCATGTACCTACAATTTGAACAGAATTCTAACCTGTTTCCCAGCTTTAAGTTTTAAGCAAAGTTCCTTAGCATTTCTTTGATTTATTAAGGTTAAAACTGCTTTTCTTGAAATTACCAGCTGAACTTGCTACTAAAAGTAGCTAGATTATTGGGACCAGCAGTTTGCATAATGGCTATGTTGCTGAACTCAAAGTGTTAAGGGAAAAGCAATTTCAACCAAGAATACTATACCCGGCAAAATTATCCTTCATATGGGAAGAAAAGACAAGAACATGTAGCTGACTGGAGTTCGAGTCCCAGACCCGGTGGCTTAAACTCACGCCGGGCGCATGTGCACGCGTGCCCAAGATCCCAAGAGGAGAACGGAGGAGAAGGGATTGCGGCATGGCCATCCCCCCTGGGGGGTAATTTTTCGCTTTCTATCTCTCTGTCTCTCTCTGTCTTTCTGGCAAGCGCACGCACCCTATAGCAAAAACCTCTCAATAAATAAATAAATAAATAAATAAATAAAATGTGGGGGGAAGGAATAGAAAACAACTGCAGACACCAGAGATAGTGTGAGAGGAGGGTGGGAAATGGCAGAGGGTCAGAAATATGGGTAAAAAAATAATAATACACACACACACACACACACACACACACACACATATGTATATATATATGAAACTAGAAATGGAAAATTATTGACAATAAGATGCATGATTGGGAACCAGCAGTTAGCGTAATGGCTATGTCGCTGGACTCCCACATAGTCGACCGCGGTTCGCGTCCCGGACCCGGTGGCTTAAAACTCACGCCGGGCGCATGTGCGTGTGTGCCCAAGATCCCGAGAGGAGAATGGAGGAAAAGGGATTGCGGCGTGACCATCCCCCCTGGGGGGTGATTTCTCGCTTTCTGTCTCTATGCCTCTGTCTGTCTGGCGAGCGCACGTGCCCTATAGCAAAAACCTCTCCAAAAATAAATAAATAAATAAATAAATAAATAAATAAATAAAATAAAATAATGTTGTTGATTATTGCTAATTATAGTTTAAATACCCCACAGACTGTTATATCTTCCAGAATTTAAATTTTTCTTCAAATAGGTTTTTATACATTTCTTTTTTTTTATTCTAACTTTATTTATTTATTATTATTATTTTCCAATTTGACCAGAGAAAGACAGAGAGAGAGAGAGGGAAATGAGAAAGGAGGCCACCAGGTCCAGGACTTGAACCATGGTTGGCCATGTCCAGCGCCTTTAACCACCAAGCCACCTGTCAGCCTCTTTACACATTTTTTTAAGTTTAATCTTAACTTCTTATTTTCTGTGGCTGTTTTAAATGAGATTATACATTAAATTAAATCTTTTAACCAATTGCTTTGGATGGTAATGACTCTGTATAATACCAAATAATAACAATAATTGTGAGCATCATTATCTTTTCCCCACTTTTAGAGAATGCCTTTTGCATTTTCCTCATCTGAAATGCTGCTTTCTAACTGGCTATGGTGTATTTTACCATATAAAGGAATTATAAATCTGTTCTTTTTTTTCTCCAATGTTTATTTTATCAGAAATAGTGGTTGGGTTTATTAAAGGTTTTTTCCTCATGGTTATAATTATGTGGTCTTGGGTCCAACAGTTGGCGTAATGGCTATGTCACTGGACTCCCATGCAGTCGACCACGGTTTGAGTCCCAGACCCGGTGGCTTAAACTCACGCCAGTTGTGTGTGCGTGCATGCCCAAGATCCCGAGAGGAGAATGAAGGAGAAGGGATTGTGGTGTGGCCATCCCCCCTGAGGGGTGATTTCTCACTTTCTGTCTCTCTGTCTCTCTCTGCCTTTCTGGCAAGTGCACGGGCCCTATAGCAAAATCCTCTCAAAAAAAAAAAAAAAAGAAATTAAATACCGCAATCCCTTCTCCTCCATTCTCCTCTCAGGATCTTGGGCACGCACGCACACGCGCCCAGAGTGAGTTTTAAGCCACTGGGTCCGGGACGCGAACCACGGTCGACTACATGGGAGTCCAGTGACATAGCCATTACGCCAACTGCTGGTTCCCTCATTCATTTATTTTAATTTGACTGGAGAGAGACAAAAAGAGGGAGGGAGAAAGAGGGAAAGTGAGAAAGCAAGCCACTGGGTCCAGGACTCGAACTGTAAGCCATGTGGGAGTGTCCAGCACCTTAACCACCATGCTGGTCCCCTCTTTTCTTTTTTCTTTTCTTTCTTTCTTTTTTTTTTTTTGAGAGGTTTTTTCGCTATAGGGCGCGCGCGCTCGCCAGCCAGACAGAGAGAGACATAGAGACAGAAAGTGAGAAATCACCCCCCAGGGGGGATGATCATGCCACAATCCCTTCTCCTCCATTCTCCTCCTGGGATCTTGGGCATGCACACACACGCGCCCGGAGTGAGTTTTAAGCCACCGGGTCCGGGACACAAACCGTGGTCGACTACATGGGAGTCCAGCAACATAGCCATTATGCTAACTGCTGGTTCCCTTTTCTTTTTTCTTTTAAATAATTACTTTATCTAACTTTTATTTATTTATTTATTTATTTATTTATTTATTTATTTATTTATTTATTTATTTATTTAAATTTAACCAGAGAGGGAACAAAGCGATGGGGGTGGGGGTTGGGCAAGCCGCCAGGTCTGGGACTCAAACTGTGGTCAACCATGTGGGAGTCCAGCGCCCTTAATCATCATGCCACCTATCGATTTTATAAAACTTTCTAACCTGGGGGACCAGCAGGTTGTGTGGTGGTTAAGGCAGTGGACACTCCCACGTGGCAGACCACGCTCGAGTCCCCTACCTGGTGACTTGCTTTCTCACTTTCCCTTTCTTTCTCTCTATGTCTCTCTCTGGTCAAATTAAAATAAATGAATGAATAAATCAAATTAAATAAAGTAATTCTTTTGAAATAAAAACTTTCTAAACGTTACACTGGTTGAAATATAAAGCATGGCCCGCCCCTCCACGTTCTGATGTTTCAGGTGCGTTGTCGCTTCTGGCCACTGGGCGGCATCTGGAGGCGCGCTAGTACTGGGAGGTTGCGCGTGCGCAGCGCTCTAAGGTTTACCCACGTCTAGCGCTCACGCACGCGCACTGGCGTGCACGCCCGCAGTCGTGTCCCTCTATTCCACTGTTGCTGGGAGCGACGAGCTGACCCCGCGGTCCAACATGTCCCAGCTACCAGCAGACAGCAATGCCCCGCAGAATGTCACCACGAATGACGACAGAGACCTCCCGCAGGCGGAGGTAGGCGGCGGGAGACGGGCTCCGGACCCGGTGCAGCCCAACGAGGTCAGGGCAGGCAGGGTAGCGGCGGCCGGCGAAGGTCCAGTGGCTGCGGCGCGCGAAGGCCGGACCGCTGCAGCCAGAGGCGGCCCGCTGGCGGCGGCGGCCAGGGGAGGCCCAGCGGCGGCAGCAGCCAGGGATGCTCGGATGGCAGAGGTCGCCCGGTTGTTAGGGGAGCCGTTGGAGGAAGAGGGTCCTGAGGGCAGGCCCCGGTCCAGGCCTGGGAACGGCCCCGGCCTGGCTGCTCTGCCTTATCTCCGCCTCCGTCACCCTCTTAGTGTCTTGGGAATTAATTACCAGCAGTTCCTCCGCCACTATCTGGAAAATTACCCCATCGCTCCGGGCAGAATTCAGGAGCTTGAAGAACGCCGCAGGCGATTTGTGGAAGCCTGCAGAGCTAGGGAAGCAGCGTTTGATGCCGAATATCAACGGAATCCCCAGAGGATGGATTTTGACATCTTAACATTCACTATAGCTCTGACTGCATCTGAAGTGATCAATCCTCTGACAGAAGAACTTGGTTGTGATAAGTTTATCAATAGAGAATAGTTAAGGGATGAAAGTACAAGAGAACCACGGTATTCAAGACAGTCAATATCAATCCTGTCACTTGAATTTAAAAAGTCAAAGTACATTGAGAATAAGGCAGTGCGCAGTTGGGAAAATAAAAGGGAAGCATGAAAAAACATCTGAAAAAAATTTTAAATGTTGAAAGCATTTTAAGACTCCTCTTAACGTTGAGTGTGTAATTGATCCAGATTCTTTTCAGTATGTGGAAAACGTTTCACAACATTGCTTTATTAAAAAGAAAAGGATGGCTTTATAAAATTGAGATTTGATGTAGAAAAATCGTCAGCAGAGTCCATGACAATAAAATAAATACTCAAATAGCAAGAAAAATAAGGAGTTACAGAAGAGTTATTAATATGGGAAGGCTATGTGTAGAAAGAACTTGAAACTGCTCTCTTCATGGCATATTCAACAGACATTTTTAGTATAAGATTGATTTTGCGTTTTCTGAAACATTTAAAATGTCAAGCAAAGTATTATTGTATACTACAAGATAAATCAAAAATGCCAGATTCCTGGATTTTTTTCTTTCATTCAAATTTTAATTTTTATTTAAAGTTTTTTAGGTACAGAATGTATTCACAACCCCCCCCCCCAAGTTTAAATTATACAATAAAAAATTTTCCATCTTTGTCCTAACACAGCACCTATCAGTATTCCTCATCTGTTCTAGTTTCCTTATGTATATACAAGCTAATATAGATCTGGGTTTTTTTATTTTTCTTTTCTTAGCAAAAGTTACTGGTTTATACTTGTATTTTGGTTAAGAACATATCCTGAAGATCCTTCCAAATCATTGTATTTCCTTATTCTTGTTTAGAGCTGCATTTTATTCCATTTGTGTGGTTATATTGTAATTACTAAGCAAATATATATTGATGGACATTATGTTGTTTCCCATCGTTTCCTATTGGCAAAAAAGAACAAAAATGCTGTAGTAGTTCGCCTTGTATGCATATCACGTGGCGTGTGTGTAAATACAGTATTGCTTCAATTCTAAATGCATTTTTCATATGTTAACTCTGGCCTCGGGGGTCCATCTTACATTTGATAACGTGCTACAGCATTTTTTCCAATAACAGTGCATCTTATAATCAGTAGCCTTGCAGATTCTTTGTTATATATAATATCCATAGGATGAATTCCCCAGGAGGGAGAAATCTGGGCCAACAGTACGTACTTAAAATGTAAATATTGCTAAGTTGGCCTCTTTACATGTTGGACTGCTTTACACGCCCTCCAGCAACTGATGAACATGAATGTTTCCTTACAGCCTAGCCAACACAGTAAACCATCAAAGTCTGGATTTTGCCAACCTCGTAAGAGAAAATGGTATGTCTTTTAATTTTTTTTCTATTAATATGAGTGAGGTCAAGTATCTTTTTATGTAAAAATCATACGTTTTTCTTTTCCATGAGCTGTCTCGTCATCTGCTCATTTCTATCCTGAATAGTTTTGTCTTTTCTTTATTGACTCTAGTAGCTATGTATATAGTAGTAATATGAGGTATGATAATAGCTTGCAATGTGAATTACAAACTTTTTTTCTCATTTTGTCTTTTGTCTTTGGCTTTACTGAAAGCCTCTGGGACATAGAGATTTTACGTTTCCTGTTTTTCTTTATACCTGTAGGATTTTGAATCTCAAGGTTTTCTTGGGAGGGGCATGTGTGTGCGTTCACACCACACGTTCAGGTATATATATGTTCACATTTGAATCTTTGAGCCTATTTAATTTTTTTTTTAAGAGGTTTTTGCTATAGGGTGCGTGCGCTCACCAGACAGACAGAGACAGAGAGACAGAAAACGAGAAATCACCCCCCAGGGCAGATGGCCATGCCGCAATCCATTCTCCTCATTCTCCTCTTGGGCATGCACGCACACACGCCCAGCGTGAGTTTAAGCCACCGGGTCCGGGACTCGAACCGCAGTCAACTACATGAGAGTCCAGTGACATAGCCATTACACTAACTGCTGGTCCCCCTAGCAGTTTTGTTTTAAGATGCCTTTTCATATATGTGACTTTTAGATTTTCTAAGTAGTTTTATTTTTTTCAGAGAGAGAGATTTTTGCTATAGGGCGTGTGTGTTTGCCAGAGAGACAGAAAGACAGAAAAATCACCCTCAGGGTAATAGCCATGCTGCAATTCCTTCTCCTCCATTCTCTTCTTGAGATCTTAGGCACGCATGCACACAGGCCTGGTGTGAGTTTTAAGCTGCCAGGTCTGGGACTGGAACCGTAGTTGACTACATGGGAGTCTAGCAACTTAACCATTACACCAGCTGCTGGTCCCTGTTTTCTAATTAGTTTTTAAATCTGGAAATGCTAAAACCTCTCATGCTTTTTCAGAGTATTTCTGGCTATTTTTATTCTGTAAGTATTTGCCATATTGACCTCAAAGTTATTTTATTTCAAACAACCTTTTTATTAGAATCATGTTGTGTTTATTTAACTCAGAGATATCTGATACTTCAAGATTCTGAGTCCTTTTTTTTTTTTTAGAGAAATTTGCTACAAGGCACGAGTGCTTGCCAAAGAGACAGAAAGCAAGAAATTACCCCCCCCCCCCCCCCGAGGGATGGCCATGCCACGGTCCTTTCTCCAGTCTCTTCTTGGGATTTTGGGCATGCACACACATGCTCCTGGTATGAGTTTTAAGCCCTCAGGTCCAGAACTTGAACCACAATCATCTACATATGAGTCTAGTGACATAACAATTACGCTATCTGCTAGTTACAAGATTCTGAGTCTTTCTGCCAAAGAGCAGGCACCACCACATCCAAGATGCTGAATCTTTCTAACCAAGTAGTCTAGTTTTCTACCTTTTTTTTTTTTTTTTTAATTTAATTTGATCAGAGAAAGAGAAAGTCAAAGTGAGAAAGGAAACTGCCACATCTGGGACTCAAACTGTTATTGGCCATTTGGGAGTACAGTACTTTAAACACCATGACACCTGCTGTACCCCCACTTTTTTTTTTTTTTTTTTTTTTTTTTTTTTTTTTTTTTTTGCTATAGGTCATGCATACTCACCAGAGAGAGGCAGAGAGAAGGAAAGTGAGAAATCCCTCCCCAGGGGCTATGAGGGGCTATGACCATACCACAGTTCAATCCATTCTTGGGTAGGGCATGCAAACATACACACCCAGGTCCAGGACTTATACCACACTGTCAGCCACCTTAACCTCCACATCAACTACTGGCCCCCCAGTATTCCACTTTTTTAATTTTTTTTAAGAGAGATCTTTGCCATAGAACACCTGCACTGGCTGGAAAGACAGAGAGACGGAATGCGAGAAATCACCCCCAGGGGGTATGGCCACGCTACAGTCTTCTCTGTTCTCCTCTTGGATTTTGGGCACACACACACATATGACTGACATGAGTTTTAAGCCGCTGGGTCCAGGACTCAAACCTTGGTTGTGAACCAACAGTTAGCGTAATGGCTATGTCACTGGACTCCCACGTAGTCGACCGCAGTTCGCGTCCCGGACCCGGTGGCTTAAACTCCCGCCGGGCGCGTGTGGTGCCCAAGATCCCGAGAGGAGAATGGAGGAGAAGGGATGGCCATCCCCCTTGGGGGGTGATTTCTTGCTTTCTGTCTCTATGTCTCTGTCTGGCGAGTGCACGCGCCCTATAGTAAAAATCTCTCAAAAAAAAAAAAAAAAAAAAAACTGTGGTCAACTATGTGTGAGGTTAGCAACGTAACCAGTACATCACCTGCTGCTCCCCCAGTTTTCCACTTTTAAAGGATTCTCTTCATGTCCTTCAATAGAGTATTCATGTTTTTTTTTTATTTATTCCGTGAGAGAGATAAGCACCCTCAACAGGGTCTCCACACCATGATCCACTCCTGTTGTCAGCCAGCTCAGATCACAGGCTCATGTGTGCACCAGTTATCCCCAAGAGGTGAACCCTGGACCCTCACATGTAGTTCTAGTTGCATCACTGTTGTGCCATCATCTGGTTCTTAATGTTTACTGTAATGTCCTTAGAATAGGTCTTTCACAGATCTATTCATTTACTTCTAGATATTTTATCTTTTTTATAGTAAATCAGAATATTTCTGTTATATTTTCTACAAGCTTGCTCTTAAATTTGAAAATTGATTCCAAATATTTATTTGATAGCCTGTTAATGTACTGAATTCTCTCACATTTATATTTGATTTTTCAAATGATCTTTTTTTTTTTTTTTTTTTATGAAGGTTTTTGTCATAGGGCACCTGCGCTCACCAGAGAGAAACAGTGAGAGAGAAAGTGAGAAATCAACCCCCCACCACCCCAGGGTTGGCCGTAATCCTTCTTCCTTCATTCTCCTCTTGGGATTTTGGGCATGTATGCACATGTACCTGGTGTGATTTTCAAGCCATTGGATCCAGGACTCAAACTGCAGTTGGCCATGTGAGAATTCAGCACCTTAACCACCATACCACCTGCTGCTCCCCTACCCTAAGAAATAGTTTGTGGAAAGGGTCTTGCCACATTGCAGTCCCTCTGCCCCAGCCTCCCAGTTGTCTAGGATGACAGGTGCATGCCACTGTGCCTGGCTTGTTGTAGGCTGAGCCTAAAACTGAACCCAGGCCTCCCTTGTGGCCTCAGCTATCACACAGCAGTACCCTCCTGCTTGCATCCTGTGGCTGGGCCTTTTTATAATTTTTTTTCCTTTTTCTTTCTTTCTTTTTTTTTTTCTTTCATTTCTGTAAGGTGTGTGTGTGCTTACCAAGGGCGGGGGGGAGAAAATTAGAGAAATCATCCCCCTAGGTGGATCACATCCCCAAACGGGGGGTGACCATGCTGCAATCTCTTCTCCAGTCTCTTCTTGGGATTTTGGGCATGCACACACACGCAGATGGCATGATTTCAAGCCACCAGGTCTGGGACTAAAACCATGCAGTCAGCCATGTGGGATCCAGCTGTCAACATCCACACCAACTGCTGGCCCATAATTTTTTAGTATTTATGACTTCCTTTTGTTTACTAATTCCTTGGCTAGTACCTTCTGTTTAACGTACTGATGTATGGGGGGGGCAGCAGGTAGCATAGTGGTGAAGGCACTGGACTCCATGTGGTCAACCACAGTTCATGTCCCAGAACTGGCAGTTTGAAACTCACACCAAGTGTGTGTGCGGGGATGTCCAAAGTCCCGAGAGACGAATGGAGGAGAAGGGATTGCAGTGTGGCCATCGCCCCCTGTGGGGGGTGTGATTGCTCACTTTCTGTCTGTCTCTCTGCTGAGCACACACGCCCTGTAGCAAAAATCTCTAAAAAAAAAAAAAAAAAAAGAAAGGAAAGGAAGATGGGTGATAGTGAAGAATCCTTGTCTCATTCCTGATTTTGTGGAGATTCTTTATGTATTTATCTATTGTGTCTGAGTGTTTTATCAGGAATGAGCGTTGATTCCAAAAAGCCTTTTCAGAATCTGTGAAGGCTGGGACCAGCAGTTAGCATAATGGCTACATTGCTGGACTCCCACGTAGCTGACCGCGGTTCGAATCCCAGACCGGGTGGCTTAAACTCACTCTGGGCGCATGTGCATACGTGCCCAAGATCCTGAGAGGAGAATGGAGGAGAAGGGATTGCGGTGTGGCCAACCCCCCCTGGGGGTGATTTCTTGCTTTCTGTCTCTCTCTTTCTGGCAAGTGTATGCGCCCTGTAGCAAAAAAAAAAAAAAAAACCTCGAAAAAAAGAAAAAGAATCTGTGAAGGTGATACCAGGGTTATTACATATCTACTACCTTGTAGAATTACATTTTGAGTTACTGGTAATACATAATATTTGCATTTGTCAAATTTACTAATGAGATATATTTTTTTAATTGCCAGAGAGTGTACATACCCTGCAGTGGTATCTGGTCACACTATAATCCTTTATTCTCGCATTTCTCAATCCTGTTAGGATTTTGGGCATACACAGGCACCCCGTGCTTTTCTTTCTTTTTCTTTTTTTTACTGAAATAGATATGATTTATTTATAAATGAAGACAAATGAACAATTTACAGTATCTCAAAGGTTGCAAAAAGTGACACAGTACTGGGCCAGCAGGTGGTGTGGTGGATAAGGGTGCTGGATTCCCACATGGCCAACCATGGTTCAAGTCCTGGACCTGGTGGCTTACTTTCTCACTTTCCCTTTCTCTCTCTCTCTCTCTCTCTCTCTCTCTCTCTCTCGTCAAATAAAGAAAAAAATAACAATAACAAACGGAAATAAATAAATAAATAATTCTTTTAAAAAAAAAAAAGTGACACAGTACTAAATACACAACTTTTGATTTTCTTCAGATTCAGTTTTCATGGATTTTTGTTGTTTTATAATTTTCCTATAGGGTGTGTGCACTTGCTGGAGAGACAGAGCAAGCACAGCGAGTGCACTCCCCAGGGGAGGCCACAAGACAATCCCTTCTCCTTCATTCTCCTCGCAGGATTTTGGGAATGCACACACACAGGCCCAGTGTATTTCTCACGGTACCAGGACTAGGACTCAAACTGCAGTCAGTCACATGGGATCCAGACATTTTAACCACCATGCAATCACTTGGCCTGCGTTTTGTGATTTAATTATATAAAGATGAGTCAGTTCTGCAACCTAAAAATATTTACTTATTAAAGCTATACCAATACTTTAATCAACTATACAAAAAATATAATGAGACAAACATATGTATTTATAGAACTGCGTATCAGTCAGGCCAGATCCCTGCGGAAGGAATTCCCGGCATAACCTCATTCATCTGTGAGGACACAGAGCAATCCTTATTCAGACGGGCACACTCATCTAGTTTGTCTGGCGTGGTCAGACCTCTCCTTCCTGATGGCTTCCTCCTGCTTAGGAATGTGCACATCCAGGTGTCTGTTTCTTAGAGCAGACGTTTACCTTCCTCATCCACCAGCCATTGGAGGGGGACTGGGGCCACGCAGATGATTGATTCGACCCATTCTTCTGGGAGGGTTTCCAGGTGGGCCTCTTCCATCATCATATCTGGAATCAGATGAGTTTCCATAGCCTCTTCTCTTTTTCACATCTTGCTGAAGCAGAGTTTTGAAAAACAAAACTACAAACTCAGCTATTCCCCAGAAAAAATCTGCTATCAAAGATAACCTCCATGAGGACTGACTCTGGCTGTCCAACACTTGTCCATTCGAGATGTAAACCATCATGCCTCCCGTTCCCCGCTTCAGAGTGGCCGTAGAGCTCAGGCCTCCTCGGCTTCCGTATCTCCACCCTGTGCTTTTCAAGGCACCTGGGCCAGGAATCAAAGTGTAATTGCCGTATAGGATCTGGTGCCCAATAAACAGTGCTCCACCACTGTGCTATCAAATTAGCTCCAGAAGTATTCTTTTATGTGCTACTAGATTATTTTTCTTTTTTTTTTAAGGGATATTTACATTCATGTTTGTGAGATTGCCATTTAATTTTCCTGTGCAGTCTTTGTCACTTTTAGATATTTATGTTATTCTAAAATATATAGAAATAATTTGGAAATTTTCTTCTAAATTTTGGAACACTAGAATTCACTGGGATTATCCTTTTTTTTTTCTTTTTCATTTTAGTTTTATTCAGTACGATTACAGAACACGCTGCATGCTACATAACACACTGTATAAACCTTCTAGCAGGGTAGATGATCATAACTGAGTTATTTTTCATCAATCAAAAACTGCTTCCTTAATCAATGTTCTCCAAACCCTTTGACACATAGTGACAATTAACTCCAGAGATGCACTGATCTCTTCCCCTCAAATGCCACAAGTTCATGTCCCCATTCATGAACTTGTGCATGTACGCAGTGGCCAGTCCAGGAATGACCAAGCACACGCCAATGGCAGCAACCCCAGGGAAAATCTTGAACCACATCTCGGCACCCAAAATCTGGAATTATCTTTTTTTTTTAAAGATTTTATTGGGAACCAGCAGTTAGTGTAATGGCTATGTCGCTGGACTCCCACGTAGTCGACCGCAGTTCGCGTCCCGGACCTGGTGGCTTAAAACTCATGCTGGGCACGTGTGCGTGCATACCCAAGATCCCGAGAGGAGAATGGAGAAGGGATTGCGGCATGACATGACCATCCCACCCTGGGGGGTGATTTCTTGCTTTCTGTCTCTATGTCTCTCTCTGTCTGTCTGGCGAGCGCACGCGCCCTATAGCAAAATCCTCTCCAAAAAAAAAAAAAAAAAAAAAAAAACTGATAAAAAAGATTTTATTTATCTAGGGGCTGCAGGTGGCATGGTGGTTAAGGCACTGGACTCCCACATGGCCGACTGCAATTTGAGTCCCAGACCTAGCAGCGTGCTTTCTCTTCCTTTCTCTCTCTGCCTCTCTGTGGTATAATTAAAAATAAATAGTAACAACAGAAGCAGATGTAGCTGTCTTTCCTTTCCGTAGGCCCTGGTGGTTGCTGTCGAAATGGGCAAGTTCATGAAACCCGGGAAAGTGGTGCTGGTGCTGGCCGGACGCTACTCCGGATGGAAAGCCGTCATCGTGAAGAACATTGATGATGGCACCTCAGATCGCCCCTACAGCCATGCTCTTGTGGCTGGAATTGATCGCTATCCCCGCAAAGTGACAGCTGCCATGGGCAAGAAGAAAATCGCCAAGAGGTCAAAGATCAAGTCTTTTGTGAAGGTTTATAACTACAATCACCTCAGGCCCACAAGGTACTCTGTGGATATTCCCTTGGACAAAACTGTGGTCAACAAGGATGTCTTCAGAGACCCTGCTCTTAAACGCAAGGCCCGGAGGGAGGCAAAGGTCAAGTTCGAAGAGAGGTGCAAGACAGGCAAGAATAAGTGGTTCTTCCAGAAGCTGCGGTTTTAGATGTTTTATGTTTCAGTCATTAAAAAGGTGGAAAAAAAATAAAAATAAATAAATAGTAACAACAAATAAAAATAAGTGTATAAAAAAAAGATTTATTTTATTTACTAACTTTTTTTTTTTTAATTTTGCTATAGGGCACGTGTACTCATAAGTGAGAATAAGTGAGAAAGCTAACTGCCAAGTCTGGGATTTGAACCGTGGTCAGCCATGTGAGAGTCCAGTGCCTTTACCACCACACCACCTGCTGGCCCTTTTTTTGTTTGTTTGTTTGTTTTTGTTTTGTTTATTTTTTCGAGAGGTTTTCGCTATAGGGCGCGTGCGCTCACCAGACAGAAAGAGACATAGAGACAGAAAGCGAGAAATCACCCCCCCAGGGGGGATGGTCACGCCGCAATCCATTCTCCTCTCAGGATCTTGGGCACGCATGCACATGCGCCTGGCGTGAGTCTTAAGCCACTGGGTCCAGGACGCGAACCGCGGTCGACTACGTGGGAATCCAGTGACATAGCCATTATGCCAGCTGCTGGTTCCCATGGCCCTTTTTTTTTTTTAATTGCCAAAGGGCACATGCTCTCATGAGAGATTGGGGTTGGGGTGGGGAGAGCACTCTCCAATGGGGCATGGTCCCTTTTCCTTCGTTTTCCCATCCTGTTGGGATTTTTGGGTATGCACACATGACTGGCATGGTTTTTTAGGCCACCATGGCTGAGGGTCTGCTGTCAGAATGGGATCCGGCTCTCTTAACCTCTAGGCTAGGGGACTGGCCCCATTGTCCTTTTTTTTTTTTTTTTGAAAGGTTTTTGCTATAGGGCGTGTTCGCTCACCAGAGAGACAGAGACAAAGACAGAAAGCGAGAAATCACTCCCTGGAGGGGGATGGCCATGCCGCAGTCCCTTCTCCTCCATTCTCCTCTTGGGATCTTGAGCATGCACGCACACGCGCCAGCATGAGTTTAAGCCACCAGGTCTGGGACTCGAACTGCGGTCGACTACACGGGAGTCCAGCGACACAGCCATTACACTAACTGCTGGTCCTGGAATTTTCCTTTTTTTGAGAGATTTTTGCTATAGGGTGCATGGGCTCACCAGAGAGACAGACAGAAAGTGAGGAGTCACCCCCCAGGGGTGATGGCCACACTGCAGTCCATTCTCCATTCTCCTCTTCAGATCTTGGGCATACCATGTACATGCACCCAACATGAGTTCTAAGTCACTGGGTCTGGGACTCAAACTGTGTTCAATTACATGGGAGTCCAGTGACATAACCATTACACCATCTGCTGGTCCCTGGAATTCTCTTTCTTAATTTGGCAGAATTTCTCTTTGGAACCATCTAGGCTTATGCTAGGGTTGGTGAGGGGTAATCACTATTTCAAGACTTTCTCTCTTTTTTTCTCCCAGGGTACAAGCAATAGATTTTTAGGTACCTTGAAAACAAGTCCTCTCTGAGTTAAAATGTAACGTTTTTCTTGACTTTCTTGACCACTTGCCTTTCCTTACACTTAATAGTGACTAGAAGGGACTTGCTGAACTTGGAGTGTTATATGATAAAGTGTATATAGTACATATAAAACTCCTCAAAATTTTCTCCATGCATGAATGTGCCTCGTGACATTTTTTGAATGGCAGAATGTGGCAGGAATGACATTGGGCAAGTTTTGAGCCTAAGTCTTTAGAGACCTTGCAGCATCCATTTTTATCCTCTTGGAATGCTGCCCCAAGGATGAGGCTACATGGAGGAGAGCCAAGAGCCCCAGGAAGCAGCCAGTACCAACTGCCTAACATGAGTGAGGGCGTCTTGGACCTTCCAGCTCACGCAGCCATTCTAAAGTTGCACAAGTGAGCCCAGATGCCCACAAAAATCATAAATACTAAATCATTACTGTTCTAACAGACTTCTTTTTTAAAGAGGTTTTTGCTATAGGGCACATGTGCTTGTTGGAGAGAGAGAAAGACAGACAGCAAGAAATCACCCCTCAGGGGATATGGCCACACCACAATCCCTTCTCCTCCATTCTCCTTTTGGAATTTTGGGCACACATGTAAATGCACCCAGCGTGAGTTTCAAGCCACCAGGTCCAGGATTCAAACCACAGTCAACCACATGGTGAATCTAGCACCCCAGCCACTACACCAGCTGCTGGCCCCTAACTGACTAATTTTTGAAGTGGTTTGTGATGCAGCAAAGACAAACTGAAACAAATGTGATGATCATATCAGATCAAAACCAGGAATACACAGAATTTGAACCCAAATTAGTATTTTCTTCCTATAGTGCTTTTACTTCATTTTTATGTATTTGCCACAAGGCATGTACACTTACTAGAGAGAGACAGAGAGAGGGAAAGTGAGAAATTACCCCCTAAGGAAATGGCCAGGTGTGATTTTTCCGGCCACCGGGTCTGGGACTAGAACTACAGTTGGCCATGTGGGAGACCAGCACCTTAACCACCACACTACCTGCTGGCTTCTATACTGCCTTTTTTTAATGGTCCAGCTTGTTGTTTCTACCTCAAGTGGTGTTCGCTAATTATCTGGAGTTAGAGTCAGACTCACGTTAACTTGAGTCCAATTCAAGACTGCCCTCACTTTAGATGCCCTCACTTTAGTTGCAAGTCTCAGGGGCTACCACAGTCCTGGTGACCAGCTATAAATTCAGGGTATCCACACCTCCTCAGGTTTGGTAATTCACTAGAACAACTCACTGAGAGTGCTATACTTACAATTTTATTATAAAGAATATAACTCTGGGGCCGGCAGGTGGCGTGGTGGTAAAGGGCACTGTACTCCCACATGGCCGACCATGGTTCGAGTCCTGGACCTGGTGGCTTGCTTTCTCACTTTCCTTCTCTCTCTGTACCTCTCTGGTCAAATTCAAGTAAATAAATGAATAAATAAATTTTTAAAAATAATTTTTTAAAAAAAGAATACAACTCGGGGCTGGCTCCATAGAGCAGTGGTAATAAACTGCTTTTAAAAAGCCAGATCCCATATAGCAACCACAGTTCAAATACCCAGTATGGTCAGCCTGAAGCACACTGCACACATGCATAATTGTGATATACTGGAGGAAGAAGATTGTGGTGTGACTGTGCCCTGTGGGAGGTGCTCCTCTCTCTTTCTCTCGTGTGCACACATGCACTGTCATTTTTTAAAAATACAAGTGGGAGAGACCAAATGTTAGCATAATGGCTATGTCACTGAACTCCCATGTAGCCGACCACGGTTTGAGTCCCAGACCCGGAGGCTTAAACTCACGCTAGGCACATGTGCGTGCTGCCCAAGATCCGAAGAGGAGAATGGAGGAGAAGGGATTGCGGCGTGGCCATCCCCCCTGGGGAGGGGGTGATTTCTCGCTTTCTATCTCTCCGTCTGTCTCTGTCTTTCTGACGAGTACATGCACCCTATAACAAAAACCTCTCAAAAAAAAAAAATGGAAAAAAAAATACAAGTGGGAACTAGCAAATGGCATAGTGGTTGAGGCGTTGGACCTCCATGTGGCCAACTGCGGTTCGGGTCCTGGACCAGGAGGCTTGCTTTCTCACTTTCCATTTTTCTCCCTTTCTCTGTCCCTCTCTGGTGAATTAAAATAATAATAAATGAATCGTTAAAATTAAAAATAAATAGTTCTTTAAAAAAATAACCTAGGAGGCTGTTTTCTTTTTTAAGTTGTTTGGCCATATGGCACATGCACTTGCCATAAAGACAGAAACTGTAAGAGGGAACGTGAGAAATCATCCCCCAGGGTGATGGGCACACCATACCCCCTTCTCCATTCTCCTCTCAGGGACTTTGGACAAGGTGTGGATGAGTTTCAAACCACCATATCCAGGATTTGGACCATGGTTGGCCATGTGAGAGTCCAGCACCTTAACCACTATGCCACCTGCTGGCCCCAAGTGAATTGGGTTTCATTAGGTAGCATGATTGTTCGACTCATTGGCCAAGTAATTGAACTTGTCTCTAGCCCCTTCCTCCTTATCTTCAATTAGGCTGCTGCAAAGGTCTGATTTTTTTTAATCACATGTGTTTCTGGTGAACAGCCCCAGGCCCTGTCTAGGCCCATCATTACAGATGCTCCTCAACTTATGATGGAGTTACTTCCAAATAAACCTATTGAAAGTCAAACATATTCTTAAGTGGAAACAGTACTTAAGACCCTAGTAAGACCAATGTAAATAGAAAAAAAAAAATCTTAGGAATATCTTGAGAGAGAGGGAAAATGAGAAATCCCCCAAGGGAATGGCCACACCACTGTCCTTTCTCTTCCGTTCTCCTTTTGGGATTTTGGGCATGCACACACGTGTGTCTGGCTGATTTTCAGGCCACCGAGTCCCAGACTCGAACCACAGTTGGCCATGTGAGAGTCCAGCATCTTAACCACACCACCTGCTGGCCCCCATGCTTTGGTATTTTTGATAACTGTTACTACAGTGCTCTCTCTGCAGCCTCAATATTTCTCTAGCACACCAAGCTGCATCTTGCCACAGGGCATTTGCACTGTCCCTTCCCTTTACCCAGAATACTCTTTCCCAGATGTGCACTTGATAGAAGAGAGTATTCCATCTGTTCCTTATTTACCATAATTACATTTTTAAAAAATCCCATTCCGTTGTTTCCTCATCAAGCCGGCTTCGTGAGTTAACGCTGAGAGAAAGGGTTGCAGAGTACAGTTTTAATGATGGAGGTCTTCACCGCTGACCAAGAAGACAGGTGAGGTGGCGGGGCAGAGAGCTGCCTTGATGACTGCAGCTGCACGGGAAGGTGCGGGTCCTGTCATAAAGCCACTTCAGAGCTTCCACTCTAATGAGGTTTCAGTTCAGATGAGGATATTCATAAAAATATCACCCCAGTTCTCAAACCGTGGTCAGCCATGTGGGGGTCCAGCACCCTTAACCTCCACCCCACGTTTTTTTAAAGAATTTTTTTTAATCTAACTTTATTTATTTGTTTGTTTGTTTATTTTAATTTGACAATAGAAGGACATAGAGAAAAGGTGAGAAAGCAAGCTGCCAGGTCTGGTACTCAAACCTCAGCGGGTCAAGTCTCTTAGGAAACCAAGACACGTGTGAATGTTTCTATCTATCTGCAACATCTGTGTTCCCTGATAAATTAAATATGCCCTGGGAAGTATTACTCAAAAAGGACTATTCCCACAGCCTCAGACACTCGTGCTGGGGCCCAGGACTGAGCAAGAACCAAGAAGGAACATGTGATCCTGCTCAGTTGGCAAACTGAAGGCTTGGTTGCCCCAGAAATGGTGGTGTCACAGCTCTGAGTTCCCAGGTAGCATAAATGCTTGTAGGTTTTCTGTCAAGTACAAAGAAGGTCCTTGGTATTTTCTCACCTGCCACAGGCATAGTAGGAAAAAACCTGTGGGTATACTGGATTTTTTTTTATTTTCTTGCCATAAGGTATACACTTGCTGGAGAAGAGAGAAACAGATACAGAGAGATGTAAAGTGAGAAATCACTTCCCACCCCAGGGGGAGATGACCACACCACAATCCCTTCTCCAGTCTCCTCTCGAGATTTTGGGCATGCACACACACACACACACACACACACACACACACACACAGCTTGAGTTTCAAGCCACTGAGTCCAGGACTTAAACTGTGATCAGCCATGTGGGAATCCAGCCACCCTAATCACAGCACCATCTGCTGGCCCCTAAGTTTCTTATTTCAACAAAAGCTATTAAGAGGTTCAACTACTCTCTTGCCTCCTTCTAGTCTTTAGGGTAAATGTCACATTCTGATCACCCCCAAGAAAACTACATGCAGGATGCTGGTGGCACTATTTATTCCCTCCCTGGCTTTGCTCCCTAGAATTTATACCTTGTAACATAGTACTGTGGTTACTTAAGTTCATTGTCTCCTGCTAGAATGTGAACTCCAAAGGGCGGGTATTTTTGTCCAACTTGTTCACCGCTGTGTCCCCAGTGCTTGGAACTGTGCTCAACACACTAGACCCATACATGGAGGGAAAGAAGGCAGGATGGAGGGAGGAGAGGCAGGAGTAGTGTTTGTATCTGGGTGCTGCATGTGTGACACGTGTCTGTGTGTGAGCAGGTATTTGTGTGTATGTTCCAGCTGGCCTGTGAGCATCTGTGTCTGCTTGTGCCCATGTGTACGTTTAGATGATGGGGCCTAGGTGAGGATTGTGTATTTCTGTAGGACACTGTGTTCATGTTCGTGTCTGTGTGTGCCTGAGCTCATAATTTGGGTGAGAAGGAGGCTTCGAGAGCTGTATTCGTGTTCTCCAATCGTCTCTTTCAGCATCTGAATGTGGAAGAGGAAGACCTGGCCCTCTCTGACACCCACATCCCTTTTTTTTTGGCGGGGGGAGAGATTTTTGCTATAGGGTGTCTACGCTTGCCAGAGAGAGAGAAAGAAAACTAGAAATCATCCCCTGGGGGGATGGCCACTCCACAATCTCTTCTCCAATCTTAGGATTTTGGGCACACAGGCACACACGCCCAGTGTGAGTTTTAAGCTGCTAGGTCAGCTGTAGTCAACTACATCTCGGGAGTCCAGCAACATAACCACTACGCCATCTGGTGGTCCCAACACCCACATCCCAGCCAGTTCCCAACAGATCTCAGAGGAACCCAATTGTGGATCACACAGAGAACTTCAGGGAAAACTTACACTCCTTTTGGCATAGAGTCCCCAGCCACTGTGGCGGGGGTGGGGAGGAATGGCACAACACAAGGGGGTGATACCCAATGTGGGGGCACTTCACAAAAATCTGAGCTCCCCCTGTGAAGGTCCCAATTTGCCAGACTGAATGAGCTGAGCAATAGCAAGAAGGACTAAAGCTAGACTTTGAGGCAGGATTTTCTGAACTTATGAATGTGAGATGAGGAAGAGGTCATGTAGAAGTTAGGGCTTCATGGGGCAGCTCCATGCCTGGTGGTTGAGGTAGCTGGATCCCACATGGCCGACCATGTGATTTATCTCAGAGCCAGGGACTTGAGAAACACACAGGGCATGTATATGCATGCCCCAAACCTGGTAAGCATCCACACTTGATAGGAACGGAAATATGGCCTGAACTCAGTAAATCCACAGAGCTCCAGTTCCCAAGTCCTGGCAGCTCATCTGCTTTCTCTCTTCAGGAACATTCTCACCACCCTGTTATGGCACTTGTGATCTCTTTGCTGCCTGCCTTGTATCCATCCCCCGTTCTTCCGTCAGAGCAAAATAACTACGACACACGACCAAACCATGAGCTCTCAGCCTCCCCAACCTTGGCGAGGGAGACAGAGTTCAAGTGTTTATGAAGACAAACTGATCTATTCCAAGGTGGTTCTGAACAAGGGTCCTGGAAGCATTGGGGGTGGGGCCCTGGGAGGTGGGAGACCTGTCAGTGCCCTTTCCCTCCCCACTGTGCCTAGAAAGGTGATAGCAAAGGATGTAGAAAATTGCAGGCAGATCCCACCTTCCCGCCATCCAGCCTCCACACCGCTGGTGGCTGCTTCGGCCAAGTGGGCTCCAGCTTCGCAGGCAGCGATTTTGCTCGTTCCCGGTTCCGCCGTTGGACGAGCTCTCCGCCCACCGCCACCATGAACATCCGCAATGCTCGGCCGGAGGACCTGATGAACATGCAGCACTGCAACCTGCTCTGCCTTCCCGAGAACTACCAGATGAAATACTATTTCTACCATGGCCTTTCCTGGCCCCAGCTCTCCTACATCGCCGAGGACGAGGACGGCAAGATCGTGGGCTACGTCCTGGCCAAAATGGAGGAGGACCCAGATGACGTCCCGCATGGCCATATCACCTCGCTGGCGGTGAAGCGTTCACACCGGCGTCTTGGCCTGGCTCAGAAGCTGATGGACCAGGCCTCCCGGGCCATGATAGAGAACTTCAGCGCCAAATACGTGTCCCTGCATGTCAGGAAGAGTAACCGGGCCCCCCTACACCTCTATTCTAACACCCTTAACTTTCAGGTTAGTGAGGTGGAACCCAAATACTACGCAGATGGGGAAGATGCCTACGCTATGAAGCGGGATCTCTCAGAGATGGCAGATGAGCTGAGATGGAAGTTGGAGCTGAAGGATCAGGGCAGGAGAATCCGGCTGCGGATGATAGTGGCAGTGACAGCAAGGAGCCCAGCGAATCCATGGAGAGCACCGATGTCCAGAACTGCTCCGAAGACTCGGATTCCACTTCATAGAGCCTGCCTGAGCATTGCAGGCCTTCGTGTGTCAGGCACATCTATCCTCTGAGTCCTGGCTTAACCTGTCTGTTCTGAAGCATCTGCTCCGGGGTCATTGCGTGACCTGAATGTCTCCTCACTCACAACTCTCAACAACCTTCCACATACCCAACTGAGATCATGAAGGAATACCTGGACACAAGAGCCTGCTGTACAAGAGCTGAGAAGTTCGAGGCCTACCATTACAGATCCTTGGCCTGCTCATACAAATTCTGCCATTTTATTATGTTGTAGTAGTCCTTTGCTGGGTGTGGTTATCCTGCAAGCTTGTCTTTCAGAATGCTGAACTAGCAGCAGGGCAAACTCCTGAAGCTCTTTGACTTTTAGTTTTTGACATTATTTATCTGTGTTTTCATCCTTGAGGGGGTAGTCAGGACCATCAAGTCAGACCTCATGCCCCCTTCCTTCTCATCCCTGGTAGAAATATTCTATTTCTTATTCCCTCCTCTGGGAATCCTACTTTGTCCTGTCTGCTCTTTTTTGAGGAGGTATATTCTCCTTCCCCTTCCCAGTAAAAGAAGGTAATTAGGTAAAAGCTTTTCCTATACAATCAGAACACAGAGATTTAAGACAAGGACAACCAGTAGTTAAACTGGAATCTCTAATCTGCCTGTTTGTATAAATTTGTTTATTTTTTGTGTAATGACGTAACTTGCCATTCATTGAGTACATGGAATGTTCATGCAGTGAGTGCTAGGACCGTTATTAAAAATATATTAATCTTCTCAGCAACCCCTTAAGGTAGGTATTACTATCTCTGTTTTATAGATTAGGAAACTAAAGCTCAAAGAAGCAAAGTAAATATACAGGATCAGAACCTAAGTCTTTTAACTTCAAAACCAAAGTTTTTTCTACTTTGTTATTGCTACTTTTTGAATTTTATTTATGAAAATGTTAAAACTTTAGCAAAAAGGAAGATCTACTATTTAAAATGGTTAAGTGGTGACTTAATTATGGCAACTGTATGCCAATTGTATATTGTAAATATTTATGTAACTGCAAAAATAAGTGAAGACACAGTACTTTGACTTTTGTAGTGAAAGTCACTAGATAAATCCAGTTATCATTACTTAATGTTTTTATGTTCATTTAATTGAGTTGCCAAAGTACATGACATTTTTTGTTTAGATTTTTATGGAAACTAGTGCGTGTGGATTCAAGTCAAAGCCCTGACATTAACCATCTGATGACAAAAGATGAGTCTGTTTTCTGTAATCATAGTTCTGCTAAACGCTTCTTACAAATCTACCGCAGTACACTCTAAGAATGCCTACCTAATGATAAATGATTGCCTGAGGGAGATAAGGTTTTTTTCCCTGTATAAGAAGGATTTGCCATTTCTTATGCCAATATAAAACCTCTCGTTTATCTCTCCATCTTTCCTTTTATTTTTTTTTAATTTTCTCCCTCAACTCTAAAACTATCTTATTCTTTCCCCTCAAGCATGTGTTTAGCTCTTTATTTTTAAATAATACAGCTTTCTAACATCTGTCTCTAGGGCAGCATAATCTTACTGATGAAATATTCCATGTTTTCCTTGAGCCCTTGTCAATATGTCTTCGTGTTAACAGCTTAGCAGATGGAGAAACAGGAGTAGCCTCAGCTTACCTGAATGATTTCTCTCCAGCATCAGGCACATTGACTGTCCCTAGAAACTTGATGATAGGAGTTGGAACAACTGGAAAATAAGAAATGATATCTGACTTTTGAAGCATTATTCACTAAATTCTTGGCTGCTTTTCTTTGTTGCCATTGTATTCTCTTTCCTAGTCTCATGCCAGGAGAAAGCAAAATGCTAGCAACCCACCTAGTTTGGGCCATGACTATTTAGATAATAAAAGTAAAATAAACATTAATACTGATGTTACTCTGGTTATACATTTGCATGTTCCCAAGTGGTTCCAGGGTAATTGTAGCTGCATCAGCAGTGACTTTGCAACACTGAAATTCTGGGAGCTTCTGCCACTGCTTTTTGTAATAACATTTTTTCCTATACATGACAAATTATGTTTGTTTGTTTGTTTGTTTGTTTGTTTTCTGAATGGAATGACTGCTTTTTATTTAAGCATAATTCTTGAGAAGCCAAAGCAAGAGTTTGAAACAAGTATCTAAGATAGTGAATGGTAATGAATACCCTTGTTCTTGCTATTGATAATGACCCACACGACTTTCCTTCACTTGCAGCTTTAAAGAAAGTACTTGGTTGACTCAGGTCTCTCAGCAAATTGTTTGAAGATATTAATCATAAGAATGCAAAGTGTCTTTTGGTTAAAAGAGAGATACTTGTGAATAAAGTCTGTGAGTTACCTAAAAAAAAAAAAGAAAAAAAAAAAAAGAAAGAAAGAAAATTGCAGGCATAATTAACGAGGAGAGGGACAGCAGGTGGCTTTTGGTTAAGGCTCTGAATCCCACATGGCCTACTAACTGGTTTGAGTCCTGAACCCGCGGCTTGAAAAACACACTAGGTGCGCATCCAAAGTCCAAAAAGACTAGAGAAGGGATTGTGGTGTGGCTATCTCCCTCAAGGGCGGTTTCTCACTTTCCCTCTCTCTAGTGAGCACACATGCTCTTTAGCAAAAAGAGAAATCAATAAGATTAAGAAAAGGTAGAAGACAAGTGGGCCCAGTATGGTGTGGTAGATCATAGCGTCAGTACCCTGTGTGTGGTCCAAACACTGACAAGGTGCTAGAGTCCCACTGTGGTTCGAGTCCTGAACCTGGCAGCTTGGAAATCCCACCAAATAAATACATAAATAAAAGGCAACTGGCAGAGCTGAAGGGGAGCTGGGAGGCAGCCAGTAGGAGGGGTTGGCAGTGGGCAGGGCCAGGGCACTGTCTTGGAGTCACAGCAGAAGACTGGGTGGGGCCTCCAGACATTTTGCTTTCCTAGTAAGCAGGGTGATCTAGCAGACATGCCCTGCCTTACCCCTCTGCTGGCTGGAATACAGAAATGATGGATAGAAGCTTAACAGTGAAACTACAGCACATAATGATGGCAGAAAAGAAATACAGAGAAATTCCAGATTTCCTGACAGCCAGCCAACTCCAGCACCCTCCCACCTGTTCATGAGAAAATTTGTTCTATCACGTGAGCCACTGGCAGTTAAATTTGCTCTTACTTACAGGCAAACGTACTCCTAACTGGCATTTACTGCTAACGGAAACCTAATTCTGTGCCAGGCCTTCTGCTAATCCCTTCTCAGGCATAATTTACTGGGTTGTTGGAAAAGCCGTGACATATTTTTTTCTGTTTCTCTCTACAAAAATGTGTCACTTTTCCAACAACCCAGTTATGTAATTATTACAGATATTCCATTAAGTTATGTTATGATATCTATTTTTTTAAAGAATTATTTAATTTGGGACCGGCAGATAGCGTAATGGCTATGTCGCTGGACTCCCATGTAGTCGACGGCAGTTCGAGTCCCAGATGTGGTGGCTTAAACTCATGTCGGGCGCGTGTGCGTGTGTGCCCAAAATCCAAAGAGAAGAATGGAGGAGAAGGGATTGGGGTGTGGCCATCCCCCGTGGGGAGTGATTTCTCACTTTCTGTCTCTCTTTCTGGTGAGCACAAGCACCCTATAGCAAAAACTTCTCCATAAAATAAATAAATAAGTAAAATAATTATTTCATTTTATTTATTCATTTATTTT
This sequence comes from Tupaia tana, assembly GCA_026018925.1. Taxonomy (NCBI): domain Eukaryota; kingdom Metazoa; phylum Chordata; class Mammalia; order Scandentia; family Tupaiidae; genus Tupaia; species Tupaia tana. Next base: position 53,183,993 of record JAKSZU010000018.1, on the reverse strand, counting down.
AATTTGACTGGAGAGAGACACAGAGAGAGAGGAAGTGAGAAAGCAAGCCACCAGGTCCAGGACTAGAACCATGGTCGGCCATATGGGAGTGTCAATTGTCTTAACCACCACGCCACCTGCTGGTTCCATGATATCTATTTTATGGAAAGGAAATTGAAGCTCAGAGAAGCAGCATCCCTTGTTGGAGGTCCCACAGCAACTAAGCGGTAAACTTTAGTTTGACTCTTGGGCCTGTGCACTAGATCTCCTGGCATGTGACCAGTGAGCCCACGTGCCAGGGACAGAGTGCAGAGCCCATAAATGTCCACTGTATGTCACCTTCCCCTGGCAATGGAGATTCCTCCCAAAAATGGGCTTCTAAGACCTGTGGCCTTAGAAAGCGGGCTGTAAAGTACAATGGAGTTTGGAATGTCAAGGGTTTGAGGTTGACCACAATTCCTGTTTTCTTCTCAGCCTGAAGAATGCCAGTAAGATGACAATTTTCTTTTCTTTTCTTTTCTTTTTTTTTTTTTTTTTTTTTTTTTGGAGAGGTTTTCACTATAGGGCGCGTGCGCTCGCCAGACGGAGAGAGACATAGAGACAGAAAGCGAGAAATCACCCCCCAGGTGGGATGGCCATGCCACAATCCCTTCTCCTCCATTCTCCTCTCGGGATCTTGGGCACGCACGCACACGCGCCCGGCGTGAGTTTTAAGCCACCAGGTCCAGGACGCGAACTGTGGTCAACTACGTGGGATTCCAGTGACATAGCCATTACGCTAACTGCTGGTTCCCAAGATGACAATTTTCAAAGTGTATCTCAAGAGGGCTGGCTGGTAGTACAGGATTAAACTCGATGCTCTGCAATGCCAAACCACATGGGAAGGTTACTCTCTCATGTCTGGAGACCTCTCTGAGTATGCTGGGCATGCACATGATCCAAGCCGGCTGAGGCAGGGGTGGATCACAGCATCAGTACCCTGAGGTGAGACTACCAAAGACAGGACCAGCCTTATATTCTAAGTTTGGCCTCCACCCCTGCCCCTACCCTCATCCTGGGTCCAAACACTGAAGACGCCTGGAGCATGCACATGCAGGTGACTTGCACAAACATCAGAAAGTGAGTGTGGCAGAGACAGGCAGACACAGTCAGACCAGAACGCAGGAAGGCAAGGTCTATGTATTTCCCTCTTAACCCTGCTCAACCCTACCCCAGCCCCAGCCACCATCAGAAAAGGACCTGATTTGGCAACATTTCAGCCCTTCTCATCATCTTGCTGAGGCTCCTGAGGTGGAAAAAGAAGAGAGAAACGAATTAAAAATAACAGTAACAATGAGAACAACTCCATCAGACAGCACTGTTAAGATAAGGCTCACCAGGTACCAGATAATAGGCACTATTCTGGTGTTTTCCACAATATCAAAGTCAACTCTAGTTTCCTTGTATCTTTCTCTCTCTCTCTCTCTCTCTCTCTCTCTCTCTCTATATATATATATATATATATATATATATATATATATATATATATATATATACATTTTTTTTTAATTTTTAAGATTTTTGCCATAGGGTGCAGAGAGACAGAGAGAGACAAAGAGGGAAAGTGAGAAATCAACCCCCAGGGGAGATAGCCATGATACAGTCCCTTCTCTTCCATTCTCCTCTCGGGATTTTGGGCATGCACGCACATGCACCTGGCGTGTTTCTCAAGCCACTGGGTCTGGGACCCAAACCTCACAGTCAGCCATGTGGGATCCAGTGCCTTAACCACCATGCCACCTGCTGCCACCTTTTGCTATTTTTCAAACACACCAAGTATATTCTTACTGCAAGGCCTTTGCACTTGCTGCTCCCACTGTCTGGAATATTTTCCCCCAGATATTCATTCACATGTTCAACCCTTCACTGCCTCTAAGTGTCATATATCACCTTCTCAACAAGGTCGTCTTCCAAACACTCAATTCAGAATTACAACAACGACAATAACAACAAACACCCTCTCTCCACCCCTCTTCCTTGCTTTATTTTTCTCCTCAGCATTTAACACCTTATAAAATGTGTTTTATTTCCCAAGCTATCTTTATATTGTTGTCTCCCTCCCTAGAATGTTAGCTCCACCAGAGCTGGGGTGTATGTCTGTTTTGTCCTCTGTTGTGTCCCCAAGGCCTAGAATAGTGTCCAGTACATAGTAGGTACTCAGTAAATACTTGTTAAATAAAAATAAGTCTGGGAAGAACCAGCAGGTGGCATGTTGGTTGGGATGCTGGACTCCCATATGGCCAACCACAGTTCAAGTCCCAGACCTGATGCCTTGCTTCCTCACTTTCCTTCTCTCTCTCTACCTCTCTCTAGTGAGCACATGAACCCTATAGCAAATTAGTAATTATTATTTTTATTAATAAAATTAAATATTAAAGTAAATAAATCTGGATGTGACCCCATAGCCTCATGGCTAAGGGAGTCGGGTCGCACTTGGCCAACCACAGTTCACGTCCCAGTCCTGGCAGCTTGAAAACTATGTCCCAAACCCTGACAGGCTGGAGAGATGGAGAAGAGATTGTGGTGTGACCGTTAGGAGGTGCTTCCTCTCTCTAGCTGTCTCTCTCTGGTGAGAGCATGCACTGCTGGCAATTAAAAAAGAAAAAAGAAATCGGTCCAGCTATGGTGGTGCAGTAGAAATGCAATTCTCCACAATGCTGAAGCCACATGGAAAGGTCCTGGGTTCACATCCCAAGGTCTCCCTGTACATGCTGGGTGTGCACAGATGCCCATGATCTGGGCTGGCTGAGGGTGGGGCTGGATCATGATGTAAAGACTCCACTAGAGGTGCCTGTTTTTCTCTCTCTGTCTCTGTCTCTCTCATGGAAAAAATAAATAAAACTTAAAAAAAAAAAGAGAGAGAGAGTCTGGCAGGTGGAGTGGTGGTTAAAGGTGCTGGACTCCCACATGGCCAACTGTGGTTCAAGTCCTGACCTGGCGGCTTGCTTTCTCACTTTTCCTCTCTCTCTCTCTCACTCACTCTGTCCCTCTCTGGTCAAATTAAAATAAATAAATAAAGTTAAATAAAATGATTCTTAAAAAAAGAAAGAAAGAAATCCAATGAGGTAAAGGCAGTTATAATATTTGCTTTACTGAGGAGAAAACAGAAGCTCAAAAAAGTGAAGGCATTTGCCCCAGGTCACACAACCAGTAAATGGCAGAGCTGAGATTTGAACCTAGCAAACGCTAGCTTTACCATTACCTGTTGTCTGGATCTGTAACGTAGCTGATTGTCATTCTTGTCCATGTAGCACCCTAGACCTATGTTTCAGAGGGTCCAGTCCCACTCCTAGTTCCAAGCATAAACACATGGCTCAAGACTGGCCAATGAAGCATTGCATTCCTTGGCGCTCAGTGATCGGTTTAGGGATGGACATGTGGCCTAATCAAGGCCAGTGAGAACCTTCTACAGGATTTCTACCACCAGAAAGAAGAGCCTGCCTGAGAAGAAAGCCAGTCCAAGAAAAAAGCAGACCTTAAGGGCCAGCAGGTGGCATGTTGGTTAAGGCACTAGATTCCCATATAACTGATAATGGTTCAAGTCCTAGACCCAGCCTAGAGGCCCCTGGGAGCCAAGGTGGAAGGGGCTGAAACAGAAGATGCAGATTTCGACTTAAGAATGATCTCTCAGGGCTGGCAGGTGGCATGGTGGTTAAGGGCACTGGACTCACACAGTTTGAGTCCCGGACCTGGCAGCTTGATTTCTCACTTACTCCCTCCTTCACTCTATCCCTCTCTGGTCAAATTAAAATAAATAAATAAATAAATAAATAAAGTTAAATAAAATAATTAAAGAATAAATGTTTAAAATAAATAATTCCTTAATTATTTTATTTAACTTTATTTATTGTATTATTTTTTTTTAATTAGACAAGAGAAAGAGAGAGAGAGGGAAAGTGAAAAAGCAACCCACTAGGTCTAGGATTCGAACCGTGGTCAGTCATGTGGGAATCCAGCGCCTTTGACCACCATGCCACCCGCTGGCCCCAAATAAAATAATTCTTTTGGGGGCTGGCAGGTGGCGTGGTGGTCAAGGGTACTGTACATGGCAGACCATGGTTTGAATCCCTGAGCCTGGCGGCTTGCTTTCTCACTTTCTCACGCTCTCTCTCTCATTCTGTTCCTTTCTGGTCAAATAAAATAAATTTAAAAATTCTTTAAAAAAAATAATAACTTTTTTTTTGGAGAAGTTTTTGTTTTAGGGTGTGTGCACTCGCCAGAAAGACAGAGAGAGACAGAGAGACAGAAAGAGAGAAATCACCCCCTGGGGGGGATAGCCATGCCACAATCCCTTCTCCTTCATTCTTTTCTCAGGATCTTGGGCACGCACGCACACGCGCCTGGCATGAGTTTAAGCCACTGGGTCTGGGTCTCAAACTGCGGTCAACTACATGGGAGTCCAGCGATGTAGCCATTAGGCCATCTGCTTCCTGAAATAAAATAATTCTTAAAACAAAAAAATCTCTCCAGCTGCTCTATGGAGGGTGGATTAGAGGGAGCAGAGGTGGGGGGTGAGAGTGGACAGGAGTAAAGGAAGGGCTGGACCCATGGTAGGCGATGGGGGAGAGACATGGCAGGGGTGTTTGGAGGTTGAATGGACAGGCTGAGGGACTGAAGGGCTGTGACAAGGGTGGTGTACAGGTTGGAGCTCAGAGCTCTGCTGGGGACTAGAGTCTGAGATGGAAACGGGGAGGGCAGATGTAAAGAGTTTGCCAAAGTGCGAGGCCAGCAGATGACATAGTGGTTATGGTGTTGGATTCCCACATGGCCCACTGAAGTTTGAGTCCTGGACCTGATAGCTTGAAAATCAAAATCCTGAGAAAAGGGAGAAGATTGCTTCATGGCCACTCCCCATGACTACTCAATTTCTCTCTCTCTCTCTCTCTCTCTCTCTCTCTCTCTCTCTCTCTCTCTCTCTGTCTCACTCTGGCAAGCATATGCACCCTTTAGCCAAAACCAAGAAAAAAGCGGAATCCAGAATGAGAGTCAGATTCCCAGTGGCAACCTTATGGTGCCTAGATCTAGCCATGCTAGAAACACAAAATTATACCCTACTCTTTTACTACTGCACAGCAATTTTTTTGTCTAAAGCAAGTTTGAACTGTGTTTTTCGTTTTTAAGTATACTCATTTATGTCTTCCACAAGAGAGATTGAGACAGGAAAAACAGGCACTTCCAACAGGGTCTCTACTCCATGATCCACCCCCTCCCTCAGCCTCAGACAGCTCAGATCACAGGCACACACACGTGCACTCGGCATGCACAAGGTGGCCTCGGGATGTGAACCCCAGGACCTTCCCATGTGGGTTCAACACTGAAGAGTATCTCGTTACCTCAGCATCAGCATCTGGCACCTGAGCTAGGTTTTCTCTTGTAATCAGAACAGTCCTGACTGAGTCTGGGAACAACAGCTATCACTTGTGCAATCTTTGGTAGGTTCTTGCAACATCTAGCTTCACCCCACGTTAGCTTTGTATAACTGGCAAGTCCAGGATTTGAACCTCAGAATCTATGACTTTGGAAGCTACGTGACCACCCTCCTGGGAGGTGAATTTTCTGTGTATTGATGTGAGAAACAGACCTTTCCATTTCCTCCCTTATCACAGACTCCCAGCTTAGCTGTTAAAAAATAGACCTACTGGGACCAGCAGTTGGAGTAACGGCTATGTCACTGGACTCCCATGTAGTCGACGCAGTTCGAGTCCCGGACCCGGTGGCTTAAACTCACACTGGGCATGTGTGCGTGCATGCCCAAGATCCCAAGAGAATGGAGGAGAAGAGATTGCGGTGTGGCCATCCCCCCTGGAGGGTGATTTCTCGCTTTCTGTCTCTCTGTCTCTCTGTCTCTCTGGTGAGCGCACGCACCCTATAGCAAAAACCTCTCCAAAAAAAAAAAAAAAAAAAATAGACCTACTAAGAGCTTGGTACATAATAGAGTTGTTTTTTTTTAATCCTATTTATAATTTTTTAAAAACAGCTATTAAAACATGTGGACTGGAACCAGCAGATTGCATAATGGTTATGTCACTGGATTCCCATCTAGTCGACTGCAGTTCAAGTCCTGAATCCAGCAGCTTAAACTCACACTGGCGGAACCAGTAGTTAGCGTAATGGCTATGTCGCTGGATTCCCATGTAGTTGACCGCAGTTCGAGTCCCGGACCCAGTGGCTAAAACTCACACCAGGCACATGTGTGTGTGTACCGAAGATCCCGAGAGGAGAATGAAGAAGGGATTGTGGCGTGGCCATCCCCCCCCCGGGGAGTGATTTCTTGCTTCTGTCTCTCTGTCTCTCTCTGTCTTTCTACTGAGTGCACGTGCCCTATAGCAAAAAAAAAAAAAAAAAAAAAAAAAAAAACCTCTAAAAAAAAAAAAAATCACGCTGGGTGTGTGTGCATGCATGCCCAAGATCCCAAGAGGAGAATGGAGGAAAAAGGACTGTGACATGGCCATCCCCTCAAGGGGTGATTTCTCACTTTCTGTCTATCTCTCTGTCTGTCTCTCCAGTGAGCACATGCTCCCTATAGCAAAAATTTCTCTTTAAAAAAAAAAAAAAAAAGTGTGGACCTGGGCTAGCAGTTGCATGGTGGTTAAGGTCCTGGGCTCTCACATGGTCAACCATGGTTTGAGTCTCAGACCTGGTGGCTTGAAAATCTTGCTAGGTGCATATGCATGTCTAAAAATTTTTTTTTTTTTTGGAGAGGTTTTTGCTATAGGGCACGTGCGCTCGCCAGACAGACAGAGAGACAGAGAGACAGAAAGCGAGAAATCACCCTCCAGGGGGGATGGCCACGCCGCAATCCCTTCTCCTCCATTTTCCTCTTGGGATCTTGGGCATGCATGCACACGCGCCCGGCGTGAGTTTTAAGCCACTGGGTCCGGGACGCGAACCACGGTCGACTACGTGGGAGTCCAGCGACATAGCCATTATGCTAACTGCTGGTCCCTAAAACCTTAAGAGGAGAAGAGATTATGGCATGGCCATCCTCCCAGGGATGATTTCTCACTTTGCTTCTCTCTCTCTCTCTCTCTCTCTCTCTCTCTCCAGCAAGCACATGCATCCTATAGCAAACTGAAAAAAAAAAAATCCCCACTGGGCCCACTGTGGTGGCACACATTGCTAAGATACCATGCTCCACAGGCTGGGACCACATGGGAGACACAGGTTCAATTCCTGGTCCAACCTAAACACTGGGCACAATGGCACATGCCTATAATCCTAGCAACTGAGGAGGCTGAGGCAGAAGGATCACAAGCTCAAGGCTGGCCTAGGCAACACAGGGAGATTTTATTTTAAAAGGGAGCTGGGTGGGACCAGCTGGTGGTGCAATGGTCAAGGGAACTTGATCCCACATGGCAGACTGCATAGTTTGGACCTGATGGCTTGAGAAACACACCAGGTGTGTGTGCATGCATGCCCAATATCCCTAAAGTAGGGAAGAATGGAGGAGAAGGGATTGTAGCATGACCACCTCTGCATGAGAGGTGCTTTCTCACAGTCCCACCTACTCATCTCTCTCTAGTGGCAAATGCACATGCCCACTGGCAAAAGTCAAAAATAAAAAAGCTGGGGCCAGCAGGTGGCATGGTAAAAATACTGATTCCCACATAGCCAATCACGGTCTGAGTCCCAGACCCAGCAGCTTCAAAATCACACCAGGCGTGGGACCATAGCGTAATGGCTATGTCGCTGGACTGCCACGTAGTCGACCGCGGTTCGCGTCCCGGACCCGGTGGCTTAAAACACACCGGGCACATGTGCGTGCGTGCCCAAGATCCTGAGAGGAGAATGGAGGAGAAGGGATTGTGGTGTGGCCATCCCCTGGGGGATGATTTCTCGCTTTCTGTCTCTCTGTCTCTCTCTGTCTGTCTGGCGAGCACACGCGCCCTATAGCAAAAACCTCTCCAAAGAAAAAAAAAATCACACCAGGCACATGTGCATGAATGTCCAAAATCTCAAGAGGAGAATGGAGGAAAAGGGATTGCAGTATGGTCATTCTCCCTGGAAAGTGATTTCTCTTTCCATCTCTGTCTCTCTGTCTCTCTGACTCTCTGTCTGGTGAGTGCCTGGGTCCTATCACAAAAACTAAAAAACAAGAAGCTGAGTTCGGTAGCCTGTGCCTATAGTCCCAGCTGGGAGGCTGAGGCAGGAGGATCGTGACATGGCAAGATTCTGTTTTCAAAAGAAAAAAGCCTACTCCAGCTGATGGTGTGGTTAAGGCAGCTGATCCCACATGGCCAACTGTGCAGTTCAAATTCTGGTCCCAACTGCTTGAAAAACACCAAATGTGTGTGTGTCCCTGTCCAAAATCCCAAAAGGAGAAATGGAGGAAAAGAGATTGCAGAATGACCATCTCCCATGGCGGGGGGGGCGGGGGGGGTGTTACTTTCTCACTTTCTCTTTTTGATACCAGCAACTGCCCTCTAGTAAATTAAAAAAAAAAAAAAAAGTCTAGTCTGGGTTGCAAAAAAATTATTATGCATATACTTTAATACCTTAGAACAATGTTACCAGTAGAACTTTCTCCCATTATGAATTCCAAGTTTTGTATCTCCCATCTAATACAGTATCCTTCACAGTAGAATCTGTGGCTACTGAACACCTGAAATGTGGCTAGTGTGACCAAAGAACTGAGTTTTCAACATATTTAATTTTCAAATAATTATTTAATTTTATTTATCATTATTATTGTTTTATAATTTGCTACAGGACACATATTCTCATCAGAGAGAAAGAAAGTGAGAAAGCAAGCAACCAGGTCTGGGACTCAAACTGCAGTTGGCCATGTGGGAGTCCAGCAGCTTAACCACCACGGCACCTGCTAATCCCAGCATATTTCATTTTAATTAATTTTCTTGTTTCTTTTTTTAAATATCTTTTTATAGGATTTTTTTATTTTATTGTATTTATTATTATTATTATTCAATTTGACCAGAGAGAAGCAGAGAGAATGAGAAAGCATGCCGCCAGGTCTAGGACCCGAACCATGGTTGGCCATGTGGGAGTCCAGCATCTTAACAACCATGACACATGTCAATCCCTCATTTTCTTATTTCTTACTTTTCCAATTTGTTTTTCTTTATTCATGAGAGAACACATGTACATGCATGAGAGAGCAAAAGGAGCCCACTACATAGGTTTGCTCACAGTGCCATTCTTTCCTTCAGTGCTTCAGCCCATTGGATCCTGGGCACCCCCATGCACACCCAGCTTGTTTCAGACTGACCAGGCCCAGGAGTCAAAGCAAGGTCACCCTGTGGGAATCCAATGCTTTTGAGCAGTGTGTTGTCACTGTGCCACAGAGCTGACCCTAATTACATTTTTAGGGTTTTTTTGTTCTTTAGCTTTTGCTATAGAATGTGCACTTACCAGAGAGAGACAGAGACAGAGAGAGAGAAATAAGGAAAGTGAGAAATCACCACTACCCAGGGGGAATGGCCAGGCCATAATCCCTTCTCCAGTCTCCTCTTGGTATTTTGGGCATGCACACACGCAGCCTCTGGTGTGATTTTCAAGCCTCAGTCAATGGCTTAAACCACACAGCCAGCCATGTGGGATCCAGCACCTCAGCCACCATGCTACCTGCTGGCCCTGCATTTTAAATATACAAAACGCATGCTGTTATTGGATAGCACAGCTTTATGACTAAAAGCTTAAAAAAAAAAAAAAAAATAAGCTCTTGGAGGCCAGCAGGTGGCATAGTGGTTAAGGCACTGGACTCCCATGTGGTCAACCGCTGTTTGAGTCCCGGACCCAGAGGTTTGAAACTCATGCTGGGCACGTGTACGTCCATACCCAAAATCCTGAGAGGAGAATGGAGGAGAAGGGAGTGCGGCATGGCCATCCCCCCGGGGGGTGATTTCTTGCTGTATCTCTGTCTCTCTCTGTCTTTCTGGCGAGCGCATGCGCCCTATGGCAAAAACCTCTCAAAAAAAATTATGCTTTTAGGGGAATAAAAGTGTATTGTTGACATACACCGAGCCTACTCTAAGCTGTCATTTATTTCTGATATAAATCGTCTCCAGGAATTGTCTCAATAACCCATTTTACAGAGAGCTAAGTGAGGCTCAGTAAAAAAAGAGGTAGGTGCCTTATCATGATTATAACAGTGAGGACTGGCCAAGCGTGTCTCGGGCTCCAGAGAGTGCCTGGCCCCTGCCCACTCACCCTCAGCCAGTCTCCTCCCATCCCAGCTTCAGCTCACCTCCAGCTCTGCCAGCTGCCTGCTACCTTTTCTTGATCTCTTCATTGATTATGCCCACGATTTTCCGCAGCCTGGCCTCATCCACAAAGCCATCACCTTTCTGGGCACAGAGGGGAGAGAAAACACGCAGATGTAGCTCCCATCTCCCAGGGCCCCAGCACTCTCCTCCCTTTCTCCCTCCTGTCCAGGACCTTAGCTCGGAATCACCTTCTTGGAATGGACCAGTTTTCCTTCCACAAACACTTCAAACTCCCCCGTAGCTTGGGCAGCTCTGTCCTCCTCCTGGGGAGAGAACATTGGGGTGGAGGGAGGTTAAGAGCTCCCCCCCAGGTCCCCCCGGGTTCTCAGAGCCCTGACCACTGCCCACTCCCCCAGGCCCCAGCACACTTACAAAGTGCAGACGATTTGGAAATTGCTGCTCCAGACTGCTTTTCAGGAGGATGTACTGAAAGGAGGAGATGGAGGGATGTAGAAGGGTCACGGGGTCATGAGGGAGGGGAAATAGCAACTCCTGATCTTATTCCCCATGGTCTTCCCGCCTCCAATGCCAGAAGTACTCACCCGAAGGCTATAGCTTCAGAGGCCACTGGAGACCAAGGGCAGGAGGAGGTAGGCAGAGATAAACAAAGGAAGACACTGCATCAGTATCTTCCCAAGCCCAGAGGGACCCTGGGAGCACCTGAACCAGATCGCAACCCTCCCTGCTCAGAAGCTGCTGGTGGTGCCATCCCACTGGTAAATAAAACCCACAGTCCTCAAGCCAGCAGGTGGCGTGGAGGTTAAGGTGCTGGAGCCCACATGGCCAACTTCATGATTCAAGTCTCGGACCTAGCTGCTTGAAAATCATGCTGGGTGAGTGTGCCTGCATACCCAAAATACTGAGAGAAGACTGGAGAGGGAATCGAGTGTGGCCATTCCCCCAGGTGGTGATTTCTCACTTTCCTCCTCTCTCTGTCTCTGTCTGTCTGTGGCAAGCACACGCGCCCTATAGCAAAACAAAAGCAAATCCCGGTCCTTCCCACAGCACACAGATGGTTGCATGAGTCAATGCCTCTCTTCCCACTCAAGCCCTCTATTGGTTCACCCTCCTCTAGCCACAGAGACCTCCTTACTCTTCTTGCAACACTCCAGGAATATCCTGCCTCAAAGTCTTTGCACAGGCTGTTCCCTCTGCTGCATGCTCCTCCCCCGGGATCCACATGGCTCTTTCTCTCTTCAGGTCTCTCCTCATGTATCACCTTCTTGGTAGGCCTTTCCTGACCACCTAGTTAACACTGTGACCCCCACCGGGTCTTTGTCCTAGCACTGATCACCTTCTCCTATTTAAGAGCATTACTCTGGGTCATATTTTACGGTTTGTTGCTCACTCCCCCACACACCAGCACCACAAGGACAGGAATCTCTCTTGTGTTCACTGCTGTGTCCTTTGTCTATTTGTTTGTTTATAAGAATTATTTATTTTTATTTATTGTTATTATTATTATTTTAATTTGACTAGAGAGAGAGAAAGAAAGCAAGTCACCAGATCTGGGACTCAAACTGTGGTCGACCATGTGGTAATCCAGTGCCTCAATGCCATCTGCTGGCCCCCACTGCTGGGTCCTTAATGCCAAGAACAGGGCCTGATATACACAGATACTTAAGAAATAGTAGTTGGGGGGCCATCAGGTGGCGTTGTGGTTAAGGCACTGAATTTTCATGTGATCGACCGCAATTCAAGTCTAGACTCAGCAGCTTTCAAGCTCACACAGGGCACAAGTGCGTGCATGCCCAAAATCCCTAGAGGAGAATGGAGGAGATGGGACTGCAGCATGGCCATCCACCCTGGGGGAGGAATTCTCTCTTTCTGTCTTTCTGTCTCCCCAGTAAGTGCACGCACCCTATAGCAAAAGTCTCTCAAAAAAAAAAAAAAAAAAGAGTTATTGAAGATCAGCAGGTGGTATGGTGGTTAAGGCGCTGGGAACGCCCACATGGCTTATCACAGTTCAAGCCCCGGACCTGGCAGCATACCTTCTCATTTTACCTCTCTTTCTCACATCTCTGGTGAATTAAAAAAAATAATAATAGGGGCCAGCAGGTGGCGTGGTGGTTAAGGCGCTAGATTCCCACGTGGCCAACTGCAGTTCGAGTACTGGACCTAGCAGCCTGCTTTTTCACTTTCTCTCCCTCTAGTGGGCATGCATGCCCTGTAGCTGACTGCTAACAATAATAAATAAATTTTTTTAAAAGGACGCTTGTGAAAAAAATGAAAATCAAAAATTTTTTAAATAATAAGAATAAGGGGTCAGCTCTCTCCGTCCCTCTCTGATCATATAAAAATAAACAAATAAATAAATATTTCTTTTTGTTTTAAATGATAAAATTTAATAAAGTCTTTTAAAAAAAAAAGAGAAACAGTTGAATGAATCCATGGAGTCATAGAAGAGAAAAGAGGAGATGAGGAGAGGAGACAAGGGGGAGATAAAGGAATTGAGAGAGAAAGAGAAAGACACCCAACACTGAGAAAGAGACAGAGAACTGGGAGAGAGAGATAATGGGAGAGATAGCCCAGGCAGAGATAGAAGAAGGGTAAATGAGACATGGAAACACAAGGGGTCAAAGCCTTCCAGAGCAGTGGAGAGATGGGGGGTTGGAGAGGAAGACATTGCCCCATCCTCTGCACATTCAGACCCAGAGCTTGGGGAGGTCAAGGAAGGTTAGCACTGTAACTGTTCTGTCTCTCTTTGGTTTTTTAATAATTATTTTTAAAATTTATTTATTTATTTTAATTTGCTCTAGGGCACGTGCATTCACCAGAGAAAGAATAGAAACTGACAGAGAAGGAGGGAAAGTGAGAAAGCAAGCCACCAGGTCCAGGACTCGAACCATGGTTGGCCATATGGGAGTCCAGTGCCTTAACTACCACACCACCTGCTGGCCCCATGACTGTTCTTATTGTTGCTATTGATCCAAAAATAGGCCCAGGGGACTATGAGATGGTGTAATGGTTATGTGGCTGTACTCCCCATAGTTGACTGTGGTTCAAGTCCCAGACCTGGCAGCTTAAAACTCAGGCCAGGAACGTGTCAATGCATGCCCAAAATCCTGAAAGGAGAATGGGAGAGATGGTATTGTGATGTGGCCATCCCCCCCCCCAAGTGAGTGTGATTTCTCACTTTCTGTCTCTCCATCTCTGTTTCTCCAGTGAGTGCACGCTCCCTATAGCAAAAGTCTCTCAAAAAAAACAAAACAAATAAAACAAAACAAAAACAAAAAAAAAAAAACAAGGGACCAGCAGGTGATATGGTGGCTAGGAGTGCTGAACTCCCACATGGCCAACCACGGTTCAAGTCCTGACCTGGTAGCTTGCTTTCTCACTCCCCCCCACCACCATTCTGTCCTTCTCTGGTCAAATTAAAATAAATAAGTAAAGTTAAATAAAATAATTTTTTAAGATTTATTTATTTATTCATTCATTCATGTTAATTTGACCAGAGAGACACACACAGAGAGAGGAAAGTGAGAAAGCAAGCCACCAGGTCCAGGATTCGAACCGTAGTCGGCCATGTGGGAGGGTCCAGCGCCTTAACCACCACGCCACCTGCTGGTCCCAATAAAATAATTTTTTTAAAAAATGGGAGCCATCAGGTGCCGTGGTGGTTAAGAGCACTGGAATCCCACGTGATCGACTGTGGTTTGAGTCCCAGACCTGGTGGCTTGCTTTTTCGCTTTCTCTTCCTGTCTCTTTTTCACTCTGTCACTCTCTGGTCAAATTAAAATAAATGAATGAATAAAGTTAAATAAAATAATTCTTTAAAAAAAGAGAGAGAGAGGACTTTGTCTGCAAAGGAGAACTCGATCAGCCTCCTCTGACCTGGGCACTTCTGCTGGCACTACCTTGCCACCTTGACCCCTGGCTTTTCCTACACACAGCCTCCTAATCGCTGAGAAGTAGCAGCTCAGGTACCGCCTCCTGAGAAAGGCTGTCCTGGCCCATCTGGTCTAAGCCCTCCTATGTCCTACTGCAGGTCCTCCATCAGCAGTAATGCATGCTGCCTTTGGGTCTGGATTGCCAGGGTTGGCCCAGGGAACAAAACAGAATGCGCTACTTAACTTTCCTCCAGAAAAGGCCTGGCATGGTAGACATACTCAGATGAATGAATAAACATAGACCAGCAGATGGTGTAATTGTTACATGGTTGGACTCCCACATAGTCGACTGTGTTTTGAGTCCCAGACCTGGAGGTTTAAAACTCATGCTGGGCACGTGTGCACATGTGCCCAAAATCCCAAGAGGAGAATGAAGAAGGGATTGAAGCATGGCCATCTTCCCCCCAAACCCTGGGGGGGGGGGGTGATTTCTTGCTTTCTGTCTCTCTGGTAAGTGCATATGCCCTATACCAAAAAAATCTCACACATACAAAATATGAATGAAAAGTAGATCGAGGCCTGGACCTGGTGACTTATCACTTTCTTTTTCTCTTTCTCTCTCTCTGATCTCTGTCCCTCTCTGGTCAAATTAAAATAAATAAATAAAGTTAAATAAAATAACTTTAAAAAAAGAATTAATGAATGGGTTGGCAGTGGCATAGTGGTTAAGGTACTAGACTCCCACACAGCAACCAGGGTTTGATTCCCAGATCTGGTGATTTGAAACTCATGCAGGGTGCATGTGCATGCATGCCCAAGATCTCAAAAAGAGAACAGAGGATGGCATCCTCCTGGGGGGTGATTTCTCACTTTCTCCCTCTCTGTCTGTCCAGCACACACATGCATCTTATAGCACAAAATCGCTTTAAAAAATTAAAAAGAATGAATGAAATAGTGGCGAGTCACACAAATGAGTCAATGAATAATGAGCATGAATGATGGATGAATGCGAGTAGACAAATGATAGATGAGAGTGAATGGATGTATGTGATGAGTGAATGAAACTGAATGAATGAAAGTGATTGAATGAGTGAATGAGTGAGACTGAATGACCATGACTGAATGAGTTAGTGAATGAGATGGAATGAGTGATAGACGAACGACAGTGAAGCACAGCCAGATTGGGGATGGGGAAATTAAGACTCGGGCTCTGACTCCTTCCCTTGCCCTTCCCCAGAGCCCCAGCTCCCCTCTCACCCTGCCCTTTGCCCAGAAGAAAAAGGCGGGTGTGGGCGGGAGCAGCTCCTCACCAGTAGACCACTCGAATCAAGATTCTGCTGTCCGTTTGAAAATTCTCATTGGAGGCGAGGGTGGTGGCAGAGACCGGTAAGGAGATGGCTGAAGGGATGGTCCCCAGAGTGGGCGCCGGCACAGGTCCAGAAATCGGGGAATCCGTCAACTCGGTGGCTGATAGGTCTGCCCCCGGGGTGGGCCCAAGCGTGGGCTCCAGGGTATCAGTGGCGGGGGGAGTGAGTGCGGGAAGGGGCTCTTGGATGGGTCTGGCTGAATCTAAGTTGGTGATTGAATCTAAGTTGGTGACAGACGGGACATGCCTCAGACTCGGCGCTGGCGCAGAACCCTTAAGAGACAAAGCTGACCCGGAAGCTGGTTCTGGCGGCGGATTCAAAGGTAAGGTCGGATTCGGGAAGGATTCCGCCACAGGGACTGGGGCGGGGATTGGGACCTGCACCCGGGCTGGGGCTGGGGCTGGGGCTGGGGCTGGAGCTGGAGCTGGAGCTGGAGCTGGGGCCCGGACCGGAGTCAGGGTCCGAACCGGGATAGTGGTCCGGATCGGGGTAGTGGTCCGGACTGGACTCGGTTTGTGGAATCGGGTCGTGATCTGAACCGGGGTCGAAGTTCGGATAAGGGTCGAGCCCTGGACCGGAATCTGAGTCTGGGCTGGAGGCAGGGTCTGGACCAGAGTCGGAGTCGGGGCCGCAGTCAGAGTCTGGACCGCAATCGGTGTATGGACCGGAATCCGGGTGGGGACCGGGGTCGGAGTCGAGATCCGGACCGGGGTGGAAGTCCGGACCGGCGTCGAGGTCCGTACCGGGGCTGAGGTTCGGACCGGGGTCGAAGCCCGGACCAAAGTTGAGATCCGACCCGAGGAGGGGGCTGGGGCCCGAGCCTGATTGTTCATGGGGACCAGGTGGACCCGGGTAACCCGGGTGTAGAGTCCCGCCCTGCCTTCCTTCCCTGGGCTAGGAGACCCTCCCCCGCCCCCAGGATTCTAAAATGGGGGCGACCACAAGGGGGCACTGTTACACCGAGTTCCGCTCGGGGCGGAGCTTGTAGGCGGGCTCCAGGCTGCGGATGCGGGTGATCTCGCCCAGTAATTCCCCAGCCTTGAACCCCAACCTGTGTCCACGGGGGGTGCAGCAATGATCAGGAAAGCCTGGGCCCGGCCCTGCCCAGGTTCCCTGTCCGGTTGAGACATACCCATTTTCTTTTTCTTTTCTTCTTTTTTTTTTTTTTTAAGCTCGCCAGACAGAGACAGAGAGCGAGAAATCACCCCCCAGGGGGGATGGCCACATCGCAATCCCTTCTCCTCCGTTCTCCTCTCGGGATCTTGGGCACGCACGCACACGCGCCTGGCGTGAGTTTTAAGCCACTGGGTCCGTCCCGGACCCGTGGTCGACTACAAGGGAATCCAGCGACATAGTCATTACACTAACTGCTGGTCCCAGAGTCATACCCATTTTATCAGAGTCAGCCATGAGTGTCCCAGCGGGAGAAGGGAGCACAGAGGAGGGGTGGTTCTTGGGAACCCAGAGGACGGGTAACCAGTCTGCAGCAATCAGAGAAGACTTCCTAGGGAGGGAGACAACGAGAGATATGGATAGACAGCCCTGCGTGCTACACACCACAGCCAGTGAGTGACAGAGCTGCAATTCCAACTCCAGCTGCCAGGCTGCGGAGCCTTGGGACCTACTCTGTGCAACTGAGCTCCTCAAGGTGGGACTGTCTTGTTCATGGCTATATCCTCAGCTCCTAAAATAAGGCCTGGCATGCAGTAGGTGCTCAGTAAATGTTCGTGGAGTGAAAAAAAGAGGCAAAGTTCACTAAGTAAAGGGGAGTCAGCTGGAAGCAAAGGAAAAAACCTGGCTGGAGCCAGCAGGTGATTAGGGCACTGGACTCCCACATGACCAACTGAGGTTTGAGTCCTGGACCTGGTGGCTTGCTTCTCACTTTCCTGCTCCCCCTCTCTCTCTGGTGGAGTGCATGTGCCCTATAGCAAAAGGAAAAGAAAAAAAAAAGAATTATTTTATTTAACTTTATTTTAATTAGACCAGAGAGGGACAGAGAGAGAAGGAGAGAAGCCGGCAGGTGCAGGATTCAAACCATGGTCCGTGACAATGTGGGAGTCCAGTGCCCTAAACCACCATGCCACCTGCCATCTCCACCCTACAGCAAGTTGTAAAACATAATAGTTATAAAGTTTAAAAAAGAAAACAAACCTGGCTGTTCAGGGAACCAACAGTGCCTGGGTGGGGCTGAAACACAGCAGTGAGCAGAGCAAATGTGTACCAAGTGTTTCAAGTGGCCATTCACTGAGGGTCACAATCAGTTCCAGACCCCCAGACTCCATCTGGAGGCCCTGGGACTCAGGGAAAGGAGTTCTAGCAAAGGCACTGTGCAGTAAAGGGTTAATCTTGCCCAGAGAGAGATCCGGACTTTGCCCTTGGGAAATGATCTCTAAGACCTTGGAATATGAACATCTTTGGTCTTTGTACGACCTTGTGCCATGCTAGGTGGTCTGTGCTGACAGGGGTGGGGCTTTGGGCTGCAGTGTCAGCTCAGCTTCAAGAGGCTGTCAACCACACTTGACCAAGCCTCTGTCAACCCCCGAGACTCAGGTGTGATCTCGGCTGGCAACACCCTGGACACTTCATCGCATCATTACTGGGAAAAGTCAGTGCTGTCCAGGACTCCACCAGGAAGGACCCCAAAACACTGCCATGCCCCTCTTCTCTTGGCTGATTTTTTGTTTTGTTTTGTTTTGTTTTTTGCTAAAAGGACATGTGTTTGCCAGAGAGAGACAGAGAGGGAGGGAAAGAAGAAAGCATCCCCCCAGTCAGACACAGTCACACTGCAATCCCTTCTCCTCCATTCTCCTCTCAGGATTTTTGGCCATGCACACATATATGCCCAGTGTGTTTCTCAAGCCACTGGGCCCGGGACTTGAACTATGCAGCTGGCCACGTAGGGTTCTGCTGCCTTAACACACAGTCCATGAGCTGGCCCCCTTGGCTGATTTTGATCCTTCTGATGAAACAGGTCATGATCATGAATGTAACAGCTTTCAGGAAGCTGTGTGATTCCTTCCAAACCTGAGATTGTTCTGGGGGGCTCTGAACACACATATACCTCCTAAACTTCGCACACACACAACGGCAGGTTTTCGTTTTGTTTACTTGTTTTGAGTTTTTTTGTGTGTGTACTACAGGGTGCTTGCACTAACCAGGAGAGACAGAGAAAGGCAAAGTAAGAAACCAATCCCCAGAGATGATGACCACGCCCCAATCCTGCCTCCTCCAGTCACCTCAGGATTTGGGGCACGCATGCACACATCCAGAGTGGTTTTCAAGCAACTGGACCTGGGTTTTGAACTGAATAGTCCACCATGTGAGATCCAGAGCCTTAACCTCAATGCCACCTGCTGGTCCATACAGTCTTTTTATTAAAATGTATATGTGTTTTGTATTCTTTCTTTCTTTCTTTCTTTCTTCCTTCCTTCCTTCCTTCCTTCCTTCCTTCCTTCCTTCCTTCCTTCCTTCCTTCCTTCCTTCCTTCCTTCCTTCCTTCCTTCCTTCCTTTCTTTCTTTCTTTCTTTCTCTCTTTCTTTCTCTCTTTCTTTTTCTTTCTCTCTCTTCTTTCTTTCTTTCTTTCTCTCTCTCTCTCTCTCTCTCTCTCTCCTCTCTCTCTCTCTCTCTCTCTTTCTTTCTTTCTCTCTCTCTCTCTCTCTCTCTTTCTTTTCTTTTTCTGGGCCAGCTCCCATATGGCCAGCTAGGGTTTGTGTCCCAAACCTGGTGGCTAGAAACTCACACCAGGTACCTGTGTGTGCATGCCCAAAAATCCTGGGAGGAGAATGAAGGAAAAGGGATTGTAGCATGGCTGACTCCCCTGGGGTGATTTCTCACTTTCCCTCTCATCGTCTGTCTCTTTCTCTGGGAAGCACATGTGCCTTAAGGCAAAAACCTCTACAAAAAAATTGTTGTTTTCTAAATTATTTGTTTATCCATCATTATTATTTAATTTTTTTAAAGAGATTTTTGTGGGGCTGGCAGGTGGCGCAATGATTAAGGTGCTGGACTCCGACATGGCCAACCAGGGTTTGAGTCCTGGACCTGATGGCTTGCTTTCGCACTCTTCCTTTTCTCTCTCTGTCCCTCTCTGGTCAAATTAAAAATAATAACAAATAAAATAAATAATAAAAAAAGATTTTTGCTATAGGGTGCATGCACTCACCGGAGAGAGAGACAGAGAGACAGAAAGTGAGAAATCACCTCCCTGGGGGGATGGCCATGCTGCAATCCCTTCTCCTCCATTCTCTCAGGATTTTGGGCACACACGCACACATGCCTGGCATGAGTTTTAAGCCATAGGGTCCAGGACTCAAACCATAGTTGACTACGTGGGAGTTCGGTGACATAACCATTATACCATCTGCTGGTTCCTTATTTAATTTGCTACAGGGCACATGCGCTCATCAGAGGGAGATAGAGAAAGAGAGAGATAAAGTGAGAAAGCGAGCTGCCACATCTAGGACTCAAACTTCGATTGGCCATGTGGAAGTCCAGCACCTTAACCACCACAACACTTGCTGGCCCCATGTGTGTGGTTTTTCATATGTATCATGTAGTTATATAATTTAAATATGTACGTGGGAGGGTCTTCAAAAAGTACACATTGTGAAAATACTATGGGGGCCAGCAGGTGGCATGGTGGTTAAAGGTGCTGGATTCCCACATGGCCGACTACAGTTCAAATCCTGGACCTGGCAGCTTGCTTTCTCGCTTTTCCTCTCTTTCTCCCTCATCAAATTAAAAAACAGTGGGAACCAGCAGTTAGCGTAATGGCTATGTCGCTGGACTCCCACGTAGTTGACCATGGTTCATGTCCCGGACCCGGTGGCTTAAAACTCACGCCGGGTGCGTGTGCGTGCGTGCCCAAGATCCCGAGAGGAGAATGGAGGAGAAGGGATTGCAGCATGACCATCCCCCCTGGGGGGTGATTTCTCGCTTTCTGTCTCTATGTCTCTGTCTGTCTGGCGAGCACACGCGCCCTATAGCAAAAACCTCTCAAAAAAATATTAAAAAATAGTAACAAATGGAATTAAATACATTTTTATAAAAAGAAAGAAAATACTATGTATGGATTTCAAAACTTTTAGCACCAGAATGAATTCAAACTTTAATTTTTCCATGAACTTTAAAAAAATCTTTTAAAAGTTTATTTCTTCCATGAGAGACAGAGAGAGAGACAGGCATCCCCAAGAGGGTCCAGATTCCACGATCCACACCCAGTCTCCTCTGGTCTGTCCATGGGCACAGTGCACGTGACCAACATGCTCAGAAAGGTTCTGGACCCAAATCCAGGACCTTTCTCATGTGGGTCCAGCTGTACCACCACCTGACCCCTCCTTGAACTTTCTGAAGTCTCTTTATGTAATTTTTTATTTGAGACAGTTTAACACTCACAAGAAGTTGGAAAAATAGGACAGAGAATTTCTGTGTAATTTTCAGCCGCCCTTCCCCAACAACACCTTATGTACCACAGTACATCGCCAGTCAGGATACCGACACTGGTACGTTACTAGGTCAGGTGTGGGCCTTATTCAAATCTGTGGGAGAGTTCTGAGGAGAAGAGAGGCATGACCCACTGTACTTCCCAGCCCCAGACAGCCTTTTTTCCTGTGTTAAACCATGAGCCTGATGGGGAAACTAAAGCGCAGAAAGGGGTAGAAACTTACCTAGTATCACATGGAAAACTAAGAGTTGGTCCTGATTGCCCTGGCGTTTTTCAAACGTATTTCTTTATTCTATGAAAGTGGGACACACCCCAACAGGGTCTTCACAATTCACCAGCCCAGATCAAAGGTTCCAGTGCCAAGATGTGAAACCAGGATCTTTCCCATGGTCTAATGTTACCACCACACCACCATGTGGCTCCATGTCTTTGTTTTCTCCTCTTGGGATTTTGGGCACGCATGCACATGCGCCCAGAGTGATTTTCAAGCCAGTGGGTCTGGGACTTGAACTGCAGTCAATGTGGGAATTCAGGGCCTTAACTACCACACCATCTGTTGGCCTCAGAAATAAATTTTTAAAATGAAAGAGGGGGTCCAGCAGGTGACCTGGTGGTTAAGGGTGCTGAATTCTCATGTGGTGATTGTGGTTTGAGTCCTGGCCTGGACCTGGCTGCTTGCTTCCTCACTTTCTCACTCTCTCTCTCTCTCTCTCTCAATCTGTCCTTCTCTGGTAAAATTAAAATAAATAAATAAATAAATAAATAAATAAAGTTAAATAAATAATCCTTTTTAAAAAATAGAAGAGGGACTAGGTGACACAGTGGTTAAGGTGCTGGACTCCCACATGGCCAACCATGGTTTGGGTCCCAGACCTAGCAGCTTGAAAATCACGCTGGGTTGGGGCCGGCATGACTCCCACATGGCCGACTGCAGTTCAAATCCCCGACCTGGTGGCTTGCTTTCTCACTTTCTCTTTCTCTCTCTCTCTCTGTCCCTCTCTGGTCAAATTAAAATAAATAAATAAATAAAGTAATAAAATAATTCTTTTCAAAAAAGGAAAAAACACATCATGAGTTTTCCAACAACCTTAAACACTGTGCACTTATTTATTTAATACAATGATATAAAGCAGATTCTATTATTATTCCTATTTTCCACATACGGATATTAACACACAGAAAAGTGAAATGACTTATCCTAGTAAGTGGCAGAACTGTTATCTGACTTTTGTTAATTTTAGGATTTTTTTTCTTTTTTTTTTTTTTCACACATGTAGCCAGCCCAAGGCAGGCAAAGGAAATTGGCCTCCCCGACCCCCAAAGACCTTGGGTATGCCAGATTTTATTCCAAGTTGCTACTTTCCTGAGAGGGGCACTAAAGTAGCCCCTTGGAGAGGGAATCACCTTTGAATAATTTTAGGCTTTTTTTTTTAATAATTTTTTTTAACTTTTTATTTAAATTTGACCAAAAAGGAAGAGAGAAAGTGAGAAAGCAAGCCGCCAGGTCCAGGACTGAAACCACAATCGGGCATGTGGGAGTCCAGCACCCTTCACCACCATGCCACCTGTCAGCCCCTAGGCTTTTAATTAATTGTTTGTAGTGGTACAAGAATATCAAATGAGGGACCAGCAGTTGGCATAATGGCTACGTCATTGGACTCCCATGTAGTCGACCATGGTTCAAGTCCCAGATCCGGTGGCTTAAACTCACGCAGGGCTATGTGCGTGAGTGCCTAAGATCCCAAGAGAATGGAGGAGAAGGGATTGCAGCATGGTCATCCCCCCCCGGGTGGGAGGTTGATTTCTCGCTTTCTGTCTCTCTGTCTCTTTCTGGCGAGTGCATGTGCCCTATAGCAAAAACCTCTTAAAAAAAAATAGAGTATCAAATGAGTAGCTTTTTTTTCAAATTTGCTATAGGGTAAGATTTCCTGGAGAAAAAGAGGAAACACCTCCCAGGGGTGATGGTCACACCTTTACCCTTCTTCTTTCTCCTCTTGTGATTGTTTGGGAACACACAAGCATACCCTGCATGTTTTTCTTCAAGCGGCTGGATCTGAGACGAACAGTGTAGTTGGCCTTGTGGGATCCAACCATTTTAACCATCACACCACTAGCTGGCCCCACACCTATACTTTTCTTTCTTTCCTTTTATAAAAATGTATTTATTTAATTCCCTTTGTTATTATTTTTTAATTTGACCAGACAGAGACAAAGAGAGAGAAAGGGAAAGGGAGAAAGGAAGCCGCCAGGTCCAGGACTTGAACCACTGTCAGCCATGTGAGAATCCAGCACCCTTAACCACCACGCCACCTGTTGGCCTTCTTTTTTTTTTTTTTTTTTTTTTTTTTTTAAGAGAGCTTTTTCTATAGGGAGCATGTGCTCACCGGAGAGCTGGAGAGACAAAAAGTGAGAAATCACTGCCTTGGGGGATGGCCATGCTGCAATTCCTTTTCAGGATGCACATGCACACTTGCCTGGTATGAGTTTCAAGCTTCCAGGTCCAGGACTCAATCTGCCGTCAACCATATGGTAGTCTAGCCCCTTAACCACTACACCACCTGCCAGCCCCATACCTATACTTTTTAACTGTGAATTGCCTCTATTGGTGCTCTTTATCTCTTAGTATGGATTCCAATTACTGTCTGAGGTCACTACTTTCGGCCTGAAGAACTTCCTTTAGTATTTCTTGTAAGGTGGTCTGTTGGCCTGCTTGCCCTCTCCCAGGCAGGGACACCCTTTTACCCACACATTCCATGTGATTTGGGCAGGTGACCTAACTTCCTGCCACAAAGCAGGCAAATTATCAAGTCTGGCCAATTGGAATGAGTCATACTGCCTGGCAACTAGTTCAGGGGTGGCCTCATGACAAGCCAGGGCCAATGAAAGTCTAGCTCTGATTAAAGTCCATCCAAGAGTGGGACTAGCAGTTAGCATAATGGCTATGTCGCTGGACTCCCATGTAGTTGACCGCAGTTCGAGTCCCGGACCCAATGGCTTAAACTCACACCAGGCATGTGTGCGTGCATGCCCAAGATCCTGAGAGGAGAAAGGAGGAGAAGGGATTTCAGTGTGGCCATCCCCCCTGGGGGGTGATTTCTCGCTTCCTGTCTCTGCCTCTCTCTGTCTTTCTGGCAAGCGCACGTGCGCTACTGCAAAAAAAACTCTAAAAAAAAAAAAAAAAAGTCCATCCAAGAGTGAGAAGGGCCAAAAACGGAAAGAAACTGAACAGAAGTCCAGCCTTGCCTGAAGCTACACCCACTCTACAGGCACTTTCATTTTTATGAACTTTTAAGTTCTGAATTTTGTGGGGTTTTCTTCCTTTGTTTTGTTTTTTAAAGTTTTTGCCACAGGGTGCTCGCACTTGCCAGAGAGACAGAGAAAGGGAAGGTGAGAAATCACTCCCTTGGGGGATGGTCTCTCTGCAGTCCTTTCTCCTCCATCTCCATCCTGTCAGGATTCTGGGCACACACCTGGTGTGTTTGTCAAGCATAGGTCTAGTACTCAAACTGCACGGTCAGCCATGTGGAATCCAGCTGCCTAAACCACAAGCCAAGGAGCTGGTCCCCTGCCTTTTTTTTTTTTTTTTTTTTTTTTTTTTTTTTTTAAATTTTCTACAAGGGGCATGTGCTCACTGGAGAGAGACAGGCAGAGAGAGACAGGGAATGTGAAAAAGCACCCTCCAGGGGGTGGTGACACCACGATCCCTTCTCCTCCTTTCACCTCTTGGGATTTTGGGTATGCACACACTGATAACCAGTATGTTTTTCAAGCTGCTGAGTCTGGGACTTGAACCACATACTCAGCCATGTAGGATCCAGCCACTTTAATCACCATGCCACCAGCCAGCCCTAAAAGAGTTGTATCTAATTTTTAAGTTTATGTATTTATTGTAGGAGTGAGAGATACACAGAAAGAGAATAAAAAAACAAAGATACAGAGAGGGCCACCAATGGAGTGATATGGATTCTGTTCTGCAGGGAACTGTTTTTTCATTTCCATAAGTGCTTAACAGAATGATGTTCTGCTTCTGTGAACTGCTTGCAATGCCCCAGGAATGTACTGTATTGCGATCACCCTGATAAGCTCTCTGTTTAGGGTCTGGGCCCAGTAGATACAGACCACAGATAGCCAGAACAGCCCAAGCCAGGCCGACCAGACACTCTGCACTTGAGCGACTGGACCCAACAACTGCAGACCATGAAATCAGCCCGAGTCAATTCAACTCTGACTTTCCCTCTCCCCCGCTTCCCCCAGGAGCCCTTATAAGTCTGCTGTTATGCTCATTCTGGGCCTGGAACTTGGCGTGTGAACTCCTCTGGGTCTGCCAGCGCAATAAACCTGAATTCTACGCTCCGAGTGGTGCTTGGTTTTTCCGCAGTCTGTTTCTGCAACAACAGTTTTTACACCATGGTATACCTCCAGCCTCAGACAACCGTGGACGCCAGAGCCGACCTAGACCCTTCCCAGATGGGTCAACCATGACATTTTTCCTGTGCGCCATCATCCAGACCCCACTCCTGCCCCACTCTATTCTTCTTAGGAGACAGTATCTCTCCCTCAGCTCCAGGAGCAAATATAAAGCACTCAGCCCCACGAGTGAAAACTGATGAAAATAAGTACCTTTATAGATGTCTCTGGAAAGATGAGGAACAGGAAAAAAAATAGGATATAAATAACCATTATGTACAACTTCCAACAGTAACGTCCTCCCAGCCACCCCCTCCACCTTGAACTCCAAAGTTCTGGCATAGACATGGGTACCCTCAGGAAACAAAACTGTCCTGGCTGTGTCTCCAGGTGCTGATGGAGAAGGATCAGATCAGGCCTAGAAACAAAACCAGGAGGACACATTAGGAAGGGATTCCCCTTGCCCCCCTCCTTCTCCCTAGGGATCCGAGCAGCCCTGGCTGAGGCCCCCCCCACTGTGCCTTCTTTTCTCAAATAGCAAGAGAAATACAAAGCTATTATCCATTTTCAGAACTGAAAAGTAGGCTTAAGGACCTTCCAGAGTCTCTACCCACCTCGTTTCACAAAGAGCAAAGAAGGCTTAGAGAAAAAGCAGGGGCTACCTCCGCCCAGTGTGTGTGTGTGTGTGTGTGTATGGCGGGAGACAGGGGGGCAGCTACCTCCTGAGCATAGATGGAAGGCGCAGGGATGACATAAATCGCTCGAGGGTCTCCATCTTCAGGATTATTCCAATTTCCGGACGAGCTACAAAAGGAAAGAAAGACCTTCTCTAAATTCTCGGTTCTTTTTTTCTTCTTCTCTGCCCCCTCCTTCCAGGTGAACCCAAAGCCAACTAGCCAGGAAAAGGTGGTTGCATAAAGGAATCGGCCGACTGCACTTTAGAGATAGATACCAACAAGCCAATAGCGACGAGGCCTCGGCAGCCCCCACTCCTCACCTCAGGCCATCCCGGGAATCCTCGTGCGTCCTCAGGTTGTTGAGCGCATCAGGGAGTGCGTGAACCGACGGCTCCGGGGTCCCGGCCAGCAGGCGAGACCCAGTATCTCGGCCAGCGCTACGGCGGCGCACACGGACCAGCAAGAGTGCGGCGCCAGCCAAACCCGCGGCCGCCAGCAGTCCCAAAGCCGGCGGCAAAAGAAAGCGCCGCGGATCCCCGTGCTTCTGGCCCGCGGGCAAAGCGCCGGTGCCGTCGTCCGCACCGTCGGGGTGAACCGGGAACTCGCAGCGCGCGCCCATGTAGCCGGGGGCGCAGGCGCAGACGAGGCCAGAGAAGTGGGCGTAGCAGCGGCCTCCGTGGGCGCAGGGCCGCGCGGCGCACGGGTCCGCGCGCTCCCGACAGTCGCGGCCGCCGAAGCCCAGCGCGCACGAGCAGCGGCGCGCGCCGCCGCCCTCGACGCACGTGCCGCCGTTGGCGCAGGCGCGGCCGGTGCAGTCGTCCAGGTCGTGCTCGCAGCGCGGCCCCGCGAAGCCCGCGCGACAGCGGCAGCGCAGGGCGTGTCCCAGGTCCAGGCACAGCCCGCCTGGGGGAGAAGGGATGTCAGGAGCGCAGCCAGGGACTGGGGGCCCCCGCGCCCGCTGCACTTGTATTTCTCAGCTCCGTTAATGCCCTTTCCTTTTTTTTTTTTTTTTTAAATTTTTTTTTAAGGGGGCAGATAGTAGAACAAGGAGTTGGACCTGTAACTGACTTTGAACACTCATTTGAGATCACTCACTACCTTCGGACCAGCCCCCCACCCTTTCCTTTAACTCAGGGGCCAGCCCGGCTTCCTTTCCTCTGCTTGGGAAGCCCGATGGCTTCTTTGCCACCTGATGGTTCGGGTAATTCAGCATCACCTTCAGCTCTCTGTGTCTTTCTTGCATCCGTCATAGCCAATAGTTCCAGAACTACTGAGTCTTGGTTGAATCACTGGCCTTTGCCCATCCACTTCCACTTTCCCATTTTTCCCACCTTTCCTTTTCCCCAGCTCACCCTTCAGGTCACTCCTCAGACGTCCCCTCCTCCAGGAAGTCCTGACTCTTCTTCCATACAGCTCATGTAACTGTGCCTTGTGCTTGCCCATCACAGCCCTGAACACCCTGGGCTCTGAGGGCTGGTACCCTAGTACCGCTAGTGTCCTTCATGCCTCTCAGCCCAGAGGGGACACTCAGTGCCATGGAGAGAATTATTATAGCCACTCACTCACCAGACCCTTTATATTCATGTTTTCCTTTAATCTGATTTATTTTTTGTAAATTTTGCTAGAGGCTGTGTGTGCTCACCTGAGAGAGACTGTGTGTGTGTATGTGTGTGTTTGTGTGAGATAGAGCAAGAAAGCATACCTCCTAGGTAAGATAGACACATTGCAATCCCTTCTCCTCCATTCTCAGGTTTTTGGGCACACACACACACACACACACACACCCCACTCACATATCATGTTTTTCAAGTCTCGGGGAACAGGTCTGGGGCTTGAACTATACAGTCGGCCGTGTGGGATCCAGCACCTTAACCACCATGTCACTGGCTGGCTGGTCCCTCATTTCTTTCTTTCTTTTTCTTTTCTTTGCTTCCTTTTTTTTTTTTTTTTTTTTTTTTTTTTGAAAGGTTTTTGCTATAGGGTGCATGTGCTCGCCAGAGAGACAGAGAGAGACAGACAGAAAGTGAGAAATCACTCCCAAGTAGGGGGTGGCCACGCTGCAATCCCTTCTCCATTCTCCTCTCAGGATCTTGGGCACGCACACACATGTGTCTGGCGTGAGTTTAAGCCACCAGGTCTGGGACTCAAACCGTGGTTGACTATATGGGAGTCCAGCAACATAGCCATTACGCTAACTGCTGGTCCCTCCTCATTTAATCTTTTAACACCAATATCAGACCTGGTCTCCCTCCTGCTCAGAACCCTCTTATGGCTCCAAGTCACTTGGTAAAAGCAAGAGTTTTCCCATGGCCCAGGAGGTCCCACAGGATCTAACCAGTCACCTCCTGGTCTCATCTCTCACCACTGTCCCCTCGCTCTCTCTGCTCCCACCTCACTGGCTTCCCTGCAGATCCTCGGCGCACACCAGGCCCATCCTGTCTCAGAGCTCTAGGAGGGAAGGGGTTTGTCTGTTTTTCTCCCTGCTGTATCCCAGTGTCCGGACAGGCCCGCACACCCCCCGATGCTCAGTAAATATTTATGACGTGGGGAATATCTTCCTACAGGTCTCACAGAACTGGCTGGGCAGAGTGGTAGGTTCTGGCCCCAAACCCTTGGGCTGTAAGAAACAAAGCCAAGATTCCCACCCAGGCCTGCCTGAGCCAAGCAGGGCCCCGGGTCCCACCCCTCGCCATCCTGGCCTGCCCCCTCACCATTTCGGCATGGCTGCAGGCTGCACCGGTCCACCTTCTTCTCACAGTTGGAGCCTTGGAAGCCGGGCGGGCAGTGGCACATGTAGGCAGAGTCTGGGTCCGCACCGCCGACACACAGGCCACCATTGAAGCAGGGTCCATCCGCACACGTCACCCCACTCACCTCACACCGGGGCCCGTAGAACCCCCGGGGGCAGGCGCACTCAAAGGACCCAGGTGTCTCCTGCAGGGCCAAAGGGCTTTGGATGGGGGTTTCCTTGGAGCAAAATGCCATCCCCCTCAGTGTTACCCATCAGGGCTGCTCCTGGTCCAGTCCCAAGTCCCAGTGTGCAGGGGACTCACCAAGGAAGTCCTCCCCAGACAACCTCACTGTACTCCATGTTCCTGTGTCTGCCCTGTGACTCACAGTAGGGAGGTTGGGGTCCTGCTGAGGACCCAGATTCCCCACTCCCACTGCTACATGTTTGCCTACCAATACTGCCTCCCTGCCTGCCCATCCGATTCCGTCCACACAGACAAATCCCACCGTGAGGGCCCAGCCCTAAGCCCACCTCCTCCATGACGCCTTATCTCCATCTTCCTGCCCAGGCCCTACCGCAAACTGGCACCCTGAGTGTTGCATCTCCCACTCTCCCAAGGTGACGATGTCCAGGAACATCATCCCAGCACTACAATCAGACCCACCCCCTCACACACCTCTGCTCCCAGTGCTGCTCACCGGGCCCGCCTTCTCTGATCATGTCCCGTCAGCCAAATCACACTGCAGTAGCCCCAGCCCTGGCCCATGTCCAGAAAGCCCTTTCTGATGTCCCCACCCCCCATGTCTCCAGATCCCAAATCCCAACCCTCCTGGCCCCATGCCCCCACCTTGGTCCTGGGCTGTTCTCTATCCCACTGTGGGGGTCGCTATGGTCACAGAGGACTCCTCAGCACCCCATTTCTTTTTTTGCTTCTGTTTTTGTTTTGTTTGTTTGGTTTTGGAGAGTTTTTTGCTATAGGGCACATGCGCTTGCCAGAAAGACAGAGACAGAGAGAGATAGAAAGCGAGAAATCATCCCCCAGGATGGCCACGCCGCAATCCCCTCTTGGGATCTTGGGCACGCACACGCACGGGCCTGGCGTGAGTTTTAAGCCACCGGGTCCGGGACTCTAACCGTGGTTGACTACATGGGAGTCCAGCGAAATAGCCATTACATTAACTGCTGGTCCCTATCACCCCCATTTCAACACCTCTCAGTGCCACCCACCAAATCCACTCTCCCTAATTCCATCCTATCACCTAATCCTACCGTCAGGTCCCAAAGCAGGCTGAACTCTTCTGGGAAGCCCTTTTTTTTTTTCTTTTTTTTTTTAGAGAGAGGTTTTGCTATAGGGTGCGTGCGCTCACCAGACAGAGAGAGACAGAGAGACAGAAAGTGAGAAATCACCCCCCAGGGGGGATGGCCACACCGCAATCCCTTCTCTTCCGTTCTCCTCTCGGGATCTTGGGCACACACGCACACGCGCCCGGCGTGAGTTTTAAGCCACCGGGTCTGGGACGCAAACCGTGGTCGACTACATGGGAGTCCAGCGACATAGCCATTACGCTAACTGCTGGTCCCAAGGGAAGCCCTCTTTGATAGCCATTTTCAGACCTCCTCCCCCAGCTGGAGTCTCATGGAGCCCGGAGGAAGGGCTGTGTGTGTGTGCAGGGACTCCCAGGTAAAGTACTAATCATGGTAAGGTGGGCAGGGGAGATACTTACACTACAGCTGCCCCCATTGGCACATGGGTTCCCATCACAGGGCCCAGGTCCAGGTCCAAGGCAGCCCATGGTGGCAGAGGGTGGGCCCCTGGGGCTGAGGCAACTGCTGGGTGAGACAGGGACCAGGCAGAGGGGCCCGGTCCAGCCCTCCAGGCATCGACATTCATTGGGCTGCTCACAGAAGCCATGCTCCGGGCTGCAGCCCACTCGACACGCAGCTGTGGGGGATGGAGAGGCAGAGACCAGAGAGACGGCAATGTCGGAGGCCAGGGTAGGAAGGGAAGCAGAGCCTCTGAGAACTGTCCAGGTGTCCCCTTGTTTCATCCTTGTGACAGACAAGACTCTGGGCTAGATGGCAATATGACCTCCAGTCTGCTGGGGAAAACTAAGGCCAGGAGAGGGAGGGGACCTGCCCAGCTAGGAGTTGGAGAATGAAGATTGACACCTAGGCCACTGGGCTTCAGTCTGTGCTCCTGGAAGGAGGACAGGTTCGGGGCTCCCAAATCGGCTTGAGGCAAAATAAAAAAAAAAAAAAAGAATCAAAACTAAAAAAAAAAAAGAATAAAAAACAAGATTAAAAAAAAAAGAAGAACCAAATCAGCTTGAGGAAAGGGGACGTGGGACTAGGGAGGGGCCACTGACCTTTCAGGAAAGATGGAAGGGTCTTGGATTAGAGTGGGTCTGGAAAGATCTGGATTAGCCTGTGAGTTCTAGGGGCCTTAGTGGGGCTCTGAAATTTGGGGAAGAATCTAAGGGGATCCAGGGTAACGGCAGGGATCCTGAGCTTGTAAAAAGCAATGGTTCTGGGACCAGCAGTTGGCATAATGGCTATGTCACTGGACTCCCATGTAGTCCACCACAGTTCAAGTCCCGGACCCAGTGGCTTAAACTCACGCCGGGCGCATGTGCGTATGTGTCCAAGATCCCGAGAGGAGAATGGAGGAGAAGGGATTGAGGCGTGGCCATCCCCCCTGAGGGGTGATTTCTCGCTTTCTATCTCTCCCTCTCTCTCTGTCTTTCTGGCAAGTGCACACACCCTATAGCAAAAACATCTCCAAAAATAAAAAAAAAACAGTGGTTCTGGGCCAGTCAGGTGGGGGGGAGTTAACACAGCTGGATATCACGTGGCCTACTGACCAGTTCAAGTCCCAGATCCAGCAGCTTGAAAATCATTCTGGGATGAGGCCAGCAAGTGGTATGGTGGTCCGGGTCCTGGATTGGCCATGGTTCAAGTCCTAGACCGGGCAGTTGCATTCTCACTTTCTCTCTATCCTTCTTGATTAATTAAAATAATAATAATAATGATGGGACCAGCAGTTAGCGTTACAGCTATGTCGCTGGACTCCTATGTAGTCGACCACGGTTCAAGTCCTGGACCCAGTGGCTTAAACTCACACTGGGCGCATGTGTGTGTGTGCCCAAGATACCGAGAGGAGAATGGAGGAGAAGGGATTGCAGCGTGGCCATCCCCCCTGAGGGGTGATTTCTCGCTTTCTGTCTCTCTCTCTCTTTCTGGCGAGCACACGCGCCCTATAGTGAAAACCTCTCCAAAAATAATGATAATAATGATAATGATTTTTTTTAAATTATTTATTTAACTTTATTTATTCATTCATTTAATTTTAATTTGACCAGAGAGAGGCACAGAGAGAGAGAGAGAGAGGGAAAGGGAGAAAGGAAGCCACCAGGTCCGGGACTCGAACCGTGGTCGGCCATGTGGGAGTGGCCAGCACCTTAACCACCACGTCACCTGCTGGTCCCCATAATGATTATTTTTTAAAAAGAAAAAGAAAATCATGCTGGGCATGTGTGTACATGCCCAGAATCCTGAGACAAGAGGGATACGATGTGGCCATCCCCCATGGGGGTGCTTTCTCATTTTCTCTGTCTCTTTCCTTCTCTGCCTGTCTCCATTGAGTGCACTCACCCTATAGCAAGTTTTTTGTTTGTTTGTTTGTTTGTTTGTTTTTTAGAGGTTTTCGCTATAGGGCGCGTGCGCTCGCCAGACAGACAGAGAGAGACATAGAGACAGAAAGCGGGAAATCACCCCCCAGGGGGGATGGTCACGCAGCAATCCCTTCTCCATTCTCCTCTCGGGATCTTGGGCACGCACGCACACGCGCCCGGCGTGAGTTTTAAGCCACCAGGTCCAGGACTTGAACTGCGGTCGACTACGTGGGAGTCCAGCGACATAGCCATTACGCTAACTGCTGGTTCCCAGCAAGTTTTAAAAAATAAAAATTAAAAGGCAATGGGTTCTGGCCCAGCTGCTCTACTAGAACGCTGGGAAGAGGGAAGGGGGCTGGAGTACCCAGGGAGGGCTGGGGCAGTCTGGGTCCTCGGTTTCCCTGAAGGTGGCACCTGGATGGTGGGAGGGAGCTGAGGACGTGAGTAGAGCCGCAGCGGGCCCGGATACACAGGCGGTGATCAGGGCCATTCCCCAGGGCCTGGTTAGGTCTACCTGGGAAGGGATCCAGTCCCCTGAAGTGGGAGGGGCCGGGGTCGCGGATGGGATGGCATGGGGTTGAACGACTCACGCGGCTCCTCCTCGCACTGGTTCTCCACCGGCTCGCAGGGGCGCAGTCCCGGACCGCACCGCGAGGGGGCGCCGCGCGAGCGGCAGAGGCGCGTGCACGCGGCCCCGACGGCCGGCGGCTCGCAGCGCGCGCGGTAGGAGAAGCGCAGCTCCCAGGCGCCTGCGCGCTGCACTTCCCGGGCCCATGGGACCCCCGCAGCCAGGCGCCGTCGGCCCGCCACGCGCGCCAGCAGGCTCCAGGCGGGCCCTGCAGGGAGAAGGGTGCAGCTGGGGTGGGCTCGCTCTGGTCTCGCGATGGGGTCGGACGCGCCTGCTCACTCTCTCCCCGCGCCTTTCTCAGAGAAACCTAAACACCCCTAGCGAGCTCTGAGGGGGCCTGTGACCGCGAGGAGAATGCAGTTACCCTCATTAGAAAAGCTGTAAGGCCCCCAGTGTACCCCAGCCAGCAGCCTGTGACCATCACGACAGTAACGGTCCTCTGATGGAAACCATAATGCTGCATGTTTCGCCCAGAACCCTTGCATATTCAAGTAGAGATGACGCCTGGTTTGTTACCTTGCTGTGACAAAAGAATAACATCTCCCGAAGTGAGGTTGTAACACCCCCAAATCATGCCCCAGGATCTTCCTGTATCAAAATGGTGACAGGACTCAAGTGCTAGACCATAAATTGCCCATACTGCCTGAGACCTTGGGATACTGGGAAAGTGACACTTCCCGCCCCCCCAGCAAAGGTGTCACACCTCAGCATCGGCCATGGGAGCTCTCTATGGCGAAACAGCCTCACACAACTAGTTTCCCAAATTAAGGATAAGATCACCCATATCTCTCCCGCAAAAACCTTTGCTCGTTATTCCCCCTGGTGACGCTGCGATTTTCCACAGGACTCCCCAGGACCGCTATATGAACAAGGTGACACAGGAGAACCCGAGGTAACTCACACTGCACCTTGGGCTGTGAGAAGCCATCTCCTGTGCTGGCCGCTTCGTTCGGGGATAGGAAGAAAACCTCCTCACCAGCTGGCCTGCTTCCAGCACTGTGGGCTCCTACATCCCCCACCAGGGCATGTCTAGGCCTCAGATCCCAGGAGTGCCAAAACTCAGTGCCAAGCTCCAGGAGCAGTGATGACATAAAGCCCATGTCCCCATCCTGGACTGTGTGTTGGGCCCCAGCTCCCTGGAGTCCCCCCACCCACACCACACCCCAACAATGAAGATGCTCACCTCCAACCTGCTCTCCTAACTCCTCTCTCCAGGTTTCGATGATGAGAGAGAAGGTCCCCTGGTTGGACAGAGGAGGGAGGAGAGGACAGAACAGCAGATGGTGGTCAGGCATTCCACGAAGGAAGGCACAGTTCAGGGGTGAAGTGTGATGACCGGTTCTGGGGATTGAGCAAGCAAGGGACACTGCCGAGAGGGAGTAGCCCAGGGACAGAGTGACATCCATGGCTTTACTGAGCACTTACTACATGGTAGGCACCTAACTCAAAGATACCTGGTTGAATCCCTTAAAAGGGACTCTTTCAGTCCCATTTTACCACCGAGGAAATTGAGGCTGGAAAAAAGAGGGTCCTTTCACCCCAAAGGTCCAGGGTGTAGAATGCAAATACCAGTCTGTTTCTCTCTGCGCTTTTGGCTTTCCGGGGATGGGAGATAAGGCTTAAAGGACGCAGGCCCTTATTGGAGGAACTGAGGATTGAAAAGGTGAGAGGTGATTAGGGGTTCCAAAGACAAGATGAGGGAGGAGCCTTAGGAGCAAGGAGATTCGGGGATAAAGATGAGGATCCCAGATTTAAGGATCACCAAGGAGCAAAGTTAGACTTCTGTGAATTTAGGCTCTTCAGAGAAAGTTTGGCTTTCTGGGAATTTGGGGTCCCCAGTGTACAGGGCTGGGGCCAGAACGCTTAGGATCCCCAGAAGGCAAGTTAGAGTCAGAACACTTGGGGTCCCCAGTAGGTAGGGCATAGGAGTCTGGGAATGTGGGGTTCCAGAGGGTGGAGAAATTAGTTTGGAAGTGTGTACTGTCCCAGAGGACAGGGTTAGGGTCTTGGAGGCTGGAAGGCAGGGTGGGGTGGTGTCGAGGTTTGGGTGGCAGCTGAGGACCCTAGCACCCGGCGAGTCCTGGGGAGTGCCCCAGGACAGGGTCTCACCGGCCAAGTGTCCCGGAAGGGCACGCGCATGAGGCCGCCCGGCAGCTGCAGGTCGGGCACTGACAATCCAGGGGGCTGCTCAGTGTAGACTCGTCCGTGCGCACTCAGCGCCGCGCCCAGGGCGCACAGGGACTCGGTGGCCTCCTCTGAGACTCCAGGCTTCAAGCAGACCCTAAAGAAGAGGCGACAGGGGCCCCGGGCGCTGCAGGGGGACCGCGGTGCCCCCGGACCTGGCCCGGGTCCGAAGGAGTGTATCTGTAGCTCGAAGACGCCGGCTGGCCGCACCTGGGGCGGAAGAGAGCACAGAGTGAGGGGGCCGAGGGGATCCGGGCGTCCTGTCCCGCGCCCCCTCCCCAGGTGGTCGCACCCCCGTGCCCTTCGTCCCGTTCTATTCCATCTCGCTCTCGGCTCTGACCTGGGGGAGGAAGAGGAGAGCCAGGACCATGGTCTGGGACAGGAGCCCGGGCTTCCGCGGAGAGACCATGGCCTTCCGGGGATCTCGGGAGTGGCAGCTGCTGGCTCCGGAGCCTTATATCTGAGGGCACGGCCCCGCCCCTGCAGACAGCCGAGTCGCCCAGCGCGGGGACAAGGGGGGAGGGGGTCGCAGGGGAAGGGGCGCATGCAGAGCTACGGCGAGTTCTGTATGAGGTGGTGGGCATGGGCGGTGTAGTGGCTGTGGGTGCGACCTTGTGCGTGGCCGGGGTCGGGGAGGGTTGGGGTGCGCCTTTGCGAGGCCAGGTATGATGTCAGGATTCGGGGTGAGTGTGTGGGTGTGGCAT
Source organism: Tupaia tana (assembly GCA_026018925.1). NCBI lineage: Eukaryota > Metazoa > Chordata > Mammalia > Scandentia > Tupaiidae > Tupaia > Tupaia tana. The sequence continues at coordinate 53,148,110 of JAKSZU010000018.1, read as the reverse complement.
GCGGGAGAGCCGCTGGAGGATGCGCACGCCTTAGTGAGTGTCTATGGGACTGCGGGGCCCCGTGTGCCTGGCACTGTGTGTGCTCCATACAGCCGTGAGGTCGCCAAGAACTCCGAGGGTGCGTGTGCGTGTGCGTGGGGCGAACGGAGGTGCGCGTGACCTCCTGGCTGTGCGGACGCTTCTCCGTGGGCGTGCGGGTGCGCGAGGTCCCGGGCCACACTCCGGTCGGCGACGTAGGTTGTGAGTGAGCGCCCAGGGTGTGTGTGGGAGCAAGGCGAGGTCTGGGAGGACCACAGAGTAGCCTCGTGTGGATTCGATAAGAGCCGGGGTGTTTGCGGACCCCCGTGTGTGCGCACGGCCGTGTGTTTCCCCCCTCCCCGCTCCCCAAAACAAAGCCTCCCTCCCAGACCCCGCGTCGCAGACGCACCAGACGCCGGGGCGAGCCGCGCGGCTCCAAGGGGCCCAGCTGTATGTAAATGCCGCCATCTGCCCGGCGGCCGCGCCCCTCCCCCTTGGGCCGCAGCTGGGCTGCCCGTTTGGCCTCCGGAAGGTGTGAGGAGCAAATGGGCAGGAAATTCCATCTTCACGGACCAGGAGCAGCTCCCCCACCCCGGAATGAATGGGGGCGAAGGTACCCCGGGTTCTCCAGAAGCCTTTAATATTACAGGACCACGCAAGAAAAGCCAGTTAGGAGCAGATGTTTCAGCTCTCTGGTCACAATCCCTCCGTGCCAGGCGCTGGGCAAAGCCCTTCAGATGGAATAAGCTCGTTTTCTTTTTTCCCAAATAAAGAAAAATGTTAGTGCTTGGAAACTAATAATTACAGAGAAAATAAGGCTCAATTCATATTGGTATTTTTGTTCTGGAGGAGTAAGATAGGGTGATCAATGACCATAAACAGGGCCAGGTGCTCGGTCACGTTTTAAGAAGGAAAGAATGCCAATCAAAAGGGTTTTCCGTTGGCGCTAAGGACGCGCGTGCTGCAAGGATTCTGAGCAAGGGAGGGCCACAGTCGGACTGTGCAGAATACAATTTCTATTTGTTAGACTTTCCATTCCCTTCTTTGTTTAGGTGAGTTTTCACCATTCAGGCTTGACTTCCTCTAGGAAACCCTCCCTTACGCCCCCAGGCGAATCAGGCGTGTGTCCCCACCCCCACCCCTGCCCCCGCCCCCCAGCCCGCACAGCTCCCTGAGGCCTCCCTCCCAGCCCAACCCCTCTACCCCACACTGGGCCCTGACTTCTGACCTGTGGGGTCTAAGCACAAAGCCCCTGAAAACTCCCATGGCTCCCCAGGGCCTTCAGAACAAACTGCCAGCTCCAGAGGCTGACATCTGTGTCCCTCCTGCCACATCTTCGCTACTCAGGTTCTGTGGCCCCAAAGGGTAGAGCCAGATCACCTGGACCGAAGTTACTGGGAGGTGCAAATTAGGCCTCAAGCTGGACTAAGTGGGAGGGTGAGCTTCCCATCACTGGCAAATTGAAGAATTTTGTGTCTGTTAGAATTAGCTCCGGGAGAAGGTCAATTCCTGTTCTGGATAGTAATTTGAGAGGATTATGAATTCCAGGTCTGAAATACCTCAAAAATGTTAAAAAAAAAAAAAAAAAAAAAAAAAAAAAAAAAACCTAGCTAGCCCGTCTTTTCTTCTTCTTCTTTTTTTTTTTTTAGAGGTTTTTGCCTTACAGTGTGGTGCGTGTGCTTGCCAGAGAGAGAGAGGGAGACAGAAACACTGAGAGGAAAAGTGAGAAATCACCCCCCCAGAAGGATGGCCACCCCACAACTCCTTCTTCCGGGATCTTGGGCATGCGCACACACGCGCTCAGCATGATTTTCAAGTCGCCAGGTCCAGGACTTGAACTATGATTAGCTATGCGGGTGTCCAGCGATGTAGCTGCTATGCAATCTTCTGGCTCCTTTTCAGAGGTTTATGCCATAGGGCGAGTGCACTTACAGGGGAGAAAGATAGTGAGAGGGAAGGTGAGAAGTCACCCCCCAGGGGGGATGGCCACATCACAATTCCTTCCCCAAGATCTTGGGTACTTGCATGGGCACACACCCTCAAAGGCATGATGTCATTTCAAGTGGGTTCTCTCTTGTGTGTGAAGTGGACTTTAAGGGCTTTCTGAGCACCTTTAGCCACTCAGGGTGTTTCCTTACATGCTGACCTTAGAGACCACAGGCCATGAATTTGAGTCAAGACCTAATAGGGAGAGGGAGGAAGCAATATAGTCCCTGGGGGAATCCATCTGGCAGAGGGAGCAGCAAGGTGGCCATGCCTGGCATATTCAGACATCCCTATGGTTTTCCTCCTTTTTTCATTCTATCTCTGCTAAAATACACCTTCCTAAGACATCTCATCCTAATCATCTCATCCAATTCAAAAGCATTCCCAAGTCTGGGGCCAGCAGATTGCATAATGGTTTGAGTCCCAGACCAAGAGACCTGAAACTCACACCAGGTGTATGTATAGGATTGCCCAAAATCCCAAGAGGAGAATGAAGAAGGGACTGCAGCATGGCTACCCCACCTGGGGGGAGGGGGTAATTTCTCACTTTCTCTCTCTCTGGCAAGCACACATGCCCTATAGCAAAAATCTCTGGAAAAAAAAAATGTCCCCAAGTCATCAAACACCAACTTGCCTTATCATACTTTAAGGTTTGCCATAGAGTGAGGAAAAAAGTGAGAAGGCATCCCCTATGGGGGTTGGCCAGCTGCAATCCCTTCTCCCTTCTCCTTCTGGGACACACACGCACACATGACCAGTGTGATTTTCAAGCCACCAGGTTCAGGACTCAAACTGTGGTTGACTATGTGGGAGTCAAGAGATTTAACCACTCCACCACTGCTGGCCCTATCACCTTACCATATACTTTTTTAAAATGGTACAACAGGGACCAGCAGTTGGCATAATGGCTAGGTTGCTGGATTCCCACGTAGTCGACTGCAGTTTGAGTCCAGACCCGGTGGCTTAAACTCACGCCAGGTGTGTGTGTGCGTGCGTGCCCAAGATCCAGAGAGGAGAATGGAGAAGGGATTGCTGCATGGCCATCCCCCCTGGGGAGTGATTTCTCACTTTCTGTCTCTCTTGCTGGTGAGCGCATGTGCCCTATAGCAAAAATCTCTCCAAAAAAATAAAAAATAAGAAAAAAAAAGGTACAATGCAGGGCTAGCAGGTGGCGTGATATGATGATTAAAGTGCTGGAATCCCACATGGCCGACCATGATTCAAGTCCCTGACCTGGCAGCTTGCTTTCTCACTTTCCTTCTCTCTCTGGTGAGTGCACACGCATGCCCTATAATAATGATAAAGATTAAATAATTTTGGGACCAGCAGGTGGCATGGTGGTTAAGGCACTGGATAGTCCCACATGGCCAACCACAGTTTGAGCCCTGGACCTGGTGGCTTGCTTTCCCACTTTCCCTCTCTCTCTCTGGTCCAATTAAAATAACTGAATGAATAAATAAAAATAATTCTTAAAAGAAAAAACATTAAATAATTGCTAGGGCCAGCAGGTGGCGTGCACTCGAACATGGCCGACCATAGTTCAAGTCCTGGACCTGGTGGCTTGCTTTCTTGCTTTCTCTCTCTTGCTCGCTCACTCTCACTCTGTCTCTCTCTGGTCAAATTAAAATAAATAAATAAATAAAGTTAAATAAAATAATTTTTTGAGAGGTTTTTTGCTATAGGGCGCGTGCGCTCGCCAGACAGACAGAGAGAGAGACAGAGAGACAGAAAGCAGGAAATCATCCCCCAGGGGAGATGGCCACGCCCGCAATCCCTTCTCCTCCATTCTTTTTTTTTTTTTTTTTTGGAGAGGTTTTTGCTATAGGGCGCGTGCGCTCGCCAGACAGACAGAGACATAGAGACAGAAAGTGAGAAATCACCCCCCAGGGGGGATGGTCACGCCACAATCCCTTCTCCTCCATTCTCCTCTCGGGATCTTGGGCGCGCACACACACGCGCCCGGCGTGAGTTTTAAGCCACCACGTCTGGGATGTGAACCACGGTCAACTACGTGGGAGTCCAGCGACATAGCCATTATGCTAACTGCTGGTCCCAATAAAATAATTCTTTAAAAAAAATCAAATAATTATTTTTTAAAATTATCTTATTTTGTTATCATTATTATTTTTAGTTTGACCAGAGAGAGACAGAGAGAGAAAAGGACAGTAAGAAAGCAAGCTACCAGGGGGACCAGCAGTTAGCGTAATCACTGTGTTGCTGGACTACCATGTAGTGTACCGCAGTTCGAGTCCCAGACCTGGTGGCTTAAACTCACACCGAGTGCGTGTGCGTGCGTGCCCAAGATCCCAAGAGGAGAATGGAGGAGAGGGGATTGCAGTATGGCCATCCCCCCTGGGGGTGATTTCTTGCTTTCTATCTCTCTGTCTATGTCTTTCTGGCGAGTGCACGTACCCTATAGCCAAAAAACCTCTCCAAAAAAAAAGGGGGGGGGAAGCAAGCAAGCTACCAGGTCCGGGATTTGATCTGTAGTCAGCCATGTGGGAGTCTAACACCTTAACAACTATAACTGCCAGCCCCAATAATTCCCTTTTTTTTTTTTTTAAGAATTATTTAACTTTATTATTGTTATTATTTTCCACTTTGATCAGACAGAGAAAGAGGGTAAGTGAGAAAGAAAGTCACAGGTCCAGGATTTGAACCATGGTCAGCCATGTGGGAGTCCAGCACCTTTAACCATCATGCTATCTGCCAGCTCCAATAAAATAATACATTAAAAAAAAAAAAGGTACAATGCATGCCCACACAAGAGAGACTGAAAAAGACACCAAGAGAAGCACTCTTGGCAGGGTCTTGTCACCCATGATGCCCTTTCCCCAGGCCCCCAGCTACATAGAACTCTGACATGTTCAGGTCAAGGAATCCAGTGAGGGCTCTGTCACTCTTTTGGGAATGTGCTTCCAGCCTCGCAGGGCACTTGCATTACAGCTGGGCCTTAGTGGCTGGGCCACCACACTTTTTCTTTATGCCATTTGTCACCCTGAGAGCTGAGCATTGGCTGTCTCCTCCAAGAGAACATCAGCTCCATGAGGGTAGACTTTTTAAAAAAATATTTAGTTAATTCCATTTGTTATTATTTTTTAATCTGACCAGAGAGAGACAGTAAGAGAAAGAGAGAGAGAGAGAGAGAGAGAGAGAAAGAGAGAGAGAGAAAGGGAAGGGAATAAGCAAGCCACCAGGTCTAGGACTCAAACTGCAGTTGGCCATGTGGGAATCCAGCGCCTTTAATCACTGCACTACCTGCTGGCTCCAAGGGAGTAGATTTTTTTAAATTTATTTTTAAGGGTACAGGGTCCCACTACATTGCCCAGACCAGCCTGGAGCTCATGATCCTCCTGCTTTAGCCCCCAAAGTAGCCGGCATTACATGTGCACCCCCCCACACCCAGCAAGGGCAAACCATCTTCTCATTTGCTCACTGATGCACCTTGGTGCCTAAAATAGGGCCTGGCATTTGGTGCACTAAACGTTGTGGAGTAAGTGAATGAATGAGGAAGGTGCTATTGTTGACCCCCAGGGATAAGGGAACAGATGCTAAGGTCTCACCCAGGGTCACAGGGCTTGAGTGCCATGACCCAGGAACTCAAATCGCATGGCATATGCCTCAATGCTGGCATGATCCTGCCCACTGAATGGCACCACGAGGCAATGCAGCACTAATGCCCAGAGCGTTTGGGGAAAATATCCTGGGCCATGTCACAGTGTCCCAGAGACCTGCATGCAAGTCAAATCTCTCCCTCCCCAGCTGCCCTCCTGCACTGAGCAGGGGTACCCTAACAGCACCATCCCTAAGCCAGCACCAGGATGTCGGGAGATTGAGACCCCTGGGGAAACCCACTAAACACTGAGACATGTGTGACCCAGAGAGCCACAGCTGTCATCCTCAGGAGCCGCTCAACCCCTGGGAGACAACAGGGGTCGACAACACACATTGTTCTTGCCCTGGTGACAGACAACCTGAGTCACATTTCAAAAGGCCCACCAGAAGGTTCTGTGGGAGCCTCTGTCTACCACTCTCTCTCTCAGGGCATTTCCTAAACACACAAGCTCTGTCTCCTCCACTGCTCTCTGTCAGGACAGTCTCCAACTCTCAAAGCTACGAGTAAATATGGAGGCCCCTCCCTCAGCTGTGCGGACTTCCTCCAATTAGGAAGTTTTGAGGACATTAGAAATGTTCCCTGGGTTACAGACAGTGCATCCTGGGTCTGGAAACTTGGAATTCTCTGAAGATGACTGCGAGCCATTTGAAAAATCTAGTGCTTCTCTGCTTCTCTGCCTCTCTCTGTCTTTCTGGTGAGTGCACCCTATAGAAAAGAAACCTCTTCAAAAATAAATAAGTAACAGGGAACCAGCAGCTAGCGTAATGGCTATGTCGCTGGACTCCCACGTTGACCGCGGTTTGCGTCCCGGACCCGGTGGCTTAAAACTCACGCCGGGCGCGTGTGCGTGCGTGCCCAGGATCCCGAGAGGAGAATGGAGGAGAAGGGATTGCGGTGTGAACATCCCCTCTGGGGGGTGATTTCTCTCTTTCTGTCTCTCTGGCGAGTGCAAGCGCCCTATTGCGAAAATCTCTCCAAAAAAAAAAAAAAAAAAAAAAGAAAGAAAGAAAAAAAAAGGAACAAATAATATTGAATAAATATATCTTTTTTAAAAAAGAAAGGGGTGTGTGGTGGCACCCACCCTATAGTAAAAAAAAAAATGAAAAAGAAAAATCTAGTGTTCTGGACCAGCAGGTGGCCCAGTGGTTAAGGTGCTGGACTCCTGTAAAATAAATAAATAATAAATAAATAAACAAAGTGGAAAAAAAAAAAAAAAAAAAAGGGTGCTGGACTCCCACATGGCTAACTGCAGTTCAAGTGCCAGACCCAGTGACTTGAAACTTACTCAGGGTATATGTGCATGCATGCCTAAAGTCTCAAGGAGGGGGGGATTGTGGTGTGGCTATTCCCCCTGGGGGTTGATTTCTCATTTTCTGTCTCTGTCTTTCTGGCAAATGTACCTGCCCTATAGCAAAAACAAATTCATTCAAAAAAAAGGGAAAAAATCTTGTGTTCAATCTGGCCCACAGTTTCAAATGTATTTTTTATTATTATTTTAGAGTTTTTGGCCTTAGGACATGTGCACTCGCAAAACAGAGAGACAGAAAGATGAAGGGAAAAGTGAGAAATCACCTCCCAGGGGGATGGCCACACCCCTTCGGCTTCATTCTCCTCCCAGGATCTTGGGCACATACGCATAGGTGCCTGGTATGATTTTTCAGTCACCAGGTCCAGGATTTGAACCATGGTTGGCCATGTGGGAGTATAGTAATGAAACTCCTATGCCATCTGCTGGTCCTGCCAAATGTTTTTCTCTTTTTTTTTTTTCCAGTTTAAGAAATTTTTATTTCTTTGTTTTGTTTTTTGACAGGTTTTTGCTATAGGGTGTGCACTTGCCAGAAAGAGAGAGAGAGAGAGAGAGAGTGAGAAATCACCCCCAGGGGGGATGACCACACGCAATCCCTTCTGCTCCATTCTCCTCGGGATCTTGGGCATGCATGCACCCAGTGTGAGTTCAAGCCACCAGGTCTAGGACTCAAACCAGGGTCAACTACACAGGAGTCCAGCAACATAGCCACTTCACCATCTGCTGGCCCCAAGAAATTTTTATTAAAACATGCATTTTATAATTCGAATTTCCTTGTGTCATCTCAGGATTGTGCGAATGCACACATACATGCCCAGTGTGATTTTCAAGCTACCAGGTCTGGGACTGGCTCACAGCAGAGGGAGAAAGCAGCTCACCCCCACACAATGGAGTGTGCTCGCCGCAATCCTTTCTCCATTTCTTCCTCCTGTTGGGAATTGGGGCACACATGCACACAAACCTAGAATGTTTTCCTAGCCTTTGGGAGTGAATGGTGTGGTTGGCTATGTGGGACTGGGTTCTCTCAGCCACAAGGCTATGGGCTGGCCCTTGAACCAAGTATTTCAATCCATGAACAACCACTCCTTTAATGTTTATTTTGATGTGAAAATAAAATACCATAGCAAGTGGATTCTCCTTGGATTCTCACATGGCTGCAGTTCGTAGTTCCAGACCTGGCAGCTTAAAAAAATCACACTAGGGGATTGTAGATTGCGTAGTAGTTACATGGCTGTGCTCCCCCATGAATGACCGCAGTTCGTGTCCCAAACCTGGTGGCTTCAGACTCATGTCAGGCACGTGTGTGTATATGTCCAAAATCCCAGGAGAATGAAGAGATTGCAGCATGACCATTCCCCTGGTGGGTAATTTCTCACTCTCCCTCTCACTGTCTCTCTCTCCAGCGAATGCATGTGCTCTAAGGCAAAAACCTCTTTTAAAAAATCACACCAAGGGGCCAGCAGAGGGTTACATCAGTAGACTTCCACATGGCCGACCATGGTTTAAGTCCTGGACCTGGCAGCTTGAAAATCATTCTGGGCATGTGTGTATGTGAGCTTAACATCCTGGGAGGATAGAGAAGGGATTGCCGTGTGGCCATCTCCCCTGAGAAGTGATCTTTTACTTTCTCTGGCGAACTCACACACTCTGAGGAAAAAATCTCTTAAAAAAAAAAAAAAAATCTCACCAGGCACCTCTGTGTGCACATCCAAAATCCCAGAATGAATGGATTGTTGTATGGCCATGCTCCTGGAAGACTTCTCACCTTCTCTCTCTTCCTCCCCACTGGCGCAAATACACACGCCCTATGACAAAGTCCCTAAAAAGAAATTCTCAAGTCCCTAAAGATTTTTTCATAATGTACATTCCACACACTTTCTAAAGCCCCTTTGTGTGTGTGTATGTGTAGACACACTACAATACTCTGCAATATCCTCTATGGCTCAGCCTGTTGGTGCGGTCAGCTGTGAACTAAACTATAAGGCTAGAAGCCATGTGGCTGACCATATGCTGGAACCTCCAGGTTGGGATCCTCAGCTTGGCCTGAAAATACCTCCAGTGGTCACGTGCGGGACTAGGAGCTTGATAAGCTAGAGCACTGGGGACAGGACAGGGCATTGTGACCTGACAAGACTGTGTCAAGGGTACTTCTCTCTCACGTACACATGTGCTATCATTTATCAAATAAACTTTAAAAATATATGTATGTACGTCCATAACATGAAACATACATGTTATATATATAAAACCTGAGCATGGGTGATTCCATTTACTCCTCACAACCAGTAAAAGGTATAATCACGTCCATTTCAGAGGTGAGAAAATCAAGGCAGAGGTATCTGCTTATGGTACCATCTACCATTACAGTCTCCGTAAGAATGCCTCTCGTGACCCAAGAAGTAGGAACTGTCATTTTAAATTGTGTTGTTGAAAAAGTCATGATGCATTTCTGCATAGAAAAATGTCACAACTTTTCTAACGACCCAGCACATGTAGAAACTGAGGCACAGGGTAGAATGGGGCCTAGTGGTTAAGGGAGCTAGAGCCTACATGGCCAACAGCATGGTTCAAATCCTATTTCAGTGGCTTGAAAAACATGCCAGAGGGACCAGCAGATGGTGTAATGGATACATCGCTGGATTTCCACATAATTGATCATGGTTTGAGTCCCAGACCCAGAGCTTAGAATTCACGTCAGAAGTGTGTGCATGTGTGTCCAAGATCCCGAGAGGAGAATAGAGAAGGGATTGCGGCATGGCCACCTCCAACCCCCACGGGGGGGTAATTTCTCACTGTCTACCACTCTAGCAAGTACATATGCCCTATAGCAAAAATCTTTTTTTTTAATTTATTTAACTTTATTATTTTCCAGTTTGATCAGACAGATGGGGGCAGGAGGAGAGAGGGGAAGTGAGAAAGCAAGCCACCAAGTTCAGGATTCAAACCGTGATCGGCCATGTGGGAGTCCAATGCTTTGTTTGTTTATTTATTTAATTTTATTTATAATTTTTATTACTTTAAAATTTTTCTAGAGAGACACAGACACAGAGAAAAAGAGGGAGAGAGAGAAAGTGAGAAAGCAAACCACCAGGTCCGGGACTTGAACCATGGTCAGCCATGTGGGAATCCAGTGCCTTAATCACCATGCCACCTGTTGGCCCCGGGAATCCAATGCCTTTAACCACCACGACACCTGCCGGCCCTGCAAAAATCTTTGAAAAAAAGAAAAAAGAAAAATATGCCAGGTACATGTGCATATGCAACCCCAATCAGACAGGATGCAGAAATGGAGAAGGGACTATGATGTGACCACAGCCTACTGGGAGACACTTTCTCCCTCTGGTGAGCATCTGTATCCTCTGACTTGTAAACAAAAAATGAACAAATGGAGGTACTGACAGGTGTACTAACATGCCATAATAATCACACGGCCAGTTAGGAAGTGGTAGAGCTTGGGTTTGTACCCAGACAATCCAAAACCAGCCTTTTTTTTTTTTTTTTTTTAAAGATTTTTGGATCTAGCCATTTTGGGAGAAAGGAAGATGTCCCATTGATCACTGGGCCTCCAGCATACAAAACCCGCGTGAACAGCCCTTCTTCAAGAGACAGACAGCTACATGGCTCCTGTGATCTAGCCATTTTGGGAGAAAGGAAGATGTCCCACTGATCACTGGGCCTTCAGCATACAAAACCCACGTGTTTGAACTTCCAAGTTTGGCAAGAAACCGACCATCCACCAAATGACTAGAAATCGCTGCAGGACCACAAGAAATATGGGGAAGCAGGAAAATACCTCTCCCACAAGGGAAACAGATAGCTCCTCTTCATCCACACACAGTTCAATGGAAATCATGGAAATGTCTGATATAGAATTCAGAACATTCATAATGGCAAAGCTAACAGAGATGGAAGAGAAGAGAGACAAGGAACTACTGAAGAGGAAGGAGAAAGGAGTTGAAGAGTTCCAGGAGGTGAGGAAATTCATGCAAGATCTAAAAGAGGAATTTCAAACTTTACAAAAGAATCAGATGGAACTGTGAGAGATGAAGTCAAAATCTCCCTTGAAAGTATTAAAAACAGACTAGATCATACAGAAAATAGAATCTCTAATGTAGAAGAGAAAATGGCTGGCCTAGAAAAATCCACCCCAAAGACCGAGAAAATGGCCCAAAAATTTGAGAATAATATGCAAGAAGTACTAGATACAATTAAACGTCCAAACATCCGGATAATAGGCATCCCAGAGGGTGAAGAGACTCATAAGGGCATTGATAATCTATTCCATGAAATCCTGCAAGAAAACTTTCCAAACCTGGAGAGACACTCAAAGATTCAGTCCCAAGAAATACAGAGGACCCCAAATAGAATCAACCCAAGAAGATCTTCTCCAAGACACATTATAGCCAGATTGACCAAAACCACAGACAAAGACAAGATACTAAGACTGGCAAGAGAATAAAGGCAAGTTACCTACAAAGGGTATCCCATCAGACTAACGGCAGACCTCTCATCGGAAACAATGCGAGCGAGGAGAGAATAGGAAAATATATTCAAAGTATTAAGGGAAAAGAAATTTCAACCGAGAATTCTGTACTCAGCAAGGTTATCATTCCTTTGGGAAGAAAAGACACGAACTTTCCCAGATAAACAAAACCTGAAAGAATTTACCAGCACCAGACCAGATCTCCAAGTTCTTAAGGTAGTGCTATGTCAGTAAAATTAAATGCAGACACACAGAAATAAGAGTTCAAAAACTAAGAAAATGGGCAACTTAATTGTAGGGACAATGTTTGGAGATGAATATTATATCCCAGAATTCAATCTGGAAGATCGAACCTTAACAGAAGAAAGATTAAGTACATGAGACTGAACCGATGAAACAACATTCTGTGACTTGACTGAATTATTGCTGCTTTTCTCCTAAGCTTTGTTTTCTGGTTTTAAAGGATTTTTGTCCTGTCTTGAGCTGTTGATAGGTGCATGTACCTACTATTTGAACAGAATACTAACCTGTTTGTAGGCTTTAAGTTTCAAGGAAATATCATTACCAGTTCAAAACTAATCTTGAAATTACCTGCTGAAAGTAGTTAGATTACTTATGATATTGTGTGATGAACAAAATGTTGGGGAAAAAGGAATGGAAGAAAACTGTATATAGCAGAGATAGTGTAATAAGAGAGTGGGAAAGGGCAGAGTCAAACATGGGGTAAAAAACATATATACGTATACATATGTATGAAAGTAGAAATGGAATATTATTGATGATAACATGCAGTTTATTCTAGATGGGAAACCACATTTAGTACGTTGTGATGATGCTCAGGGAATGGATGTTAAGTAATTAAAAAAAAAGTTGCAGGAGAAAAAAAAAAACAGTAAAACTGTTCGTATAGAAATTTTTTAAAAAATGCATATTTGATGACTGCAGTAAGCTATATAGCCCCAGCTGGGTACTACTTTATAATATGTTCATTCTACTCACTGGGGTTTATGCCTAAAGTCAGACTTGGGTTCATGTATAGGAATATATCAGCTGTGCTAGCTATTGGATATATTTAGACTAATTAAGTTCATTAGCAAATCAATTCAATGTGGGGGGGGGGAGGCATAGAAAGCAACCATGGATACCAGAGACAATGTGGGAGGAGGGTGGGACATAGCAGAGGGTGAGGGATAAGGAATCAAGGACAGCAAAACAAAAAACAAAGTATACAAGACATAACAATTAGAAAATTATTTGCTGAAAACATGTATGTTGATGTGCTTGATTGAGCCAATAATGTAAAAAATAAATAAATTTAAAGAGAAAAAAAAAAAAAGATTTTTGTTATAGGGCACATGCGCTCACCAGAGAGACAGAAAGTGAGAAATCACCCGTCAGAGGGGATGGCCACTCTGCAATCCCTTCTCATCCATTCTCCTTTTGGGATCCTGGGCACACACGCCCAGCATGAGTTTCAAGTCATGCATCCAGGACTCAAACCATGGTCGGCCACGTGGGAGCCCAGCACCACTACACACCTGCTGAACTAGAACCAAAATTCTTATTTTTTCAGTAAGAGATTTTTTGTATAGGGCGCATATGCACGCCCAGAGAAAAAGATAGCAAGAAATTACCCCCCAGGGGAATGGCCATACCGCAATTCCTTCTCCATTCACCCTTCAGGATTTTAGGCATGCACCCACACATGCCTGGCCTGAGTTTCAAGCCTTTGGGTCTGGAATTCGAACCTCAGTTGGCCCTGTGGGAGTCCAGTGATGTAATCATTATGCTATCTTGCTGGTCCCCCAAACTATTAAATGACACAGGGCCAGCAGATGGCATAGCAGCTACATTGCTAGACTCCCATATAGCCAACCACAGTTCACGTCCCGGACCCAGTAGCTTGAAAAATCACATCAGGTGCTTATGTGTGCATGTGTGCCAAGATCCCAAGAGGAGAATAGAGAAGAGAATGCAGGATGGCCATCCTCCCTGGGCAGTGGTTTCTCACTTTCACTGTTCTCTGTCTTTCTGGCAAGCACAAGCATCCTAATGTAAAAACTTAAAAAAGTGCCGGTGCTATCAAATGCAGGAGTGAGGAGATGCAGTGGTTGTTTAAACTAAAATGAATATGGAGTTTTTTAGTTGTTTTTTTTTTTTTTTTTGAGATTCTTGTTATAGGGTGTGTGTACTTGCTGGAGAGGCAGAGAAAGTGAGAAATTACCCCGTGCCCCCACACCCTGGGAAGGGCAGATGGCCATGGTGCAATCCCTTCTACATTCTCCTCTCAGGATTTTGGGCACGCCCATACACCCCCATGGGGGGAGTTTTAAGTCACCAAGTCTGGGACTCAAATCGCAGTTGACTATGTGGGTTTCCAGTGATGTAACCATTACGCCATCTGCTGGTCCCAAATATAGAGCAATTTTTAAATATTCAGTAACATGGCAGGCTGGCCACAATTTAAGTGCTTCATAGCCCGATGTAGCTATCGGCTTTTGGAGTGGACAGTGCAGTTCCTGAACACAGAGTAAACATCTCAGGAAGCCCCACTGGAGGGCACTGGAGCCCTCCATAGTCTGTTGGTTTGGGTTAGCAGCCAGCATTTAGTAATAGGGATATTTAATATATTAGGTTGTTGGAAAAATCATGATGTGTTTTCCTATGCAAAAATGCATCATGACTTCCCTGATAACGCAATAAAAATCCCAATTTCTGGCTTCTACTGAAAAACTGGAAGATCAAGCAACTCTAGGTACACCTTCCAATGGAACCAAGCTGGCTGGTTTGGGCAGCAGCTGCCCCATTGAGATGGGGTGACCTCTGCCCAACAGAGTCCCACAAGGCCCACACTACATGCATTCCCACAGCAGCCTGGCAGTTACCTGGCTATAAACCCCCAGTACCATCCTTTCATCTCTTTCCTACACATGGGAGATCTGGGACCAAAGAAGAAAAGATACATTTTTTTTGCAGATCACATGGCATACAGACAGGGCCAAAAAGGGACCCAGGTTTTCCAATTCCCAGGCCAGGATTAAAATATAACTCTGATCAAACAAAGCACCCACTCTGTGCTTCACAGCTGGTCAGCCACTAAGGGGCAATGACCCCAGAGTCCCGGACCACACCCCAATGCCCCCATCTGCAGACTCTTCGGACACAGGAGTTGTGGCGTCTGGGATGCACTTTATTGGACACGTGGCTGCCCAAGCCTTGGTCTGGAGTACTGGGGCCTGGGGCCCTGGATCCAGGCCTAGAGTTTGAGGATGCCCAGAGTTCAGGGCTGTTTGGAGCGAGGCCACAAGCGGCTGGTGAGAGAGCCAAAGAAGAGGTTCTGCTTGTTGGTCTTGGAGAGCTCGGCCAGGCGCTGCTGTTCTTCCTGCACTCCGGAGACAGGTGAGAGGTCAGTCCAGGGTGGGCAGAGCCTCCTCCCAGATTCTCAGGTGCCTAGCCCTCAGCCCTCACCTTCCTTCAGGTCTCTTCACAGCCCAGATCCATTTGCCCAAGCCCCTGAACACCAGCCCAGACACAAGAGGAGCCTAGACTCTGGTGGGCCTAATCTGAGCCACGGGATCCCGTCTTAGATATTTGGGGAATGCCACACTTAAATTCCAGGCACTCAGAGTCTTCATTCCTGAACATCAGCAGCTTCTCAGGCCCCAGACTCTTATGAGCCCCTCCTCTAAGTCCCAGGGACCCTATGTTGAATCCTGGGAACCTATCTCAGACCCTATCACAACAACCTGGATGTTAGTGAGACCCGAGGCCCCAAACCCACAGCCTCCTTCACTAGATAGCATCATCCTGACTCCTGTCTGGATCCTGGGGAACCCCAGACTCAATCTCCAGTGAGTCCTTTGGCTCCAACCCTTTCTTTAGCAATCAATCCAGAATCTAGTCAACCTCAGCTAGACCCCAGGAGTAGCTTTCCCAGACTCAACCCACATTCTCAGCCCCACTTCTCTATCACCAGGGTGGCCCTGAGACCCTCCAAACTCCTTCCCCAGGCCCTTGGTAAAGTGTCCAGGGATCCCTCTTCCCAAGCTAATCTGAACCTGCAGTCCACCTCCACAAGCTGCCCCAGACCTCAAGACCATCGAGGACGACCCTCTCCCAGGCCTAGTTCACTGCTGCCTGTTGTCAGAGTGGGCTGCGGAACGGACTCACCCTCACTGCAACAGCCCTACAGGACAAGCAGGAGTGTTCCATCCCCAGGTTGGACAGAGTTCGAGGTGAAGAGAAGGTCACGGAGCCAAGCAGGGAGCATGGGCAGGTTGCTCCAGGGCTCCTCCTGAGGATCTGTAGAACTGACCCCCAGCTTTGGGGATCTGAGTGCCCACCTGCTCGAGTCGGCTTTGCCGCTGTTTGAAAGCCTCCAGCGGGTCGTCCTCCAGGGCGTAGTGCTCCAGCACAGTCCGGACATCCTCCACATTGTTCAGTGCAATGGCTGTGGGTGTAATGGGTGGTGGTCAGCTGGGCTTCTGGAGGCCAGAGGGAGACAGGGCCCACAGGGTGAAAGTCAAGGACGGGCGGGGGGTGTGTGTCAGTGTTATCTGGATGCTTCTTGATGCTCTGAAAATGCTCTCCTGGATGTTCCCGAGGATCCCTTCGATATTCCCTAGGAGCCCCACACTCTAACAAGCCCTGAAAGATTCTAAGGGGTTTGGGCCAGCCGGTGGTACAGTGGTTAAGGTGGCTGAATCCCACACGACCAACTGTGTGGTTTGAGTCTGGACCCAGTGGCCTGAAAACCAACCGGGCATGTGCGAGTGTGTCCCCAAAGTCCAGGACGTGAATGCAAAAGGGACGACAGTGTGGCCATGCCCAGGGTGTACTTTCTCACTTTTCCTATATCTGTCTCTGCCAATGAGCACCCCGTACCCTCTGGCAAATTAAAAAAAAAAAAAAAAAAAAAAAAAAAAAAGACTCTAAGGGGAGCATGGACCTCCTGCCTCTCAAATGCCCAGTTTTACATGAAACACAAGGCAGAATCAAGCATCTGTCATCCCTCCTGAAGGGGGCCATAGGGTCAGAGGCCAGGAGGTCAGAGGTCAGCCTCACTCTTGAGGAAAGCAGACAGATCCAACAAGACCCGGTCATCGGAGTTGCCATCCCAGGGCCGCAGGGCAACACCATTATAGGGCTGAAGACGGAAGGCTTCCTTCTTGCAGTCCACGACTACTACACGGGCCGGGTCTCGATTCAGGCATGAAATGTCCTGGGAACGAGTGACAGGTCAGGTCAACATCTGTCTCCCCTCCCCGCCAGTACAGATGGAGACAAAGCATACACAGGGATCACTGAGGCAGGGCCTCCCAAAGACCAAGCTTAGATGATGGTGTTAGCCACCCCCACTGCAACCCCCACCACCCCAGGAAAGCAGAGAGCAAGTCACACAGTTTCTGAGACCCGGGCCCAGCACACAAAGAGGCTGACTTGGAGGTTCCCCAGGGAGGGAGCCAGACACGTGCATGATTAACTACTGCCCCAGGTAACATGCTGTAGGTTTAAGGACCTTTCATCCAGATAAAGCAGGAAAGACAGACCCATGGCAACTCACAGGGGGGTCACACAAAGACACCCAGACACAGACCCTTCAAGATCCTCAATCACAGCCCATGTACTTCAGAATCCTCTAAAACAGCAGATGCCCAGATCCACCAAGACACGGATGAAAATCCGACAGACACTTAAACACAAAGATACCTGGAGCCAGACTCACAAAGACGCCCATTCACAGACCCACAGACGGCTGGGTATGCCACTGGCCACCATAACCACCCCAGGTCCAACGATCACCAGCCCCCCACGTCCAGTCTCACATAAGCTATTTCATCACACAGTTCCAGAAACACTTGCTCAGACACGGACAAAACCAGCCTCCAAAGCCCTTGTCTCTACCATTCGGTCCCACATGTTTTTAGGGAGGCCCTGCTTCTCTCCCCACTCCCACCCCTAAATTCTGGGGAAAGAAGGGCCTAGAGGCTCAGACCAGGCTGGAAGCAGGCTTGTGTCCTGACAGCAGAAATCAGACTGGTGCAGACCACAGCAGGGCTGTAGCTGGGGTCAGAACTGGGCCCTCTCTCCCTCAGGCAGCACTATCCCCACAAATCCCTGCGACCCAGACCCCCACACGGCACCTTAACATGGTGCCCATCCATGTATCTTGTGGCGTCCCGGAACAGGCGATAGGAGATGAAGCCATGGGGGTCCACGCTGTCAATGAGTGGGAATGCAGTCTGGGGATGTGGGAGAGGAAAAAGCCAGGCTGAGCCCTGTCCTCCAGGTCCACCTTGCCACACCTCCATCCTCCCTGCCCTGCCCGCAGTCGCACCATGCCGGTCTCTGATGTAAAGATGACAATTTCATACAAGGGGGCGAGCTGCTGGAACAGGGTCTCGATGCCTGGGCGTTTCTTAAACCTCCAGCCAGTGGCCAACTGGTGAGATAGAGAAGACAGTGAAACATCACAACCTAGAGGCCCTCAGAGACCCCGAGAGGACAGAGACCCAACTGGAGGGTTCCCCAGAAACAGAGCCCTCTTCCTATCTCTGTGGTTCCTTGGGGGTTTAGAGGAACAGGGTTCCAGAATGGGAACTGACTCCCGTGAAAGCCGGACAGTGGTGAAGCAGTAAAACTTGACGCTCTGCGGGGGTGACCCACACAGTTCTAGATTCACGTCCTGAGACCTCCTAAGTACTTCGGGCACGTGCATGCCCAGAGTCCAGGGCTGGCTGAGGCTGGGGGGTAGATGGTGGCAATAGGACCCTGCTGATAGTACCGTTTCCCTGTCTCTCTTGCTCATGGAAGAGACAGATAAACTCAAAAAAGAAGCTGACTCCTCTGTATCAAGCTCTGGGCGAAGGTATACCCACAACAACCCTAAGGAGTGGGGAGGGTCATTACTGCCTTTTCCCAGTTGAGGAGGGCAAAGCAATAGAAGTGACACCTCTTCCCTACTTCCCTACGGCCATAGAGTGGAGGTGGAGTGAAACCCCCACGGTTTTTGGACCCAGCTGTCCAGGTTGACCCCAGCCGGCTGCCTTCCCCAGGACACACCGACCACTCAGGATGCAAAAGGACGCCAGTGAGCTCCAGGACGAGAGTGTAGGGTGGCTGGTAGTACGGCTCCCGCAGAGGGTCTGGGAGAAGGCAGGGGCTGGTGGGCTCGATGATCATCTGTGGGACATGACAAACGTGACGAGGAAGATGTGGGCACTCAGACAAGGGCCCAAGACTGGGGGTGGAGGACTGGGGACTGGCTTGGGGATCCTGCTCACCTGTCTATAATCTTTGAAATATTTATATGTCCGGCGCAGCTGCTGTAGCAGAATTGGATCTAGAAGACCAGGCAGAAAGGGATTTCATGATAAGCCACTGCTCAATCTCTCAGACAAAGCAGACACAAAGAGGTCTATATACCCACCTGGTGGTAATCAGTTCATTTCTAGGACCAAAGGTGGAGGGCAATGACATACCCAGCAGGTAAATATGAAGAGATTCATTCAACTGCCCAGCTTTAACCTGAACACTATACCCGCATGTCACCCCCGGTATAAGATAGAGTTTATACACTGGCCCATTGAAAACCCACTTACATATAAACCTGCTGGCATGATGCCAGTATATTTAGTCTATTTTGAACAACTACATTTCTCGGGGCCAGCAGGTAGCGAGGTGGTTGAGGGCGCTGGACTCCCACATGGCTGACCACGGTTTGAGTCCCAAACCTGGCGGCTTGCTTTTTTAACTTTCCAAACTCCCTCTCTCTTTCTCTCTCTGGTCAAATTAAAATAAATAAATAAATAAAACGTACATACATACATAAAGTTGAACAACTACATTTCTGGATCTGCTTGCTTTAAGCAAATGTGCTGACACTAATTAAACCGTAAGTATACACACACACATCTCTACACTTTAAACCAGTGGTTCTTAACTAGAAACAACTTTGTCTCCTTTTACCTCCAAGGAATTTGGTAACATCTAGAGACATTTCTGCTTTTTTTTTTTTTTTTTTTTTTACTTTCTTTAAAAACAAAACAAAACAAAACAAAACAAAACAGGCCCAGCAGGTGGTGTAATGGTTAAGGGTGCTGGACTCCCACATGACTGATCACAGTTCAAGCCCTGGAGCTGGTGGCTTACTTTCTCACTTTCCCTCTCTTTCTCACTCTCACTCTGTCCCTCTTTGGTCAAATTAAAATAAATAAACAAAGTTAAATAATTCCTTATTAAAAAAAGAATTATTTAATTTAAATATATATATGTATATGTATGTGTGTGTGTGTGTGTGTATATATATATATATATATATATATATAGAGAGAGAGAGAGAGAGAGAGAGAGAAAGAGTTAGATAGAGATAGATATACACACACATATACACACACATATATATATTTGACCAGAAAGGGACAGAGCAAGAGAGAGAGAGAGAAAGTGAGAAAGCAGCCACCACATCCGGGACTCAACCCATGGCTGGCCACGTGGGAATCCAGCGCCCTTAACCACCACACCTCCTGCTGGCCACCTGCCAGCCCCCAAAATTCTTTTTTTTTGAAATTTTTGCTATTGGGAGCATGTGCTTGCTGGAAGATACAAAGATAGAGACAGAAAGCGAGATATCATCCCCCAGAGGGTGGCCATGCCACAATCCCTTTCTCCTCCATTCTCCTGTCAGGATTTTGGGCACACGTGTAGACACATGCCTGGCGTGAGTTTAAGCCACTGGGTTCAGGACTTGAACTGCAGTCAATTACGTGGGAGTCCAACAATGTAACCATTATGCCATCAGTGTGTCCTTCCCAATAAAATAATTCTTTTTTTTTTTTTTTTTTGAGAGGTTTTTGCTATAGGGCGCATGCACTCACCAGAAAGACAGAGAGAGACAGAGAGACAGAAAGTGAAAAATCACTCCCAGGGGGGATGGCCATGCTGCAATCCCTTCTTCTCCTCCATTCTCCCCTCGGGATCTTAGGCATGCATGCACATGCGCCCGGCGTGAGTTTAAGCCACTGGATCCGGGACTTGAACCGCAGTCAACTACATGGGAGTCCGGCGACATAGCCATTACACTAACTGTTGGTCCCTAAAATAATTCTTAAAATAAACAACACTGGGGCTGACAGGTGGTATGGTAGTTGGGGGCACTGAACTCCCACATGGCAGACTGTGGTTCCCATCCGGACCTGGAGGCTTGCTTTCTCACTTTCTCTCTCTCTCTGTCCCTCTCTGGTCAAATCAAAATAAATAAATAAATAAAAATAAATAAAATAATTAAAAAAAAAAAAAAAAAACAACTTTGACTATAGGGCATGTGCACTCCCAGAGAGGAAGTCGGGGAGAGAAAAGGAGAAAACACCCTGGGGGATAGCCACACTGCAATCCTTTCTCCTCCACTCTCCTCTTTAGATTTTTGAGTGTGCGTGTACATGTACCTGGGCATGATCTTCAGCTGCCAACTTTGGACTTGAACCATGCAGTCAGCCAAGTGAGATTCAGTCTCCTTAACCACCACACCATCTGCTGAACCTAGAGACATTTCTTTGTCTTTTTTTAAAAGAATTATTTTATTTGTTTATTTTAATTTGACCAGAGAGGGAGGAAGGGAGCAGGGGAGAGAGGGAGAGAGGGAGGGAGGGAGGGGGGAAGGAGAGAGAGAGAGAGAGAGAGAGTGAGAAAGCAAGTTGCCAGGTCTGGAACTCAAACCACAGTCAGTCATGTGGGAGTCCAGTGCCCCCAACCACCATGCCACCGGCCGGTCCCACCTAGAGACATTTCTGACTGTCATATTTGTCACTGGCATCTACCAGGCAGAGGTCTAGGACAGTACCCCCACAAGAAAGAATTATCTGGCCCAAAGTATCAGTAGGGCCAAGGGAGAAAAACTCTGGTTTAAATGAATATATTGAATCAAGCTTAAAAAAAAAAAAAAAAAGAATGACTGCCAATTTCAACACAGCAGTTTTAGTCCAGTTAAACTACCATCTATGTGTCTGCTTTTTAAAAATTACAAAATTAAGGGGACCAGCAGGTGGCATGATGGTTAAGGCGCTGGACACTCCCACATGGCCAAGTGTCCCGGACCTGGTAGCTTGCTTTCTCACTTTCCCTCTCTCGCTCTCTGTGTCTCTCTCTAGTCAAATTAAAACAAATGAATAAATAAAATTTTAAAATTCTTTAAAAAAAATCACAAAATCGAAACGTTAAGTTAGTAAACATATATAGACTTTTAAAAATTTAACTTCATTTATTTATTTATTTTTAAAAATTTGATAACAGAGGGACAGAGCAAGAGTGAGAGCAAGAATGAGACAGACAGACAGAGAGAGAGAGAGAGAGAGAAAGTGAGAAAGAGAAAGCAAGCCGCCAGGTCTAGGACTCTAACCATGGTCAGTCATGTGGGAGTCCAACATTCTTAACCACCATGCCACCTGTACTCCCGAGAGGAAGGTGGGGAGAGAAAAGGAGAAAACACCCTGGGGGATGGCCACACTGCAATCCCTTCTCTTCCATTCTCCTCTTCTGATTTTTGGGTGTGCGTGCACATGTACTGGGCATGATATTCAAGCTGCCAACTTGAAAACATATAGACTTTAACTGTGCATGTTAACCTGCCTGGTTTAAAGGTGGTGTGATGGTTAAGGTGCTGGACTCCCACAGGACTAACCATGATTCAAGTCCTAGACCCAGAGACTTGAAAATCACAACAGGTACACGTGCATGTGTGCCCAAAATCCCAAGAGAACAGAGAAGAAGGGATTGTGGTGTGGCCATCCCTCCTGGGGGTGATTTATCATTTTTCCTCTTTCTGTCTCTCTCTAGCAAACACGAACACTCTATAGCAAAATCTTAAAAACAAACAAACAAAATAAAACAGTATACTGACTTATTTAAGCCATTACAATTCTGTACCTGCTGTTAGTAAAAACTTACCCATTTGCCCCGTTTAAAACAATGTATTAAATTCCCCAGTACACACAGTTGGGTTTCTGGACCCCTTCTCTTGGGAAGGACCAGGTGTGTGACAAAACTGACAACTACTTTCAACTATCCAATTGGTCAGAAACTCTCCACCAAAAGCCTGTGATCCAGAAGGAGGAGGGAAGAGGAGGCAACATTGTTTTGAAAATGAAGAGCAGGAAGAAGTAGAGGTTAGGTGAGGGAGGGTATCAAAAAGGAGGAGGTCAGGGACAGCAGATGCTCACATCTAAGGCACAGGAAGCCATAGGTCTGGTGATGGGCTGTCCTGTCTCCCAAGCCCATCTCAGGCTCCCCTCCCCACCTGCCCCTGACCATCTGCTCCTTGGCTAAGGGGCCAAGAAAAAGGGCTGGGGCTTCATAATGCCCCTTCCCGCAAAGTCACCTAGCTGCTGGCTCCCCTAGCCACCAGTGGAAGTAGGAAGGGTGTGGGGAGGCAGAGACACCAGATGGGGAGGAGAGGATGACATCCCAATAAATAGCAGTTTAGAGGATCAAGGAACCCCAGAATCTGTGGCTGTTTACTCACCATTGTCGAACTCATCAGGAATCTGGGATGTAGAAAGAAAAAAGGAAGGTTTAGAGTGATAGAGGCAGAACCCCGTAATTCCCAGAAGAGGAATCTCTGAGGCTCTGAGAAGAGTAGGCCAAGACCTCTGGAAGGAGAGGCTCACTCTAGGCCAGAAATGAAACGCAAGAGACCAAAGGGGACCCACCCTCATACCCACTGGACAAGATTCTCAGAAAGGTTTCTGGGTCTCTTTCCCCCTTACCTTAGCACCGGTTTCATCCACAGGGTTGTTTCCTGCAAGGAAGACAGGGAAAAATGAAAAGAACTGGGGCTGGTTTCTTGAATCTTGAAGGGGAAGTGGGGCAAGGGGGCCTGGACTCCTGGGTTTGAGGGAAGTGGGCTAAGGCACGCAGTCCTGGATTCAAGGGAGAAGGGGGCTAGAGGCCAGGACTCTGGGATCTCTAATGGAAAAAGGACTGTGGTCGGGTCTCCTGTTCTCAGAATCGAAGCAAACAGGGGAGTGCTGGGCTTGTGGGTGCTGAGAGAAGACAGAGCTTAGTTTAGGCCTATCCTTCCCCTCTCCCACTTCTAATTGGCTCACTGTAACCTAATAGGGAAATCAACTATGATAAAAGAACAGAATTTTGAGCAGGAGGGATAGAAGGGAGAAGAAAGGATACCGCCCCACTTTCCAAGGTAGGGGAATTAGTTGCCTTATTGAGGGAGAAGTGATGAAATACAGATGAGCAAAAGCCTTTAGGAGGAAAGAGGGAGAGATTCCACAGAGGAATTCAGAAAGCCAACTGAATATAACAGGGGAACAGGGGTATGTTCCTCACCAAAGATATAGATGATGCTCACGGTCCCACCGGCCCCAAGCAGCCCAGCAAGCCAGAGTGCAACTTTTTTGGCGTAGCTGGGGCCCTCCGAGCCTGGCTGCTGCTGTGATCCCTGGGCCTTAGCACTCCCGCGGCTCCCGATCTCTGCAGCCTGCTGTGGAGGGGGGCGGTGGAGGAAGGTCAGCCAAGAGAAAAGAGAGAGAATGTCAGGATGGATCAGCTGCTCTGGCCCAAGTAGTCAAGGTCGGGAGCCAGGAAGCAGACACCCACTTAAGTCCCAGGTGTTGGGGAGCAGCTGAGACATTGGACGTCTTAGGGGTTCAAAACTGGACTATTGTATCTGGTAGGAGGATCCAGAGGGGCCAGATGCCCAGAATCCTGGAGGCAAAAGAGTTGAGGGTTTTGGAGCGCAGAAAAACAGGGCAGGGAGAAAAATGGGCTGGGGAGCCTAAACACCGGATGTCTGAAGCAAGGGGACAGAGGGCACACGGGACAGACAGTGAAGACCTCCGGATGCCTGGGGCACAAGGTGGCAGGGTATAGAGGGAAAGGGGTCGGGCGGGGCCAGGTAGGGGCAATCACTTGTCTGGAGGTATAGGGCACGGAAGTGATGGCCCTGGAGGTCAGAATGGCTGGGTTTCTGTAACATGGAGAAAGGTCGAATCGGAAGTCTGGACGTCTAACTCACACCACCCACCACGCGGAGAAAATATCCCCCG
Source organism: Tupaia tana (assembly GCA_026018925.1). NCBI lineage: Eukaryota > Metazoa > Chordata > Mammalia > Scandentia > Tupaiidae > Tupaia > Tupaia tana. Next base: position 53,123,646 of record JAKSZU010000018.1, on the reverse strand, counting down.
AGGCCAGCCAGCCTGGGGACCTAACGTCCCCGGCCCCTCCCGCTCAAGTGTCACCGGAGTAATCACTAAGATAGTGAGTGATTACTCCGGTGACCTCCTCCCCGGCACCCACTTGGAAGTGGACCCAGAGGACGCACATGGGCCCCCAGCATCCAGGCCGGGGAAGCAAGAGTAGTCCACTTAGGAAGGCAGGGATGCCTCAAGTGCCAGCGGCGTTTCATTCAGCACCCTGAGGTGCAGCGTCCCAGGACCCACTGGCGGCGGGGCTATTTCCGAAACCCCAAGAAGGGGCCCCCACATCAGAAGCACCACCCCAGTTCTGCTTACTTGGTCTGGGGCCCGGGGGGGCGGTGTCGCCAGCCTCGTGCACAGCCCCCGCGCGCGGAGTCGAAGCCCGCTCCGCAAGCGCGAGAACAGCACCGCCGAGGCCGCCATCTTGCGCTGACGCCACGCGGCCCCGCCCACCCACTCGCTCTTTACCCGCCCCTAGAGCTAGCCGTAGCCAATACGGACGCAAAGGGGGCGTGTGCGGACGGAGAGCGGAGAGAGTCAAAAGGCTTCGGGTGGATTGCTGCAGGCGCGGTCATTTGTGAACCAAGTTCAGGTTAGTCGGGATACGGTCACTTATAACCACGCCCCTCTCGACTCGTAGGGAGCGACTGGACGTAGCGGGGACAGGAATCACACCCCTTGCTCAGAAGTAAAGCTAGGCCATAATGAAGAAACTCGATGGCTGCCTGATTTGTCCAAAAAGCAAATAATCACACGTCAGGTAGCTAGCTGGGCCGGCCCTCTGAAGGGTGTCTGCCATCACCTCCTGATTGTCATAAGTGGAAAAAGGCGTAGAAAGCCTGCTGAAAAGTCAGCTCTCAAACTGTCCTCCTCACGTGGGGCCGGGAGGCGGAATTTGCCTCTCCTCCTGTTTCCTCCTAACCATGAGTTTCTATAAAGGTTCTGAAAAGCCACCCATTTCATCTGGGGCTGATTGTCAGCTGGGTGGGGCTTATTAAAACAGAGGCAGAAATCAATTAATTGGAGGCTACAGGTAGCCCTGGGAATGACCCTGGAGATATTTTGAGTTAAAGCCAGCTCAGTGGTCCAGAGGTAGTGTTGCTCAAGGGAAGCTGGGTCCCACATAGTGACAAGTGTTCAAATCCCTGGCTGGGTCCCCTGAAACAAGTTGGGTACATGAGCAAGTGCCCAAGATCTGACAGGCTGGAGGAAGGGGATAATGTGACCTGATCCTACAGAGAGTGCTTGTTTTCCTTTCTCTTGTGCACACACTTATCATGAATAAAAAGGGGCAGGGGAGATGCTGGATCCACATGGACGATCATAGATTCGGTTCTTAGGGCTACCTGTACATGCAGGGTTATGGGGGTCCATGATCCTTCCTGGCTGTTGGGGTGCTAGTATCAATCTGTCTCTCATGGAAGAAAATATTATTTTGAATGGAAAAAAAGTCTAAAATATTTATATGAACTTTAAAAACATAAACACTAGGGGCCAACATGTGGCTTGGTGGTTAAGGTGTACTCCCAATATGGCTGGCTGGGGTTCGAGTCCCAGACCTGGGCTTGCTTTCTCAATCTCTTTCTCTCTCTCTCTGCTGAACACATATGCCCTGTAGCAAATTATAATAAATGATAAATTAAATAATTCTGGGACCCAGCAGGTGGCGTGGTGGTTAGGGTGGCTGGATTCCCACATGGCTGACCGTGGGTTGGGTCCTGGACTTGGCAGCTTGCTTTCTCACTTTCCTTCTCTTTCTCTGTCTCTCTTTGGTCAACTTCGGTAAAATGAAATAATGACAATGAATAAAACTTTAAAAAAATTAATTCTTTTTATTTTATTTTATTTTTTTTTTTTTTGGAGAGGTTTTTGCTTTAGGGCGCGTGCGCTTGCCAGACAGACAGAGACAGAGAGACAGAAAGCAGGAAATCACCCCCCAGGGGGGATGGCCACGTCGCAATCCCTTCTCCTCCATTCTCCTCTCGGGATCTTGGGCACGCACGCACACGCGCCCGGCGTGAGTTTAAGCCACTGGGTCTGGGACTCGAACCGCGGTCGACTACGTGGGAGTCCAGCGACATAGCCATTACGCTAACTGCTGGTCCCAATTAATTCTTTTTAAAAACAAACACATGGGGCCAGCAGGTGGCGTGGTGGCTAAAGGTACTGGACTCCCACATGGCCAACCACGATGTGAGTCCTGGACCTGGCGGTTTGCTTTCTCATTTTCTCTCTCTCTCTCTCCCTGTCCCTCTCTGGAATTAAAATAAATAAATACATAAATAAAATAAAGTTCAATAAAATAATTCTTTAAAAAACACATAAACATGGGACCAGCGATTAGTGTAATGGCTATGTCGCTGGACTCCCACGTAGTCGACCGCAGTTCGTGTCCCGGACCCGGTGGCTTAAAACTCATGCCGGGCGCATGTGCGTGCGTGCCCAAGATCCCAAGAGGAGAATCGAGGAGAAGGGATTGCAGCGTGGCCATCCCCCCGGGCGGTGATTTCTCGCTTTCTGTCTGTCTCTCTCTGTCTATCTGGTGAGTGCACGTGCCCTATAGCAAAAACCTCTCCAAAAAACAAAACAAAACAAAACACATAAACACTAAGGCAGTAGAAATACAAAGATGAGAAAAGACATGGAATTGAGGGTTGTGATTATTTCTGGAGGGGCATGGTTTGGAATGCTGCTGAAATGGGTCTCAATTGTCTAATACATAGTCTCTTAGACTGGATGGTGGGTACCTGGGTGTTCAGGATGTTACCTTGTTGTCTATCTGAAATATTTTACAGGATATTTACATTTGTAAAAAGATATGTGAACATGAAATGAGAAAGGGAAAGAGGTTCAAAGTACTAAATCCCTCCTTGGGCCAGTCCCATGGCCTGGTGGTTAAGGGAGCTGGATCTCACATGGCCAACCAAGTGGTTCAAATCCTGGCCCCTGTGGCTTGAGAAACACTCCATGCACATGTGCACAAGTGCCCCAAATACTGACTACATGGAGAAAGGAAGAAGGGATTGTAGCATGACCATCCCCTGCTGCAGGGTGCTTCCCCCCTCCTGTCTGTCTCTCTGGTTGTGGAGAGTAGCTAATTTGAAACTGCTCCCCTCCTTGAAAAACAAAAAAACAAAAAAACTAAGCCCTACTCTATGCTGCTCCCACTCTCAACCACGATGGCAATTCTGGTGTCACTGCTATCGGGGCTCAAGAAAAAGGACCAGTAAGCATGATATCCTGCACCATAGGAGAAAGTTAGGTTTGAAGTTGTTTCTGGGGGATACTGACTGATTTTCACTTAGCACAATTCATGCTTGCTTAAGATGTAACTTCACCAATCACACGGTAAGCTCTAAGAATCTTTTCCTGATGTCTTCTGACACATTCCTCTCGAGAGCCCTTTTGGTAGGCACCAGCCTTATTTTCTAGTTGGGGAAACTGAAGTTTAGGTAGTACTCAGTGATTTGCCCAAAATCACACACTAAGGAAGTATGTAGAGTCTGCAAATTACCCGGCTTACAAAGAAGATCCCTCCCACCCACCCCCCATACACACACATGCATGACTTGACTAAACAGCTGTTTTTTATTGAAAAAGATGAGGGAAGTGGGTACAAGAAGGTGGGGACCCTTCCAGACTCTTATTCCCATAAGCATCAGGGAGGGAGAAGATGGAAACCCAGAGAGGAAAATAAAGGGATCCAGAACAATGAGCTCAACCCTGCTCCAGACCCAGAGTCCCATGTCACGGTCCAGAGCCAGGGAAGGAAAGACACTCTTCATCTGCCAGCCTATCTGCCCAGGCCCAACCACTCTGCCTGCCTCAGGCTTCCAGAAGCTTCCCCAGGAAGCGGAGGTTGAGGATCTTGAGCTGCTCATCCAGGTCCATGCGGACGATGCCATCCTCACCATCAATGCTCAGCAGGACACCCGTGGCTTCCCGGTCCTCACCCAAGATCACCTTCACCTGGGGTTGGGGCCATGGAGTCAGGGTACCAGGCCAGCAGGCCCACAACCCTTCCCCTTTTGCCCCTCCCCTTACCTTGTTATTCTTGGTGGGGGTGATGGGCTCCAGATGCTCACTGGAAATGCTGACAACCTTCTCACTGTCCTTCAGGTACACAGAGCACATGCCGCCCTGGGGAGGGGGTAGGGACAGCCTGGTCAGTCCGTCCTGCTCCCAACAGACCAAGGCCCACACTCTAGTGATCACAGGCTCAGGACTCATTCTGAGAAATCAAGGTGACACTGGGGCAGAAGAGGCCAAGGCTAGACCTGGTTCTGAGACCTGGGGTTGTGGCATGTGGGGACACGGTGGCTGGGAGAGGTGACAGATCAGCCAGGGAAGCACAAAGATGAAGCTTAGTTAGAGAAGAGTTTCTCAAACATCTGACTTTATGACCCTTCATGACCTCAGCTTCTTACCCTCACACCTGCTCCTTTTCCTGGGCCATTTCAGGGATAGCCCCCAAGACCCCATCTGCAGCCAGAGCTCTGGACCTCATCTTTCACCTCCTTCACTTACAACCCTCCAACTCTGAGGCCTGTCCATGTGGCCTCTTGCAGATCTCTCCCACTTCCTCCCTCCTCGTTCCCCATGGCCCTGCCCTAGTGCAGCATAAACTCTCCTTGGGATGCCAGCCCCTAGTCTCACTACCCTGAATCCATCCCTAACATAACATGGAAATTCATTCCAAATCACAGACTCAATGTGACCGCTCTCCCTGCCTGGATTCCTCTATGATTCCCCAGTGTCCGCTGGACAGTCCAAGTTCCCCAGCTGGCATGTGACCTGGCCTGGCCACGTCTCTGGTTTTACTGCTCACCTTTCCCTTAGTGCTTTATGTTCCAGCCACAGTGAACACACTACAGCTACCCAAATGTGCCAGACTTTCCCTTACCTCCAGGCCTTGGCAATCCAAGTCCCTGTATTTTTATTTATTTATTTATTTAATTCCATTTGTATTATTTTTTAATTTGACCAGACAGAAACAGAGAGAGAGAGAAAGGAAAAGTGAGAAAGCAAGCCATCAGATCCGGAACTCGAACCAGGGTTGGCCACGTGGGAGTCCAGCACCTTTATCCACCATACCACCTGCCGGTCCCTTAAGTCCTTCTATTTGGAACACATTAACCTAGTCATCTTTCTTTTTCTTTCTTTTTTTTTTTTTTGAGACGTTTTTGCTATAGGGCGTGTGTGCTCGCCAGACAGACAGAGAGAAAGACATAGAGACAGAAAGCGAGAAATCACCCCCCAGGGGGGATGGTCACGCCGCAATTCCTTCTCCCCCATTCTCCTCTCGGGATCCTGGGCACGCATGCACACACGCCCAGAGTGAGTTTTAAGCCACCGGGTCCAGGACGCGAACCACGGTCGACTACGTGGGAGTCCAGCGACATTACGCCAACTGCTGGTTCCCCCTAGTCATCTTTCTTAGCTTACTCCTATTAATTCATTAGGTCTCACCTCAAATGACTTCTAAGCCAGGAAGCCCTCCCTGATTCTCTCCAAAGATAAATAAGCTATCTTCTCTGGGTCTCCACTTGCTCGCTGAGCTTTCTCCATTCCACCTTTGCCCATAGTGGGCTATCACTATCTGGGGACACATCTGTCTGCCTCAGTGGGATGCGAGGTCTGTAAGGGCAGACCCTGGAGTTGACTTGGTAGCTTGTGTTTAATTCAATCAGTATTTATTAAAGGGCCAACAAGATGCCGGTCCTTCATGTGGGAAGTGGGGCTCTGGAGGAATAAAATACAGGCTTTATAATAAAAAAATCATACCAGGGTAAACTTCAAGCTTTTCGGCAGCAGGTAGGTAACCTGAAAACCTATACCTGACATAGCCTAGGTGCTAAAAGGTGAGCAGGCATCAACTAGACAGCAGAACAGAAGGAGCCCAGCCTGCTGCCATGGCCTATAGCATACGGGACTACAGTGCTAGAAGCCACATGGCCAGCTGCAGGTTGAGATCCCTAGGCTGGCCTACAGCACACAAGGCATGCACATGGACAGCCAAGAATCTGAGGAGCTGGAGGACTGAGGAAAAGGAATCATGGTGTGATAAGAACCCATCAGGAAGCTTCTTTCTCTCTCCTCTCTCTCACATGTGCACACAAACACGATCATTAAAAAAAAAAAAGTGAGGCTAGCAGATAGATGGTGTAGTGAAGACTCCCACATGGCTGACTGTGGTTTGAATCCCAGACCTGAGAGCTTAAAAATCATGCTGGGCGGGGCTAGCAGGTGGTGTGGCGGTTAAGGGCACCGTACTCCCTCCCACACAGCCGACCACAGTTTGAGTCCCAGACCTGGTGGCTTGCTTTCTCACTTTCCCACTCTGCCCCTCTCTGGCCAAACTAAAATAAATAAGGTCAAATAAAATAATTCTAAAAATAAAAAAATAAATAAATCCTGGAAGCCTCTGATCTAAAAAAAAAAAAACATGTTGGGTGTGTGTGTGTGTGTGTGTGTCCAAAATCCCAAGAGGAGACTAGAGGAAAAGGGACTGCAGCATGGCCATCCCCCCTGGCGGGTGATTTCTCACTTTCCCTCTCAATGGCTCTTTCTGTATCGGGCAAGCACTCGTAGTTTATGACAAAAACATTAAAAATAAGTAAAACTCTTTCTGGTCAAATTAAAAATAATAAAATTTTTAAAAGTTAAATAAATAAATTTAAATTGCTTCCAGCGTAGGCCCGGCAGAATGGCCCCCACAAAGAAGGGTGGCAAGAAGAAGAAGAGCCGTCTGCCATCAGCGAGGTGGTGACCCGGGAATACACCATCAACATTCACAAGTGCATCCATGGCATGGGCTTCAAGAAACGTGCCCCTCGGTGGGACCAGCAGTTAGCGTAATGGCTATGTCGCTGGACTCCCACGTAGTCAACCGTCGTTCGAGTCCCAGATCCGGTGGCTTAAACTCATGCCGGGCGCATGTGCGTGCGTGCCCAAGATCCCGAGAGGAAAATGGAGGAGAAGGGATTGCGGCGTGGCCATCCCCTCTGGGGGGTGATTTCTCACTTTCTATCTCTCTGTCTCTCTCTGTCTGTCTGGCGAGCGCACGTGCCCTATAGCAAAAAAAAAAACCTCTCCAAAAAAAAAAAAAAAAAAGAAACGTGCCCCTTGGGCACTCAAAGAAATCCGGAAATTTGCCATGAAAGAGATGGGAACTCCAGATGTGCGCGTTGATACCAGGCTCAACAAAGCTGTCTGGGCCAAAGGAATAAGAAACATCCCATATCGAATCCATGTGCAGTTGTCCAGAAAACGAAACGAGGATGAAGATTCACCCAACAAGCTCTACACTCTGGTGACCTATGTACCTGTTACCACTTTCAAAAATCTACAGTCAATGTGGATGAGAACTAACTGCTGATTTTCAAATAAAGTTATAAAACCAATAAATAAATAAATAAATAAAAGTTAAAAGAAAAAAGAAAAGACAGAAAAGTACATGTGCATAGGCCCTAAAAATATAAGGAACTTGGTGAGTCTGAGGAAGAAAGAGGCCAACAAATCTGGAACCGGAGGAGCCCAGGGAGTGGGTGCCCAGCACTAAGCCAAAGCCTGGCACAGGGGAGGCCCTCAGTACATGTTATTAAACTGATCTCTCAAAGGCAAGTGTCAAGAAGCAACTGCACTCCTGTGCAAGGCACTGTTCTGGGTGCTGGGCCTCAGCCATGAGCCTGACCGAGTGAGCTCAGCAGGCAGAAATCCCTGCCTTGTGAAGCTACATTCCAAGCCTTTCCATACCTGTCCTCCCAGGGATGGGTACTTGAAGATAAGCCCAGACAGTTAAAAAGGAAAGAGAAAGGTAACCTCGGAGATCAAGGGGCCCCGAGGGGAGGATCCCTGCCCACTGGCCCAGGCCCCACTTACCGTGACACTACGGATGACGCCTGTCTGCCCTACCACCTGTGTATCCAGGTAGGTGTCCCGCACCTTGACCTGGATGTCAGTGGTTACCCAGTCACTGGAGTTCTGCTCAATGCCTGAGCCTGGTGTGTGCGGGTTGTAGCCCCCAGGGGAGGGGGCTCCAGGGGTCATCGGACTATAGCCAACAGGGCTTGGGCTGGGGCTGGCCTGTAGAACAAAGGGACACAGTGCCACTGAGAATAGTGATCCAGCTGGTGGCCCCTGCACACCTCAGTCCCACCCCAACCCACTAGCCTCAGCCAGTACCTGATAGGCCATGGGCGAGGGTGTAGGGTGGTAGCTGGCTGGAGAGTGGGTGTTCTGGTAGCCTGCTGGACTCGGTGCCACCTGATGGTAGCTTTGGGGGCTGGGGCTGGGCTGGTAGGAGCCCTGTGGGGATGGAGCGGCATAGGGGGAAAACTGGTCTGTGTTGTACCTGCAGAGGCAGGGAGAGAGAGAACAGGGCACGTGTTGGGGCAAGTGAGAAAAGGAGGATGGCAGTCCAGCGCGTTCGGGCAGGGTGGATCAGGGAATAGACTCAATGAACTCACATGGCCGGTGTCCCTGGCGTCTGTGGATTGTACTGGGGATTGACCTGAGGGGATGAAGGGTCTGGGTAGCCAGGTGTCTGGGGGTTGGGGGTCCCCCCATAAGCCTGCGGGGATGGGGTGGGCTCGTCATCGAAGGCGTACTCATACTCCTCCTCAGCCCTGTTGGGAAGAGATGGAAGTCTACTGAGAATGACCACAGCGGCAAGACTGCAGTGGATGCCTCCAGAACAGCACTGCACACCAGACAGTTCCATCCCTCACAGGAGCCCCACACACAGGCTCTTGGTTCCAGAGCCGAGACAGGCAGAGAGGGGAGGTGCCAGCCTAAGACTGCACACCAGGCAATTTGTCTCCAAGCACACGGCATCACCAGCAGGGCTGCTGTGGCTAGGCTGGAGAGGAGGCCGCCTGTTCCAGCCTAGCCATGCCAGTCTGCACCTGGGCTAGCCTGGGCCTGGACCCGAGTCCATGGCGAGCCCGAGATCCCTCTGCCCCCAGACACCCTAGAATAGCTGCCCCACACACCAGTGCCACAGGGAGCCCTGGCCCTCACCGCGATGGTGTGTTGGGGTTGTTGGGGTCCCAGGCTCCACTCTGGGCAGGAGTGCGGCTGCCATCATGCAGGGGCGTCTGTGAGCCATAATGCGGGGTGCGGCTGCCTGGAATGGGGGACAAGTTGTCCATCAGCTCTGTCCTGCCTCATTTCCTCAGTGCCCCCACCCCCCAGTAGAGCTCACCATCCTGCAGAGGTGTCTGTGAGCCATACATGGGCGTGCGAGAGCCTGAGCCATACATGGGCGTCTGGGAGCCGTACATGGGCGTCCGCCCATAGGTTGAGGTCATGCCGCCTGGGCGCCTGGAGCCCCTGTAGGCAACACGCGGGTGAGCAGGGCTCTCTCACAGTCTAACACCCCCACCCTGGCCTTCCCTGGCCCCGCCCATACACTGTGGTGAGCCGCTGCCTGTCCACAGAAATGGTCTGGCAGGTGGAATGCAGCTCCACGCGGGCTGTGGACTCAGTGGCATCCTTCACCACACCGATGTAGCCTGGGAGAAGGCAGCAGGTCAGGCCGGGGGGGCTCCCCTCCACCAGGCCCCACCCAGGTCCCACCCAACCGTGTAGGTCACCTTTGTAGGGCCCCTGAGAGATGCGCACAGTCTGGCCAATGAGCTCGTTGTCTCTACGCCCCCGGCCCCTGCTCATGCCGCCGCCGCCACCTGGGCTACCAAAGCCGCCACGTTGGCCTGGGGAGAGAGTAGAGCATCACTAGTCCCAGGGCTGGGCCCAGAGCCAGAGTGCCCTCAAACCCCCTTCACCTGTTGGACTTTCCCCAGGTTGGGTTAGGAGCCTCCTCTAGGTTAACCCCCGGGCTCCACCATTATAGCTCTGACCTTTCCCACTGTCACTGTGGAGTTAGATCTGTACCCCCCACACTATGGGCTGAGACCCAAAATGGCAGGGCTCAGCCCAGATCAGGTGCTCAGTGCACGTGGGCTGAACCACCAAGGCTCTCCCCAGCCCCTTCCCACCAAACCTCCCAACACCTCCCTGGTCCCCGACCCCCCTCACCTCCAGCACTAGGGTGCATGGGGCTGCTGATCCGGGGACTCATAGGGGCAAAGCCACCCACAGTGAAGTTGGTCACATCTCGGGGCTAGGGGAAGACCAAGCAGTGAACAGGCAGATGGCTGGGCCTGGGTAATAGGCTCCCAATCCCCTACCACATGGTCTCCCTCCATGTGGGAACAACTCCAGGTGTTCAAGTTCCTGCTTGAACATGCCCAGCAGCCATCCTTCCCTCCCTCCTGTGACAGTGACTCAAATTCCCTCTGGAAAAACTGCTAGCACTTGGCCGCTACAGGACTGTCAATAAAAAGGCCTGGGCCTTCCCTGGTCCAAGGAGTGGAACTGAAAATATGCTGGTCGGGAATTTAAGGCCCAAGTGGCATAAAAACTGCAAGTCATGGGAATCTGTCACCCCATCTGCAGGGCCCTGAGACCACTTCCTGGTCCCAGCTACCAGATCCCAGACCTGATTTCCTTTCTGAAACTCGGTTCTATACAACTTTCTTTCAAGTCCCACTGGGAGGCCTTGGCATTAGCTGTTCCCCCAAGAGATTCACGTGGCTTCTCTCCTTTCATCCAGGCCTGCTCAAAGGCGGCTGCATCAAGGAAGTCTTTTTCTAGACTCCTCTATCGAAAGCAGCAGCCCCTGCCATTCTCCATCTCCTACTCCATTTAAATTTGTTCACGGTGCTTTTGTTACGTGTGTCTGTGCCTGTTCACCTCTGCAGTATTTGCTCTGGGAGGACAGAGAATACTGTTTTGGTCACTGCTGTATCCCCAGGGTCTGGCACCTAGCAGGTGCCAGAACTGAACAATGGTTTGGAGAACAGTTCAGAATTCCAAATCGACCCTTCTCTCACCCCGCCAAGGACTTGACAGAGACATCTGCCCTCTGAAATTTCAGAAGCCCAATCTTGTGACTTCTGGGCCACGATGGTTAGGGAGCTGAGCCAGATTCCCAACCGACAGGAAAGGTCCCACCACGTGCACCTCACCTTCGAGCCCCCAGCCAGCACCAGGTGACGTGTCCTACAGACAAACATGCCCCCGTTCTCCACCAGTTTCTTGCAATGCAGGAAGGCGAAGCTGCGGAAGATGTGACGAATCTCGCCCTCGCGGCCCTGCCAGGGTGGGAAAAGGGCACTCACTCTCTCCAGACCCTGCCCTACCCCAACTTTCTGATGCAGTTGAAGTCCAGGTGCTTGTACTCACTGAGTGGGGGCCATCGATGACCTTAACGATGTCCTTCACATGGATGTTGTTCTGTTCTGAGTCCAGGGCCACAGCAAAGCGGTTGTCCTTCTTCCGGGTCACAGCCTGGTGTCTGACAGTCACCACCTTCCCGTACATGTTCAGCACCTTCAGAGGGAGAGGGAGGATACTGAGGGGGTGAGAGAAGCAGGTGACATGGAACAGCGCTTCCTTAAAGGGGGATGAGCCTTCCCTGGGGGAGACTGGCCCACGCTTGGCAGGACATATAGACTCCCTGGTGCTGGGGCAGCCAGAGCGCCACCCTTTGGGCACTGGGTCAACTAAAAATGTTCCCAATCATTCCAAGACACTCTTTGGGAAGAGAGCCTACCCTCAATTGAGCATCAGGAACCCGAGAGATGGGGCGAGACTAGAACTAACATCATAGCTAATTGTTTACCGCTCGTTCTCTATGAGGCCCCATGTTTAAGTCCTTCACACACAATGTTTTCCTGAACTTCCCTCTGAGGTGGATGCTATAGTGATTCCCATCTTACAGAAGGGGAGACATTAGGCCCAGAGGAGCTGAGTCATTAGCCTAAAAGCACAGAAGCAACAGGGCTGAGGACCGAGTCCAGGGTCCTAAGCACCAAGCTCTGTGAGGCCTACACCTTCAGGAGGAAGTGACAGGAAGAGGGCACAAGTTACACTCCATCTTGAGCAAGCACCAAGTGCCAAGGTACGTATCTGATCTCGGGACCACTCACTGCTACCATCCCTGTTTTACAGGGTGTGGAGCTGAGGCACAGTGCAAGAGGGTCAATCACTTGCCACTTGCCAGTCTCACACAAGCATCCGTGAGAGCAGCAGAGCCAGGGCCCCTGACCAGTCTGGGTTTATAGCCATCATGCTCTGCTGTCCCCTAGGACAAAGGGCTTGAGGGGGACAGGAGGCCCCTAAAAGTAAAGCCTGGCCAGAGCATAATATACCTACCTGGAAGGTCTCCCGCTCTAGTCGCACAATGACACCCACGGTCTGGGGGTCCAGCTGCACCAGCTCACCCCATTCGTGTTGGCCCCCAACATCCACACCTGAGGCTGTCTCTGAGCAGAGCTGTAGGTCTCGGGGGAGCACCTTCAGCTGTAGGAGATGGTGACAGGCGGGTAGAGTCCATGGTCAACCTAGGCCCAGGGGTCTACCTGGGTCTCCTCTTGGCACATATGCCCTCTTACCCCCCCCCCCCCCATTTGCCCACCTACCTCATGCATGGTGAGGTCTGAGAAGAGGATGACAAAGTTCTCTTCTACTCGCACAATGAGGCCCGTGTCACCTTCAAATCGGCCAGCGATCACCTTCACATGGTCACCCATCTTGAAATATTTCCGAAGTTCCTGGGCTGGGAACTCTAGCATGTCCTGGGGGATTAGATGTGGGGACAAGGAGTAAGTGAGGGGAAGCCACAACCTGCCTGCCTCTCTTACCTTCGGAATCCACTCATATTCTTGCAACAGAGCTGGACCAAACCCACCCTAGGTTCACATACCCACCGAGCCCACTGACTACTTCAGGGCACTTGTAGAAGCCCTCAGGTGCCCCAACAGCTAAATGCAGACCCAGACATCGACCTCAACAATCCATTACCCCGCCAAGAGACAACCAGTCCTCCTTCGAGACTGACCTGGACCCATGCACCAAGAGCTTCCCCGACATACAACCCTTTATACCCAAGCAGCACAGCCTGTCTGTCAGATACACAACCCACCTAACATAGCCTAACCCCAGCCAGATGCACCACACTGGCCTGCTCAACCCTCACCCCAACACATATGAACACACATACAAACACCTCTCTCTAAGCAAACAAAAACAGGCACACACCTCAGATTCCTCCGTGATTAATCATGTCTTAGACTTAATACATACCTAGATACCTTGCTTTTCAAAAACACAAGATAGGCCAAGTCACTCTCCAATGACAGACACAACCAAGCCACTCCTTCAGTGACAGAGCCACACAGCAAGACTCTTGGACGCATATTTCTTCCACATGCAGGTACATATACATTGTCCTCCCTTGAACCCATGCTGAACACCCTCCTCAAAGATGTACAGCTCAGTCTCCCAAAGACAGCTATTCCCTCAAGAGACAGAAATATAATGGCATTTCCCCAAATCACAAAAGCAGGCCTGTACCCCTTCACTCCACATTTCATTGTTATGCCAGAGGGTGCATGTGCTCACCAGCAACAGAGACAAGACAGGGAAAGGAGAAAGCACCCTTTATTGGGCATGCTCTTGCCACAGTCCCTTCTCTTCCATCTCTTCCTCCTTTGGAGATTCTGAGCACACACACACATGTGCCCAGCATGTTTCTCAAGCCCCCTGGCTCAGGACTCAAAACACATGGTTGGCCATGTGAGACCCAGCTGCCTTAACCACCAGAACTGACCCTGAGATGTACATATTATTACTTCATCAGACATGCCCTCTCAGGCTCCTGCAAACACTAGAAAGGCCCAGACATAACCTCCTCGAAGACAGAGATGTAACTAGGCCTGCCACCACCTGGACATCTTTGTACAGCCAGACATGCACTTTAACACTCTGCTCTCTGCTTCTCACAGCTAGGGATGGGCAGAGCCACACACACATGCCTGGCCCTGGGGTGACACAGGTGCCCACCTTGAGGTCCTCGTGCTTGGGCATGATGGTGATCTTATTGCCGTCTACGCTAAGGATCTTGCCCTGCAGGTTGATGAGCTCGCCTTCACACACCTCCACGTTGTCCCCTGGCTGGAAGTTGTGCTCCCGCTCCTTCCCTGTGGTGGTGGTGGTGGGAGGGCTGACTTAAGGGCCACCCCCACAGGCGCCCCTTCCTCCCTGGCCTGGGTTACAGATGGGGGCCAAATTACCTGTGCTCTCAGTCACCACCTCCAGGTCGATGCCCTCTGGCTGGTCCTCGAACTTCTCCAACTCGGAGAGTGTGGGCTTCACGCCCTCCGTGATCTGAGGGGACGAGGGGAGGAAAAGGCAGTGGATTCAGTCTGTGCCACAGCCAGCTGAGTGGGTTGCAGGCACAGTGAGAATGACGCCTCCAGGGACACTCCTAATTGAGGATTATCCGGGACTGATCCAGAAAATCCAGTGCCTGGACTGCAGGAGGGACAGAAAGCTTGACCCCACCCCATAGCCCCGGGACCCTCACCACGGCAGACATGGCAAAGCTCTTGAAGAGAAAGCCCTTCCGGCTGTAACGGTTCCCCTCGAAGATGAGGAAGTCACCATCCGAGGCAACATCACCCCCCAGGGACCTGGGATTTGGAGGGAGAGAAGATTAGAGGGCGGGGAGAAAACCTTGGAGTACTTCAGTCTCCTCAGCTGGCAAAGGGGGAAGAGGCGCACAGGCCAACTGACCCACCTCACCCCAACCTCTACATGCCCTCTTAGCAGAAGTGACTTCTTGCCAACCCACACACCCACGTCGATGGAGGGGCACACAGTTCTACCTCCCTGCTCTTCTCCGCCTCTCCCTGCTTATTTGTCAGCAGAGCATGTATCACTATCTGACACGCTTGATCTGTGTCCCTAACTAGTATGCCGGCACTAGAAGGGCAGGCATTTACTATCTTTAAGTCGTGGCCATTTCTCCTATTGCACCGAAAACAGTGCCTGGCATATGGCAGGTGCTCAGCAAATAGTAGATGAGCAAAGGATTAGTGTCAGATGATGGTAATGGTCAACACTCAGAGCACTCAGCATGGCCCACACGCTCACGACCTCACTCACTGACACATTTATTTATTTACTTTTTAAGAATTATGTATTGGGACCAGCAGATAGCGTAGTGGTTATGTCGCTGGACTCCCACATGGCCGACCGTGGTTCAAGTCCTGGACCCAGTGGCTTAAAAATCATGCTGGGAGTACCAGCAGATGGCATGTGGCTAAGGCTCTGAACACTTCCACATGGCCAACCACGGTTCGAGTTCCAGACCTGGTGGCTTCCTTTCTTACTTTCTCTCTGGTCAAATTAAATGAATAAATAAATAAAAATTTTAAAAATTGGGACCAGCAGTTAGCATAATGGCTATGTCGCTGGACTCCCACGTAGGCGACCACAGTTCGTGTCCCGGACCTAGTGGCTTAAAACTCACGCCGGGTGCGTGTGCGTGCGTGCCCAAGATCCCGAGAGGAGAATGGAGGAGAAGGGATTGCAGCATGGCCATCCCCCCTGGGGGGTGATTTCTTGCTTTCTGTCTCTCTGTCTCTCTCTGTCTGTCTGGCGAGCACACGCGCCCTATAGCAAAAACCTCTCAAAAAAAATTAAATTGTCTTTAAAATAAATAAAGAAATAGTAATTAAAAATCATGTTGGGATAGGAATAGCAGATGCCTGTGTGCCCAAGATCCCAAGAGGAGAATGGAGAAGGGATTGTGGTGTGGCCACCCCCCTAGGGGGTGATCTTGCTTTCTGTCTCTGTCTCTCTAGTGAGCACATGTGCACTATAGCAAAAATCTCTCTCAAAAAAAAAAAAAATCATGCCAGGCACATGTGTATCCCTGTCCTCCTCCTGGGATCTGGGGCACCTGGATGGAGGAGAAAGGATTACGGCGTGGCCATCTCCTCAGGAGGTGATTTCTCATTTTCCCTCTGATGTTTTTCTCTCTCTCTCTCTGGCAAGCTCATGTAAGGGGCCAGCAGGTGACGTAGTGGTTTGGGGTGCTGGAATCCCACATGGCTATCGTTCAAGTCCTGGACCTGGTGGCTTGCTTTCTCTTCCTCTGCTTCTCTCCTTTTTTCTCTCTGTCTCACTCTGGTTCAAATTGAAAATAACTATAATGATAAATAAAATAAATAAAATAACTTTAAAAAGAGTTATTTAATTTGCTATAGGGCACATGCGCTCACCAGAAAGAGACAGAGTAAAAGTGAGAAAGCAACCTGCCAGGTCAAGGACTCCAACTGTGGTTAGCTATATGGGAGTCCAGCACCTTAACCACCATGCCACCTGCTGCAGTCTCCCCCAACATTCACTGATTTCCTCAAACCCTGTGGCATCCATCATGAGTTCCTTTTTTTCTAAGGGAGAGAATGCCACATGCCCAGGGCTTCCATCAGCAAGTTGGAGAGTCAGAATTCAAAACCAGGGAGTGGGACACCAAGCCTGCACTGTAACTATGCTGCCCCTTGGCCATAGGGTATGGGATGGGTGACACTTGGTTCCTGCTCACTCCAGCGTGGGGCAGGAATGTCTCCACCACTCCCCAAGACAGAAACATATGAAGGAGCAGGTCAAGCTCACTGGAACCTGGCTGTGGAACTAGCATGCTCTGCAGGGCATGAGAGGCACTGTGTCAGCCGGCCCACCAGAGGCAGAGTGGGGGTCACAATGGTTAGCTCTTTTTTTTTTAAAAGAAAGCAAGCCACCAGGTCCAGGACTCAAACGATAGTCAGCCATATGAGAATCCAGCACCTCAACCACCACACCACCTGCCAGTCTCACAATGGTTAGCTCTTGGCAACACAGTGAGAGGAGGTCCAATGGAGTGAAGACCTGACTGGAGCATGTACAGTACCGGCAAGGCCCATGTGGCACAATGAAAGGTGTCTTCCATAATCCAGCCTTTATCAGAAAGAACACTGCCTGGTTCACACTTGAATGGTCCAGAAAAGGACCAGAGGAAAGCACGTACTGGTGGCTGTTTCTCCATCTCTTCCTCTCCTGCCCTCTCCAGGAGCCCGAGGCTAGCCCCGGAATGCAGGGATTCCTGGGCTACTCCAAGTTCCCACTCAGCTGGTCAGGGTGGGCAAGAAACTCTGATGGTGAGGGGCTCAGGTGGGATGAGGTGGTCAGGGAGCGAGACCCTGAAGCCTGACATGATTCCTAAATACCATTTCAACAGATGACACCAACAACCACACACACTTCGTCCAAGGGCAGTCTGGGCACACAACATTCACCTGTATAACCCTCACTGCAACCCCAGGAGGCAGGGGCAGGGACCATCAATCTTTATAGCTACACTGAGGCTACACTGCCCAGCTAACTAACCACTCACCATCTGAGCCTGTGGAGGGGACTGCAGTGGAACCTGCAAGAGCCAACCATGGCCTGGGATCCAGCCCAGCCTGTCCCGTCCCTATACTCACCTGATCTTCTCAGCATCAAACAGCCTCTGCGGAGGTCGCTTAAACTTCTTCCGTTTGGCAAACCAGTCTTTCTGTGTAGAAAATGGGGCATGGGAGGGAAGGGAGAAGGGGGCAACGGGGGAGAGCTCAGCCACCAGCAGAGATCTCAAGTGTTCCCGCACCCCAGGCAGCAGCATGTCTCCACATACCAAGCTCATGCGGGCCTTGATGCGGTCATAGTCGATGCGTGGGATCATCTTCAGGGAGATGGTGTTCTGGCTGGGTTCCACGTAATCCACCTGAAAGGACGGGAGCAGGGCTGGTCAGCGGGGCCCTGGCCCTCGCTCCCTGACCCCAGACACAGGAAGAGCAAGGAGATGTCAGGAAGGGATAGAGGGGAACGGAGAAGAAATCCGACTGCAGACAGCTCCTGAAGGCTCTCTCTAGCCTGTCTCTACTTGAGGGTCCCCAAACTCTGTAACCAAATACCCAATGCCTGCTTAGCATCATTACTTGATGCCCAAAAGGTCCCTTAAGCCCAGGACAACCATGGCTGAAGCTCTGATGTCTCCCCAACCTGCCCTCCCTGCCATCTCTCACTCTGTTCTTTCTGCTGCCCAGGCATATGGTCGGAGCTTTATCACCCCCTGGTGGGATGGCCACACTACAGTCCCTTCTCTTCCATTCTCCTCTTAGGATTTTGGGTATGCACGCACACACACCCAGCGTGATTTTCAAGCAACCAGGACTCGAACCATAGTCAGTCATGTGAGAATCTAGTACCTTACCCACTATGCCATCTATTGGCCCTAGTCTGGGAGTTATTCTTGATTTCTTTCTTTTGTTTCTACCTAGATCCAATCTGTCAGCAAATTCTGACAGCTCTGCCTTCATAAAAACATAGCCTAAGGCCAGCAGGTGGTGTGGTGGTTGGGGTGGCTGGATCCCATTGCAGATAGTGCAGTTCAAGTCCCAGGTATGGTGGCTTGGGAAGCACGCTGGACACATGTGCATGTGTGCCCAGAAGTCCTGGAAAGAAAAGAGATTGCCATGCATGGTCATCCTCCCTGGGGCGTACTTTCTAACTTTCTTTCTCTCTCTCTCCGTGGTGAGCACACAAATCATATAGCCAAAGGAAAAAAAAAAACATGTGACCTACAGGTAGGATGATGGCAGAGTGGGAAACCTCAATGCTCAGCAAAGCCAATCCACGTGGGAAGGTTCTGCGTTCATATCCAGAGACTTCTCTGAGTCTATTGGGCACACACACACCCATGACCTGGGGTTGGCTGAAGCTGGGAGGGGACTGCAGTGTCAGGACCCTATTAGAAGTACTATCTGTCTCCCACAGAGGAAATAAACTTAAAAATTGTTTTTTAAAAACTGGGACAAGCCAGTGGTATGGTAGTTAAGGCAGCTGGATCCCACATGACTGACTGTGCATCTCAAGTCCTGGACCCAGTGGCTTGAGAAACATGCCAGGTGTCTGTGCATACATGCCCAAAACCCTGAAAGGAGGGAGAAATAAAGGGACTGCAATATGACCATGCCACACAGGGGGTTCTTTCTCATTCTCCCTCTGTCTCCCTGTCTCTCTCTAGTCACAAGCATCTAACAAAATTGAAAATGTAAAACAAAACCACCCAGCCTGTTCTTGTCTGCCATGTGCCCTTGAACCTGTCTGCCAGCACCTCTCACCTGGACTACAGGTAGCAGTTTCCTCACTGGTCTCCTAGCTCCTGCCTTTGGTCCCTTCCTGACTGTCCCAAGGTTTCTCACTCTTAGCACTACTCACCTTTAGGGCCAGGCAATTCTCTGCTGTGGGTGGCTCCCCTTGTGCACTGCAGGATATTACTAGCACTCCTGGGTTCCATCTACCTCCTCTCCCCACCACACCCCCACCCCCTACCCCCTCCCATACAGCTAACACAACCAAAAATGTCCCAAAGGCCAACACTCAAGACCTGGCAGTCTAGATCAATAGTTACCAGATAGATCCTATTAAAATCCAAGTCAGACTGTGTCATGGGGAACCCTTACACCTACTCCAACACAGGCCAGAGCCCTAGGATGGGCTGCAGGCCTCATTACCTCCTGAGCTGACCTCCTGCCACTCTTACCCTCACTCACTCTGGTGCTATCAGTAACAGTCCTATTGGTCCTTCCTACTTCATGTGCTGCTCCTTCTGCCCTAAGACACTTCCCCAGAACTCTGCCTGGCTCCCTCCTGCACTCCTTCAGATCTTTACTTAACAGGCCTTTGAACAGACATAGAGGTGGCCATCCGCTTTCTGTGCGCTCACAACACCCAGGCTCTGCTTTGCCTAATCTGAGTAAGGTCCTACTCACTGCACTAGAAAGGTAAGAAGGGGGGCCAGCAGGTGGTGTGGTGGATAATGGCACTGAATTCCCACATGGCAGACCATGGTTCGAGTCCTAGACCTGGTGGCTTGCTTTCTTGCTTTACCTTTCTCTCTGGTCAAATTAAAAATAACAATAATAAATGGAATTAAATAAACAAATAGTTCTTTAAAACATTATTTAAAAAAAAAAGAAAGGTAAGAAGAAAAGGAGTGAAAGACAGAATACAGGATGACTTTGCCCCTTGGCCACCCCACCCCTGGCACCTGAGCAATGTCATCCTTGTAGATGCCCCGCTTGAGGCGGACCCAAGACTTTGGTTTCAGGTTGGCCACCTCCTTCACCACTTTGAGCACGTCTGTCATCTCCTTGATGGGCACCATCTGCTGGTTCCAGTAGCCAAGCCGCAGGTTGCCGACGCCCTCGATGGCTTGCTTCACGTGGGTCTGCTTGTAGGCCTCCACATAGATGTAGCCCTTCACGTGCTCAGGTGCCACAACTGACTTAATCTGCAGGGGCTGCAGGGTGAGCCAGGGAAGCAGGAGATGATGAGACACAGCTGCAAGTAACAGTAATAGTGGCTACTGCTCAGTGGTCCCTCTTCCAAGAAGTTTTCCCACAAAAACATGTTGGTGCAGTGACATGGACATGGGACATCCAGTGCAGTTATTACCATAAAAGATCAAGGCTTGATTTTTTTAAAAAAATGGCAGCCCAGCCTGATGGCGCAGTTCGCAACGCAGTGAACTGCAGTGCCAGGCATATGAGTGCACACTCTGGGTTCTCACAAGTTGGAGGGTGAGGGAAGGGGATCATAGCATGATAAGACCCTACTAAGGTTGCCCATCTTCCTTCTTTCTGATCTCTCCTTTTTCTGTATGTGCACATGCTCCCTCATAAAAGAAAGAAACTTTCAAAAATTTTTTGGGAAGGCCAGCAGGTAGCACAGTGGCTGAGGCACTGGACTCCCACATAGCCAACTGCGGCTTGAGTCCCAGACGTGAAGGCTTGCTTTCTCACTCACTCTCTTTCTCTCGTGAGCACATGTGCCCTGTAGTAAGTTTAAAAAAAAAAAAAAAAAAGATAAGTAAATTAAATATATAATATTTTTTTTTTTTAGGTTTCTACCATAGTGTGCCAGGTGGGAGTCCAGTATCAGTACCATAACTACTATGCCACCTGCTGGCCCCAAAAAATATTTAAATAAATAAAATGCTCACACAAAAATGATAACTATGGGAGGTAATGCACACATTAAGTAGATAGATTTCATCATTCCACAATGTGCATATATAGTCATGAGCCACAGTCAACAATGGACCACATACATTACAGTGGTCCCATAAATTTATCACAGGTTATACCATATTGCCCAGGTGTGTAGTAGACTATACCATCTTGGTTTGTATACATACAGCATGTCACATAATGACAAAAACATTTCATGACACATTTTTTTAGAGTAGCCCTCTTGTTTAAGCAAAGTATGATTATATCTTAAAACACCACATTACACATGATAAATACTTTGTATAGCAATTTCATATATCAATTTAAAAACTAAATAAATCTGTGGGTAGGCTCTGTAGCCTGATGGCTAGGGCAGTTGGATCCAATATGGCTGACCACATGGTTCAAGTCCCAGACCCGGCAGTTAGAAAAACATGCCAGGTGCGTGTGCCCAAAATCCTGAGGGGAGAATGGAGGAGAAGGGACTGTAGCATTGCTATCTCCCACCTTGGGGGTGGTTTCTCATTTTCTTCCCCTCTCTCTCTTCAGCAAGTGCATGTATCCGATAGCAAATTTTTAAAAAATAGAAAGAAAAATGCCAAGTACATGTCCAAAATCTGGACAGGGTTGGAGAAATGGAAAAGAGATTGTGGTGTGACCATGCTTGCTGGGGGATGCTTTCTCCCTCTGTCCTCTCTCTCTGACAAGTGCATGAGCACCCTGACAAACATAATTAATTAAAAAAAAAAGAAAGAAAGAAAATAGTCTTGGGACCAGCAGTTGGCATAATGGCTATTTCACTGGACTCCCATGTAGTCGACCATGGTTTGAGTCCCGGACCTGGTAGCTTAAACTCACGCCAGGCGCGCGTGTGTGTGTGTGCCCAAGATCCCGAGAGGAAAATGGAGGAGATGGGACGTGGCGTGGACTTCCTCACTTTCTGTCTCTCTGTCTCTTTCAGGCGAGCACATGTGCCCTATAGCAAAAAAAAAAAAAAAAAAAACTCCAAAAAAAAGAGAAAATAGTCTTCTTAAAAATTAAAACCTGTTTCTGGGACCAGCAGTTAGTGTAACAGCTATGTCGCTGGACTCCCACGTAGTCGACCATGGTTCGCGTCCCGGACCCGGTGGCTGAAACTCACACCGGGCGCGTGTGCATGCATGCTCAAGATCCCGAGAAGAGAATGGAGGAGAAGGGATTGCAGCGTGGCCATCCCCCCTGGGGGGTGATTTCTCACTTTCTGTCTCTCTGTCTCTCTCTGTCTGCCTGGCGAGCGCACGCGCCCTATAGCAAAAAAACTCTCAGAAAAAAAAAAATTAAAACCTGTTTCCTTCAAAAGTAAAAAAGCCATGCACAGAATGGGAGGAAATATTTGCAAATCATATATATGAGAAGGCTTGTATCCAGAATATATAAAAACTCTTCCAACTGAACAATAAAAAGATAGCACTGGGACAAGCAGGTGGTATGGTGGTTAAGATGCTGGACTCTCACATGGCTAAATGTTGTTCAAGTCCAGGACCCGGAGGTTTGAAAATCATACAGGTCCCTGTTTGTGCGTACCCAAAATTGTAAGAGGAGAATGGGGAGGAAAAGGGATTGCAGCATGGCCATTCTCCCGGCGGGTGATTTCTCACTTTCCCTCTCACTGTCTCTGTCTCTGGCAAGCACACATCCCCTATGGCAAAAACCAATAAAAATAAATAATTTTTTAAAAGACAGTCCCACATGGGAACCAGCAGTTAGCGTAATGGCTATGTCGCTGGACTCCCACGTAGTCGACCGCGGTTCGCGTCTCGGACCCGGTGGCTTACAACTCACACCGGGCGCGTGTGCGTGCGTGCCCAAGATCCCGAGAGGAGAATGGAGAAGGGATTGTGGCGTGACCATCCCCCCTGGGGGGTGATTTCTCGCTTTCTGTCTCTCTGTCTCTCTCTGTCTGTCCGGCGAGCGTACGCGCCCTATAGCGAAAAACCTCTCCAAAAAAAAAAAAGACAGTCCCACAGGCCAGCCATAGCCTAGTGGTTAAGGGAGCTAGATCCCTGTGCCAGCTGTGAGACCATGACACGAGTACACTTTGTGAAGTTGCTCCTCTCTTGTGACGTGCTCTATCATAAATAAAGAAAAAAAAAAGTAATGATATATCCACTAGAATTCCTACAATCGAAACAAAAACAAGCGCCAGGTGGTGGCACAGCTATAGTGCAATTGGATCAACACAGAAAGGTCCTAGGTTCGTGTTCCAGGACTTCTCTGAGCACACATGTGCTTGTGATCCTGGCTAGCTGTGACTGAGGGTGCATCTCAACATGAAAATCTTGCTGAGGACATCTGTGCTACTCTCATGGAACAAGTAAACTTAGAAAGAAAGAAAGAAAGAAAATGAATGTTGACAAAGACAGAAAAACTGGAAGCTTCACATATTACTAATGTAAATTTAAAATTGTATAGCTGCTTTGAGAAACAGTTTGGGAGGGTTTTAATAAATTAAACATAAAACAGTTACTGTATGACCTAAAATTCCCACTGTGAAGTACTGACCCAGAATTGAAAACATATGTCCACACAAAAATGTGTACACAAAAGTTCACAGCACCTGGGCTAGCTAAGGGAAGCAGATCTCACATGGCTGATGGAATAGTTTTTGTTTTTTTTTTTTTTTTTAATTTTAATTTGACCAGAGATGGGGATACACAGAGAGAGAGAGAGAAAGAGAGAAAGAGAGAGAGAGAGAGAAGGTTAAACAGCAAGCTGCCGGTCTAGGACTCGAACTGCAGTCGGCCATGTGGGAGTCCAGTGCCCTTAACCACCACACAACCTGCCGGCCCTGACTGCACAGTTTGAATCCCAGTCCCAGAGTCCTGAAAAATACATTGTGTGCCCCAAATCCTGACCGGATAGAGAAATGAAGTGACTGCAGTATGGCCACATCCGTTGGCGATGGTTGATGGTTTCTCTACCTCCCTTTTGCTATCTCTCTCTCTTTAGCAAGTACAAGTGTCCTCTAGCAATTTATTAAAAAAAAAAAAACAACAATAAAAAACATGTACATAGCAACTTATTTTTTTAAAGAATTATTTTAGGGGACCAGCAGTTAGCATAATGGCTATGTCACTGAATTCCCATGTAGCCGACTGTGGTTCGAGTCCCGGACCCAGTGGCTTAAACTCACGCCAGGCACGTGTGCATGCATGCCCAAGATTCTGAGAGGAGAATGGAGGAGAAGGGACTGCAGCGTGGCCATCTCCCCTGGGGGGTGATTTCTTGCTTTCTATCTCTCTGTCTCTCTGTCTTTCTGGCGAGCACACACGCTCTATAGCCAAAAAAAAAAAAAAGAAGAAAAAAAAAAGAATTATTTTATTTAACTTTATTTATTTTTAATTCGACCAGAGAGGGACAGAGCAAGAAAGCGAGAGAGAGAAGGAAAGTGAGAAAGCAAGCCGCCAGGTCCAGGACTCGAACCACGGTCAGCCATGTGGGAGTCCAGAGCCCCTAACCACCATGCCACCTGCCAGCCCCGCAATTTATTCAGAATAGCCAAAATAATTGAAACAACATGTGACTATCAACTGACAAATGAGAAACAAAATATAGCATATATTCACACAAAGGAGTATTACTCAACCATAAAAACAAATGAAATTCTGATACATGCTACAACATGGATGAACCTTGAAAACGTTTCATTAAGTGAAGGAAGTCAGTCACAAAAGGCTACATATTACATGATTCCATTTATATGAACTGTCCATGATAGTCGAATCCAAAGAGAGAGAAAGCAGATTAATGGTTACTAGGGGTTGCAGGGAAGGAAGAATGGAGAGTTCATGGGTATGAATTTCTTTCCAGGGTAATAAAAATATCGTGGAATTAGACAGTGATGATGATTATGAATATACTAAATATCCCTGAATGTTAAACTTTAGAAGAGTGAATTTGGGGCCGGCCCTATTGCCTACTAGTTAATAGAACAAGATGCCAAGGACAGCAGGTGGCGTGGTGGTTAAAGGCGCTAGACTCCCACATGGCCAACCGTGGTTCGAGTCCTGGACTTAATGGCTTGGTTTCTCACTTTCCCTCTCTCTCTCTGTCTGATAAACTGGAAAAAAAATAATAATAATTAATAAAGTTAAATAAAATAATTCTTTAAAAAAAAAAAAAAAAGCCACATCTCACATAACCGACCACAGTTTGAATCCGGGTCCAGAAGACTTGATAAACATACCAGGTAAATGTGCATGAGTGCCAAAATCCCAACAGGATGGAAATGGAGAAACAGAGAAGGAATTGTGGCATGCCTGTAACCCACTGGGTAGGTGCTTTATACACATGCCCTCTGGCAACTAGAAGAAAAGTGAATTTCTTAAAATAATTATTTATTGGGATCAGCAGATGGTGTAATGGTTATGTCACTGGACTCCCACATAGTTGCCTGTGGTTCGAGCCCCAGACCTGGTGGCTTAAAACTCATGCCAGGAGTGTGTGTGTGTGTGTGTGTGTGTGTGTGTGTGCCCAAGATTCCAAGAGGAGAATGGAGAAGGGACTGCAGCATGGCAATCCCCCCAGAAAGTGACTTCTTGCTTTCTGTCTCTTTCTGTCTCTTTGGAGAGCACATGTGCCCTATAACAAAAATCTCTCTCAAAATAAAAAAAAAAAGCATATATATACCTATATGGGTATATATATACACCTATGTGTGTATATAGGTATAGATATGTGTGTGTGTGTGTGTGTGTGTGTATACACACGGGGTATATATACACCTATATAGGTATATACATACACACACACACACACACACACACACATATATATGTTGTTGTTATTTTCTTTTAATAATTATTCTATTTAACTTTATTCATTTATTTATTTTAATTTGACCAGAAAGGAACAGAGAGAAAGAGAAAAAGAGAAAGAGAAAGAGAAAGAGAAGGAGAGAGGAGAAAGTTAGAAAGCAAGCCGCCAGGTCCAAGACTTGAACCACAGTCGGCCATATGGGAGTCCAGCACCATGCCACCTGCTGACTCCGTTATTATTATTATTATTTTTTTTTTTGAGAGGTTTTTGCTATAGGGCACGTGTGCTTTTCGCCAGAAAGAGAGACAGAAAGCGGGAAATCACCCCCTGGGGGGATGGCCACACCGCAATCCCTTCTCCATTCTTCTCTCGGGATCTTGGACACACACGTACATGTGCCCAGCATGAGTTTAAGCCACTAGATCCGGGACTTGAACCACAGTCAACTACATGGAAGTACAGCGACACAGCCATTATGCCAACTGCTGATCCCTCACTTTTCCATCTCTTTCTCTCACTTTCTTGCTCTGTCCCTCTCTGGTCAAATTAAGAAAATAAATAAACAAATAAAGTTAAATAAAATAATTCTTTAAAAAAAAAAGAATTATTTAAAGGACTGGCAGGTGGTGTGGTGGTTAAGGGTGCTGGACTCCCACAAGGCTGACCACGGTTCGAGTCCCAGACCTGGCGGCTTGCTTTCTCACTTTCTCTCTCTCTGGTCAAAATTAAAAAATAAATAAATAAGTTAAATAAAATAATTATTTAAAAAAAAAAGGGCATGGAAAGCATCTGTAGATACCAGAGACAGTGTGAAAGGAGGGTGGGAACTGGCAGAGGATGAGAGGTAGGGAATCAAGGGGGAAAAGAAGCAAAATAGATAAGAAGCAAGAAATGGAAAATTATTTGTTGATAATATATGTATGATAATATCCTTGACTGAGCAAATATACAGTGTCTTCTGGATGGGAAACCTCATTTTGTATGCTATAATGATATACAGTAATTGAATGTAAAATAAATAAATTTAAAATAAAAATAAATAAATAAAATTAAATAAATAATAGTTTTTTTTAAAAAAACTATCAAGGGGTAAACAGGTGGCATGGTGATTAAGGGTATTGGACTCCCACAAGGCCGACTGCAGTTCATGTCCCAGACCTGGCAGCTTGCTTTCTCACTTCCTCTCTGGTCAAATTAATATAAATAAATAAAGTTAAATAAAATAATTTATTTAAAAACTATAAAATTAAAAGAGAGCGAGAGAGAAAACTACCATGCAGCAGTTATTAGTTTCACAAAAAGTTTCTTTTTAAAGTTTGACAGTGGGCACATGAACTCACAGGAAAGAGATACAGAAAAGAGGGAACGTGAAAAAGTACTTCCCATGGGGAATGGCCGCACCACAATCCCATCTCTTTCATTTCTCCTCCTTTCAGGATTTTTGGGATGCACACACATGCACCAGATTGGTCTCTCAAGCCACTGGGTCTGAGACTCAAACCATGCAGCTGGCCGTATGGGATACAGCCGCCTTAACTACCAAGCCACCGACTGTCCCAGTTTCATAAATTTTGAGGATATTTTCGTAGGGTTTACCCTGGTTCCAGAACTACTAGTTTTACCTTTGACTACAAGCACACCTACTGAACACAAGCTGAGAACTAGACATGGCCAAAGTCATTTAATCCTAATGATGCTGAGAGGTGAGCAGGGCCCAGAGAGGGAAGCAGCCCCAATAGAGTCACACAGCTAAGAAAGGACAAGGGCAGGACTCCTGCACGGGCAGTCTAAAGAAAGATCTGGGCCCAATGCAGCGTTTGTTGCCTGGCACACATAAGTGGTGTGTCACTTACTTTGGACCCAAAAGGTGCAGGGCCCAACTCTGGCATGGTTACACCCCCAGCATCTTCCAATGCAGGAATGGGCATGGGGGTGGGGCAGGGGATGAAGTGGAAGAGAGAAGGTAGGCATTTCCCTGATGGAATTAGCCACAATGCCCTTCCTAGGATTCCTTCCTCAGGAACGAGTGACAGCTGCCCAACAGGGCCAGGCACCAGGTAGAACCTACTCTGGCACAGAAAACGCACAGGAAATAGCTGGCTGAGTTCCAAAGGGCTGCAGCTGCAGGACAGCGGGAAATGCAGAGAACAAATATGACATTTCTGAGAGGTGCAGAGGGGCCCTTCCACTGGATAGCAGCTTTGTCCTGCTGGAATGGCTCACTTAGCAGGGCATCTTGCTCAGCCCAAGGGGCCTCCGTGCCCTTGAGGTCTGTAATGCCCTTCCCTCTGGGTTCTTCCCTATCCTCATTCTTGAGCCACCCACCTATCAACTTACCGTGTCTGTGAACTGGTAGGCAATGAACTTGCGCATCAGAGAAATGGCCGTGGCCCGTTCCTCTCCAATCTGCAAGAGGAGAAGCAGATGTGAGAGAGGTGATAAGATAGAGGACAGGACCCAGGACAGGGACAGGAGACAGCAGCAAGAAAGGCAAAGGAGGAGAGCATCAGGAATGAGAGAGACAGAGAGATGGAGATATGGAGCCAGAGGTGGTAGACAGGGCTGGTGGGGAAAGAGAAGGATGGAGGCAGAAACAGAAGGACCAAGAGACTGGCAGGCCACGGAGACCCAGGTCAGACAGGACAGCTCACTCCACGAAGAAGCCTCCCTTATTCCCCTGCCACCCTGAGCCCTGAGGCCCAAGCACACACCTTACATTTGACAGTCCACAGGTTGGGATCCCTAGACGGCAGAGGAAAAGGGACCCATTAGTGACACAACCTCATCACCACAGCTATCGTGCTTCCTCTCCACACCCCAAGGTCCCAGTCCTTCCCCACCCTTCCCCACATAAACAGGGAAGAGAGGGAGAGAGGGAAGGGGAGA
The DNA here is from genome assembly GCA_026018925.1 of Tupaia tana. Classification (NCBI taxonomy): domain Eukaryota; kingdom Metazoa; phylum Chordata; class Mammalia; order Scandentia; family Tupaiidae; genus Tupaia; species Tupaia tana. Next base: position 53,095,006 of record JAKSZU010000018.1, on the reverse strand, counting down.
GAGGTGAGAAAAAGCACCCACTCACCCGCCCCACCACCACCACTCTGTGCAAGTTTGCTCGATTTGTTTCGACAGTGACTGTGGGCACTGCCATCCCAACGAAGACTCGCACCCTCAGCCCCCAGTCCCACCCCCTTACTTGACTCCTGGTAGCAGCTGCTGCTGGGTGATGTCATCCGAGAGCTCGTCAGAGCCACCATACACCCTGGAGAGAGGTGCCACGGGAGGAGGGGTGAAGCTCTGCCAGGCCCTGTCCCTGCCCACCTAAGGACTACCTCTCCCCACCCCACCCCCACCATGCCCTTACGTCTCTCCCACAGATGACTTGGCATATTTCTTCATGTAATACTCGCCCAGTTCTTCTTCTCGCTGGTCTCTGGAGTTCAAGGGAAAAAGCAAACATGAACAATTGAAGGCTCAGGACAGACCGGGGCTGCTCTGCCCCCAGGTCTCCCGAGGGGAGTCAGCCCCATCCCACGTACCCTCTTTACTCACCTCCAGAGGTTTTGGAGGCGACGAGCCCCAGAACGGTCTTCATCCAGGACGACATTATCGATATTGGAGGCTGAAGAAAAAATGGGCAAATGGGGTGGGTAAGGGTGGGTGGGCCTGGACAAAGTGGCAGGGCTATGAGGGCCAAGAAGACATCTCACCGAGGAACCCCCCCAGCCCCTCACCCCCTCCTGTCCTACTCAGCATCCTGTTTGGTAGGCAAAGACTCGCGGATGGGGCCCAGCAGGTCCCCATCTCTTAGCTGTCCCAGCACACCCTGACCTCTACCCTGCCCCACATATCCTGCCAGCCACACCTCGAAGTCATACACAGAAACACACACACCTCCCCAGTCCACACCTGTGGAGATCTGGCCCCAGAACTCCCTGACTCTGGTTCCTACGTGAGTGCGAGTCCCAGGGCAGCCAGGGGCTGAGGGTGAGGGTGGGGCGCAGGAAAGAGGAAATGTCAGGATATGGGAGGAGGGCGGGAGTCACTTTCCAGGTTCTTACCTTCGATCTCTTCTACTTGGAGGAAGAGGAGGTGGTGGTGGTGGTGGTAGTGGTGGTGGGCGAGGGCAGACAAAGTATGAGCCAAATTATAGCAGCGAAATCAACCAATGGGGTGGGGGGAGGGGAAGGGAGGGACACAAGAAGGTTGAAAATCAAAAGTAAAGGCCAGGCACCGGGTGGTTGGGAGAAGCCGAAATGTATGAGGCGCACAGAACGGAAAGTAACGGGGGTGGGGGGAGAGGGAGGGAGCGCTGGCCCAGGAAGTGGGGGGTATCTTGGGACAGAGCCCACCCACCCTACAACCCCCAGACGGGATTCTGTGGGGCCCTGGGGTCCCAGAGTCCTCTCCCCACAACACCCATAACCACCTGTAGCCCCCACCCCCCACTCATGGGCCTAAAGGAAAAGGGTAGGGAGCTGGTCTCTCTGGCAAGGACAGAAAGAAGCGAGTGAGGAGGGTGGGGTGGGGTAGGGTGGGGCATGGGCGTGGGGGCTCTGAAGACCCTCTCGGCCAGGCCCCTCCCAGTGGTCTAGTGGAGGAAGGGCCCACACATACCTTTCTCTAGGATGTCCTCTGCTCCGTCCTCCCACTGGTCTTCGTCCTCATACTCATCGTCCACATCTGAAATGGGGAGCCAAGTGGTCAGAGAGCAGCTGGGGCAAAGGCAACCTCATGACAACAGCTCGTGGACATGAGGCACATCTCTGGGACACGGGCACCACAAATACCCCTTTACGGATCAGGACATTGAGGCACTCAGTTGGTTCAAGCAGCTTGGTCAGGTGTCACACCCAGGTCCGCAGTCACTAAAGGTCATCTAGGGGCTATCTCTTCCCCCTGCCTCACCTGCATGGTCCTTAAAAAAAGTAAGTAAGAGCAGGGCCAGCAGGTGGCATGATTCTAGACTCCCGCATGGCCCACTGCAGTTCTAGTCCCAGATTTGGCAGCTTGCTTTCTCACTTTCCCTCTCTCACTGGTCAAATTAAAAGTAATAATAATAGCAATTAATAAAATTAAGTAACAATTAAATAATTCTTAAAAAAAAAAAAGAAAAATGAGAGCAAAGTATAAGCAAATAGAAAAGTCCACCCCCCTCGTGAAGGGAAAAACTGTTTTTGTTTTGTTTTGTTTTTTTCCCACCATAGGGTATGTGTGCTCTCAAGAGAGAAACAGAGAAAGAGGGAAACTGAGAAGATACCCCCATGGGGGATGGTCACAATGCAAATCCTTCTCCGTTTCTCCCTGCATTTTGGGCATGCACACATATGTGTCCAGCATTTTTTTTTTTTTTTTTTTTTTTAGGTTTTTAGGTTTTTGCTATAGGGTGCCAGAGAGACAGAGAAAGAAAGAGAAAGAGAGAAATCACCCCTTAGGAGGGATGGCCACGCTGCAATCCCTTCTCCTCCATCTTGTTCCCTGGATCTTGGGCATGCACACACACGCGCCCAGCATGAGTTTAAGCCACTGGGTCCAGGACTCAAACCGCGGTGAAGTGCATGGAAGTCCAGCAACGTAACCATTATGCCATCTGCTGGTGCCTCCAGCAGGTTTTTCAAGCATCAGAGTCCGAGGGTCAAACTGTTCAATCGGCCATGTGGAATCCAGCTGCCTTATCTACCATGCTGTGGTCTGGCCTCCAAAGAGGCAAACCTTTTAGGACTTTTTTGAGACAGAGATTTTTACTAAAAGACGTGTGTGCTCGCTAGAGAGACAGAGAGACAGAAAGTGAGAAATCATCCCCTTCCGGAGGGATAGCCACACCACAATCACTTCTCCAGGATTCTGCTCTTGGGATTTTGGGCATGCACGCATATGTGCCCGGCATAAGTTTTAAGCCACCGGGTCCGGGACTTGAACCACAATCAACTACACAGGAGTCCAGCAACATAACCATTACACCATCTACCAGTCCCCTTTGAGGACTATTTAGAGGGAAAATCATGTATCTGGGATTTACTTCAACATCACCCTGTGGTGTACAGGACGGGGGAGGAATAAGCACTTACGTTTGGTACTAACTTGTCTGCTAAAGCTGGGTGAAGTTCAATATATTATCCTGCAATCATGTGTTTCTCAAATTTACCAAAAATGTTTTTAAAAAAGTACCATGGGGGGGGGGGGGGGGGGGCGTGACATGGCAGGTGACATAGTGGTCAAGGGTGCTGAACTCCCACATGGTAGATCACGGTTCAATTCCCAGACCTGGTGGCTTGCTTTCTCACTACCCCCCAACTCTGTCCCTCTTCAATCAAATTAAAATAAATAATTCTTTTTTTTTTTTTGAGAGGTTTTCGCTATAGGGCGCGTGCGCTCACCAGACAGACAGAGAGAGACATAGAGACAGAAAGCGAGAAATCACCCCCCCCCCAGGGGGGATGGTCACGCCGCAATCCCTTCTCCTCCATTCTCCTCTTGGGATCTTGGGCACGCACGCACACGCGCCTGGCGTGAGTTTTAAGCCACTGGGTCCAGGACGCGAACTGCGGTCGACTACGTGGGAGTCCAGCAACATAGCCATTACGCTAACTGCTGGTTCCCAATAAAATAATTCTTAAAAAAAAAAAAAGTACCAAGAGAGGCCAGCAGGTGGCATGGTGGTTAAGGGTATTGGACTCCACATGGGCTGACCACAGTTCGAGTCTTGGACCTGGCAGCTTCCTTTCTCACTTTCTCTCACTTTATCTCTCTCTCTCACACACACACTCTGTCCTTCTCTGGTCAAATTAAAGTAAATAAATAAATAAATGGAGTTAAATAAAATAATTATTTTCAAAAAATAATAAAAAGTACCATGGAGAGGGGCCAGCAGGTGGTACGGTGACTAAAGGTGCTGGACTCCCACATGGCCGACTGTGGTTTGAGTCCCAGACCTGGTGGTTTGCTTTCTCACCTTCCCCCCCCATTTTTCTCTGATCAAATTGGGAAATGGTAATAATAAATAAAGTTAAATAATTCTTTATTTTTTAAAAAAAAGGACCATGGAGAAACGGATCTGAAAGGAGGAGTCCTACTTCTGTTAGCACTTGCCCAGCCCTGACATACCAGCCTCATCCAGAATGAAGCCACCATGGCGGGGTTTCTTGGGGGGCCGGTCATCATCTTCTTCCTCTTCTTCCTCATCATATTCCTCCTCCTCTTCCTCCTCCTCCTCCTCCTCAGGCTCCTCTTCCTTGTCACTGCCCGCTGCGCTCCGTTGCTCTTCCTCTACCTGTGGGGGCACATGGAATTGGGCACAAAGATTCTACTATTCCCAAATCCAAACCACGCTTCCCAATCTCAAATATGACCTCAGCTCTGCCTGGCCAATCAGAGCCCCTGGGCTCTGCATATGTAACCCTCGCACTCTGACCCAACCTTTTTAGTTACCATCCTATCTCAGTGACAGCACTGGCCCCCGCCCCTCCACAAATACCCAACCAACCCCTGGGAACTGACGTTATGGAGAGCCCCTCCACTAGCTCCCCTCCTTGCTCTGCGTCTGCCTGCCTTTTATGTGGTGCAGCTCCAGGAGGCTGGGTCCTCGGTCTTGCCCCTTCTCTCTACAACTCCCCTGAGCCATCTCATCCTCTCCCCTGGCTGTGGGGACATCCCTGTGACAATAACTCTTATATTTCTGTTTCCAGTCCCCCCAACACACTTTGGCTTCTAATCCCTCTTTCCACACCTGTCACAAAACTGCCTCATCCACATCAACAGTGTTTGCCAAACTTCAATCTTTTCCCCATAACTTTAAGACTTTTCTTAACCTTATGTTTTCCTTAAATCCACGGAAATGTTTACTTAATTTTGAAGACAAACATTAGTTTTCCACTGTTTCAAAATTAGAAACCTTTTCAAGGTTTAATCATCAGAAACAGAAAGTAACCAGAAAGATACAGGCAAACAATGTTACTGAGTCCCCGCTAGATACTGTTGCCTGCTGCAGGCCCTAACCTGAGGCCTGCTCACTCTGATAAACAGACTAGCACATTTCAGAGCACCTGAATACACAGTAGCACCACAATGAAACTTTCTCCCTGATCCAAACAAAACCAAGGACAACTGAAAAGGAAATAATTCACACTCAGTGACTCAATGTGGCCTCAGGTCTTGTCCCTTATTCCACCTAAAAGCACCACTCTTCACCCCATACCTGGGCGGCACCCTAAGGTCTTGGGAAATGACTGAAAACATGCACCTGCCCCTGTGGTCCCCAGCCACGGCTCCTCAGCCGGCCTGGACTAGAAGTAGCACCTTGCCCACTGCCTTTCCCTCCTTCCCCACCTATCAGGGCTCCTTCTCTGCCCTCTCAACCCACCAAATTCATGTGTTAAAATTCAGTCAGCCACTTTAACAGTGCTGAGAGGGTGGAGACTTAATCAATTACATCTTTTTTTTTTTAACCTTTTAAAAATAATTATTTATTTTCTTTTATTTTTTATTTATTCATTCATTTATTTTTTAATTTGACCAGAGAGAGACAGAGGGTGAGAGTGAGAGAGCGAGGAAGTGAGAAAGCAAGCCACCAGGTCCAGGACTGGAACCCTGGTCGGCCATGTAGGAGTGTCCAACGCCTTAACCACCCGCCACCCGCTGGTCCCCAATCAATTACATCTTTGAAAGGTGAGGCCTGGCCAGTTGGTGCTATGGCGGTTAAGGCAGGTGGATCCCACATGGCCGACTGTGTGGTTGGAGCCTTGGACCTAGCGGCTTGAGAAACACACTGGGTGCATGTGCATGTGCCCAAAATGCCGAAAAGAGAATGGAGGAGAAGGGACTGGTATGATCATCCCCTCTGGGGGGTGCTTTCTTAATGTCCCTCTTTCTTGGTCTCTCTCCAGGGAGCATGTGCCCTCTAGTAAAATGAAAAAAGAAAAAAACAAGGTGAAGCATTTGGGAAGAGACTAGGCACTGGGGTGATCAAGACCTGTCGGGTTTGTAAGGAGAGGAAATGAGACAGAGACATGCTCTGCACGCACCCCTGCCTTCACCATGCTAAGGTGCCTCAGGACTCCCTGCAGCCAGAGGTCCTCACCAGATTCAGACCCTGGACCTTAGACCTCCAAAACAGTGAGACAAGTAAGCCTCTCCTCTCTCCCTTCTTTTTAAGTAGGGTGCATGCGCTTGTGAGAGAGAGAGAGAGAGAGAGAGAGAGAGAGAGAGAGTGAGAAATAACCTCCCAGAGGAGATGGCCATACAGCAATCCCTTCTCCTCCACTCCCCTCTTCGGATTTTGGGCATGTGCACACATGTGCCCTGAGTGATTTTCAAGCCGCCAGGTCTAGGATTTGAACGGCTGTCAGTCATGTGGGAATCCAGTGCCTCAATCACCACAACACCTGCTAGCCCAAGCCTCTCCTCTCTCTCTCTCTTTTTTTCTTTCTCTCCTCTCCTAAATTACCCAGACTCAGTATTTCTGTTTTTAGTAACAGAAAGGTCTAGAACACCCTCCTAAACATTAGGTCTCAGCTGCAATGAACCACATGGATCCTTCTCTCTCAGCATTGGCCATCTGTAAAAAGTCATTCTTGGGACCAGCAGTTAGCATAATGGCTATGTCGCTGGACTCCCACGTAGTCGACCGCGGTTCGCATCCCGGACCCGGTGGCTTAAATTCACGCCGGGCGCGTGTGCGTGCGTGCCCAAGATCCCGAGAGGAGAATGGAGGAGAAGGGATTGCGGCGTGGCCATCCCCCCCGGGGGGTGATTTCCTGCTTTCTATCTCTCTGTCTCTCTCTGTCTGTCTGGCGAGCGCACGCGCCCTATAGCAAAAACCTCTCCCAAAAAAAAAAAAAAAAAAAAAAGTCATTCTTGGGCCAGCCAATAAGCATAGCATAGTGGTTAAGGGGCTGGACCCTACATGGCCGACTTTGCAATTTGGGTTCCAGACCAAGTGGCTTGAAAAACACACCAGGTGTGTGTGTGCGTGCAAGCCCCAAATCCAAGAAGACAATGGAGAAGGGATTGCAGTGTGGCTATCCCCTGCCCCCAGGGTGGGGGTGATTTCTCACTTTTCTTCTGTCTCTCTGGTGAGTGCACAAGCTCTATAGCAAACAAACAAAGGCCATTCTCTCTGCCTCCCCCTAATACTTTAATCAAAATACTCCCTCCTCCAGGTAGCCATCCCTGCCCCTTCTCTGCAGGCAAAGCAGGCACATCATCTGAGCTCACAAACCCCTGGTCAGTGCCAGGACTGCTGTGAGGAGGGCCCATGCTATCTCAAACACTGCTGGGTTCCCCAACATCGCCCAGCCGAGGGCTGGGCACAAAAGACTTAAGAAATATTTGACTAAGGGACCAGCAGATGGCATAACGGTTATATCGCTGGACTCTCAAATAATTAAGTCCCAGACTCAGTGGCTTAAAAACTCACACTGAGCATGTGTGCATGCATGCCCAAAATCCTAAGAGGAGATTGGAAGAAAACAGATTGTAGTGTAACCATGCCTCCTGTGGGGTGATTTCTCACTTTGTCTCTTGTCTCTCAGGTGAGCACAATACCCCATAGCAAAAATCTCTCTTTAAAAAAAAAAAGAAAGAGGGACCAGCAGTTAGTGTAATGGCTATGTCGCTGGACTCCCACGTAGTCAACCGCGGTTCGAGTCCTGGACCCGGCGGCTTAAACTCACGCTGGGCGCGTGTGCGTGCGTGCCCAAGATCACGAGAGGAGAATGGAGGAGAAGGGATTGCGGCGTGGCCATCCCCCCTGGGGGGTGATTTCCTGCTTTCTATCTCTCTGTCTCTCTCTGTCTGGCGAGCGCACGCGCCCTATAGCAAAAACCTCTCCAAAAAAAAAAAAAAGAAAAAAAAAAAAGAAAGAAAGAGGGACCAGCAGGTGGCATGGCGGTTAAGGTGCTGGACACTCCCATGTGGCCGACCACGGTTCAAGCCCTGGATCTGGTGGCTTGCTTTCCCACTTTCTCTCTCTCTCTCTCACTTTGGTCAAATTAAAATAAATGAATGAATAAATTAAAAAATTAAGAAAAGAATATTATAAAAAAAAAAAAAGAAAGAAATATTTGATTACATGCAATCTCACTCACTCACAATGTCCCATTTTTTAATTGCCAGAATGCACATGCACTCGTCTGTGTGCAGAAAGAGAGAACGAGAAAGCATCCCCAGTGGGGCATGGTCATTCTTTTTTTTTTTTTTTAAAACTTTTTTAATTTACTTATTCATTTATTTCATTTTTTTATTTTGACCAGAGAGGGACAGAGCAAGAGAGAAGGAGAGAGTGGGAAAGTGAAAGAGCAAGCCTCCAGGTCCAGGACTTGAACCGTGGTCGACCACGTGGGAGTCCAGCGTCCTTAACCACCACGACACCTGCCGGCCCCTGGGGCATGGTCATTCTACAATCCCTTCTCTGCCTTTTTTTTTTTTTTTTTTTTTTTTTTTTTAAAGTTTTTGCCTTAGGGTGTATGTCCTTGCCAAGAGATAGAGACAGTGAGGGGAAAGGTGAGAAATCATACCCTGGGGGAATGCCAAGCTACAATCCGACTCCTCTCAGGTCTCAAACTCGATCTGCGGGGAATCTAGAGATGTAACAGCCCTAATCCCCTTCTCTTCTATCTCTCCATCCTGTTGGGCTTTTGGACACATAAACCCAGTATGTTCTTTCAAATCTCTGGGGCTGGGATTTGAACTTGGCAGAGCCACCTGTCTATCTGTAAGACCCTATCGCTTTCCTTTTTTAAAAGAATTTATTTTGAACCAGCAGATGGGATAATGGCTACATCGCTGGACTCCCATGTAGTTGACTGTGGTTCAAGTTCTGGACATGGTGGCTTAAACTCACGCTGGGTGCATGTGTGTGTGTGCATGCCCCAGATCCCAAAAGGAGAGTGGAGGAGAAGGGGTTGCGGTGTGGTCATCCTACCTCGGGGGGGGAGGGGAGTGATTTCTCACTTTCTGTCTCTCTGTCCTCTCTCTTTCTGGTGAGCGTACGTGCCTTATAGCAAAAACCTCTCCCAAAGAAAAGAATTATTTCATTTTATTTATCAGAGTTATCATTTATTTTTATATAGTTTTTTAAATAATTATTTTATTTAACTTTATTTATTTATTTAATTTGTATTTGACCAGAGAGGGACAGAGAGGACAGCATGAGAGAGAGAGAGAGAGAGAGAGAGAGAGAGAGACAGAGCGTGCGCGAGCGCAAGAAAGCAAGCCACCAGGTCCAGGGCGCCAATCACGGTCAGCCATATGGGAGTCCAGCGCCTTTAATACCACACCACCTGCCAGTCCCTCACAATTACTATTTCTTGGGACCAGCAGTTGGCATAATGGCTATGTTGATGGACTCCCATGTAGTCGACCACGGTTTGAGTCCCAGACCCGGTGGCTTAAACTCACGCCAGGCGCATGTGCATGCATGCCCAAGATCCCAAGAGGAGAATGGAGGAGAAGGGATTGCAGCATGGCCATCCCCCCTGGGGGGTGAGTTCTTGCTTTCTGTCTGTCTCTCTCTTTCTGGCGAGTGCACGCACTCTATTGTTAAAAAAAAAAGAACTTTCCAAAGAAAAACAATTATTATTTCTTTAATGTGCTACAGGGCATATGCAGTCACCAGAGACAGAGAAAGAGAAAGCAAGCCACCAAGTCCAGGACTTGAACTGTGATCTGTCACATGGGAGTCCAGCACTCCAACCACCATGCCACCTGCTGGCCCCAGGACCCCATCTTTCAAGGGCCATAACAACATATGGCCATCTAAAAAGTCCATTAGTCCTGGGAACCAGCAGTTAGCGTAATGGCTATGTCGCTGGACTCTCACGTAGTCGACCGCGGTTCGTGTCTCGGAACCGGTGGCTTACAACTCACGCCGGGCGCGTGTGCGTGCGTGCCCAAGATCCTGAGAGGAGAATGGAGGAGAAGGGATTGCGGCGTGACCATCCCCCCTGGGGGGTGATTTCTCGCTTTCTGTCTCTGTGTCTCTCTCTGCCTGTCTGGCGAGCGCACGCGCCCTATAGCAAAAAAACCTCTCCAAAAAAAAAAAAAAAAAAAAAAAAGTCCATTAGTCCTGACTGGTGGTGGGAAGGGAGGAAGGACTCACACTGTCTTCCTGCCTCGCCTGGTGACAGCAAACATGCCGGTAGGTAAGTCAAAGCCTGGTAGGTTGGGGAAGTAGAACTTATCCCATGCAATACAGACAGGAAAAGGAAATGAGGATCCTGGTCTCATTGCACCAGGCTCTAACCATCCAGCAAAGTGTCCTGAAGCTATGAGTCAGAGACCAAGGACCCAGTCCTACAACTTGGAGCACAGGCACTTCCTGTGATCCTCCACTTGCCCTATCCTCCACCATGGCATCCTAACTCCTCACTGGGAGCTGAGGATTCCCTAAATGGCACAAGGATTGACCAGCAAACGCCCAAAGAGGACAACAGAAACCCACAGCACTCACTCTGCAGCCACTTGACATATTCCAGGACACAGGTACGTGAAACCTTTTCTTAACTCTGCCACAAGGCAACAGGATGATAAACAACAACCAATTTTCTCTCTAGAACTGGAGAAAATTCCCAGTCCCATAGCAACTACCTCTCAGCCAAAGGCTATATGTAGAATAATCCCAGGCCCAGCCAGCTTATTTTAGGCAGTAGCATACTGATCTACAGTGCTGGCAGTCACGGGCCAACAGCATATCCTGATCCTAGTGGACTTCAAACACACCAGACCCCTGCACTCAAGAGCCTGCAGGCTGGAGGACTGGGGGAAGGAGATCCCTGCCTGATGAGACCGCCTCGGAGGGGCCTACCACTCTCTCTCTCATCAAATGACTTAGAATACTTCAACCCTGAGTTCTTAGTTTCTAGTTCCTCCTTTCCCCCAGAAAGCAGCCAACCTCTCTTCTAAGCGTAGGCCCTATAGCTTAGTGGTAAAGGTGAACCACATCCTACACAACCACAGTTTGAATCCTGGCTCCAGAGCCTGGGTGTGTGTGTGTGTGTGTGTGTGTGTGTGTGTGTGTGTGTATGTGTTATGTATGTGCACGCATGCGTGCATACATGAACATATGCACCCAAAACCCCAGCAGGATTAAGAAATTAAGAAAGGATTGCAGCTGGCCACGCCCCATTGGGGAGTACCTTTTCTTTCTTCCTCTCCCTCTCTCTCCACAGTGAATACATGCGCCGTCCAGCAATAAAAAAAAAAAAAAAAAAAGCATGAGATTTGCACATAGTGTGGTGGTTAAGGTGCTGGACTCACACATGGCTGACCTCAGTTTGAGTCCAGAACCTGAGAGCTTGAAAATCATGCCAGACATAGGCACGCACCCAAAATCTCAAGTTAAGAATGAGGAAAGGGGACCAGCAGTTAGCATAATGGCTATGTCGCTGGATTCCCGTGTAATCAACCGCGGTTCGTGTCCCGGACCCAGTGGCTTAAAACTCATGCCAGGCGCGTGTGCGTGTGTGCCCAAGATCCTGAGAGGAGAATGGAGGAGAAGGGATTGCGGCATGACCACCCCCCTGGGGGGGGTGATTTCTCGCTTTCTGTCCCTCTGTCTCTCTCTGTCTGGCGAGCGCACGCGCCCTATAGCAAAAATCTCAAAAAAAAAAAAAAAAAAAAAAAGAATGAGGAAAGAAGAGATTGCTGCGTGGCCATCCCCCTCGGGGGTGATTTCTCATTTTCCCTCTCTCTTGTCTCTCTCCAGCAAGTGCACATGCTCTATGACAAAGACCTAAAAAAAAAAATTTTTTTTAAAGACTTCCACATACCCTAGTGGCTAAAGAAGCCAGATCCCACATTGTTCAAATTCTGGTCCAGGCAGCTTAAAAGACACCAGGTGTATGTGTGCATGCCCAAAATTATAAGTGATAGAGAAGAAGAGACTGCAATGTGACCATTCCCCATTAAGAGTTGTCCCCTACATGTTCCCCATCTCTTCGCCCCTCTCTGGCAAGCGCATGTGCTCTCTAGCAATTTTTAAGAAACAACAAAAGTAAATTTAAGACTCAGAAATAGGGCCAGCAGATGACTTGTAAATTAAGGCAGCTGTATCACACATGGCCAACTGTGGTTTGAGTACTGGACGTGACCACTTGAAAATCACTCTGCTTTGGGGCCAGCAGGTGGAGTGGTAGTTAAGGGTACCAGACTCCCACATGGCCGACCGCGGTTTGAGTCCCAGACCTGGTGGCTTACTTTCTCACTCCCCCCCCCCCCTCTGTCCCCCTCTGGTCAAATAAATAAATAAAGTTAAATACAATAATTATTTAAAAAAAGAAAGAGAAAGAGAGAGAAAATCACTCTGGGCGCACGTGTACGCTCGCCCAAAATCTCAAGAGGAGAATAGGGAAGAGACTGTGTGATAACCATCACTCTAGGGGGGTGATTTTTCACTTTTCCTCATTCTGTTTCCAGTGAGCACATGCTTCCTATATCAAAAAAAAAAAAAAGAACTTAAAAATAAAAATAAGCAATAGTGCATGCTGCTAAAACACTGCTACTCAGAGGCTGAAGCCACATGGGAGACCCAGGTTCAAGTTCCAGCCCAACCTATGAAAGACTGGGCATAACAGCATGCACCTGTGGTCCTAGCTAATTGGACGTCTAAGGCAGGATAGCAACATGGCAAAATCCTGTCAAAAATCTCTCTTGGCCCTCTTTTTTCTCTCTCCCTTAAACACCAGCCACTGTGGTATAGCACATGCTCTGCAAGGCTGGAAGTCACATGGCCAACTGCTGGTTCAGATCCTGTGGTCAGATTAAAAGCATTTTGGGTGCTCTCACAGGCACACATGATCCTGAGGAGCAGGAGGGCTGGGCCATTGCATGACTAGACCCAACTGAGAGTGATTCTTTCTCTGTGCATGAATGTATGCACACGTTATCTTTCTATCTATCTATACACACACACACACACACACGAATAAAGAAGAAAGCTAACTTGTCTGTGTGTCTGATAAGACATCTACTTGCCCTGACATTTGTAACTGCTGTCTACTAAATGTAAACCGGTTGGAAGCAAAGACTTGCTTCACTCTTGGGATACCTGGAAAGTAACTGGAATGTAACAGGAGATGCTCAAATATTTATTTGTTCAGCAAATAAGAGTAGTACATTTAAAAGGAGCATAATAGTAAATAATATTTGAAATTGAAAAAAATGTCCCAGGAGGGGCCAGCAGATGGCGTAGCCTGTATGTCGCTGGACTCTCATACAGCCAACAGCAGTTTGAGTCCTGGATCAGGTAGCTTGAAAATCATGCCAGCCAGGCACGTGTGCATGCATGCCTAAGATACCAGGAGGAGGACAGAGGAGAAAGGAATGTGGTGTGGCTATCATTCCCCCCCCACCCAGCGGGCGGGCGGGGGGGGGGGGGGGGGTGATTTCTCACTTTCCTTCTTACTGTCTCTCTCTCTCTCTCCCTCCAGTGAGTGCATGAGCCCTAAGGCAAAAACCTCTTAAAAAAAAAAAAAAAAAGAAAGAAAAAAAGAAAAGAAAAAGAAAAAGGAAAGAAAGAAAGATCTACTTTTTTTTTTTTTTTTTTTTTTGAGAGGTTTTTGCTATAGGGCACGTGCACTCGCCAGAAAGACAGAGACAGAAAGACAGAATGCGAGAAATCACCTCCGGGTGGGGGGAATAGCCACGCCGCAATCCCTTCTTCTCCATTCTCCCCTCAGGACCTTGGGCACGCACGCATATGCGCCTAGCGTGAGTTTAAGCCACCAGGTCCACCAGTCACGGTCGACTACATGGGAGTTCAGCGACATAGCCATTATGCTAACTGCTGGTCCCAAAAGATCTATTGATCAGTCCCAGGAAATACTTGTTTTTTGGTCCTGACATAGAGACATTCAACAAACACAAAGCCAGAAAGAATCTTTCAAAACATTAGATCACATCCCACCTTTACTCAAACCTTTTCATGGCTCCATCTCACTTGGTTAAGGCCAAATTCTTTACCACAATCTGCAAGAACCAGATCTGGCTAGTTACTTTTTTGTTGCACTCACTCTAATTCAGCCAAACTGGACTCTCTCTCCTTGAACATGGCAGATATATTCCCAACTCTGCATTTGCTGATCCCCTTTCTTGGAACACTTTTTGCACATAACCATGTAACTCACTCCCTTATTTTCAACAAATCTTTGTTCAAATGTCACCCTCTCGGATGCATCCTGATCACCTTGCTGCAAGCACAACAAGCACTCTTTACTCCTCATTCTCTGTTTTGCTTTTCTCCAGGGCATCTTCTGGCTTACTATATTATGGGTTATCTATCAGTTATGCTTTTTACATTCACAAGGACAGAGGTTTCCTTTGAAGGTTTGTTTTTCTTTTTGGCTATAGGGCGCGTGTGCTTGCCAGAGAGACAGAGAGATAGAAAGCGAGAAATCACCCCCCTCAGGGGGGATGGCCACGCCGCAATCCCTTCTCCTCCATTCTCCTCTCGGGATCTTGGGCACGCATGCACACATGCCCGGAGTGAGTTTAAGCCACTGGGTCTGGGACTCGAACTGCGGTCAGCTACATGGGAGTTCAGCGACACAGCCAATATGCTAACTGCTGGTGTCTCTCTTTTTTTTTTTTTAAAGGAATTATTCACGGGGCCAGCAGGCGGTGTGGTGGCTAAGGGCGCTGGACTCCCACATGGCAGACCACAGTTCAAGTCCTGGATTTGGTGGCTTTTTTCTTTTTTTTTTTCCTTTAAGAATTATTTTATTGGGACCAGCAGGTGGCGTAGTGGTTAAGGCGCTGCACACTCCCACATGGCTGACCATGGTTCGAGTCCTAGACCTGGTGGCTTGCTTTCTCACTTTCCCCCTTTCTCTCTTTCTCTGTTTATCTCTCTGGTCAAATGAAAATAAAATGAATGAATAAAAGTAAATAAATAATTCTTTAAAAAAAAAGAATTATTTTATTTAGGGACCAGCAGTTAGCGTAATGGCTATGTCGCTGGACTCCCATGTAGTCAACTGCAGTTTGTATCCCGGACCTGGTGGCTTAAAACTCACACCGGGTGCGTGTGCATGTGTGCCCAAGATCCCGAGAGGAGAATGGAGGAGAAGGGACTGCAGCGTGGCCATCCCCCCTGGGCGGTGATTTCTCGCTTTCTGTCTCTCTGTCTCTCTCTGTCTGTCTGATGAGCGCACGCGCCCTATAGCAAAAACCTCTCAAAAAAAAAAAAAAAAGAAAGAAAAGAATTATTTAACTTTTATATATTTATTTTTAAATTTTGACCAGAGAGGGACAGAACGAGAGAGACAGAGAGGAAGAGGGAAAGTGAGAAAGTAAGATACCAGATCTGGGATTCCAACTACGGTCAGCCATTTGGGAGTCCGGCGCCCTTAACCACAACGCCACCTGCTGTTACCCTGGTGGCATGCTTTCTCACTTTCTCTCACTCTCGCTCTGTCCCTCTCTGGTCAAACTAAAAAAAAAAAAAATTTTAAATAAAGTTAAAATAAGGTAACTATTTAGAAAAAGAAAAAAAAAGAATCATTCACTCGGAGACCAGCAGATGGAGTAACGATTATGTTGTTGGATTCCCACGTATTCAGCAGCAGTTCCAGTCCCAGACCCAGCGGCTTACAACTCATGCCAGGCATGTGTGCGTGCAAGCCCAAAATCCCGAGGAGAGAGCAGAGGAGAAGGGAATGCACTGTGGCCATTCCCCAGGGGGTGATTTCTTGCTTTCTGTCTCTCTGTCTCTCCAGCGAACACACATGCCCTATAGAAAAATTAAAACAAAAAACAAACAAACAAAAAACAGAATTATTCACTCAATTTTACTTATTTCTTAACTTGCCATAGGGCACGTGCGCTCGCTCATCAGACAGACAGAAGAAGAAAGAGGAAAAGTAAGAAACCAAGTCACCAGATCCAGGACCCAAACCATGATGGGCCATGTGAGAATCCAGCAACCCAAACACACCAACACTTGCTAGACCTAGAGCAAGAGTTTTCAAATTTGTTTTCTTTACCAGAGTACAGCCCAAAGGCAAAGAGTATACCTAACGCATAAAGAGTCACTACTAACATATTTCAGGAATGACTGAACATGCCCCAAAACTAACTGGGCCAGCAGGTGGTGTGGTGCTTAAGGTGCTGGACCCATATGGCCTACCCTGTGGTTCAAGTCCTGGAACTGGTAGCCTAAAAAACATGTTGGGAGCATATGCATGAGTTCCCAAAATCCCCAAAGGAAAACGGAGAAGGGATTGTGGTGTGGCTATTCCCCGACCCCCGCCCCTCCCCCCGGGGTGATTTCTCACTTTTCCTCTCTCTCTCTATCTCTGTCACTCTCTTAGTGAGCTAGCGCTCACATCCTATGGCAGAAAACCTAAACGAAACAAAACCAACTAACAGTGAGTGCTTGCCATATACACTCTCTAGGTCTTTCCAACACACTTCCTGCTTTGCCACTCACTGTACCTGCATCCCTGTTCTCCAGAGCCTGACCCTCTGATTGACTGACTTGCCTATTTCTCTCTCCCGACAAGTCGGAGGTTCCCGGAAGCCAGAGCCCATTCTGAGCCTCCCTGGGCTCCCCGAGGAGCCTTAATGCCCCGGTTCTGTTCCCAGGCGAAAAGCCTCTGCCACCGCCCCAGCCACAGACCTCGGCCTCCTCGCCGTCACTGCTGCGCTCACTGTCTTCCTCCTCGGAGAAGTTGCTGTCCTCACTGTCTGACATCTTCTGTTCCTGCAAGGAAAGACAGCACATCCCACAATCGCGAGCTCCACCCGGGGCCTCAGTTTCCCCCAGTTCCAAGATCTTAACACACTTCCGGCAGTCTCGTTCTGGCCATCGCAAACCTGTGTGGGGACCCCAATACGCCATCTACTACACCTCCCGTGTCTCCGAATCCACGCCCTACACCTCGCCAGACCCCGGCAGCGCCGGCACTGCCACCACTACACCCCATCCTCACCGCTCCAGTTCCACCTCCACCTTCGGTACCAGCTGCTGTTCGCACGACGCCTGGATGATCGAGACGGGTTCTCTCGCGAGAACCTACCCGTTGCCCTCGCCTAACGCGAGATTTCCAGTTCGACCCCGAGACGCACTTCCGCGACGCCATCTTGAGAGTGGCAAGACCAACCTAGAGCAGCCTATTGAGCCGACATCTTGGGAGGGTCAAGGGGGGAAGTTTCTCCCGCGGACCGTGTCTCGCTTAGCCTGCAGTGCACCCTTGAATTTAGTGAGCTGTTTGTCCAGAGTCTAGCCCCCTAACGCGGCACACCGGGCCATGAAGAGGCAGGGAATTAGCCAATAATAAACTAATAAATCAATTTATCTTATAGACCTTCTAAAACATCCCTAGGAGACTAGTCCCCCCCGTTTCACAGAAGAGGTAAACCGAAGCTCAGGAAAAAAAGCAGCAGAGTCAACATTCTTCATTTAAATATATACATATATATTTAATTTCTCATTTTAAAAATTTGCCCAGAGAGAAAACGGTGGGGGGAGGGGCGGTGGGGAACTAAGCTGCCAGGGCCAAGACTAGGCTGGGGTCCTCCATGTGTAAGCCTAGCGTCTTAATCACCAAGCCACCTGCCAGCTGCTCCCCAATTTTATTTTTTTATTTTTTGCGAGGTTTTTGCTATAGGGCGTGTGCGCTGGCCAGAAAGAGACAGAGAGATAGGAAGCAAGAAATCACCCCCCAGGGGGGATGGCCACGCCACAATCCCTTCTTCATTCTCCTCTCGAGATCTTGGGCACGCACGCACACGCACCCGGCGTGAGTTTAAGCCACCAGCTCCGGGACGGGAACTGCAGTTGACTACATGGGAGTCCAGCGACACAGCCATTACGCTAACTGCTGGTCCCGTTCCTCCCCAATTTTGAGTGGCCCTAAACCCCTTTTGCAGTCTCCCTAAATTCTATAATTGAGAATTTCTGTATTAGTAGCAACGTTTTGGAGAGAAGGCAGAGGACAGTGAAAAATGAAGCATTAACCTGGTGGAGGAATTTTTACTTTAAGAAGCTTTGCCTGAGTAGAGTGGTGGTTAAGACCTAGGGGAAATCCCTATATGGCCTATCATGGTTCAAATCCCAGACTTGGTGGCTTGCTTTCTCATTTTCCTTCTCTCTCTTTCTCTCTCTCTCTCTCTCATACACACACACTCCATCCTTCTCTGGCCAAATTAAAAAATAAGTAAATACAGGACCAGCAGTTGGCATAATGGCCATGTCACTGGACTCTCATGTAGCCGACCGCAGTTCGAGTCTCAGACCCAGTGGCTTAAACTCACGCAGGGCGCGTGTGTGCCCAAGATCCCGAGAGGAGAATGGAGGAGAAGGGACTACAGATTGGCCATCCCCCCTGGGGGGGTGATTTCTCGCTTTCTGTCTCTGTCTCTCTCTCTTTCTAGAGAGCACACATGCCCTATAGCAAAAACCTCTTTAGAAAAATAAATAAGTAAATACATAAAGCTAAATAAAATAATTCTTTAAAAAAAAAAAAGCTTTTGCCTTGGGGGACATGAGACAGCCTAATGATTACGTTGCTGGACTCCCACATAGTTGACAGCAGTTTGAATCCCAGACCAGTGGTTCATGCAAAACATGTATGTGTGTGTGCCCAAAATCTTGAGAGGAGAATGGAAGAAAAGGGACTGCAGTGTGGTCATCCCTCTGGGGGCTTATTTCTCGCTTTCTGTCTGTCTCTCTGTCTCTCCGGGGAGTACACAGTGCCCAATAACGAAAAAAGAAAAAAAGAGATTTTTGTGTTAGAGTGCATGCACTCTTGGGAGAAAGAGACAGTGAGAGGCAAAGTAAGAAATCACTTTGCCACCCTGCAATCCCTCCTCCTCCATTCCCCTCCCTGGATCTTAGGCACACACGCACACGTGCCTGATGCAATTTTCAAGTCACTGGGTCCGGGACTCAAAATGTGGTCAGCCATGTGGGAGTCCAGCAATGTAACAGCTATACCACCTGCTGGCCCTAGAATTTTTACTTTTTAATTACTTATGTAATGTCTTAGCTTTAGGAGGAATTTTTAAAATCATAAACTTAAAACACATTGCTAACATTATACACTTAAACAATGAGACACTTGGATACAATTTACAGATATTTACTGTACACCTCAGTTACAGGATGTATGGTGCAGTAGTGATGCAAGCAAGTTCACAAGTCAACTGTCAGGGTATGAATGTACCACAGGATGGCTCTCCATAACCACACACTGCCCCATCAGACACTCCTAAATGGAGCCCAAGGTAGACTGGAGAAGGCCTACACACTAGATTGAAATATGTTTCCCTGGGGCAGCAGAACTCACACAGGTGCTTGTGTGTACGTGTCCAAGATCCCGAGAGGAGAATGGAGGAGAAGGGATTGCGGCATGGCCATCCCCCCAAGGGGGGTGATTTCTCACTTTCTGTCTCTCTGTCTCTGTCTTTCTGGCAAGTGCATGCGCCCTATAGCAAAACCTCTCCAAAAAAAAAAAGAAAAAATAAATTTAAAAAAATGAATGAATAAATAAAATTTTAAAATAAATAATTATTTAAAAAATTAAATTTGAGAGACCAGCAGTTGGCGTAATGACTGTGTTGCTGGACTCCCATGTAGTCGACCATGGTTCGAGTCCCAGACCTGGTAGCTTAAACTCACGTTGGGCACATATGTATGCATGCCCAAGATCCCAAGAGGAGAAGGGGTTGCGGTGTGGCCATCCCACAAGGGGGTGATTTAATTTCTCACTTTCTGTCTCTCTGTCTCTCTCTGTCTTTCTGGCAAGCGCATGTGCCCTATAGCAAAAAACCTCTCAAAAAAAATTAAATTTGAGATGCTACTTATAAAGTAGTTTTTTTTTTAAGAGGTTTTTCTGCTATTGGGCGTGTGCGCTCGCCAGAGAGACAGAAAGATAGAAAGCGAAAAAGTGAGAAATCAGGGGGGATGGCCATGCCGCAATCCCTTCTCCTCCATTCTCCTCTTGGGATCTTTGGCACGCACGCACACGCGCCCAGCGTGAGTTTAAGACACCAGGTCCAGGACTCGAACCGCAGTCAACTACATGGGAGTCCGGTGACATAGCCATTACACTAACTGCTGGTCCCTAAAGTAACTACTGAGGGGGTTACCAGGTGGTTAAGGTGCTCAACTCCCATATGGCTGACTGTATTTCAAGTCCTAGAACTGACAGCTTGGAAATCACACAGGATGCACATGCGTGTGTGCCCAAAATCCCAGGAGGAGAAGGGATTGTAGCATGGCCATCTTCCCTGGGGAGTGATTTTTCACTTCCCCTCTCATTGTCTCTGGCTGTGTCTCTGCAGTGAGTACATATATCCTATGGCAAAAACCTAAAAACAAATGAAACAAAAAACCTAACAAACTGTTGATTTATATATGAATAGATCTCTAAAATTATGCTGAGTAAAAGAAACCAGACACCAGGATATGTACAGAATGATTCCATTAGTATGAAACTTTAGAACAAGCAAAATCAACCTATACTAACAGAAAAGTGGATTATGGGTGTCCAGGGCTGGCATTATAAAAAGACTAGAGGGGGTGTGTGAGGGAATGCTCTGGGGTGATAGTAATATGGCAGTGTGGGGGCCAGCAAGTGGCGTGGTGGTTAAGGCACTGGACTTCCACATTGCTGACACAGTTCTAGTCCCAGACCTGGAGGCTTGAGACTCACGCTGGGTACATGTGCATGTGTGCCCAAATTCCCAAGAGAAGAAGGGAGAAGAAGGGATTGCAGCATGATCATTCTTCCTACGGGATGATTTCTCATGCTCTCTGTCTCTCTAGTGAGTGTACATGCCTATAGCAAAAATCTTTCTTTAAAAAGAAACATAGGGGGACCAGCAGTTGGCATAATGGCTATGCTGCTGGACTCCCATGTAGTCGACTGTGGTTCGAGTCCTGAACCCGGGGGCTTAAATACGCCGGGCTCATGTGTGTGCGTGCCCAAGATCCCAAGAGGAGAATGGAGGAGAATGGATTGTGGCGTGGCCATCCCCAGGGGGGTGATTTCTCACTTTCTGTCTCTTTGTCCTTCTGGTGAGTGTACATGCCCTATAGCAAAAACCTCTCCAAAAAAAGAAAAAAGAAAAAAAGAAATGTAAGGACCAGCAGATGGTGTGATAGCAATGTGGGGGTCAGCAAGTGGTGTGGTGGTTAAGGCACTGGACTTCCACATGGCTGACCGTTGTTTGAGTCCTGGACCTGGTGGCTTGAAACTCACACTGGGCACGTGTGCATGTGTACCCAAATTCCCAAGAGAAGAAGAGATTACCATCCCCCTTGAGGGATGTTTTCTCACTTTCTGTCTCTCTGTCCTGCTCTGTCTCTCCAGTGAGCACACATGCCTTATAGCAAAAATCTCTCTACAGCAGGCCAGCAGATGGCACAGCAGTTATATCATTGGACTCCCACATGGTTGACCACGGTTCGAGTCCCAGACCTGGTGGCTTGAAACTCATGCATGTACAACATGTCCCCAAGATCCTGAGAGGAGAATGGAAGAGAAAAGATTGCTGCATGGCCATCTCTCCTGGAAGGGTGATTTCTCACTTTCCCTCTCACCATCTCTGTCTGTCTCTCTCCCTGGTGAGCCCATGTGCCCTAAGGTAAAAACCTCTACCAAAAAAAAAAAAAAAAAAAAAAAAAAAACTCTCTATTAAAAAAAAGTGGCATTGTGTACACATTTGTCAGAAGTCACTGAAATACTCTTGAAACAGGTGCTTTTTACTGTACATACATTATACCTCAATCGAGTTTATTTTAAAAATACAGAGGCTCAGGATCCACCAGAGACAAAATATCAATCTCTCTGGGCTGGAACCTGGCCATCAGTATTACTTGGAAGTTCTCAAGGTGGCCATTATCTGCAGCCAGGGGTATAAACCACAGGACCCTCCCTGTCCCCAAGGAATGGGGATGAGGTTGGAGGACAGCTGTGCACTGCTCTGTCCTTTCCTGGGAGAGTAGCAAAGAGGGAGTATCTGAAAGAAAAGGAAGATGGGGCAGGTGGGAAGAATTATCCAACTCCATGTCCCAGGAAGTCGGAGGCTTCAGGCTTCAGAGCTCACCTTATTTTCGTCCTTCTTGCCTCTTTCCCATGGCTACTAGGGCTCCATGTGGGGTCCTCTGGCCTAGAGGAAGAAAAGGGTTAAGGTTTGAGAAGCAGGATGGGGACCAAGCCCCTCTTCCCACCCTTTCTCCAGAAGTACCTGGGCATCAGCATCCTCCAAGGCTCATGCTGCAGGAAGGTGCCGAGCACAAGCCCCCTGTAATAACTCCAAGAGCTTGGCCAGAAAGATGGGGACAGGTCTCTGGGGGTGTCCTTCGCAGGGCAGGCAAGGGCCCGGGCTGGCTACCCACAGCCGGGACCCCAGGGCATCCAGCAGGCGCTGTAGCCGGAACACAGCAGTTCCTACAGTTGGGCCCTCCTCAAACCCAATCACAGACAGCTCCAGCCTGAAGCAGCCTAGAGTCTCAGCAGGACACACCTGTAGGAACAGAGTGATCTGTTGTCTCTGGGCAAGGGCATGACCTCAAATCCTCACTCTCAAGTTTTCTAATTTGCAGCCTGAGACCTCTCTGGGTCTCAGTTTCCATATCTATAAAACGGGGCTCTGAATAACCCCATGTTTTTTGTTTGTTTGTTTGTTTAAAGAATTATTTTTTAAGGAATTATTTAATTTTATTTATTCATTCATTTATTTTAATTTGACCAGAAAGAGACACAGTGGTGGGGAGGGGGAGAGAGAGAGAGAGAGAGAGAGAGAGAGAGAGAGAGAGAGAGAGAGAAAGAAAGCAAGCCACCAAGTCCAGGACTCGAACTGCGGTAACCATGTGAAAGTGACCAGTGCCTAAACCACTGGTTCCCTATTTTTCTTTTTCATTTTTTAAAATTTTATTTATTCACTTACTTATTTTTAAAATGTTTAAACAATAAT
The DNA here is from genome assembly GCA_026018925.1 of Tupaia tana. Classification (NCBI taxonomy): domain Eukaryota; kingdom Metazoa; phylum Chordata; class Mammalia; order Scandentia; family Tupaiidae; genus Tupaia; species Tupaia tana. The sequence continues at coordinate 53,072,146 of JAKSZU010000018.1, read as the reverse complement.
TATTTTATTTAACTTTATTTATCCACTTATTTATTATAATTAGAGAAAGACAGAGTAAGAGAGAAAGAGAAAAAGTGAGAAAGCAAGCCACCAGGTCTGACTCAAGCCTTGGTTGGCCATGTGGGAGTGTCCAGTGCCTTAACCACCACGGCACCCACTGGCCTCTATTTTTAATTTGCTGTAGGACACATGTGCTCACCAGAGAGAAACAGAGGAGGGAAAGTGAAAAAGCAAGCTGCCAGGTCTGGGACTCAAACTGCAACTGGCCATGTGGGAGTCCAGCACCTTAGCAATCATGCCACCTGCTGCCCCTTCCTTTTACTTTTAGATTTCTTTTTTTGGAGAGGTTTTTGCTATAGGGCACGTGAGCTCTCCAGACAAGAGAGAGACAGAGAGACAGAAAGTGAGAAATCACCCCCCAGAGGGGAATGGGATGGCCACACCGCAATCCCTTATTCTCCATTCTCCTCTCGGGATCTTGGGCACGCACACACATGTGCCCAGTGTGAGTTTTAAGCCACTGGGTCCAGGACGCGAACCATGGTCGACTACGTGGGAGTCAAGCGACATAGCCATTACGCTAACTGCTAGTCCCTACTTTTAGATTTTCTATAGGGTGTATGAACTAGTCAAAGACAGGGGGAAAATGAGAAATCACCTCACAGGCAAGATGGCCATACCACTATCCCTTCTCCACCATTTTCCTATCGGGATTTTAGGCACACACACACACATGCGTGCACACACGTGTGCGCCTGGTGTGATTTTCAAGCAGCAGGGTCCAGGACTCAAAATATGTAGTTGTGGGGCCAGCAGGTGGCATGGTGGTTAATGGTGCTGGACTTCCACATGGCCAACCATGGTTCAAGTCCTGGATCTGATGGCTTGCTTTCTCACTTTCCCTCTCTCTCTCTGATCAAACTGGAAAATAATAATAATAATAAATGAGTTAAATAAAATAATTCTTTTTTAAAGAATTATTTAATTTAATTTTTTTATTCATTAATTTATTTTAATTTGACCAGAGAGAGACACACAGAGAGAGAGAGAGAGAGAGAGAGAGAGAGAGAGAGAAAGTGAGAAAGCAAACCACCAGGTCCAGGACTCGAACCATGGTTGGCCACATGGGTGTGCCCAGTGTCTTAACCACCATGTCACCTGCTGGTCCCAATAAAATAATTCTAAAAAAAAAAAATGTAGTTGTGGAATCTAACTGCCTTAATCTTCATGCCACCTGCTGGCCTGAATAATTCCTATCTTTTTCCCTCCCAGAGAGATTTTTGCTGTAGGGCATGTGCCCTTACCCACCCTGGGTTGTTATGGCCACACCACAATCCCCTCTCTTCCATTCTCCTCTCAGGCTTTTGAGCACACACATAGGCACCCACATGCATGAGTTTAGGCCTCCAAGTCCAGGACTCGAACCACAATCGACTACGTGGGAGTCCAGTGACATAACCATTATGCCATCCGCTGGTCCCAATAATCCCTATTTTAAGGGCTGACTGTGCCTGTTTGAAAGTTAGAAAAACACCCCCCTCCCTAAAACATTTCTAAATGTTCATTTTATTAGCACAAGATACTTTACTGCCATCTGCTGGAAGCTGACAAATCTGCACATCTGCAATGCCCGGGTTGCAAATACTCTTTTTGTAGATGTGGGATCCTTGCGCAATGTACAACCTCACATCCACACATAAGGGTTCTATCTACCTTATATGACTGGTGTGAAGAACAAGTAAGTTAATATACTTAAAACATTTAGACCAGTATGTAGCACACAGTAGGCACTGTTTAAGTGTAGCTGTAATCACCATGATCATTCCCATCATTTGTCGTTACATGCCAGTCACTACCCTAAGTGCTGGAGACAGAATGAACAAAACATATCTGTTGGGGCCAGTCTGTGGCATGGTGGTTAAGGCTGCTGGCTTGCTCATGGCTAACTTTGTGATTCAAGTCCTGGAACTGGTGGCTTGAAAAACACACAGTGTGGGACCAACAGATGACATATTGGTTATGTAGCTGAACTCCCATGTAGTCGACTGTAGATCGAGTCCCAAACTTGGCAGCTTAAAACTAACACTGGCGGGAACCAGCAGTTAGCATAATGGCTATGTCGCTGGACTCCCACGTAGTCGACTGCGGTTCGCGTCCTGGACCTGGTGGCTTAAAACTCACGCCGGGCGCATGTGCGTGCATGCCCAAGATCCTGAGAGGAGAACGGAGGAGAAGGGATTGCGGCGTGACCATCCCCTCTGGGGGGTGATTTCTCGCTTTCTGTCTCTATGTCTCTCTCTGTCTGTCTGGCGAGCGCACGTGCCCTATAGCGAAAACCTCTCCAAAAAAAAAAAACAAAAACTAACACTGGGCACGTGTGTGTGTGCTTGCCCAAAGAGGAGACTGGAGAAGGGATTGAGGCATGGCAAACCCCTCTGGAAGATGATTTCTCAGTCTCTTTCTCTCAAGCAAGCACACGTGCCCTATAGCAAAAATCTCTCCCAAAAAAAGAAAGAAAAAAAGAACAGGGTGTGTGCATGTGTGTGTGCCTAAAATCCCAAGAGGAGGAAAAAATAGAGAAGGGGGGAACCAGCAGTTAGCGTAATGGCTATGTCGCTGGACTCCCACGTAGTCGACCACGGTTCGCGTCCCGGATCCAGTGGCTTAAAACTCACACCAGGCGCGTGTGCGTGCGTGCCCAAGATTCCGGGAGGAGAAGGGATTGCGGCGTGACCATCCCCCTGGGGGATGATTTCTCGCTTTCTGTCTCTCTATCTCTCTCTGTCTCTCTCTCTGTCTGTCTGGCGAGCGCACACGCCCTATAGCGAAAACCTCTCCAAAAAAAAAAAAAAAAGAGAGAGAAGGGATTGCAACATGGCCATCCTATGGGGGGGGGGGGTGCTTTCCATTTTCTCTCTCTGGCAAGCACACATGCCTTCTGGTAAAATTTTAAAATAATGGGACCAACACATGGCACAGCAGTTATGTTACTGGATTCCCACATGGCCAACCACAGTTAAAGTCCCAGACCCAGTGGTTCGAAAATCACACCAGGCACATGTGCATGTGTGCCCAAGATCCCAGGAGGAGAATGAAGGAGAAAGGATTGCAGCATGGTCATCCTTCTGGTTGGTGACTTCTCACTTGCCTATCACTGTGTCTGTCTCTTTCTTTCTGGAGTGCATGTGCCCTAAGCAAAAATTTCTAATACATGCATACATACATACATAAAAAACATGTATTTGTCAAAGATAGGTGGTGAGTCAGGAGCTCAACAGCTAGAATAGTAGCCCCACTGCTTCCTTTCCCTAACATACTCGAGTGTGCACAGACCTTCATGTGCACACTAAGTCCAATGGGGTCTCCCTAAACTTCTAACTTCACAAAAAAGTTCATGAAATACCAAGAGGGCTAGCAGGTAGCACGGAGTTGGGGCAGTGGATTCCCACATGACTGACTGCCACTCATGTCCCAGACCTGATGTTTGCTTTCTCACTTTTCTCCTCTCTCTCTCTCTCTGGTGAGCACATGTGTCCTATGGCAAATTTCTTAAACATGGTAATAATAACAATAAATAAAGTTAAATAATTTTTAAAAATTGTATTTATTATTATTTTTTAGCTTGACCAGAGAGAAAGAATGTGAGAAAGCAAGCCGCCAGGCCTGGGACTAGAACCTCTATTGGTCATGTGGGAGTCCAGCACCTTAACTAGCATGCCACCTGCCAGCCCCCTAAATAATAATTTTTAAAAAGAAAGAAAGAAATACTCACCGAGAGGTCATCAGGGGTGTAGAGAGTGCCATCATTTTTGTTTCCCTGCAGTTTTGGGGTAACAAGGAGAATGAGGTCTTGGAGGAGAAGAGTCTGACCTGTCCTCAAACACCTACCACCCTACCCCCTCAACTAGCCTGTCCCTCTCTGATAGATCCACTCCCCCCTCACCAACATCTTCGTGACAGCAAGGAGGAAGTAAAAAGGCTCCCTTGGGCAGAGAGGGGTTCCTAGGCCCCCCAAGGGCCGCATGAGTAGAAGGATGGTCCAGTGAACCCGCATAGGCACCTTGCCCACTTCCAGGTTTTCTCTGGTCCCTGGCCAGGGTTCTGGAAGAGAGAGGTAGCAAGTTGTAAGACTGGAGTGAATGAAGTAAACCGCCCCATCCCCTCCTCTGCTAGCTCTTCTCAAGGCATAGATGTTCAGGGAATGCACCCAAGAGGCCATGGAAGATGGTGACCCCAGATTAGGGAGGGCCTTCATCAGAGAACTCTCTGACTCCCAAATTCAAGGAAGATTCAAGACATAGCAAGGATGTGAAGATCAGCCCAGAAACTGGCAGAGTCCAAACTCCCCTGCCATGGCAGGTAGTAGAGTGTGCATTCTGTGGTCTGCTCTCCAGTCTATCTGTCTCCTCACTGGAAAGTGCCCGTGCTAGGACTTATCCATGTCTGCAAGTGCATCTTTGGGGATCTCTGCTGTCATTTCCATCTCTCTCTCTGTCTCAAGAACTTGGCAATCCTCTGCCTATGTCTTCCTGCCCTTGTCTGTCTTTTTTCCTCCAAGGGCTGACGTCTCTGCCTCTGAATCTGCCACTGATCCAGTATATTCTGGGTTCATCTCTGACTGACCCAGGCTCTCTTTTCTCCTCCTCTTCTCCCTCAGCCCCTTCATCTGTCTTTCCTTCCCAGTGTGCCTGCCTCTCTAGTATGGTGTCTCTGTCCGTGTGTCCCTCCAGGTCTGCCTCTGGTGCTCCCTTCCTCCCTCTCCCCAGCCCCTCTCCCTCTCTCACCCTGTAGGAGCTGAACTCTGGGCCCGAGGATCCTCCCTCTGGCCCCAGATCCGCCCTTGTTTTCACTGGTCTCCACCCTCCCTGGCAAGGTGAGTCACCACATTCCTTTGAACCTTGGACCCCAGACTCAGGGAGGCAGCTGTGGGGTTCCTCTAAGCCCTGAGAGAGAAACTTCTAGGATGGGAAGAATGAGGGGGCAGGGCAGTATCTGTGGGGGACCCAGGGGTCACCAGATCCTCAGATGGGGCTGGGCCTGGAGAATTCCATGGGGGGCGGGCCTAGAGTGGAAGGTAATTCGGGAGAAGAGAAAACAAGTTGACTTGGGGGATTCTGGAGATGAATTCGAGGGTAGGGACCCTGAAGAAAGGGATTCTAGGGAGTCGGTTTCCGTGGACAAAGGGAGCCTAAAGGGAGGATGAGGGGACGGAAGTTGGAAGGGAAATTCAGAGAAAAGTCATTCTAGGGTGAGGGCTCTGAAGACAGGGGTAGATCCGTGAAAAGGATTCCTCCGGGAGACAGGGATTCCGGGAAGAGTAGGTTCTGAGAAGGAAAGTCCGATGAAAGGTAGATCGGGAGCGGGCGGAGGGTAAAGGGGTTCTGGAAGAGGAATCTTGAAGGAGGTAGGTTCTGGGAGGAGAGGACAGGGTTTCTGGGAATCCAGCCTGATTTCTTGCAGTGGATTCCGGTGGAAAGATTCTGATAGAGGGGGATTCTCGGAGGCGCGAATACAGACGCGAGAGAGATTACGAGTGGCTCAACAGTGAGAACCCATCATACAGGGAGGCCAGGAGATATAGTAGAGCCCGGATACAAGCGAGACCAAAGCAGCCATCGACCACCGAGGTGAAGCAGCACACACTCGCCTCAAGGCATCTCTGCGTTTGCGCATGACCCTCCCCAGGCCCCGCCCCCCGCTCCCAGAGGCCTTTTCGCCGCTAATCAGAGGGCCCGCCCCTAGCTACCACGCGAGCCGTAAAGTTCTTTCCCGTCGCGATGGAGCGTTCAAAGCGCCTGCGCAGACCCTGAAAAGCAGCCGGGGTGGCCCCGAGCTTTCCTTTTCCGGTTACAGGGCCGCGCGGTGAAGATCTCTTCTACGCCCGCAGCCATGCCGTCTAAGGGCCCTCTGCAGTCTGTGCAGGTCTTCGGACGCAAGGTGGGCCACATGCCGGGTGGGAGGGGTCGGGGGAGGCGAGTGGACAGGAATCTGGGGTCGGCAAGGGAGCTAGGGCCCCAAACTCACCCGGCTCCGCCGTCTCTCTCGCTTTTCACAGAAGACGGCCACAGCCGTGGCGCACTGCAAACGGGGCAACGGCCTTATCAAGGTGAACGGGCGGCCGCTGGAAATGATCGAACCGCGCACGCTACAATATAAGGTGCTGGGATCGGGGACAGACCTTGAGTGGAGGGTCCTGGGAGATGGAGATGTAGGTTTTAGTAGTTGGGGGAGCTGGCATTGTATTACCAGTTAGAAGTCTGGGAGCTGAATTGGCTGGAAAATAGAATGTTTGGCAGTAGGTCTAGGCTTGGGATTCAGAAGATCTAAAGCTGATTGGAGAGGCTGTTGGGGTTTTTTATATGTGCACCCCGTGTTGAGTCTTGGGGACACAGCAGGGACCCAAGTGGTTGCAGGCCATCCCTTCATGGTGCATTTGGCCTAGTGGAGGAGATGAACTGGGCCCAGTATCAGAAAAGGCCTGAGAGAGGGGTAGGAGGATACCTGTGAGCTAAGACGGAAGGGAAAACGTGAATGTGGACCATTAAGCGGGTGCTTTGAAAAGATATTTAGAAGCCCGCCTGACTGGTGGTAAGGGAAATACCAAAGCTTCTGTGGCATGACTGACCTTTCACTCTTGGATTAATGGTTCTCAGAGAACGGAAATCATTGTTTTGATTCTTGAAGTTTCAAGTGTCTAAAGTAAGGTCCAACCCCCCATTCATTGGGCAGTGCTTTCTCTCTGTGTCTTTAGTGGACACACACACACTCTGAAAATAGTAAAGAAAAATAAGGTGTAGATATTGCATGTGTTTAGTAAGTAGTAAAAGAACACGAACAGAATTTGGGTCTGTTTAAATACTTGACTGTGAGAGGGACTCCTGTACCTGTTTTGGTCTCAGTTCCTTTGACTTACAATGGAAGGAGACCAGAGTCTGATTTCTGCCTCCTCTTCCAGCTATTACTCGAGGCAAGTCACTTGAGTTTCTCTGCCTTGGGTTTATCATTTGTAAAATAAGCATAATTTCTATTCTTAAGGGTTATGAGGATAGGTCAGATCTTTACATAAAAGTGTATTAGTGGGACCAGCAGTTAGCCTAATGGCTATGTCGCTGGACTCCATGTAGTCAAGCGCGATTTGAGTCCCTTAAATTCCTGGCCTGGTGGCTTAAATTCAGGCCAGGTGCCTGTGTGGGCATGGCCATCTCCTCTGGAGGGTGATTTCTAGCTTTCTGTCTCTCTGGTGAGCTCAGGAGCCCTGTAGCAAAAACCTCTCCAAAAAAAAGTCTATTGTCTCATAGGGAGATGTTCTTAAAGTCCATTACATTTAAAAGGGAAGGATATTCCTTTTAAATGTTATATGTAGCAGGACTTTTTGTTTTGTCCTTGGGATTCTCCTGTTCCAGCTACCCACCTGGGGCTACAGGTACATGCCCCTACACCCTGCTCTTTTTTTAGACAGGATCTCCTTATGTAGCCCAGGCAAGTATAGCAGGTACTGAATATTTTGCTTATGCTATTGGCTGTTGGGGTCTTTTTATTATAAGAATTTGTATGTGCACCCCGTGTTGACTTTGGGGGACACAGCAGGGACCCAAGTGGTTGCAGGCCATTCCCTCATGGTGCATCTGGCCTAGTGGAGGAGATGGACTGGGCCTAATATCAGAGAAGCCCAGAAAAGGCCTGAGAGAGGGGTAGGAGGATACCCATGAGCTAAGGCTGAAAGTAGTAGGTAGTAGTAGGTCCAGGCAGGCACTTGTAGAAGACCTAGAATTGGGGAGAGATGAACAGGGCACAGGTTGTGGTGTTATGTAACTCCTTTGGCAGTCAGTGTGAGGCTGAAAAGGAGAGCAGAGCTTGGGTGGGGACCCCAGAAAGGCACCTGACCAGCTGAGAGATGGCACTCCACTGTTGGACACAAGCTTGGTAGTTGTATTAGAATGCTCTTTACTGTTCAGCATTCTGAGACCTAGTCTTAGAGATGGGAAGCTGGGGTCCAGAGAGGGACCCAAATAGGGAGCCCAGATCTGGTTGCTCTTACCTTTTGTCTTTTGCCTATTCAGCAGTCTTCCATCTGGTCTTGGATCTTCCCTTCTCCAGTTTTGTAGTAGCAGAAGGCACAGAAGGGGAACAATGGCCAGGGGGGTGGCTAAGCTGCCTAAGTTGTGACATAACCTTCATCATTCTCCCTGTTCTTCTAGCTACTGGAACCTGTTCTGCTTCTGGGCAAGGAGCGGTTTGCTGGTGTGGACATCCGTGTCCGTGTAAAGGGTGGTGGCCACGTGGCCCAGATTTATGGTGAGTCCCAGGAACTGGGCATGTGGGTGGGAGGTGGCTCTGGGAGCGAGGCCCCAGACTTAGTCCTCCATGAAGCTCATGTACTCTTCATTGTATCTTCCTCACAGCTATCCGCCAGTCCATCTCCAAAGCTCTGGTGGCCTATTACCAGAAATGTGAGTAGAGTGGGTCCTTCCCATGAAGTGGATGGGAGAGTGGGGACCAAGTGGAGAGTTCTTCTGTGATTACTTTCATATCTCACTGCTCTTATCTCCAGATGTGGATGAGGCTTCCAAGAAGGAGATCAAAGACATCCTCATCCAGTATGACCGGACCCTGCTGGTAGCTGACCCCCGTCGCTGCGAATCCAAAAAGTTTGGAGGCCCTGGTGCCCGTGCTCGCTACCAGAAATCCTATCGATAAGCCCATCGCAAGGATTGGAGTTCATCTTTATAATAAACAATGGCTGTGGGGTTTTAAGATTTGAAGGACTGTACTGTGGTCTTCTGTGGTAGTTGGTGTTTTGACTGGATAATACTTGAAATACCCCAGCCTATTGCCAGGTTGCAACTCAACTCTTCCTCTGAAGTGGGAGCAGACCTGGTCTCTTCTCCACTGAGAGTAGAGTCCAGGGTATAGGAAAGCCACAGTGGTGGCAATTCTGAACTTGGTGGATGTTTAGGCTGTCTTTTCCTCTCCACCCAGTCTTTGCTGCTGATAACATCAGAGAAGGGCAAAGGAACTGTGAATAATCAATATTTTATATATATATTTATGGGTTTTTATCTTTTTTTAGAGATTTTTGCTATAGAGTACATGTGTTCATTGGAGAGAGACAAAATTTTTTTTTCATCCATTTTATTAAGAGTTATTTAACTTGATTTGGAGAGGTTTTTGCTATAGGGTGCGTGTGCTGGACAGAGACAGAAAGCAAGAAATTACCCCCCAGAGGAGATGGCCATGCCACAACCCCTTCTCCATTCTCCTCTTGGGATCTTGGGCACGCACACACATGTGCCCAGCGTGAGTTAAAGCCACCGGGTCAGGGACTCAAACCATGGTTGACTACATGGGAGTCCAGTGACATAGCCATTACACCATCTGCTGGGTCCCAAGAGTTATTTTATTTATTTTAATTTGACCACAGAAGGACAGAAAGGGGGGCAGAGTAAGAAAGCAAACTGTCAGGTTCAGGACTTGAACTGCAGTTGGCCATGTGAGAGTGGAGCACTCTCATTAACCACCATACCATCTCTGCTGCGTACCCCCAACCCCCCCACACCAGTGTGGAGTTCAAAGCCATCAGGTTTGGGACTCAAACTGTGGTTGCCATTTGGGAGTGCAGTGCCTTAACCATCAAGCCACCTACTGGGTCCCAATCTACAGTACAGAGAACTGTAGATTATTGCCTGGGTGGAGTGTGTGAAGTCAGCAACTGGGGTCCATGCCAGGATTGGGAAAGGAGTTAATGTGGTTGTTACTGAGATCTGGGGTAAAGGGAAAATCCCATCCTCTGTAGTCAGTAGTCCTGGCAGTTTATCCAAGCCATACCAACTGCCTTTGCTGTTGCCCAGCTCTGAGTCTTGGGCACATGGCAGTTGTCTTGACACTATTCTTACTTTCCACAACTGGCTTAATCTGCCCACATTGCGATCTATTATTCTGGGATTTGGGGGATGCACACATTGTGCCCAGTGTGTTTTTGGTTTTTGTTTTTGAGAAGGTTTTGCTATAGGGTGCGTGCGCTCGCGAGAAAAAAGCAAGAAATCACCCCCCAGGGGGTATGGCCACGCCACAATCCCTTCTCCTTTCTTATCTTGGGCACGCATGCACACGGCATGAGTTTAAGCCACCGGGTCTGGGATGCAAACTGCAGTCGACTACATGGGAGTCCAGCGACAGCCATTATGCTAACTGCTGGTCCCATGCCCGGTGTGTTTTTCAAGCCACTGGGTCCAGGATCAAACCACACAGTTGCCTACATGGGATTTAGCCACTTTAACCACCATGTTGGCTGGTTGGCTCCTCCTGGCTTTCCTTTTTTTAAAAAAGATTTTTACCATAGGGTGTGTTTGCGCTACCCAGAAAGACAGAAAGCAAGAAATCACTCCCAGGGGGCAGGGGTGTTGGCCACACGTGAGTCACTTTTCCATTCTTGGGTTTGCATGCCTGGTGTGAGATTTAAGCTGCCAGGTCCGGGACTTGAACTGTGGTTAAATTCATGGGAGTCCAGTGATGTAACCATTACGCTATCTGTTGGTCCCCCTCCTGGGTTCTTTGAAGCCAATCACCTTACCCAGCATGACAGTTTTCTCATTCTCAGGACTTGCACATCTGTCGGCAGTGTAGTAAGAGCTGGCCTATGGTGAGCTACCCTCAAGGTTTCCATCCAGGACCAGGAGACATTGAAGTCCTGTGGGACATGGAACACCACTGGAATGTATAGAGAATAACAAGTTGTTGGTCGATTTAGTTACCTTTCACTTCTCGCCCTTTTGTAAAGAAAGGACTTCCTCATCGACCCTAACCCCAAGCCCCAGGATAGTGAAAGGAGAATGGAATTCAGGTAGATAGTTGGGGGCCAGCAGACAGCATAATGGTTGTCACTGGACTCCCATCCCTGGGGGCTGATTTCTCACTTTGGCGAGCACACGCGCCCTATAGCAAAAATCTTATTTAAAAAACATGGATAGTTGGACTGTGGAGGCAGCTAGGTGCTCAGTACTGTTAGGTGGCTCCACACGTGTTCAAGAGACCCCATCTCTGCCTTGCAGTACTCACTTGGGAGTTGCAGGAGAGAGCTCAGAGAAGTCCACTTGTCAGACAAACATGGGGTGGTAGGACCCAGGAAAGGTACCTGACCCGGCCTGGAGGAGGCAGGTAGGCTCCCTGGGAGGAGGCAGTGCCGGAGCCAGTAGCTGCTGAAGTAGGAACTGTACTGGGAAACCATGTGCTGTTAGAGCTTCGTTTTCTGATGCCTAGGTACCTGATTTCATTTGCTCATTTACTCTGCCAGGCTTTTTGCTGATCTGGGTGTTAACAGTAACCACAGCCCACTTCTCCCAAGTAATGGACACAATGGAAAAATGGCTGCTGGTGGAAGAGGAGGAATTAGGCTAGAAGTTGAATGGCCCGTGATAGGAAATGAGCTTCATTGTTGGGGCAGAGGTGGGGGTAGTAAACACTGCTTCCAGAATCAGCCTTCACAGCCAGCTGGGGAGTTTTGTACTTGTCAGTAAGTGGGATTATCACGACTTGAGACTTAACTGTGTGCCCTACCCTTTGTAGTAGCTACTCCTGTGAGTGCTCTGGAGCCATGCATGGCTACCAAGCCGGGCTGCACAGGTGACAGAAGAACTCCATCAATGAGCTCGGGAAAAATGTATGGACAGCATCGACTCAGGAATAAAGGGCTGTGGGGTTCATTGGACAACTAGGCACCTGGTTAAGCATCACTGCATGGAATCCTCATGACATCCCTGCCAGGTTGGTGATTCATGTAACCATGCTTGTTATAGGTTGAGAAAACAGCCATATTGACAAAGTAATGTTCCACTCATAGAGTTCTGCATTAAAGCTAGAGTTGACTTCAAGGTAACTCGGTTTAGCTGGTATTAACCTATGTGTCCCAAGGCAGGCAGTAGGCACTTTTTTTTAAGACCTCTTTGATCTAGATTTAGCTGTGGCTATAAGGAAGACTAGCTAATAACGCAGATGCCGTAGGCCAGCAAGAGAGTATTCCTGGAGTTGGGCTGAGAATCGGTAGGATCTGGGCAGGAGGGGAGAATGGGATCCAAGACCCCAGGAAGAAGGGGCTGAGTCAGGCCTGGTGCCCCTGGTTTCCCACTCTCAAAAATCCAGGGACTAAGCTCCTAGCTCCTGCCTGGAGGCACAGCTGGGACACATCTGGAGAGGGATGGCCTCCTTTGCTGCTCCCTCCAGGCTTCTGAGTAGACAGCCCGAATAGACAGCCCATTTTCCCTCCCTGCCTTGAATGCCTGGAATTCCGGCGCTGCTGGGAGCCCAGGCAGGCTGGGAATTTTGCTTCAGTGGGGAATGTACAGCTGGGGGTAGCTGGGAATGCAGCTGAGGGCTGATGGGAGGACTGGCCACAATTCTGACCTTGGGGAGGCTTCAGTGATGTCCTGAGGGTGAGGCCACACCACGGGAGTCGCAGGCTCTGCCCAGGCCCTGGCACACAATAGCTATTCAATAAACAGTGAGAAGCTGGCAGTTAACTGAGCCAGGCCTGGTGCAGGCTCAGCTAATTGTCAGAATCCCTTGGAGCTGGAATACCAGCCTCATGGGGGTGTTCGCTCCTGTACCCCAGTGGCAAGGGCATCTGGCACAGGATAGGTACCCAACAGATCAAAGAGCACAGGCTTGGGGCCAGCAGGTGGCATGGTGGTTGAGGTGCTGGACACTCCCACGTAGCCGACCACAGAGTCCCAGACCTGATGGCTTGCTTTCTCACTTGGTGTGTGTGTGTGTTTCTCTGATCAAATTAAAATAAATGAGTGAATAAATAAAGTTAAATACTTAAAAAAAAAAAGACAAAAAAACAAACACAGGCTCTAGCCAGGCTGTGCACACTCAGTTCCCAGCTTCACTAGCCTTTGTTTTGATGGTTAAAAGTAAGGGGTCAGCTGGTGGCCTGGTGGTTGAAGCACCTGGATCCTGGATCCCACATGGCTGACTGGTTTTGACCCTTGTACCCAGAGGCTTAAACAACAGGGCAGGTGCATGTGTGTGTGTGCTCAAAATTCCAAGTGATGAAGGATTGTGTCATGACCATGCATTAGTACTCTTTTAAAAAAAAATTATTTATTCATTCATTTTAATTTGACCAGAGACAGAGAGAAAGAGAGAGAGAGAGAGGGAAAGTGAGAAAGCAAGCTGCCAGGTCCAGAACTGGAACCACAGTCGGTCATGTAGACGTCCAGTACTGATAACCACCACACCATGTGCCGGTCCCCAGCCAGTACTCTTTTTTTTTTTTTTTTTTTTTTTTTTTTTCCTTCTTTTTTTGGAGAGGTTTTTTTTTGCTATAGGGCGCGTGCGCTCGCCAGACAGACAGAGAGAGACAGAGAGATAGAAAGCAGGAAATCACCCCCCAGGGGGGATGGCCACGCCGCAATCCCTTCTCCTCCATTCTCCTCTCGGGATCTTGGGCACGCACGCACACGCGCCCGGCGTGAGTTTAAGCCGCCGGGTCCGGGACTCGAACCACGGTCGACTACGTGGGAGTCCAGCGACATAGCCATTACGCTAACTGCTGGTCCCCAGCCAGTACTCTTTTAAAAAATAATTTAATTTATTATTTTTAGTTAGCTGTAGGACATGTGCACTCATGAGAGATTGAGTGACAAAGCAAGCCGCCAGGGGCCAACAAGTGGCATGGTGGCTATGGGTGCTCGACTCCCACATGGCCAACTGTGGTTCGAGCCCCGGACCTGGTGGCTTGCTTTCTCTCTCTCGCTCTGTCCCTCTGGTGACATTTAAATAAAGTTAAATAAAATAATTCTTAAAGAAAGCAAGCTGGGGGACCAGCAGTTAGCGTAATGGCTATGTCGCTGGACTCCCACGTAGTCGACCGCGGTTCGAGTCCCGGACCCGGCGGCTTAAACTCACGCCGGGCGCGTGTGCGTGCGTGCCCAAGATCCCGGGAGGAGAATGGAGGAGAAGGGATTGCGGCGTGGCCATCCCCCCTGGGGGGTGATTTCCTGCTTTCTATCTCTCTGTCTCTCTCTGTCTGTCTGGCGAGCGCACGCGCCCTATAGCAAAAACCTCTCAAAAAAAAAAAAAAAAAGAAAGCAAGCTGGGACCAGCAGTTAGCATAATGGTTATGTCACTGGACCCCCATGTAGTTGGACCACGGTTTGAGTCCCAGACCGGTGGCTTAAACTCAACTCATGCTGTGTGTATGTGTGTGCATGCCCAAGATCTTGAGAGAATGGAGAAGGGATTGTGGCATGGCCATCCCCCCTGGGGGGTGATTTCTCACTTTCTCTGTCTTTCTTGCGAGCACATGCATCCTATAGCAAAAACTTCCAAAAAACAACAACAACAAAAAACCAACACAAGCAAGCCACTAAGGCTGGAACTTGAACCAAGGTTGGCCATGTGGGAGTCCAGCACCCTAACCACCATACCACCTGCTAGCCCACTTTAGTGCTCATGTTTTCTTGCTCTTAGTGATTGCTAAAAAGTCAAGATTTCAGGGCCAGCACATGGTATAGCAGTTAAATTGCTGGACTCCCACATGGCTGACCGTGTTTCAAGTCCTGGACCTGGTGGCTTGAAAATCACACTGGGTGCATGTGCATGCATGCCCAAGATCCCAGGTGAAGAGTAGAGAAGGGATTACAGCATGGCCACCCCCCCACATGTGATTTCTCACTTTCCCTCTCACTGTCTCTGTCTCCCTGGCAAGCACATGTGCCCTAAGGCAGAAAACTCAAAAAAAAAATTGGGATGGGACCAGCAGTTAGTGTAATGGCTATGTTGCTGGACTCCCATGAAGTCGACCGCAGTTCGTGTCCCGGACCCGGTGGCTTAAACTCACGCCGGGCGCATGTGCATGCATGCCCAAGATCCCGAGAGGAGAATGGAGAAGGGATTGCGGTGTGGCCATCCCCTCTGGGGGGTGATTTCTTGCTTTCTATCTCTCTGTCTCTGTCTGTCTGGCGAGCGCATGCGCCCTGTAGCAAAAACCTCTCCAAAAAAAAAAATTGGGGGTCAGCAGGTGACATGGTGGTTGAGGCGTTGGACACTCTCACATGGCTAACCAAGGTTTGAGTCCTAGACAAATTAAAAAAAAAATCAAGATTTGTAGTCTTCTGACCTGTTCCAAAAGATTGTGAAGAGATCATACCAAATTACACCCTGGGAAAAGGTTCCTACACTTCTGTGAAGCAAGATCCACTCACTGCATCTTTACAATGACTGTAAGAGGCTCTCACTTTCCAGATGGGAAAACTGAGGCTTATGGAGGTCACACACCAAGTAGAAATGATAGGATTTGAATTCAGAGCCAGGATCACAGTGTTTCACTGAATCCCAAAGAATATTCGATAATACTGTACTAGTACACAACAGGTTAAATTTCAAAGAAATGGCTTGCATTATGCTCCTCACTGGGCATACCAATGGTGGAAGGAGGGGGACAGAAAGCTTGACATAAGACTTTTGTCTCCACGACCTGAACTATTTTGTGTGGGAAAGGAGGAAAATCTCACACTGGAGGAGGTGGAGGGATCTGCGGCATGTGGGTGTGCACAAGAATTGGGATATTCACGAGGATGGAGGAGTGGAGGACTGGCCAAGGGAAATCAGATGTGGGACTGACTTCTAAAGCCCCAAGCCTGATCCACTCAGTGGCAGCAAGGAACTGTCTAAAATTCTGTAGTTCCAGGACCTGGAAGATTCTGTAGCCTAGTGATTAGGAGAGCTGGATCTTACCTAGCTGGCCATGGCTCAAATGCTGGTCCCAGCAGTTTGAAAGACAGGCATGTGTGTGTACATACACACCTAAAATCCTGAGAATGGAGAAGGGGTTGCAGTGTGACTACACCCCACTGGGGGGTGCTTTCTCCCCTCCTCTCATTCCCTCTAGCAATGAAAGAGAAAAAAAGATCTAGAACAACCCAGTTGAGGGATGGGTAAGATGAATGGATAAGATACATAAACTGGATTAAATGCTGAGAGAGGAACAGTAGATGGCGTAATGGCCACATCACTGGACTCCCACATGGCCTACTGTGGTTCAAGTCCAAGACCCTGAGGTTTCAAACTCTCACCAGGTCTGTGTGTGTGTGTGTGTGTGTGTGTGTGTGTGTGTGTGTGTGTCCAAAATCGCAGGACGAGAACGGAGAGGTTGCGGTGTGGGTCATCCCCTCTCGGAGGTGATTTCTAGTTCCTTCTATCTGTGGTGAGAATTGAACGCACATGCCCTATAGCAAAAAATTCTCCAAAAAAAATAATAATGCTAAGAGAATTAATTTCTAGGCATCTGCTTGCATCAAGGCTTTTAAACTTGGCTTTCATGGTTGGGCATCAGACAGCTCAGAAATCCCCTGAAATCATACACCAAATTGCAGTTGCAGTTTCCAACAATTCTCAAAGGAATCTGAGATTCCCCAAAATTTCAGAACCAGCGATGTGTGCTGCATCAGACCTCCCAATTCATTAAGTTTCTGTCATCCCCCCACTACCTCCAAAATGAGAAAAGGCACATAATTTCAAAGTATTCATTAACAAAATACTAACACCCCCCCCCCCCCCATCCCTGTTGCAGTAAGGCAAGAAGGACCATTTGCCAAAGCAGATCCCAGTAGAAAGCTGCAGCAATTTGTAGGCCTGTTTTCAGTGTCTGGACTTCTGGTGAAGTTCAGAGGGTCAGTGTCTGGACTTCTGGTGAAGTTCAGAGGGTCTGTGGCATCTGGTTGAAGTCCTTGCTTTTGGGGGCAGCCTGATGTCCTGGCTCACAGGTGGAATGGAGCATCAGGAGCCCCCTGGGCCCTGCGAAGGCCTGCAGATTCTTGGGCCGGGGCCAAGAGAGCCGGATGGTTGAGCCTGACCTGAGCCTTGGCTGGCCGCAGCTGCCCACCACCCCCGACATGAATGCTGACTGTGGTGGCATAGCTGAGCCGCCTGGCTGGGGGTGGTGGAGGCTGAGGCTGGGGCGGTGGTGAAGGTGCCCGTGATGAGGGAGCAGAAGAGGACCAGGAACCCTGGAAGGCTCGGGGAGCCTCTCCTCCAGGCCCCTGCCGCCGAGCCAAACTCTGGCTGATGTAAGAGGCTGCCAGGTATCTTGAGAGGGCAGCTGTACTGGGGCCCAGGAGGTGATGGGTACGGAGTGGGGGACTCTGGGGTGGAGTCAAGTCTAAAGATTCTGATCTGGAAACATGTGAGACTGAGTGGCCTCCCAGTTTGGACAAGACTGTGGTGGTCTGAACCAGGGCAGGTGGTAATCCCTGAACGTCCAGAGAGCCTCTCTGCTCAGGTAAAGGTATGGCACATGGAATGTGGGTGTCAGTGAGGCTTTCCTGCTCCAGCACAGGTGTGAGTTTTTGGACCTGTGTGTCTGTGAGGCTTTGTTCCTGAAGCAGAGGTGTAGCAGCTGAACCCTGGGCATCCATGAGGCCTCCCTCATTGGGCAAAGGTGGGAGGGCGTGGGCCCGGATATCCGTGAGGCCTTGTGGCTGGGGTGAAGGTGTGGCAGCTGGAACCTGAGTAACTGAGAGCTCTTGGCGTAAAGGCAGAATAGCACTGGCTGGGATATGAAGGTCTGGGTGGCCTCCATCTGCAGGCAAAGGCGAGGTACCTGGGGCTGGAACATCTGAGAGGTCAGATGGCAGGTGTGGTGGGGTATTCACCGGGACCTGCTGGTCCAGGCAGTGTCCATGCACAAGCAGAGGGTGCACGACATGACTGCAGGCAGTGGCTGGGCCCTCTATGTCCCCGGGACCTCCATGCCTAGCTACAAGGATGGTGGTTGGACTCTGGTCATCTAGGCAGCCTTCTTGCCTGGGCATAGGTGCGGTGGCTGAAGCCGTATCAGAACTTCTCTGTTTGGGCAAAGCCAAGGTAGTTGGAACTTGGGTGTCCAGGTGGCTTTTGTGCTCAGACAAAGGAGTGGTAGCTTGGACTTGGATTTCCAGGTGGCCTTGATCAGGTAGAGCTGTAGCAGCTGGGACCTGGATGTCTGCAGAGCTTTCCTGCTTGGCCAACAGTGTGGTGGCTGGGGCCTGGATATTCCGGGGACCCCCATGCTCAGGCAAAGGGGCAGTAGCTGGAATGTGGATGCCCAGATGTTTTTGCTCAGGTACATCTGAAACATTTTGACTCTGGCCATCCCGGCAACCTTCCTGCTTAGACAAAGGTATGGCAACTTGAACCTGGGTAGCAGGGCCCAGGGAGACAGACTCCTGGGCACAGGTCCGCGGGAAGGCCAGCTCACACACCAGCACGTGTCCAAAAGCAAGGAGGGGCCCTGTATGTAAAGAAGAGGGGCTCAAGTTAGCACTGATGTCCTGGCTTGGGCCACCTCTGCCCACCACTGGCCTCCACATACCCGGGCCTCACCTGGCTCAGTCTGCACCTGGGGCAGGCAGGGGGATGGCTGAGGCTGGGCTAGAACTCGCGGCCGACGGCGGGGGGCATTGGTTGATGCCCGTGTCTCAGCCCGCTGCATCTGCTGGATCCGCTCGCTATAGAGCCGTGCCAGTTCTCGCACTCGGGAAGCTGCCCTTTCCGAATTTGGGGCTCCTGCCTTCCCACTCCCACTGTCTCCACCCAGATCTGAGTCCTCCAGGATCAGCAATGGCTCAGGGAAGCCAGGCCGGGCCAGCTGCCCCTGCTCCAATGCCTGCCAGGCACTCCGGATTTCTGAGCAAGAGCGGAATTCCAACTCATCTGGGAATCCCTGATGTTGGGTGACATTCTGGGACTGGAAGTCTGAGAATGACACTCTTTCTGCATCCTCCTCAGGCCCTGCCCTGCTTCCCGACGGGGGCTCTCCTAGTTTTCCAAGACTGCTTCCAGGAAACAATTCTCTCCTAGTTACTAGAATCTCAGCTGGCTCCAGCAGAGGTCCCTGGTGCCAGGAGTCACAGGGGAGGGCAGGAGCGCCAGAGAGGCTGGGGGTGTCAGAAACAGCGGGGATGGCTGGAAGGCAGGGCATTTCGAACACACTGGAGGCATCAGAGAGACTAGGAAGGTGGGGAACTTCTGGAATTTCAGAATGGCTGGGAATCTCAGGGAGGTTGGGTACATCAGGAATTTTGGTAAGGCCGGGAATGTCGGGAATTTCAGTTGCACTGGAACTTTCAAGGCCTTCTAAGACATGGAGTGGGGAAGGCTCCCGTTCATCCATCTCCAGCTCATCCTCTTCCTCCTCTTCTGAAGACTCTCGGCTGGGCAGGGCTTGGAATGTGAGGGTTTCACTGTTGCTTGGCACCTGGGTGTCTCCAGGGAACTCGGGAATGTCATGGTTGTGTGGCTGGAGTGGGCACAGAGGAGGAGGCAATGAAATCAGGGTGGAAGGTGGCGTGGTGGTTAAGGAGCTGAACTCCTACATGGCCAACAACACTTCGAGTCCAGAATACAGTGACTTGCTTTCTCACTTTCTATCTTTCTTTCTCTCTGGTAAGCACAAATATCCTATAGAAAAAAAATTTTTTTAATTCTTTTTTTTTTGAGAGGTTTTTGCTATAGTGGTGTGCACTCGCCAGAAAGACAGAGACAGAGAGACAGACAGTGAGAAATCACCCCCCAGGGAGGATGGCCACACCGCAATCCCTTCTCCTCCATTCTCCTCTTGGGATCTTAGGTAAGCATGTACACGTGCCTGGCATTAGTTTAAGCCACCGGCACGGGACTCGAATCCAAGTCGGCTACATGGGAGTACGGCAACATAGCCATTACGCCAATTGCTGGTCCCAGAAAATTAAAAAAAATAATAATAAAGTTAAATAATTCTTTATAAAAAAGAAGACAAGTGGGTGGTGAGGTGACATTTCTGCCTGTGGTTCGAGTCATGGACCTGAACTGCTTTCTCACTTTCTCTCTCTCAACAGCTCTCTCTTACAAATCTGTGTGTCCTATAGCAAATTTTAAAAAATAACAGGGACCAGTAGACGGCATAATGGTTATGTCACTAGATTCCCACGTAGTTGACTGCAGTTCGAATCCCTGACCCAGAGGCTTAAAACTCACACCAGGGGGACCAGCAGTTAGGGTAATGGCTATGTCGCTGGATTCCCACGTAGTCGACCACAGTTCGCGTCCCGGACCCGGTGGCTTAAAACTCATGCCGGGCGCGTGTGTGTGTACCCAAGATGCCGAGAGGAGGATGGAAAAGGGATTGTGGTGTGGCCATCTCCCATAGGAAGTGATTTCTCACTTTCTGTCTCTCTGTCTCTGTCTCTCTGGTGAACACACGCATCCTACAGCAAAACTCTCTAAAAAAATAGAATAATGATAACAAATCAAATGAAATAAATAATAATTTTTTTAAAAAAAGAAAGAAAATCACACTGGGCATGTGTGTCAATGTGTCCAAAATCCAAAGATAAGGGATTGCTGCCTGGCTATCTCCCAGCGGGTGATTTCTCACTTTCTCTCTATCTCTCTTCAGTGAGTGCAAAAAACAAACAAACAAAAGATGGAGCAGGGCCACAGGCCCACCTAGTCCGTGGTCTGTGTCTATCTAGGCCTAAGGTCCCCTGGAACCGTGACCTGATGCCCAGCTCACCCCTGGATCCCGGAGGCCTCTCTGGTTCAGCAGTTCCAGAATTTCTTCAGTGATTGAGGTCCCTGAAGGCTCCAAAGTAGGGGGTCCAGCATCGTCCAAGTCCTCGAGGCGTCCAGAAGCTGAAGTTGGTGGCTGAGATTCTGAGGGGGAGTAGAGCTCCCCTTCACTGTCAGCATGCTGTGAGGAGGAAAAGGGAAGCAGGCAGGAGCCAAGAGGGCACCTGACCCTCCTCCCCTGGACAGAAAAATCCAAGCTCCAACCCCTCATTCAGCCTGGAAGGCCAGGTCTCCAGACCCTATCTCAGGATACTTTTTTCTTCTTTCCTTACATTTAAAAACTTATGGGCCAGGGACCAGCAGTTAGCCTAAAGGCTATGTCGCTGGATTCCCACGTAGTCAACCACGGTTCATGTCCTGGACCTGGTGGCTTAAAACTCACGCCGGGCACGTGTGCGTGCGTGCCCAAGATCCTGAGAGGAGAATGAAGGAGAAGGGACTGTGGCGTGGCCATCCCCCCCGGGGGGTGATTTCTTGTTTTCTGTCTCTCTCTGTCTGTCTGGCGAGCGCACATGCCCTATAGCAAAAACTTCTTCAAAAAAAAAAAAAAAACAAAACTTATGGGCTAGGGGCCAGCAGGTGGTGTTATGGATTCCCACATGGTCAACAGTGGTTTGAGTTCCAGGACTGGTGGCTTGCTTTCTCACTTTCCCTCTCTTTCTGGTCAAATTAAAAATGGTGATAATAGGGACCAGCAGATAGTGTAATGGCTGTATTGCTGGACTCCCATGTAGTCGACTGCAGTTCGAGTCCCAGATCCAGTGGCTTAAACTCACGCCGGGTGTGTGTGCGTGCATGCCCAAGATCCTGAGAAGAGAATGGAGGAGAAGGGATTGCGGTGTGGCCATTCCCCCTGGGGGGTGATTTCTTGCTTTCTGTCTGTCTCTCTCTGTCTCTCTGGGGAGTGCATGTGCCCTGTACCAAAAACCTCTGCCCCCCAAAAAAATGTTGATAATAAATAAAATAATCTTTTTTTTAAAAGAGAGATTTTTGCTGTAGGGTACCTGTGCTCACCAGAAAGAAATAGACAGACAGCAAGAAATCACCCCCCATGGGGGAATGGCTACATCGAAATCCCTTCTCCTTCACTCTCCTCTTGGATTTTAGATACACACACACACGTCTGGTGTAAGTTTCAAGATGCTGGGTCTGCAGTTGGTCTTGTGGGTGTCCACTGATGTAACCATTACACCATCTGCTGGTCCCTAAATAAAAATAATTCTTAAGGGACCAGCAGTTAGCATAATAGCTATGTCGCTGGACTCCCACGTAGTCGACCATGGTTCGAGTCCCGGACCCGGTGGCTTAAACTCACGCCGGGCGCGTGTGCATACGTGTCCAAGATCCCGAGAGGAGAATGGAGGAGAAGGGATTGCGGTATGGCCATCCCCCCTGGGGGGTGATTTCTCGCTTTCTATCTCTCTGTCTCTCTCTGTCTGGCGAGCGCACGCGCCCTATAGCAAAAACCTCTCAAAAAAAAAAAAAAAACTTAAAAAGAAACCCTTATGGGTCATTCCCATGGCCTCATGCTTAAATGATCTGGATCCAACATGGCCAACCATGGCTCAAATCCCAGCCTCAGGGGCTTGAAAAATGCTAAGAGTGCGTGCATGTATGTGTGCCCAGATCTCTTCAGGATGAAGAAACAGGAGAGGGGACTGCACCCCTTAAGGGGTGCTTTCTCCTCCCCCCTGTTTCTGGCATATACAAATGCTCTATGGCAATCAAAAACAATATTTTGGGGCCAGCAGGTGGCATGGTGGTTAGGGGTGCTGGATTCCCACATGGTCACCTGTGGTTTGAGTCCTGGACCTGGCAGCTTGATTTCTCACTTTCCCTTTCTCTCTCCCCTTCTGTCTCTCACTGGTCAAATTAAAAATAATAATAATAACAAATAAAATAAAACAAATGTTTAAAATAAATAAAATATTTCTTCCAGTAGTGAGAAACAGGTAGACTGCCAAGTATCTTGATGTTGTAATCCATCCCCAGCCTCTGCCAGCTCAGATCACAGACACATGCACACCAAGCCCACTCAGAGTCTCTCCAGATGCGAACTGGAAACCTTCCCCAAGGGTCAGCCAGCCTCCCTGAGCATCGCCTTTTGCTGTCTGGCCCATCTCAGGACATTTCTTACCTTCAATATAGGCTGAGCTGGAGAGATGAGAAAGAGAAAAGAGTAAGGTGTAAGAATAGAGATTATCCTTTCTAAATGATGAGCTGCCCTGTTCCCCCCCTCCCCACCCACCCTGGGCATCCCATGGGGAGAGACAGACAGATGGACAGGGATGGAGCAGACAGGGTAGGCAGTCACTGACCGTTCTGTGGAAACAAGCCATAAGGGTCCTTGACCGGTTCTGGGGGGAGGACACAGTTACCACGATGAGCCCAAATCTCCGGCCCCTGGTTCACCTTTAGGTGGTGGGTACTCACCAGACTGCCTGCGGCCCCGGCGCATAATGGAGGGTCCTGGAGATGGAGCTGTGGGCAGGGCGGGCCACAACTCAGTCATGAGTCCTGCTCCAGGGACCGGGGGCCCGGACTCAGGGTTCCATGTGATTTACCTGTGTTCCTCCGTCCAGGGGTGAAACTTCTTGCATCTCGAGGTCGAGGAGAGCCTAGTGGGGGTGTCAGTGGCTCTGAGACAGGCTTACTTTTTGGAGCACCTAACAGGGAGAGTTTTGGGGCTAACACCTTATTGTTTCTCAGAAATAATTCCTCTCCTTCCACACCCTCCCACCCAAGGCCCCGACTCACAGTGCAGGCTGTTTTCAAGGAGAACCTGTTTTGCCTGAAAGAGACGAGGATGAGTTACAGGGGGCTGGTCTCCAGGCGCGCACACAGGGAGGATGCTGCAGGCATAATAGTCGCTCCCATTAGCAGCTGCTTCTACATGTCAGGCTCACTAGTGGCTGGTGTCCGCTAACCCTCACCACAACCTGAAGCAGTATGCGTGCACATTTCTCCAGGTGAGAGAAAATTGGCCCAGAGAGGTTAAATTACTTGCCCAAGGTCACAGACCAGGGACGTGAGAACTGGGATTCAAATGCAGGTGGTGTAATTCTGCACTTTAGCCATCATGTTATAAAAGAGTGACCCTGTGGGACCAGCAGTTAGCGTAATGGCTATGTCGCTGGACTCCCATGTAGTCGACCGTGGTTCGCGTCCTGGACCCGGAGGCTTAAAACTCACACCGGGCGCGTGTGCGTGCATGCCCAAGATCCTGAGAGGAGATTGCGGCGTGGCCATCCCCCCTGGGGGGGGTGATTTCTCACTTTCTGTCTGTCTCTGTCTGGCGAGCGCATGCGCCCTATAGCGAAAACCTCTCCAAAAATAAATAAATAAATAAAGTTAAATAAAATAAAATAATTCTACAAAAAGAAAGAGTGCCCCCTACACTTGAGTGTGGAAGCCTTCTAGTACTGTTGGGGAGGTCTCACCACAGGAGGGCCCCCATATGTGCAGGAGCTGTACCTTGGCAGGGATAGAGGCGGGGTGGTTTTCAAAGAAGAGGCGCTGGAGACAGTGAATCCACAGCCTCTTCTCTTCTTGGTTTTTGGCCTGAAGGTGAAATAGAGGTCAAGTCAAGGGGCCGTGTGAAGTCTGCAGTCTGGGGGAACCCTGCCAGCCCAGTTCTTCCCTCTACTCACCTGGAGCAGGTGCCTGTGCTTGGGAATGGTCAGATCAGACACCTTGAACCCGAGAGGGTCTCGAGGACTCTCACTCACACTCAGGTTGCAGCACTGGGTGAGGGAATAGAGAGAGGTGGCAAGCTCAGAGCCCTGAGGCCATGTGCCCCGTAGGTAGTGAGGTACCCCTGGAAAGGTGTGCCCTGTAAGATTGTATGGGGAATCCCCATACCCCCTATTGACCCATTCTACAGTCTGGGCTCTGCTCTCTCCCCCACCAGGCCCCTCCCACCCCCCACCTTCATGAAGACACTTGCTGAGTAGGCAAATCCAGGTGCCTCACCCATCACTACCTCTGCATCCTACTGACCTCACCCCTCCTTAATAAGACTTGTCCCCCATTCCTGAACTCAGGAAACAATGGCACTTTCAAGCCAACCTGTCCTGCCCACCCCTATAGGGATATAGGTACAGGCATACAAAACACATCTTGTAGACAGCACTTCTGCCCCGCCCCTGTCCCCACACTCACAAAGATGTGGCCCTTGTAGGTGTATTCTGGCCCCCGGCGCTTGGCCACGAGTAGCATCCGTGAGAACAGGAAGAGTAGCCGCTCACCCCCACGCAGCCGGGGGCCGCCCCCACCGCCACCTCGGAAGGCACCCTCCAGCACCAGCTCTCCAAAAGCACTGAGCTCCGGGCCAGTCCAGCCACCCAGCCGCCGTTGCACTTCCTGCTGGGACCCACCAGGTGCACCAGGCATGGAGGGGAAGCACACACATATACACCGAGGCGGCGGTTAGCCATGGGCAGGCTGTTCGAGCCAACCCACTTGGGCTAGCACTGCAACACCACCCTTAGGCCCCTCATCCAGCCAGCCCCAGCCCACCCTGGGGCCACCTGGAGGCGCGCAGCATGCTCCTGCTTCCGCTTCATGTCGTTGATGTACCAGGCGACTGCTGTCATGGACACAATAGCTTCCTCCACCATCTCGCGTCCCCCGGTGCCTGGGCCCTCTGTCCAGTGTTTGCCTAGCTCCTGCCAGGCAAGCACCAGACACACAGGGAGGCCGAGGAAAAGAGAATGGCAACAATAGGAGACACAGAGAGAGAGAAAGGTCAGGACAGGGATAGAGGGAGACAAACATGCTGAGACAGAACCAGAATCTATGGTTCCATTCCCCACTGTCAAGCAAGAACGGCTCAGGTTCTAGGAAGCGGATACCTCCTCAGGTGCACAATCTGGCACACAAAGCCACAGGATTCCTCCTCTGGCCTCACCCAACTTGTGGGGGGTACACCCCGCTGAGAGATGCACCAACAGGTAGTCATGGATGGGACCTTGTCCCGCCCTGGCCAGGCCCCTGGGGGCACAGCTGACCTGTAGCAGCAGATGGTACTTGAGGATGCGCTGAACAGGTTTCAGCAGGAAGCTCTGCAGGGGCAGCGAGTGGTGAAGTTGGGCCTGGCGCTCCTGCAGCCACAGGGAGGCCGGCGGAGACAGCGACAGCTCCCGGAGTAGGGCCAGGGAGCTGGGGGCATAGCACAAGTCAGCAGGGCCTGACAGCTCTGGCAGGCAGGGCTGGGAGGGGGCGGGATGGCAAGGACTGGGGAACAGTCAGGGTCTGTTAGGGAGAGGTGAGTTACTGTCACAGTCTGGCAGGGGTTGGAGCTGGATGGGTCAGGGATACAGGGAGGATGGCTGGCATGGCAGCTCGTGGGCACGGCCTGGGGCCTGGCAGGGGCTCCTTGCCCCTCACCTCGGGTAGTTCATGCAGTACAATGTGTAGATGTCAAAATCCTCGCTCTGTGGGTGACACGGGAGTCAGGGAGATGCCAGGTCCCAGCTTCCCATGATCCCCTTCCAGCCTCACCCAAGCCCATCCCAGACAGCAAGTGTCCCCCGTCACTCACCCTCTGCACAAAGCACTGGGCAATGCCCCCAGCACTGCTGCTGCCCTCCAAGTCCTCCAGGAGCTCACTGTGGGGGAAGAGGGGAAGGTGAGGAGCTGCCCTGCCTCCACGATCCCCACAAGACAACTCTGGGAGGCAGACGGTCGTTCAGCTGGGGGCACGATGCCTGCCAGCAGCTCCCCATATCGAGAAAGGGTCCTCTGATGGCTACACAAGGGATCATAACCTGCTCAGACTCAGTCCCTGGGCAGTTTCACAGGCCTCAGTCTGAATTCTCAAAGGCTGCATGGGCCTGGGGGTATCAATGTCACGGCCCATGGCCCTTAGATGGGTCATGACCCCTAGAGCTATTACGACCTTAAGATCCCATTGGGATCAGACACTCGAAGGAGGATCCTCTTCACAGAAGTGACCAACCAGCCTAGTTTCCAGACCCGAGCAGTTTCACAAGACGTGGGACTTATAACACTGGGAAAGTCCCAGGCAAAGAGAGTCCGAGCTTGTCACAAATGCTCACACTCTCACACCCTTCAGCCCCCAGGATTCTTAGTTCTCCTTCCATCAGGATCCCTGCCTCATGTCATGGCACCCCAACTACCAGCCTGAACAGGGTGCTATGCTGCTCCAAGGTTTGGGTGAGGACATCTCCCTGCCACCCCACACCAGCCAGTGCCCCTGCCTGCCCCTGACCTGCTGAACTCGTAGATGTCTTCAATGTTGGCAAACAGTGTGCCCACCTGCTCCACGCTCAGTCCCAGGACCCCACCATCCAGCAGAGGACCCAGGTAGTCCTGTGGGGATGACTGGGGTTATGAGGGCCAAGGCACTGGCCTCGGTCCCCACTGCACTCAGGTGCTTGTCTGTCTCACCTCCACGATACTGCGGAGATCCCGGACGTAGGCCCGCTCTGTCTCTACGATCTCACGGGCCACACGCTCCAGCCTGGAAGGTTTCATTGAACCTGGGATCCCCACAGGAGACAGATGCAGGCGGATGGGAGGCCCTGGTAGGGGCTCTGGCCTGGAAGCTGAACAAGCTGGGTTGGGCCCTGGGGCTGGATCCCCTTCAGAGCCCAGTGTGCTCAGGGATGTGGAGCTCCCAGAACCTCGGGGAGAGGCCATGGCAGGAGCTGCAGGGGCTGATGGGATGTGGAGCAAGAGGTCAGAGGGTTTCCACATGTGTCCCCTCCCAGAGCCCGTCATGAACTCAGCTCCTACATTCACCCACACCTGTTCAGCAGCTTTCCCACGGACTCCCTTCTCTCTTTCCCACTACCCTACCTTGGTCTAGTCCCATCCTCCCCTATCAAGATTCTCTCTGGGTTTCCGGCTTCTATTCCTCTAATTCTCCTCCATGTGTCAGCCAGAGAGATCTTTATTAATTTGCCCATGGAACTCTATCACTCCCATGAGTGATAACCTCATTGTGCACTTAGGGTAAAGACTTTGCACATACTGTTTCCTGCGTGTGGAACACTCTTCCTCATCTTTGCCCAACTCCTGTCTCCTAATCTTTTCCATTCTTGGTTTAGATGTCCCCGCCTCCAGGAAGCCTCCCCTGACCTCACAGATTGGGCCCAGCCCCTGGGCTTGCCCCTATGGAACTGTCACTGACTGGGGATGAGTCTCTCTCCTGCAACCAGGTTGGTATAGTGTGGTGTGGGTAGGGCTGGGGTTGTCCCAGCCACCATGTGTGGTCAGCGTTGCCCTGCACTAGGCCAGGCAAAGGTCTGCTCAGTGTCTTGAATAAAGGAACAGCCCCCACCCCAGGTTCTACCCCTGCCCTGCATGCTCACCTGCATGCTCACCTGCACACTCACCTGCCCGTGTTGCACAATCACACACTTCACCGCTGCCGCCACACCCGAGGCTGGAGTTAGATTTGGACGGGCTCAGGCCACGGGCTCCTTCGGGCATGGTTGAGTGGGTGGCACCGACCTGCAGAAAGACCCCCTTCTTGGGTGTCAGGACCCCATAGCCTCCCTGCTGTTCAAACTCGCAGATCTCAGGCAGACAACTGGGAGCACGGTCTAAATACAGGGAGGGGCCCCTGGGAATAACTAGTGGAGAGACACAGACAAAGTGACAGAAAGAGGGAGGCAAGGAGGGAGAACCGAGAGAAAAGATGGAAAGGCTGAGACAAAGAAAAGTGAAGCGAGCGAAAGGGTCGTAGGAGCCGAGTTCCTCCTGGTCTCCAGCCGGAGGCTCAAGGATCCTGGGAACGTTCGGGCTCTGGCTGGAGCGGAGGGCGAGGGGCAGGGCTGGGAAAAGCCGTGGGCGGGAGGCCGCGGGGTCCCAAGGGAGGGCGGAGGCTGGGGGACCGGATGCCAGGGTCCTGCAGACGGCTCCCTCCCCCGCCAAGGGCTGCGCACTGGGGCGCTGGCCCGAAGCCTTAGACAGCCCTCTCCGTCCCCGTCCAGCCGGTCCCTCCGCGACTGGATCACGGTCCCCACCGCCACAGCTTTCCCAGCGTCTTCCCACACCCCCCAACTCCCGCCGGCGCCTCCGCTCGCCCCCCGCCGGCACGCCCCCTCATTGTTCACTGCAGCGGCGCCGCCCCCTCCCCCAGCCCGCCTGGGCCCCTCGCCTCCTCCCTCACCTCCCCGGGAGTCTCCAGCCCCGGACGAAGGCAGGCGGGTTCCTATTCGACTCTAACGCGATCCCAGGAGAGGTGCCGAGCCGTGGCTCAGAACCGTGAACTTAAGGCTCCAGGAACCAGAATGCGGGTCTCTCGGAGAGCGGGGTCCAGTAGTCCGAATTCCTTGATGTCCTAAGAGGGGGATGCTGGGAACCTCGACTGAGTCTCAAATGGAAGCGCTGGGGACTCACATTCCTGCGTCTTCTAGGTAGAGCCGTGGGGCATCCGATTCCTGAGTTCCCCTAACTCTAGAGGCAGGGATTTAAACCAACTCCAGGCGGGTGCGCAGGGGGTCCTAAATTTCTGGGTCCCCTTGAAGTGATAGACGCTACATCCCGAAACAGACTGGTTGAGGAGATAAAAGTCCGGATCCCAAGTTTTTCCAAATCTGGGGTCTTGAGCTTAGATGCTTGAGAAATGCGAAGTCCTGGATCCTGAGTTCTTCAAATGGGGATGCGGGACGCTGGGACACCGGAGTCCCTCGAGGCTGATGTCCCGGGCTCCCGGCTCTTCCAGGAGGGGGCGCTGGGCATCTAGGTATCTGAGGTTCCTTTAGTCTGGGCGCGAGGGTCTGGACTTCAGGATCTCCTAAGACCGGGTGCAGAAATTCTGGACGCCCAGGTCTGAGACTGGACCCCTCAGGCTCACCGATGGGTGGCACTGGGCTCCTGTGGCGGCGTGGCGCCACATCTAGGGCGAGAGCCGGCTCCCCGCTGTGGGGTGGGGGGCTGCCACCCGGGGCTTCCCCTCCTCCCTGCCGCCGGGGCTCACATCCTGTTCCCGCCTGCAGGGGGGAGGGGCTGCCTTCCGGCTGACCTGCCAGTAAAGGGTTAAGATCCAGCCTCTCTGGTTATGAATATTCAAGAGGAGGCGGGTCGCAAGCAAGCTACACCGCTGCATTCCAAGCTCCTTGCGACTTTTCCCTTTTACAGCAATAGCTCTTGTGAGGCGTGAGAATCCGGAACTGGTCACACATTTTCTCCTATTGGTCAACTAGAAGAGTTCTATTTACATATACAATACCAGGCGGAGCTGTCCGGTGAGGTCACGTGGTTGTGAGTAACTGAAGAGGTTTGCAGCGTAGGGATGCGGCCGGAGCTCCAGTGGCGCAATCGGTTAGCGCGCGGTACTTATATGACAGTGCGAGCGAGTAATGCCGAGGTTGTGAGTTCGATCCTCACCTGGAGCATTTTTATAGTTCTTTTATCCAAAACAGCAACATCGCTTCATGTAGTGAAAGTCTTGTCGGGCGTCAGACTCCTGAGATTTTGACATCGTTGGGGAATGTTTACTGAGATATGGTGCCATTTCAGTCTAGGCCACCAGGGGATGGTATCGTCTCTGACTAGATTCCTAACTAGAGTCTTCAAATCTCGGTTTAAGACTTTTTCAGAGATGTATCAAGCTACAGTTCTTTGGAAAACTATAGAGACCTGCCCCTTTTTCCACATTTCGTTGTCTTGGAGTTTTCAACCCTTTTACTCTTTTCCTCTCCGTTTCCTAATCGACTTGTTTCCTTCCAAGAAATATTGCTCACTCACCATGTCCTGGCTCTGTTGAGGTATGAATGTAACAACATTGAACAAGACAATGTCCCTTGTCCCTGACGTCTTGATATTCTAGTGGTGAGACAAACTGCTATAAGCATAAGAATTAGGTACATTTTACATGTTAGATATTAGGTAGGACAGATGAAGTTGGAGGTGAGAAGTAGGTTGCTGTAGTAGTGGGGTATGAACTCATTGAAATGGCTTTTTTGTTTTGTTAGAGGGCATGTGTGCTTGCTGGAGAGTCAGAGAGAGAAAGACAGAGAAAGTGAGAAAGCACCTGCCTGGGAAATGAATATAGTACAATTTCATTTCATCTCTTATTTCTCTTCTCAGGATGTTGGGCACGCAAACACACAATGCCCAGCATAATTTTCAAACCTCAGGATCTGAGACACCAGCCCTGCAGTTGGCCATGTGGGATCCAGACACCTTAACCTCCAGGCCACCTGCTAGCTCAAGAGAAAGTAACATCTAAGCATAGACCTGAAGTAAAGGAGTGAGCCACAGGGACACCAAAGGTGTGTTCCAGGCAGAGGACAACAGCCCAACCGTCCTGCGTGGAGCATGCCAAATGTGTTGGCGAAGCCCGTATGATTACAGCAGAGTGACCAAGGGGGAAGGTAGGAGATGGAAGCCAGGCTATGTGGGCTGTGGGGAAGACTTTGGACTTTCAGAATTTTTTTTTTTTTTAATTTGGTCTTTGAACTTTGCCTTCTCTGTGATCTGACTCAGGTGTCATAAACTTTTTTTGGCTGTTTCTTAGGGGGATGGGGAAAGAGACTGAGAGCAGGGGCCAGAGCAGGGAGAGTAGGAAGAGGCTGCTATGAGGGGTTAGCTGGAAATGATGCAGGGTAGGATCAGGATGAGGGTTAGGTGCAGTGCAGGAGGGCAGGTTATAGTTTTGCTTTATTTATTTCAATTAAAATTTCTTTTCTTCTGAGAGAGACAGCATCCTTAACATGGTCTTCATACTGCCATCTATCCCCAGCCACAACCAGCCCTGGACCATGGCCATGGCCCTGCCAGGCAGGTTTAGGAACCAGGAACCTTCCCATGTGGGTCAGCCTCGCATAGTGTCATGTTACTGCCATGTCGGAGGATATTTTTTTTGACAGTATCTGCTGCCCAGGCTAGCCTCAAGCTGGAGCAGCTCCTGCTGCAGCTTCCCATTGCTAGAATTATAGACATGCTACCAGGCCAGCCTTTAGGTTGGACCAGGGCACAAACTTGGGCTTCCATATGGTCCCAGCCTGTGTATCGCAGTGTCTTAGCAGTGTTTGCCACCTTGGCTGGGCCTGTAGATCAACTGTAAAGGTGAATCAGACACGATTGCTATTGGTGTAGGGTATGGGTTCAAGAGACTGGAGTCAAGACGCCTCCCAGGTGTTTGGCCTAAACAGTGGTAGCCGGTGGTAGGTGCTATTATTTATTTATTTTTTTGAACTCCATTTATTTATTTATTTATTTATTTATTTATTTTAATTTGGCCAGAGAGGGACAGAGAGAGAGAGAGAGAAGGGAAGTGAGATGAAAAAGCAAGTTACCAGGTCTTGGACTGAACCACAGCCAGCCATGTGGGAATCTACCAACACCCGAAGGCCCTTGGTGATATTATCTTAAATGAAGTATTGTTTGTTTGTTTTCAAAGGGTCAGAGAATCTGTCCTGACTAAAAAGGGCCAGAGAGGTCTGTTTCCTGGAAAAGCCTCTTGCTCTTTTTTTTTTTTGGAGAAGTTTCTGGTACAGGACGTGTGTGCTCACCAGAAAGACAGAGACAGAGAGACAGAAAGTGAGAAATCACCGCCCCCCTCCCCCCGACAGAAAGTGAGAAATCACCCCCCCTCCCCCCCCAATGATGATCTTGGGCACGGTGTTAGTTTAAGCCACAGGGTCCAGACTTGAACCGTGGTCAATTACATGTAAGTCCAGCAACATAGCCATTATGCCAACTGCTAGCCCCAAAGTCTCTTGCTCTCTGCCTGCCCAGTGCTTTTGGGTCTCTCCCAACTCTCTTCCACACATCAGGGCCTGAGTTCTTTCCTATAAGGGAGCCAGTTTCCTAGAAGAGGCCAAAGGTCAGAGTCTGCCACTGGGCAAGGGAAGGGAAACAAGTGAGGGACGAGGAAGACCAGAGGAGAGAGGGAGGAAGGGAGAGGGGCCTGCCAGAGGGGAACAAGGGGACAAGATGGCTTGGGAGTCAGGTGAGGCAGGAAGAAGAGAGTGGGAGGAGAAAGGAGACTGAGAGGAGAGGGTATAAGGAATCAGAGGTTGGGGAAGCTGGAAGGGAAAAGGGGAGAAGCTGGAAATGTGGAGGCTGGCAGGGAAGGGCAGTAAAGGGAGAGGGGAACCGGCGGAGGAGGAAAACAAGAGGCAAAGGGGGAGGGGGAGCAGGAGGAGGAAGCGGGACGAGAAGGGAAGGGGAGGAGGAGGGCTAAGGGAACCGAGCAGAGAAGAGCGGGGTCGTGGGGGCGGCGGCCGCGGCGCGAGGGGGCGGGGCGCAGGCACTGACGCACGGCCGCTTCCGGGAGCGGAGCTCCCCGCCGGCCCGGGAGGGGCTCCCGGCTCCTCTTGCCTTGTATGGTCCGAGGACGCGGCTCCTCCGGGACCCCGCCCGGACGCGCGGCCACGACCCCCACACACTGGCCCCGCGAGGCCGACCCCGACTGGAGTCGAGCCCGCGAGCTGCCAAGGTCCCGAAACGGCAAGATCCCGAGCTTCTCGAATCCGGACAAGGTCTCTGGGGCCGTAGGGTCTAGATCCCCAGTCGCCGAGACAGGTATACTGAGATTCCAAAATGCAGAGATTCCAGAATCTTGAAACTTTAAAGCTCCCTGACCCAACATCCGGAGAGCTAAACCCCCAGACTCTCAATCCGGGTTCTGGTGCCCCCAGACGCCCCCGCTTCCGGGATGACCCCCCCGCCCCGCCCCTGTAGCGCCCGCCCGCCCTGGGCTCGCGCCCCGGCACATTCCGTCCTCCCCACCCCGCCCCTCCCGCCTCCCTCGGCCCCGTGGGTTCGGAAACATCCCGTCCCGGCCCTCCCGCGAGCTGGGTCAAGGAGCCCGACAGGACGCCAGCGCTGTGCCCTCCCCCACGCCCCGGGAACTGGCTCTCCCGGTTCCTGCCCGGTGACCTCACCTGGCCCCGCCTTCTCAGGTGAACAGCGGGCCCGGTGACGTCACTTCCTGCCAGGTAAGCGCCGCCGGGCGATTCCGCTCGGGGAAGGTTTAGGGCGGCTATCAGTTCACTTATCTCGTTCTGAAAAAAGCCCCACAATTCTTTACACTTTTCTGCCTCTAGACGGCGGAATAACCAGGATTTCAGTTGACACACAGAGTTCTTTTATTTAAAAATTCCAAAAAACACAAAAATATATTTTTAAGATAACAATATATATATTACTTAATATATTATGGCACTTACAATAATTACACCATCGTTTCCAAATATTACAAAAAGAAGAAAAATAACAAGGTAAGCAGACGACCCAATATATATAAATACTATAAAATCTTATTAGAATAAATAAAGTCGTCATAAATAAAGGGCCCATTGGCTTGGGGAAGGGGTTTGGCAATGGCTTTGGCTACTTGCTTTTGGAGGGAAATTGAGCACCAGGATTCCCCCTCTAGGCAGGCTCCAGTCACCACCAGACACTGGAACCTCTACCTCCAGGAAAAATTGGGAGGGGGCAGTGAAGGCCTATTATTCACAGCACTTAAGATTCCAGGAGACAGATTTAGGCAGGGGAGGGGTGGGGAGACGCTCACTGCCTCCCTCAAATATGCTACATTTTTATAAAAGAACCCCAGAAAACATTCCATTTCCCTTCACCATGAACACTGAGCTTGCACACTGGGGACCTGCCCCAGCGTGGGATCAGGGGTGTGGGTTAATGCATTTTGGAAAGTGGGGGGGGAAGAGTCCCCAGGTCCCCACAGCCCAGGGCCCTTGTATTGCCCATAGCACAAGTGGCTCCCCTTGAGATCCAGCTGATCTGTACTAGTCAGGCACTTGTTACTCAGAAACCGAGATTCGATTGAAGATCGGGAGTCTCCGGGGGGCTGCAGGTGGCCCAAAAACCCCTGCCTCAAACACAGGAGAGTCGGATCCCCCCAGGCTGCTGCCGCTGCTGGCATATTCATCAGGGTCAGATCCTAGAGACTGTGCAGAGGGGCTCCGAGGGAGGCCACCCAAGGGCCCCCAGATGCTGTTAGTAGTAGCCCTGAGGCAGGAGGGGCAACAGGCTGGGGTGGGGTCCCTTCGAGCCACGGGGGTCCCAGGAGCAGCAGAGAAGGCAGAGGGTGACAGTGGAAGGTCCCCAGGTGGTGGTGGGGAGCTGGAGGGTGAGAAGGAGCATGAGGACAGAGAAGGGCCTGCCAGGCCTGGTGGTGGTGGTGAGGTGCGGCGGCCTGAGGGCAGGCCAGAGAAGCTAATGCTCTGGCGCAGCACATGCGGGTGGCCAGGGTTGGCCTGGTCCTCACTAGGGTTGTGGATGAAGTGGCAGCGTGAGCCGTAGGGACAGCGGCCCTGGAGGTAGAACTTGTGGCAGAGTTCCGTCTTGTACTTGGGGTGACGATTGGCCTGGCGCAGCTCCCCCAGGCCATGGGCAAACTGGCACTTAGCCCCGTAGCGGCAGCGCCCACTCTCGGAGAAGGTCCGGCACAGCTCAGTCTTATAGCGGGAGGAGGTAGCAGGGGTCGCAGTTGGCGAGGTGGGTGAGGGCGACAGTTCAGGGCCTGGGCGAGGAGCCAGGGGTGCAAAGCCAGGAGGTGGGGGCACCCAGCCACAGCTGCGGCCCTCCACCAGGCTGGTAGAGCGGCCAGGCAGGCGAGAGGTGCCCCCAGATGGGCCACAGTCGGATGAACCCAGGCTCCAGGGTCCCGAAGAGGCCCAGCCTGGGTTAGACTCAGAACCTCCGTGGTCGGATGACAGGTCAGGGCTCAGCGACAAGAGGCTCTGCAGGAACAGGAGCTGGTTAAGACACCCGAAAATGCAACGTGACGCCCCACCCCAGCTGCAGGACATTTCCAAAGCTTGCCAGTCCGGTTTGTAGGTCCCAGGTAGAGCCCCACCCGCCCGCAGAAACCCCAGGTTCCGGATCCCAGGGATCCCGATTGGCAGGTTTTGAGTTACCCACGACCGGCTGGATCAAGATGGGGCCTCGAAGTCAGGGCGCACCACTGTTCCCCAATTTCGAGCCTCTGGGCCTCCCCGGAAATGACCCGCTCACCGGGTTCTACGGTTTTAAAAGTGGAGGAGCTGGGCAAAGTTGACCCAGGAGTCCGAATCTCTTCGGTCTTAGAGTTCTAGAGAACTTTGGTAAGGGAGTGGAGAGAGGTAGGCTCCCCTCGAGAAACTTAGCGTAAAACCCCACCCTCAGCGTGTCCTAGGGGTGAGCCAGGTGTGGGGGCCATTTCCTCCTCCAGACATCCCTCGTCTGAGAAAAGTCTAGTTTCCCATCTCTTGGGGCCACACTGCTCCTCTTGGGCTGAGAACCGAGAACCGCAGGCTTTATTTTCGCCTTCAGATAATCAGGCTGGTCTGAGTAAGAAGGCAGGCACCCGGCCTGGAGGGTGCGGCGCAAATGTGTCCCAGTTTTAGAAAAGAGGCAGGCGTCCCAGGTCGGAGTTTTCGGCGCTAGAGGGGTGGCGTGAGGACCCCAGGAGTACGGGTCGACAGGGACTCACCTCGTAGATGGCGGCGAGATCCATTGTGGTGCGAGTGGCCAGAAGAGATCGGCCCGGAGTCGGAGCGCTGAAATCAGGCTGTGGCTGTTGGGGACAACCAGCTTCTTATAGGGCCTGGAGGGCGGGGCCACGGAGAGGGCGGGGCCTGGAGGGGCGCTTCCCGGACGCGCGCCCCCGGCGCAGCCTGGCAGTCGCTGGACTAGTCTCTTTACGCTGGGCCCCGGCCAGGACGCGTCTGTGCTTGGCCTGGAGGTTGTGGCCGGGCGTGGTGTGCGTGGTGTGTGTGTGTGTGGGGGTGTCTGCCTGCCCAGTTTTCAAGGCTGGAGACAGGCGTCGAGAAAGAAGGGTACTGGGGCGGAGGTGGGGGCAGGGCTCCAGGGGCAGCTGACAAGGGCAGAGGGCGTGAGCGTGCCAGTCAGACCGGGCAGGAGGCGGGGAGAGACAGAGTGGAAGACCCAGAGACATGGAGAAAAGCAGAGAACAGGAGAGACAGACAGACAGAGGGAGACATAGGGTAAGGAGTAGAAGTTAGGTAGGGGTTCTGAGATAGTCCCAGAGACAAATTCAGAAGCAGGGCAGGTGGATCACATAAAGAAGCAGAAAAAAAAAAAAAAACCAGTGAGAAACAAAACACCCAGAGAGAGGAAAGCCGCTGGGCCACGCAGAGCAGAAACCAGCAGGCCTGGAAAGGCATTCTGAGTCCAGCTATCCTGGTGTGGTTTCACTCCCAAATGGTCCAGATCAGGAACCCGGACCGCCCTACCCGTCCACAATCCACAATCGTGAGATTCACGAGTGGGAAGCATCCTGAATACCTGGCGAGTCTGGAAAAGACCTCTTTTGTCAGTCCACAGCCCCCCCCACTCCCCCTTGTCCTCACTCTCCTACAGATAATGGTACTTGGGTTGAATTTCTCTGGGCTGGGCCTTACTCAAGTGCTTTGCATGAATTAATTCAGTCCTCACAGCTTCTGGAGGTGTTATGCGCATTTGACACAAGAGGAAACTAGAGGGGTTACTGCCCTAGTTCCAGCTAGTGAATGGCGCGGCCTAATACCAAGATCCTTAATGACCCTTGAAAAAATCAAGGTTGGAAAAGGTTTTTTTTTTTTTTTTAATTATTTTACTTAATTTTATTTATTTTAACTTGACCAGAAAGGGGCAGAGAGAGGTAAAACGAGAAAGAAGCCTCCAGGTCCAGGACTGGTACAGTGGTGGGCCACAGTGGCCCCATGGGAGTCCAGGACCCTTAATCACCACACCACTTGCTGGCCCTGGATGAGGTGTTTTTTTTTTTTTTTAAATAATTATTTTATTTAGCTTTATTTTATTTAATTTGACCATGGAGGGAGGGAGAGAGAGAGAGAAAGAGAGAAACAAGCCACCCTGTCTAGGACTCAAACCACAGTCGTTCATGTGGGAGTCCAGCACCCTTAATCACCACACCACCTGCCAGCCCCGGAAGAGATCTTTTTTAAAAAAAGAATTATTTAATTTCATTCATCATCATCATTTTTAAAAATTTTGACCAGAGAGAAAGAGGAAAAGTGAGAATTTGAGCCACCAGGTCTGGGACTTGAACCATTGGGATTCTAGCGCCTTAACTGTCACACCACCTGCCGTCCCCTGAAGGTCTTTTATTATGATAGAGGGCTGCCTTGATTGAAATTTGTTCTAGGAGAGAAGAAATGGGTCGTCCCAACTGATGTTTAGCTGCCTCATAATGGGGGCACCTTGCCAGACTAAGTTAGTCTGGACCATTCCTCACAATGCAATGTCTATTATCTAAAGGGTTGCCCTGAGTGAAAACTCTTAAGATTCGGGAAGAAAGGTTATTTTTTGAAGGGGGTGTTGTAGAGCGGGCTGCCCGGCGTCAAAGTACTGTGAGCTGACACGGTGGAGTCCATTCTCGCAGATTGTGCCGCAAGCCTGTACTGAGTGGGTAGATTCTGTAGGCCCCACGTCGACCTGCCTCCCTGGAGAGCCGGGGGAATCCCTGATGCGGCGCTTTCTGGGGCGGAGGGGCCTTCCCGGTCGGTCTCGTGAGCTGGGCGGGCCTCGGGCTGCTCTGGCACGGGCTGCTTGCGGCCTCCCGCTCGCCGGTGACTCACTTGCGAGGAGTGGGGGGAGGGGGCTTCCTGGAAGCGGTGACGCTCAGCCCGTACGCCTGGGTTCTTCTCCTGTAACCAAGGCTCTTGTCTCTTGTAAACACGGCCTCGGGGACAACGGGAAAAAGGGGGGAAGGAGAGGGACCTGGGGCCCGCCGCAGGCCGGGCTGCAAATCCCTAGGCCATCTGTAGGACTAAGGCGGCGAAAAAGGGTGGTGAGTGGCACCTTGGGGTCTTCGGAGGCCGGCTCCTGGCAACGATCCTGGAGCCAGGATTCCAGTTTCGATTCCCTGGGAGCATTTCCAACTCTGAGTCAGGCCGGCCCCCTCCCGTCTCCCATCTGCTGAGTCATCGCAAAGAGCTGGGCCATCGGCCACCGGCCTTCACCAAGACGTTGTGCGGGTCGGGGCTTCGCGGGGAAGGGCCTACTCTCCTAGGCAAGGAAAAACACCTACATGAGGCGAGGCTTCGACCCCTCCTCCTTCCGACCCGGAAGACCAGGGCCTAGCACCCTCCTCCCTCGGCCAGACCCAGGAGCCCACGGCCCCAGTTCCCCTCCTGAACCTCAGGCTCACGAGTACAGTCCCGGCCCCCTCCTTGGTCTCGGATCCAAGAGGCCAAACCCTTATCCCTACTCCTCGATCTCAGACCCACGAATCCGGGCTCCCAAACCCCTCCTCGACCTCAGAGCTAGGAGTTCGGGCCCCCTGCCCCTTGGAACGCAGACCCAGGAGTCAGGCCTCTCCTTCCCCCGCCTCCAGGCCTCAGGCATCCCAGGCCAGGAGGAAGTTCAAGGCAGGGCTCCTCCCCACTCCCCACGTAGCCAACGGGAAAATCCATGGCTCAGGCGGCGGCTGGGAATCCCCTCTGGAATGACGGCGGGTAAGGGGACGGGCCGGGGTCCCCCGCGGGGTGCAGAGGCCAAGTCCTAGGAGGGCGTGGTACAGACGGGGTGGGGGGGTGGGGAAGAGGGAAAGGGGCGGAAACCAGAGAGGCTAAAAATACAGCAAGCACTTCCGGCCTAGGGGGAGGGGAACGGAGAGCAGAGTTTCCAGAAAAACAAGCGGGGACGGGAAACGCGGGGGTGTGAGAGCCCTTGCGAATGCGCGGGCGGGCAAGCAGGGGACGTTGTACTCGCCGCACGTGTGCCAGGGCCGTGTGCGCGCCTGGCGTGATTGCCTGGGTGGGAGCGGTTGTGGCTGGGGTGGGACCGCTGTGTATGCAACTGTGTGGGTGGGCGTGGGCCAAACAAGTGTGTACTGCGTCGTGTGAAGTGTGTGCATGCGGGTGTGAAAGGTGTGTGCCTTGCCATCTGTGGGTGTGAGATCTGGCGTGCCTGGGCATGCAGTTGGGAAGTAGGTGTGAGACAGGAATGTGATTTCCTATGTGATTGTGTGGACCGCCGCACGTGGCATGGCGGTGTGGATAAATGGGTGTAACTGCCTGTGTCTGCGATCCACCATACCCTGTGTGTACTCGAACCATCTCTGGGTGTGGAGGGAAACAACTCTTATTGTACTGCATGAATGGGAACGAGTGCCTTCTATAACCAGCTGCACATCTGTGTGCAACTCCCCCAGTGTCTGGATAAGGGAAGGACCATGCCCGCTCTTGATTGCGGCTCTGTGCACACATAACTTCAAAGTGTGTGTCAGCTGTGCGCAGGCACCAGAGGCTGTGTGTTGCCCTCAGGTGAATAGCGCTCATATTTGTGCCCTTACTCGTGGGTGTCTGAGACATGATGTGCATGAGAACGTGGTAAGCCAGCGTCTGGATGCGGTTCCTCCGTGGCCCAGTCACAAGGTAGTGAAACTGGTGAACTTTGGCTCCTGACGTCTGTCCACAGTGCACAAGATGGGGAAGGCAGCTGGTGACTGATGTGTTCCCCGGCTCAGGTCACTGTTGGCATGTCTGCTCCCAAAGGTAGAGCACCTCCCCCACACCTGAAAAGCCACACCAGCGTCTGTGCTCAGCCTTGTCTGTCCCCACCTGATCAGGCTGCTTCTGATAGTGCTGGGCTTGAGGGCAGGGCTGAGTCAGCCTGTGATGGGCAAAGTCTGTGATGGGGTGAGAGATAGTGGGTTAAGTGGTGGTTAGAGGGTTGTTTGTGCATTTGCATGGTTAAGTTGTTTCCTTAGTCTGTGGGACTCAATGGGACTGGTTCCTGGGAGTACCATGGCTGTAGGGTGGAGGGTTAGGTAGAGCTCTGCTGGGAGAGGGGTATGATTTGTGTTCAGGAGTCCTCATCTGTTTTGTCCATAGGTGTGGGGGCTGTGGGTCCTCCTCCTGGAAGTGTGTGGTTGTGCACCGCTCCCTGAGTCTAATAACCCAGCAAAAGCTACGACCTCACCAGGGCTCTCATGGACGTCCTCTCCAATGCCTACTCCTGCATTGTGGCTCAGGCCTCTCACTGTTCATAAACAACACCAGCTCATTCCTGTCTCTACCTTTTTACTTGCCACCTCCTCCGCTTAGAACACTTGAAAGAAATTTCGGGTTTTTTTGCCATAGGGTGCACGTGCTCGCCAGACAGAGAGGGAAAGAGAAATCACCCTCCAGGAGCAATGGCCATGCAGCAATCCCTTCTCCATTTTTCTCTCAAGATTTTGTGCACACATGCATAGTAATGGTTTATTTCCTGTTGATATTGTGTATAGTATTCTCAACTGGACTGGTCCGAGGTGTATCCATGTTGGGTAAATTCTCTTTGTGAGCCAAATGATGTATAGCAATCGAATGTGTAAAATAATAATAAAAAATAAAAATTTAAAAACAAGACAAAATGAGGAAGTATCTAAGGCTTAACTACATTTGAATCTGTCTTTGGTTTCAGAGATAATATTTTATATTGAATTTAAAAGTTCACAAAATCATAGTTATTTATAGCAATGGGAGCTGGGAAAATGCAATGGAAGTGAGAAGTTAGAATAGCTAGAGAAGAGTAAGGACAAAAGTGGCACATAAGCCAAGGAAATTGAATGTTTCTAGAAAGGAACTAAATGTCAAATACTGTAAAGGGGAAAAAATGGAATAAAGGTCTTTTGGATGTGAATATTAGAAAGTATGTGATAAATCTCTAATTCATTTATCTAATCTTAAATTACCAACATACAAGGGACTTTCCTCTAGTGCCAGTTTACAAGCTGAATCTAACTTTGAATATTATTTAAAATGTAAGGAAAACTAAAAGATGATATGTATGAGCTTTTTGATTCATCACTGGAAATAACAGTTCAGAGTGTCTTAACTTTTTTTTATGTGTGCACACATGCACATGTGTCTGGTGGTTTTCAAGACTCAGTGTCTGAGACTTGAACCTTGGTTGGCCATGTGGGAATCCAGGCCCTTAACCACGCCATCTGCTGGTCCCTTTCTCCCCCCACCCATTTTCACTATAGGGCCTGTGCACTCACAGGAGATAAGAGAAATCAGCCCCACTCCCAACCCATGGGCATAGCCACTCGGAATCCATTCTCTTTTTTTTTTTTTTTGAGAGGTTTTTGCTATAGGGCGCGTGCGCTCGCCAGACAGACAGAGTGAGACAGAGAGACAGAAAGTGAGAAATCCCCCCCCAGGGGGGATGGCCACCCGGCAATCCTCCATCCTCCTTTCATTCTCCTCTCAGGATCTTGGGCACGAGTTTTAAGCCACCGGGTCCGGGACTCGAACCACGGTTGACTACATGGGAGTCCAGCGACATAGCCATTACGCCAACTGCTGGTCCCTTGTAATCCATTTTCCATTCTCTTCTCAAGACTAGGCACTCATGCACATGTGCCTGGATTGTTTTTCAAAGCGCTTGTTGACACAGCCTTGTGGGATCCAGATGCCTTAATCTCCACACCACCTGCTGGCCCTTGGAACATTCTCGCTCTGGATGTCATGTACTCCTTCACATTTGTTTTAATACCACCTTCTCAGGGATTTCTTGTGTTATGAGTTATTCCTGGGGCCAACAGGTCGTGTAGTGGTTAAGGCACTCGATTCCCGCATGGCTGTGGTTCATCTCTCTGGTGAGCACATGTGCCCTATAGCAAATTTTAAAAATATAATAATATATTATTCTTAGGAAAAAAGTTATTAAGTGCTTTTTTATGTTGTGATATTATTGTAAATCTGCTTTTGACCTCACTTCTCTGCTTTCTTTTCTTTCTTGGACTTTGTCTGCTATACTGTCTTACCTTATCACACAAACTCTCAATAGAATACCAACTCCAGGAGTGCAGGGATCTTTGGCTCCTGCTATACAGGGTTTGGACCACTCAAGGATACTGTTTGCTGAATGAGCACGGCTTGGCTTCCTGATGCAGTCAGATCTTCCAATCTGCCTGAGACTGTGGTTTTAGTACTGCTGGGCTCTGTACCACAGGTACTAGATGCCTTGCCTCTGTCTGTCTGCTGTTGTGCCAAAACTATCCATAGGGCCTGCTGGACCTAAGTCTTCTCATGCCTATGCCCATGGACACATGTGCGCCATGTGCCCCCAGACTGGAAACTGGTGGGGTCCACTGGGGAGTCAGATTTCAGTCGAATGCAAGATAAAGGCATCAGGTGAGCTGGAATTATGACTGTTACTGTACTTATGTGGAGATTAAGTATGGTTAAGGAGATAGTGTGGGTGCGCAACTGACAAGACCAGATGGTCAATTTCATGTGTCAACCTGGCTGGGCTATAGTCCCAGATATTCCACCAAACACTAACCTAGGTGCTGTTCCAGAGGCATTTCATAGATGTGATTAAAGTTCATAATCAGCTGACTTAAGGTAAGGAAGATTAACCTAGATAATCGGGATGGGTGAGTGGGTAGGTAAAACTGAGACTTCTCTGAAGAAGGAATTCCACCACTGGACAGTACTTCAGCCTGCCTTCTTGCTGGTTGCTCTGCTGCCCTGGCACTTCAGGGAAGGCCATAGGGAGGAATTTCCTGGGATGTATACACACACACACACACACACACACACACACAGCTGCCCATTTTCCAGTGAGGGGAGTTGGGTTCTGGGTGAACTGCAGAGGTCTCCAAAACCACAGGTCCTTGCAGAACAGAGGGCCACTAGGTGATGGTGGCAGAGGTGTTGGGTGGGGCAGTTCCCTAACCAGCCTGAGTCACTTGGCACTCAACACCCAACAACTGAGCCTGGACTGGGAGCTCCGCCCTACACTTGTCCAGGCCTGAAAGCTGAGCTCCCATAGAAACTCAAAGCTTGCTCTCTAGGAGGTAGGAAGCCAGGTGGTGCATTCCCTCCCTGAAGCCCCCTCCCCAGAGTTTGCTTCCTGAAGTTGGGTATCAGGGGCCTGGGTTCTTCCCCAGGACTGATGATTCACCCTTGCTGAGCCTTTTCACTTCTCCTTCGGGGCTAAAAATACAGGGACCCAGGCATCCAGCTGGGCCAGGCCTCACCATGGATTGCACAATGCCCCTTGTTTGAGTTCCGCTGACGCAGGTCCTGGGTGGGGGGCCCGAGTAGCTCCCTGATCAGGCCTGCTGAGGTCAGGGCCCAGATCCCTTCCACTTCTCCTTTCCTGGCCAAGGGCCCTGAGGGCCGAACTATTATGGGAAATGCTGGGGGACTCTGGCCTTGGTTGTGGCCCCTGGAAATGAAGCCCTTCCCATTATTCCAGGTAGGAGCTGGAGACAGAAGACAGCAGAAAGAGACTGGGGGGAGAGAGGCCAAAGACACAGGGGGAGACACCACCACAGGAGCAGACACACATAAATAGGGACAGAGAGAAAGGGACAAAAAAGCCAGAGAGACACACACACACACACACACATGTAACAGAGGAACGACTAGAAAAAAAGAACACAAACACCCTCCAAACTGGGACAGAGTCAAGGACAGATTGAGGGATACAGGCTCAATTGGGGCCCCAGAGCATGGCCAGGTGGAAGCAGAGCTTCTGGAACTAAGAGAGGCCATCAACACACACAGCTGAGTCCACCCTGGGGAGGGGGAAGGGGCAGGAGGTCCCGCCCTGCGCTCCCTGCTAGCCTCTGCTGCCCCCTGCTGGTTCTCCTGGAAGTGCTCAGGCAGGAAGAAGAGTCCACACAAGGTTGCTTTGGCTTAGACGGCGTTTCATTCCCTCCGCCCCACCCCCACCGTCTGCCCCACTTCCCGCCTGCCACCTCAGAGGGTGCCCCCGGGGCCAGTAGGTGGTGCAGGCGTCTTGCCCGTGACCTTGTTAGCACAGTCCAGCAGGGCAGTGTGAATGTCCTTGGCACAAGCAATCTGGGCTTTGATGACCGCCAGGTACTGTGGATAGGGCAGGCTGTCAGGCTGTACTGCATCTGGTTTCGTGGCTGTGGGCACCAGCGTCGGAGAGTGCTTGGCACTGTCACAACTCTGTGACAGGCATTCATGTGCCAGGCGCTGTGGACAAGTAGGGAAGGATGCAGTATCAGCCTCCTTGGTATTTGCAGCCTTATCCTAAGACCAGCTTGGGGTAGCCTGTGGGCCTAAGGACTCCCAGAGTCTCAGAAGGAAAGCCTAGTCCTGCTGATCACTTGTTGAGGTGACCTGGAACATGTGACTGCTCCTCTCTGCACCTCAGGTTCCTCCTTTGCAAACTAGGTTTAATAGCCACCTCATCCTACCTCATAAGGTGAGAAGAGATGTGTGAGACACAGGTGTGGGTCCTGGTGCTTTTTTCTTTTTTAAAAAAATTTGCTATAGGGTGTGTGCACTCACCAGAGACAGAGAAAGTGAGAAATCACTCCCTTGGAGGGATGGCAACTTATGCACAAGTGCCTGGTGTTTTTTTCAAGCCTCCAGGTCTGAGACTCAAAACTA
This sequence comes from Tupaia tana, assembly GCA_026018925.1. NCBI lineage: Eukaryota > Metazoa > Chordata > Mammalia > Scandentia > Tupaiidae > Tupaia > Tupaia tana. The sequence continues at coordinate 53,027,243 of JAKSZU010000018.1, read as the reverse complement.
TGCAGCGGCCATGTGGCATCCAGCCGCCTTAACCACACATCTGAAATTCTGACTTTTCCTTCAAAATCTCAACCAAAACAAGGATGATGATGTAAGAAATACTTCCCATACGTCTAATTTTCCATTTGGCGTGTATGCTTGCCAGAAAGAAAGAGAAGCAACCTCCAGTGGGGTGTGATCACACTGATAACCCTTCCTTTCCCTCTCCATCTTGTCAGGATTTTGGGCACCAGGCTGGCATGTTTTTCAAGCTATCAGGGCGGGGATTTGAACTGTGATTGGCCACATGGGATGTGAATCCCAATGCCCAACACTTAACTGTTGGGTTATCAGAAAAGTTATGACACATTTTTGCATAAACATAGAAAAATACATTATGACTTTTCCGATGACCCAATACTATAGTATGGGGCTAGCCCTGGCACATCGTTTTAAGTTAAATTGCTATTATTGTTATTTTTTAGAGGGATTTTTGCTATAGGGCACATGCACTCGCCAGAAAGGCAGAAAACGAGCAATCACCCCCTAGAGGAATGGCAATGCTGCAATCCCTTCTCCTCCATTTTCCTCTTGGGATTTTGGGCATGTACTCACACGTGCCCGGTATGAGTTTTTAAGCCACCGGCTCCAGGACCACATGGGAGTCCAGCAACATAACCATTAAGCCATCTGGTCTTGCTACTATTATATTTTATTTTAAGAGAGATTTTTGCTACAGTGCTCTCACCAGAGAGCAGAAAGCAAAAAATCACCTCCTGGGGACATGGCCACACTGCAATCCTTTCTCCTCCATTCTCCTCTTGGGATTTTGGAAACACATGTACACAGAAAACGTGAATTTTTTTTTTTTTTTTACAAAACGTGAATTTTAAGCCAGTGGGTCTGGGACTATGTGGGAGTCCAGTGATGTTAACCCTTACGCCATCAGCTGTTCCCCCTGCTACTATTATTATTACTGTCCTAACTCCAGGCTTGGTTTTGGCAGTGGCCTCTGATGGCACCTACTCCTATATTTCCTTCTACTTCTCTGGCTGCTCTTTCTAGATACTTCTTACTCTACCTAAGACTTAAGTGTAGCAATTCCCAGGCCCCATTTCCCTTCACTCCTCGTGTCCTCCTAGAGCTGTCATGTGCACACACTACTCACTTCCCCCCTCTGCAGTGAGATGCCCATATCTCTGTCCTTAAATTCCCCTGACATTTCTGGGGCTCAGATACCCATCCCCAAAACTGCTCCTCCTCCTGGGCCCCTTTCTTGGGGATGACGCCACCATTTCAACCAAACCCTAGGCTTCATCCTGGAAACCCCTCCCCCATAGCACATTAGTCCTGGGACCTACACACAAAGCCTCTGGATCCTGTTTGCCCTTCCCCTCCTCCTCATGGCACAGGTTCACAAGCTCTGGTCCTTGCCCCCATGAATCCTGCCATGGCTGTCTCCTTGGGCTCTCACCTCCAGTTGAGCCCCTCTGACCTACCTGTTATCTGCCAACCAGAGGCATATTCCTAAAATGCTCCATATTCCACAAATGGTACACATTCTTCCCTGCTTAAAACTCTCCATGGCTCCCTAGTGATCTCAGGGTCACATTAAAAATCCAACAAGTCAGGGCCAGCAGGTGGTGTGGTGGTTAAGGTGCTGGACACTCCCATATGGCCAACCATGGTTTAAGTCTGGGTCTGGTAGCTTGCTTTCTCACTTTCCTTCTCTCTGTGTGTCTGTCTGTCTCTGGTCAAATGAAAATGACTGAATAAATAAATAAAATTAAATAATTCTTAAAAAAAAAAAAATCCAACAAGTGGACCAGCACATAATGTGGAAGTTAAGGTGCTAGATCCTACATGACCAGCTTTGCAGTTTGAGTCCCAGTCTTGGCAGCTTGATTATCATGTTGGGCGTGTGTGTGTGTGTGTGTGTGTGTGTGTGTGTGTAAGCCCCAAATTCCGAGAGGAGAGTAGAGAAGGGGTTGTGGCATGGCCATACACCCAGGTGGGTAATTTCTCACCTTCTCACTCTCTGTGTGTCTTCAGTGAGTGCGTTTGCTCTATAGCAAAAACTTAAAAAAAAAAAAAAAATCTGGGACCAGCAGATGACTCCCACACAGCCAAATGTGCTTCAAATCCTGGACCAAGTGGCTTCAGACTCATGTTAGGCACTTGTGTGTGCGTGCCCAAGATCCTGGAAGGAGGATGGAGGAGAAGGGATTATGGCATGGCCATCCCCCTTAGGGGGTGATTTCTCACTTTCCCTCTCACTGTGGGATCTGTTGTCTCCTCTTATGAGCTGATCCACTACCAGGCTGCTGCTTTGAAATATATATATATATATTTATTTAACTTTATTTATTATTAGTTTTTAATTTGCTACAGTATACATGTGCTCACCAGAGAAAGACAGGGAGAGAGGGGGAGGGGGAGAGGGAGAGAGAAAGAGGAAGTAAGAAAGCAAGCCATCAAGTTTGGGACTTGAACCATGGTGGAGTCCAGAGCCTTAACCACCATGCCAACCTGTTGTCCCCAACTACCAGGCTTCTTAAATTCTGACTTTTCCTTCAAAATCTCAACCAAAACAAGGATGATGATATAGGAAATACTTCCCATACGTCTAATGCATGCTCTTGCTGAACTTTCCCTGTAATTCCATTTTCTTTTCTTTTTTTTTTTTTTTTTTTTGAGAGACATTTTGCTATAGGGTGTGTGCATTTGCTAGACAGAGACAGAAAGTGAGAAATCACCCCCCAGGGGGATGGCCATGCCATAGTCCCTTCTCTCTCCTCTTGGGATCTTGGGCATGAATGCACATGTGCCCTGCATGAGTTTTTCCCTTAGGTTCCCTCTTTTTTTAAAATTTATTATTATTTTTAGAATTACTTTATTTAACTTTATTTTAATTTGACTAGAGAAGGACAGAGTAAGAGAGAGAAACAGTGAGAGAGAGAAGTGAGAAAACTAGTCACCAGGTTGGGGACTCAAAACGTGGTTGACCATGTGGGAGTCCAGTGCCTTCACCACAACATTACATGCTGGTCCCCGACCCGGCATGAGTTTTAAGAGACCAGGTCTGGGACTCAAACCTTGTGGACTATGTAGGAGTACAGCGATGTAACCATTACGCCATCTGCTGGTCCCAAGATTCCATTTCCTTTTTTTTTTGGAGAGGTTTTTGCTACAGGGCACGTGTGCTTGCCAGAAGGGGGGGGGGGGGGGGCAAGAAATCACCCCTCAGAGGAGATGGCTATGCAGCAATCCCTTCTCCTCCATTCTCCTCTCGGGATCTTGGGCACGCACACACACATGCCTGGTGTCAGTTTAAGCCACAGGGTCTGGGACTTGAACCGTGATTGACTACATGGGAGTCCATGACATAGCCATTATGCCAACTGCTGGTCTCAAGATTCCAATTTCCAAAGCTCAGAGTCTACCTCTGATGGGCCATCTGGTTCTAGGATTGTATTCTTAGTCACCTACTCTCTCAACTCCTGCCCCTCTTCCATTCTGTGTTCCAGCCTTGCTCTAATGTGCTCTATACCATAGTTTCCCCAAAGCCACTCTCTCCCTACCCTATCCCAGGTTTCCACAGTTACCCCACCTCCCCATCAAGATTTCCCCCTCTAGCCCTGTCCTCTGCCTGTGCTTCCTGATCCTGGACCTGACCCCTCTGCCTGTGCCTTCCCCATCAAAACCCTGACCGCCCTGGTCTGAGCATCTCCCATTGCAGCCAAGATCACTCTGAGCTGTCTGTTTAGGGGCATACCTGTCACTGCACTGAACTGCAGACTGTGTGAGAAAGAATCAGGGTACCACCACATCTCTGACACTGTAAAGTACATATCTGGCCCAATGAGTGTGAGCTGAGTGATGCATAAGGGTTCCTAAAGACCCCAGGGACTGGGTCAGTGCTGTGATCACCCAATGTCCAGGAGGCCCCTTACCAGGCAGAGTTCCAGTTGGTCACAGAGAGCATAGAACTCCTCCAGGCACTTGTCAAAGCGCTGTATGGGTCCATCGCTGCTCTTTCTACAGCCCAGGAGAAGAGAGTGACTAAGAAATGTATTCTAATCCCTGGGACACCAGTGTCTACACATCCAAGTATCCATCAAGAAACTAGGGACAGGCCCAGGAGATAAGAGGCAGAGCTTGAAAATGAGGGAGGAAGGCTGGAGGGGCACAAGTTTTAAGGAGGTGCAGATAGGATATCCTGGGGGGTAAGGGTGCTGCACTCACTGTCCGTTGTCGATGTTAGTGTTCTGAATCAAGTTCTGGGCTGCAACCTTCATTAAAGTCTAATTTAAAAAGAAAAAGAAAAAAGGTACAGGAGCTGGAGAAACAAAAGGAATACCTTTGGGTAGATCTACAATATAATCTCTTTTAAAAACAAACAAACAAACAAACAAAAAACCTTTAACCACTCTCCCATCCCCACATCCCCCTCCTCGAGGGTGATGACTACGCTGCAATCCCTTCTCCATTCTCCTGTCAGAATCTTGGATGCCCACGTGCCTGGCCTGAGTTTGAAGACACGGGGTCAGGGACTCCAACTGCGGTCAGCTGTGTGGGAGTCCAGCGATGTAACCATTACACCATCTGCTGGTCCCCAATATCATCTTTCTTAAATTCACCCAATCTCGGGCCTCCTCTTCACTTAGTACTTCCCCTCCCAACACTCCAGAGTACTGCTCATTTCTATCCCCTCACCTGGAGTTCTCGCTAGTAACCTCTTGGACATACCTTAGGGTCCTCTCTTATTCACTAAATCACGGGTATAATCCCTGCTCAGGTCAGTCTCTTCCTTAGGCTTCAACAATCAGCATTCTCCTTTAAACTTCCTCCCACTCAGATTCCCAAGCCTCAACATCTGCGTTATCCACTTATGCTGTCAATTCACTGAGTTTTGTTTTGGCCTTCAAAAAAGAACAAGCCTCCGGACTAGCAGTTAGCTTAACGGCTACGTCGCTGGACTCCCACGTAGTTGACCACGGTTCGCGTCGCGGACCCAGTGACTTAAAACTCACACCGGGCGCGTGTGCGTGCATGCCCAAGATCCCCGGAGGAGAATGGAGGAGAAGGGATTACGGCGTGACCATCCCCCCTGGGGGGTGATTTCTCGCTTTCTGTCTCTCTGTCTCTGTCTGGCGAGCGCTCGCGCCCTATACCAAAAACCTCTCCAAAAAAAAAAAAAACAACTCACGCCGGGCGCGTGTGCCTGCGTGCCCAAGATCCCGAGAGGAGAATGGAGGAGAAGGGATTGCGGCGTGACCATCCCCCCTAGGGGGTGATTTCTTGCTTTCTGTCTCTATGTCTCTCTCTGTCTGGCGAGCGCACGCGCCCTATAGCGAAAACCTCTAAAAAAAAAAAAAAGAAAAGAAAAGAAAAAGAACAAGCCTCACTCCTGTCCCCTAACACTTTCCCTGACTAAACAGTCCCTCGGCCAGCTCCCTTGGAGGAAGACGACCAAATACCGCTTGCTCTTCGCAACTTTCGGCCAATCACCTGTAGACTCTCCTTCAGCTGCGGGATGAGCATCTTATAGCGCTGCACTGGATCAAAGTCCTGTTGCTGTTGCTGCAGGAGACCGCTCTGGGCAGGCCCCACCAGTTGTGCTGACGGTTGCGGCTGCTGCTGGGGACCCGGGCCGCCAGCCGAACCCGGACCGGATACACCGGCACCTGAAGCAGCAGCTGAAGCCTGCTGCTGGGGCGCAGCCATTTTCTCCACTTAGAGCATCGGAAGTGCGTCACAAGTGCGTCTCTGCCGGGTCTTCCTAGCGTCTCCATCTCCAGGCACCGTTTGCTAGTTAGCTCCGCCTCCCAGTCAATTCAGCCAATGAGAGAAGAGGGAGCACACTGCCTTCCCGCACCCTCAAACCCGAAGTCCAGACTGAAGTATCTTTTCACCAATCACAGGAGGATATTCCTCCCTCGCTCCGCCCTTCAGTAAGCCGCTCACCAATCCGTATGTGGCTCCAACCCGGACTCTATTTCCCTGAAGGCTTCGCGGCGTGAGGTGACCTGTCGGGTCCTCAGCGTCTTGGCGGCAGTTGGTGGAACCGGAGCTGTGAGTTCGTCCCCGGCTCTGCCTGCGCGTTTACCAGAGAGTTACCCGGAGCGCCTCTCGGCAGTCCATCTCATCCCACCTTCTCCTCACAGAGAGCGGCGCCAACCCGAACCCAGCTCGGATCAGACGTCCAACGAAGCGGGCACGCCCCTCCGCATCTCCCCGCGGCGCAGCAAGGACCCTGTCGGGGTCACCATCGCCTCGTCGCTATGGCGCCCACCATCCAGACCCAGGCCCAGCGGGAGGATGGCCACAGGTAGGCGTTACTCCGCCTGGCTGTATCTCTTTTCTATACGTCTGTCCAGGTTTCACCAAGGTGGGGGTTCGGGTGAGGGTGTCTGCTTACAACGTCACTAAGCCCCCAGGTCTGTCCATGACGTCACGGAGCCCTCACCTTTGACGAGGGGTGTGTTTCTTCTGCAACGCGAATGTTGCTCTTCCTTTGCCGTCGAGTTCAGGAATTGAGCTCGTGGATGCTCTGACCGGATGGGATTGAGTGCTTTGACTCCTCCAGTCAAGCATTTGGAGACCCCTCTTCCAAAAACGATTGAGTACTGTGGCTTTTTATTAAAGCGCCTGAAGACATGCCCTCCAAAAGGGATTGAGCACTTCAGTCACGAATGCATTTGGGGCATTTACTCCAAAAGGAAGCAATACACGACTCCCTTCACTGAAGCACTTGGAGCACACCTTCCAAAAAGTATTAACAGTTGTCACCTCTCTTTTTTATTTTTTAAGAATTATTTTATTTATTTAATTATTATTTCACATGAGTTTTGCCAGAGAAAGAGAGAGAGGGGAAAGTGAGAAAGCAAGCCACCAGGCCTGGGACTCAAACCGTGGTTGGCCATGTGGGAATTCCAGCGTCTTAACCACCACGCCACCTGCTGGCCCCTGTCACCTCTCTTTTAAAAGCTTGGAGAAGCCTCTCATTCTCAGATCAGCCCTGTCCTCTCCACTTATTATTCTTTCTTCCCCACCAGGCCCAATTCCCACCGGACTCTGCCTGAGAGGTGAGCCCCACCATACTTCCTCCAGAGGGGGTGGGGGCATGGGGGCCGGGAGCAGATGTGGGGTGGCAGAGGCCCAGTTTTGAGCCACTGTGTTCCCAGGTCTGGAGTGGTCTGCCGAGTCAAGTATTGCAATAGTCTCCCTGACATCCCTTTTGATCCCAAGTTCATCACCTACCCCTTCGACCAGAACAGGTGAGACTAAGATCATGGATGGGGAAATGGCTCCGAAACAAAGAATTGAACTTTGGGGGCCAGCAGGTGGGGTGGTGGTTAAGGGCGCTGGACTCCTCCCACATGGCTAACTGTGGTTCGAGTCTTGGACCTGGAGGCTTGCTTTCTCACTCTCCCTATTCCCTCTGGTCAAATTAAAATAAATAAATCAAGTCTTTAAAAAATGAATTTTGAACTTTGTAGGGGGGAGACTGATTGTCTTGTCTTATTGATGGCTCTCTCCTTGGGGCCTAGTGTGGTATCTACATAGTAGTAGATGCTCAATAAATACTTAGTGGAGCAAGCAGTATCCAAGTCCTTTTCCACTGAGCCAACCTTCAGACTCCAACATGGAGGATACTCCATTCTAAATTCCTTCCCAGAGGAGCTTAGCCTCTGGGGAGCAGGAGGGGTGAAGCTAGGATTAGCAGGAAACCACAATGGGCATGTTTCCTCACCAGGTTTGTTCAGTACAAAGCGACTTCCTTGGAGAAACAGCATAAACATGACCTCCTGACTGAGCCAGACTTGGGAGTCACCATCGACCTCATCAACCCTGACACCTACCGCATTGACCCCAATGGTGTGTGGGGAGGGTGGATGTACTGTAGGCCAGCAAAGTTCAGACCTGGACCTTCTTCATGGTCCTCCTGTCCCCTTGCTCTCCTCTAGTTCTCCTGGATCCAGCTGATGAGAAGCTTTTGGAAGAGGAGATTCAGGCCCCTACCAGCTCCAAGAGGTGAGGGGGTGCAACATGGGTATATAGGACTGGTTTGGATGGACTCTACAAGGAGGGCGGTGGGGTCCTGAGGTGCCCAATTTTCTACCCCAGATCCCAACAGCATGCGAAGGTGGTGCCATGGATGCGGAAGACAGAGTATATTTCCACTGAGTTCAACCGTTATGGCATCTCCAATGAGAAGCCCGAGGTCAAGTAAGGTGTAGACAGGAAAGGAGGGAAAGTAGATATTTCAAGTGTGTCCAATGGCTCCTAAAGGCCATCCTCTTCACTCTTAGGATTGGGGTTTCTGTGAAGCAGCAGTTCACTGAGGAAGAAATATACAAAGACCGGGATAGCCAGATCACAGCCATTGAGAAGACTTTTGAGGATGCCCAAAAATCGGTAATTGAGGGGCTGGAATGGTTCAAGAGGTATGCCTCCAGAATTCTTCCTCACCCTGATTTTGCCCTCGTCAGATCTCCCAGCATTACAGCAAGCCCCGTGTGACACCGGTGGAGGTCATGCCTGTCTTCCCAGACTTTAAGGTCAGGCTTGCGTAGGAGGCAGAGGCAGCTAGCCTTCCATCTCTGCCTGTTCCAGCCTAACCTCAATGTCTTCCAACCCCAGATGTGGATCAACCCGTGTGCTCAGGTAATCTTCGACTCAGACCCAGCCCCCAAGGACACAAGTGGAGCAGCTGCGCTGGAGATGATGTCTCAGGCCATGATCAGGTTAAGTAGTCCCGCTGCTAGCCTTGACCTGTTCCCTATTACTTATTATCCTCACCTTGCCCTTCACTGTATCGCCTCTTCCTCCAACCAGGGGAATGATGGATGAAGAAGGGAACCAGTTTGTGGCCTATTTCTTGCCTGTGGAGGAGACACTGAAGAAACGAAAGAGGGACCAGGAGGAGGAGATGGACTATGCACCCGATGATGTGTTCGTGGGTTGGGGTCAGGTTTTAGAGGCTATGTGCCTTTTTCTCCCTCACAGTGGGGTTGACCCTGTGTCCTCATCCTCAGGTATGACTACAAGATTGCTCGGGAGTACAACTGGAATGTGAAGAACAAGGCTAGCAAGGGCTATGAGGAAAACTACTTCTTCATCTTCCGAGAGGGTGATGGGGTTTACTACAATGAGTTGGAGACCAGGTACTCAGCACATTCTTACCTGATCGGCCTGGGTTTACGCTTCTCAAGACCGTGGGGCATGCAGGAGCCACCCTGGAAGTCATTTGTACCTAAGGCTTATCGTGTGCATTGTGAGCAAGAGCAGCAGAAACCTGGTCTTGCACATGGGTGGAGCTGGTTCTAGCATGAAAAGCCAGAAAGAAAATGTTCACAGAATGCTGAGAGCGTAGCACATCTACGTAGACATCTAAGTCCTGATGTTACTAAGAGACTTCACGTGAAAGTAAACACAGCCAAAGTGCAGGGTCATACATGGTATCAGTGTGAATGTCTTAAATCAATGCTCAATCCCCGCATTCAAAAATATGACCCCAAACTATTCACTGAGGGCTGAAAGTTTACTGCTGTGTCAGAGCCCTTGGAAATTGGGAAAGTGTGACTTGTTTTTCTATTTAAAACTAAGATTACGATTTTTTTTTTAATAGAGATTTTTGCTCTAGAGGGTATGCGCTCACCAGAGACAGACAGTGAGAAATTACCCCCAGTGGGGATGGGGATGGTCATGCTGGAATCCCCTTCTCCATTCTCCTCTCGGGAGTTTTGGGCGCGCACACACACGTACCCTGCTTGAGTTTGTCTTTTTTTTTTTTTTTTGGAGAGGTTTTTGCTATAGGGCGCATGCGCTTGCCAGAAAGAGACAGACAGACAGAAAGTGAGAAATCACACCCCCAGGGGGGACAGCCATGCTGCAATCCCTTCTCCATTCTCTTGGGATCTTGGGCACACACGCACACATGCTCGGTGTGAGGTTAAGCCACCGGGTCCAGGATTTGAACTGTGATTGGTTACATGGGAGTTCAGCAACATAGACATTATGCTAACTGCTGGTCCCTCTGCTTGAGTTTTAAGCCGTAGGTCCAGGATTCGAACCACAGTCAACTACATGGGAGTCCAGCAACGTAACCATTATACCATCTGCTGGTCCCCATATATTATAAATTTTGATCCCACCCACCAGGCGGAAAATGTAAAGGCAGTGGAGTGGTGGGTTCTGGGCTACCTAGAGCTCTTGGCAACTTTCAGGGGCAGCACAACTCAGTTTTGGTTATGCTATAGGGGGCAAAAAGGTTCACATTCACATTGGACAGTTCCTGGGTTTTAGGTGTTAGCTTATACACCCAGTCACATGTATTTCATGTGTCACACCCTCCATATACACAGATATAGGGCAACTATCCTGGTACCTTAGGAAGTCACCATCTCTCCCTTCTTCTACCCCCAGCCTGGTGTGTTCTGGGTTGAGTAGCAGTCAGATAAGACCCCCTACTTGGGGGGAGGGTGTCTTTTAACCACAGCTTCCACTCCTTCCCATAATTTGCACACTGCAGAGTCCGCCTTAGTAAGCGCCGTGCCAAGGCTGGAGTCCAGTCAGGTACCAACGCTTTGCTTGTGGTCAAACACCGGGACATGAATGAGAAGGAATTGGAAGCCCAGGTAAGGAGTGGCACTGATCCAGGGTACCCATCATGGAGGGGATGGTAGGTGAGGAGAGGGACAGAGCCTAACAGAACAAACATCTTCTTTGCATCATCCCAATCCTGCCGCTTCCAGGAGGCACGGAAGGCCCAACTGGAAAACCATGAACCTGAGGAAGAAGAGGAAGAGGAGATGGAGACAGAAGAGAAAGAAGCTGGGGGCTCAGGTAAAGATAGACATGCCAGGTGCTGGGCACCCTGGGAGGGAGGGCAATGGGACTCAACTCTCCCTACCCCCACAGATGAGGAGCAAGAAAAGGGCAGCAGCAGTGAGAAGGAGGCCAGTGAAGACGAGCACTCAGGCAGTGAGAGCGAACGGGAGGAGGGTGATAGAGATGAAGCGAGTGACAAGAGTGGCAGCGGCGAGGAGGAGAGCAGCGAGGATGAGGCCCGGGCTGCCCGCGACAAAGAGGAGATCTTCGGCAGCGATGCTGATTCAGAGGATGATGCTGACTCTGATGATGAGGACAGAGGTCGGGCCCGTGGTGGCAGTGACAATGATTCGGACAGTGGTAGCGATGGAGATGGTCGGCGGAGCCGCAGCCAGAGCCGCAGCCGCAGTGCCAGTCCCTTCCCCAGCGGCAGTGAGCATTCAGCCCAGGAAGATGGCAGTGAAGCTGCAGCTTCTGATTCCAGTGAAGCTGACAGTGACAGTGACTAAATCCCAGGGCCTTCAGGGCTGGCACAGACACCACCATGAGCAGGAAGACACTTTTCTAGTGGCCTGTGTGCCCTTCACCTGTTCTGCCCCCTTCCCAACCTCTGCTGTTAATAAAGCCAGCTTCTCTTTACGCCCTGCCTCGCCCCATGTTTGTGTCCTTCCCCAAATCCACCCGTAGCCACCACCCACGACCTCAGACTGAGGTAAGCAAGTGAAGGCCACAGAGGCAAAGCTGCTGGGTTTCCCATAAAATGCAGATAACAAAGGTCAGAATCACTTTTTTGTTTTTGTTTCTTTTTTTTTCTCCAAAATAAGCCCAGACCATTAAACAAGTGAAACTCCAACAAATAAGTCTTCTCCAACAGCGAGAAAAACTGTACAGTTACTCAAAGCTGATTCTGCCAGTGGGGCTGGGGACAGAAGTAGGTGAGGAAGGTTGAAATCATGGAAGAGGGCCTAGGAGTAGGAGGATCAGGGTCCTGCCCATCAGAGTGGGGCCGCCTGCGTCCTGCACACTCTGTGGTCAACTGGGGGGCAGCTCTTGTCTCCCTGCTGGGAAGGGCGTCCCTCACCACCTCCCAGGGTCAGGCAGAGTCAGCTCACCCTGATGATGGGAAGTGAAGATGACAGGACCGGCAGGGAGGGGGTGGTGCGGGGAAGGTGAGGGTCCCATGAGGGACACCCTGCTGATTCCAAAGAGGTGACTGACCATGCCCCTTCCAACGGCTAGTGGGAGGGGCCTGGAGCAGCCCTGGGAGTTTGAGGGGAATGAGCAAAGGCACAGAAACATGGAGGGGCCGGGTGGGGACTTGCATAGGTTGATGAGTGTGCAAGAGGTACATAAATAAACCTGACTCCCCCCCACCCCCAGCCCGGCACTGGGAGAGGAGGTGGGAACCCAGATGCAGGTCCCCAGGGTTACCCTGCCCCCTGGCTTCTTCCCCCTCCCTGGGCTCAGAGCAGAGGGAGGTCCACAGACCAGGAGGGCAGGGGCAAGGTCTGGGGAATGGGGCGATAGTGCAGAAGGGCGGTGGTTTTAAAATTTTTTTTTTTTTTTTTTTTTGGTTTTTTGTTTTTTCCCAACATTTTGTATCTTTAATAACATACACAATGGTTACCAGCCATATTCTTAACAAAAGTTATTCATAAAATGTATCTAAAAATAACATATTTTTTTTCCTTTTCGGTGTGAAAAGCTTGAGAATGTCCCAGTGAGAGGGGTGGGTTGAGGGGCAGGAGGGAGTTGGAATAGGGGGACCCTGGCTTCCCCACAGTCTGAATCCCCAAATCCCCTTCCTCCACCTGGGCCCCAGCACAACCCCTCATTAGGAATAGGGACCAGAGGGTCTGTCTGACTGGGCTGGGACAAATCTCTGGGTTATGATAATAGTGTTCCACTCAAGTGAGGTCATGACATAATGGTGGGTGGGGGAAGGCTGAAAGAAAAGGGGTGGGAAGGTAGGAGGGACCCCAAAAACCAAACAATCCCCTTTCCCTTATTCCTGTCCCCAGGTCTTTCACCGCCCAGACCCAGGAGTGGAAAAGGGTGTGTTGATGGGGGAAGGGGACGTTAAGGCAACAGACTTCCTGACCTTGCTGGCTGCCCTGGCTTGCATGCCTTCAACCACTGCACCTGAGAGCCAGGGCTAGGGGGCCATGGGGACGGTTAGGGGTCAGGAGGAGTGGGCTCTGCCCTCTCCCCTCATAAAGTTGAGGCTCCCCCTGCCACTGTCTTGGCTCAGAGAGAGGCCTGGGGATTCTAAAAATGGGAGGGAATGATCAGAGAAAACCGTTAAGAACTATATAAATATGTATCTTAAATAGGCCTAAGAAATTAATTGTAGAGAACCTCTGATAAACAGGGCAAAAGGAGGTGAGTGAGAGGAAGGTGGCTCCTGTCCTTGGGGATGATGGGAAGGGGGAAGGGGGAAGTGAGGAGGAGAGAGGGAAGTTCCTCTCTCATTTCCCTCCTCCCCAGCTCCTCTTATACTCTGGAGAGCAGGCTATCTACCCTGCTCCTTGCTCCCCACATGACACATGTCTGAGCAGGCTCCACAACATAGTGGTCAGTTTGTCTCTGGGGGAGTCTGCTCCCTCGGGGAGGGGCAGTTGGTCAGCGGCCTGGAGGAGGCAGGGGTGGGACGGGGCCAGGTAGGGGATGAGAAGGGAGGGAGAAGGGCAGGCATCTGGCCATTCCCTGCCCCCTTTATCCTGGCTGCCCCTACCTCCTCAGGCCTCAACGGGCCTGGGAGTGAGCAAGGCATGTGTCAATGTTAAACAAAAGTTAAAAGGATGAGAGAGTAGAAAAATATTAGGATGTATAGCTGAGCCAGCCCACCCTCTCGCTGTCGCAGAGAAGCCCGTTGGGGGTTGGCCCCCGCCCGCCGCCCGGGGAGCCTATGGGTGCGCTGGGCTGTGGGTCCTGTCAGATGGTGGAGGTTTTGTCTGTCCCATCTGTGGTAAGAAAGGGAGGAAGGGAGGAAGATCAGGAGCTGGTGGGAGGCCTGAGACAAGGCACTCAGGTAGCCTGTCATCCCAGTCAGGCCCTCCCTGGAGGCTGACCTCCCCTAGGCACCCCTCAGGGCGACTCTGAGTTGCTCAGTTCAGAGGTGGAGACGCTGGGCAGGTGGGAGCTGGGTCAGGGGAAGAGGAAATGCTCACCACCTAAGGCGTGTTCTGTCATGCTCAGACACAGAGACTCCAAAGTGGGATTGATCTCCAGGTCAGGCCCAGGGACCGGGCAATCTGTTTGGGAGAGAGCACAGAAGTGGTTAGGAATGACTGGCCAGGGGTGTGGAGGAGAGCTGAGAAAATGAATGGTGGTATGGGGGGAGGAGAGGACTATGCTGGAGACATCCATGGGAGAGGGAGACAGAAATAAGGGAAAGAAAGAAAAGCATGCAAGCACACACACTTAGATGGAAGCTAGGACTGGGCAGAGATGGACAGAGACAGGCCTGCGTGGGTCATGAAGCAGGCAAGGAGATGACAGCAAAGGTAGAGGCTTGAAAATGCAGCAGAAGGCGGACTTACAGGCAGAGGAAGCAACACAAGGCTGTGGGAGCATACTGGAGGCCATACACGGGCTGCAACTATTCTGGACACAGCCTGCACATTGCCTTGCCTTGGGCACAGTCTCGGCATGTGCCCCAGACACTGGGCAGCCCTGTGCTCTCTGACTGATAGCCTGCTCTATACTACGTACAAAAACTAAATGGAAACTCTTTCTGTTCCCACTTGGACTTGCTCCTCTGGAGATACAGTTCAGGCAGGCTGGGCAGGCATGGCAAAGCAGGATAGTAGCCATGGGGCGGCTTTTTAATTAATTAATTTTTTTGAGAGGTTTTTTCACTATAGGGCGCGTGCGCTTGCCAGACAGACAGAGACAGACAGAGAGACAGAAAGCGAGAAATCACCCCCCGGGGGGATGGTCACACCACAATCCCTTCTCCTCCATTCTCCTCTCGGGATCTTGGGCACGCACGCACATGCGCCTGGCGTGAGTTTTAGCCACTTGGTCCGGGACGCAAACCGTGGTTGACTACGTGGGAGTCCAGCGACATAGCCATTACGCTAACTGCTGGTTCCTGCCATGGGGCTTCTTAAAAGAACCTCCTATTCTGGCATCTGGGAAACAACCTACTTCCCTGGGTAGAGCTGTGCCTACACCCCACTGCTGCAAACCTCCTCCTTGCAGTCAGCCATCAGGAGGTAGTCTTGTTTTTTTTTTGAAAGAGGTTTTTGCTATAGGGCATATGCGCTCACCAGAAAGAGAGAGACAGAGAGACAGAAAGCGAGAAATCACTCCCCAGGGTGGATGGCCATGCTGCAATCCCTTTTTCTGCATTCTCCTCTTGGGATCTTGGGCATGTGCACACACACACGCCCGGAGTGAGTTTAAGCCCCCGGGTCCGGGACTCAAACCGTGGTCGACTACATGGGAGTTCAGCAACATAGCCATTACGCTTATTGCCGGTCCCAGTATTGAGCTTTTTTTACCTGGGTTGAGAAGATCCTGCTCCCATCTCTAGTCTCACCTCTTATCACTGTCCCATCTGAACCCTGAGCTCAGACAGTAACAGACTCTTTAACTGCTCTTCCTTGAAAAACAGTTTTAATCTTAGGCAAGTCAGTTCCCTGTCTGATGGGTGACTGACAAGATGGGAGTAAGACAAGGGCCCTCATATTGGTGGCTGAAGGCTCAATCTGACAGTGCAGAGAAGCTGTCTGACAGATCCAGGCACGTAGCACACTGGTAAAAAGAACGGGTCTTGGGAACCAGCAGTTAGCGTAATGGCTATGTCGCTGGACTCCCACGTAGTCGACCGCGGTTCGCGTCTCGGACCCGGTGGCTTACAACTCACGCCGGGCGCGTGTGCGTGCGTGCCCAAGATCCTGAGAGGAGAATGGAGGAGAAGGGATTGCGGCGTGACCATCCCCCCTGGGGGGTGATTTCTCGCTTTCTGTCTCTCTGTCTGTCTCTGTCTGTCTGGCAAGCGCACGCGCCCTATAGCGAAAACCTCTCAAAAAAAAAAAAAAAAAAAAAGAACGGGTCTTAGTGTTCACTCCTGTAGCTCATTTGCCTGTTCATTTATCATCATCTACAGATGCCTACCACACACCAAGCCCTGTGCGAGGATGAGCCCAATGGACAGGGGGCACTGGCTTCATCAGACAACAATCCATTTAATGTCATAAAATAGGGATCCCTGCTGATTTGACAGTTATGACAGAAAGAGTTTAGGATCACCAGCAAATCTGAGATTTCTCCAAAGGCAGCCCATTCCAGACCAGCCTTATCTACCTGTCTTTTTTTTTTTCTTTCTTTCTTTTTTTGGAGAGGTTTTTTGCTATAGGGCGCGTGCGCTCACCAGAAAGACAGAGAGAGAGACAGACAGACAGAAAGTGAGAAATCACCCCCCAGGGGGGATGGCCATGCCACAATCCCTTCTCCTCCATTCTCCTCTTGGGATCCTGGGCATGCACGCACACACGCCTAGTGTGAGTCCCGCCGGGTCTGGGACTCGAACCACAGTCGACTACATGGGAGTCCAGCGACATAGCCATTATGCTAACTACTGGTCCCTTATCTACCTGTCTTTGAAGTCCCTGGGCCAGCAGTGGGCCTAGCACAGGGCAGAGTAGTCACCTCATTAGCTGAGCAAGGCAGGGACCCATGGCTAGTGCATCTCCAATCTCCACTTTATCCACTTAGCCTGACCTCCAATCTCCCATTTCCAGGTTGGTCTGGGAGGAGAGGTAAAGCTCACTAGTTCCTGTGTGACCACCTGGCCTCTGAAGAATCCTGATTGTCCACTGGGTAGGACAGGTGTTGAGGAGATGGGACAGTCATGGTGTGAAGTCTCTGTGGAAGGGCAGGTATTCTACTTATACTGTGATGGTCCTGTATGCTCAACCCCTTCCAAATTGGTATTTAATGATCCCACAGAGACAGTGACAGAGGCCAACATGAACACTAAGACTCTGACACAGGGAAAGACGTGAAGATAGGGATGGGGGAAAGGAGTGAGAGAAGATTTAGAGAGAGCACAATCTGAGATGGAAAACTGAACCTGAGGAGGAAAGAACACTTCCTGTAATGGGGCAGGGGAGATGGGAGCAGACTGATGGGAAGCACAGGGAGAAGTGCTGGAGCAGTCAAAAAAGGGGCAGTGGACATGAGACCCAGGAGAGGAGAGAAAAGCCAGCCAACGATGGACGAGGCGGAGCCCCTTGGGTAGGCACCTTACCTGGAGGGAACATAAGGATGGCCTGGGGCGATGAGTGGACCGGGAGTGAGTGGGTGCGCTGCACGGAGCTGCGGCTCTGGCTGGGCATGCTGTTGCTGCCTCCGGGGTTGGCAAACCATAGGTTCTGCAGAGGGTGCAGGGGAGAGAACATGGGAGTGAGTGGAAAAGAGCCTGAGCCCAGGCCCAGGCATGCTGGAGCTGACAAAGGAGCCCCTCCCCTTTAAGCGAGGTCCAGGCACAGAGATACATACACACACACCCCCACACACACCCAGGCATTGCCACCCCAGTCCCAGGAGTGCCAGGGTCTCTGCTTCCAGCAGGTTCACCTGTCTGCCCTGGCCCCCAAGGCTGGGGCTGGTGAGCGCATGTCGTGGGGAGACGCCCCCAATGCCTGAGGGACTCAGGAGGCCCATCCGGCCAGGTGGGAGGGCCCGAGGAGGCATTGGGAACTGCCGCTGGGTCCGCCGGGCCACTCCCATCCCCACAGAGCCAGCTATGGGGAGTGAGTTGGAGCCGAATGCCCAGCTAGGAGAGAGCAGAAGACAGGTGTTAGCAGAGGTGGATGGGGTCATCTATCTACCCTTCAACTCCCACATCCCTAATGGGTAGGACAGATCAGAAACCTGCTTTAAGGGACTATTTCCTGACCAAGTTCCTGCATCGCACATGCTGCCTTCTCCTGCATAAAGGAGCACCCAGAGTGGAGATGCAGACTATATATAAAAGTTTCCTCACTGTCTACTCAAAGTGGTTCTCTGAAGTTCAGCTCTCAAGGGCAGTATTTTTATTTGTTTGGTGCAAGAAAGGACTTCAGAGCCCTCTGCATGCAGGTGAGGAGGCGGCACAAACAAGGGATCTGCTCTCTCTTGGGACACAGGCTATTTTTGCCAGCTTGGCCTCCTATTCTAGTGGTAAAGATTCTGATTTTTTTCTGGGAGAGTTTTTATTGGGCGACTTGAACCAGATCACTAGTGACTGAATACATGTAATTAGATCCCAAGCTCAGGACACAATCACCCCTCTAAGTGCTGATGTGCCTGCTGACCAGCAAGGGCCCAAGGAGGGTGGGGTCCTGTGCCCTGGCCACCTGCCTACCCCTTCTGCTGCCGGTAGTTCTGCATCTCTAATGCGGCTTTGCGTGGGAATGTTCGGAGGAGCTTCAGCACTTGCTGCTTCCAGGACAGCAGCCGTTTCTTCTGCGTCTCCGTGAAAGCCTAGAATTGGGGTAGAGATGGAGAGGGGAGGCTTCTCTCAGACCTGCCTTCTGTCTATTCACTCAAATACACATGGCCTGCCTGCTCTGTGCTGGCCAATACTGGGACGCAAAGTGACTGTGCTCACGGAGCTGAGTTAACTGGGGAGGTTACAAATGTGATGACCATTGTGCTAAGTTCTCCCTCCCTGTGTGGATGAAGACAGAAGGCATGGAAGCCTGTAAGAGTATGAGGGGTTGGCAAAGGGGGCCCTGAGGTACCAGGATTTGAACTGAGGGGCAAGTCAGAGGGAGGGGGACTATTCCCGAGAGAAAGAGCATGGAAAAAGGCTCCAAGAAGTCACCTACAAAACCAACACTGGGGAGATGAATGGGTGACACACAGGCAGGACCCTGCTGGCCACATAAAGAATATCAGTCCTGAGAGTGACTATGGGGCAGGCTTTGCCTTATCACTGCCCTAAAGAAGGCCTCACCTCATGAGTCAGGCACTTTTCGATGAGCTGGAGGTAACTGGTGATGTTCTCTTCATCTGGTCGGGACACCAGCAGCTGAGTGCACACTGGGATATAAGAAAGGGAGGACATTAACCCTCAGCATGTCCTGTGGCATGCTCCAGCCAACAGGTGCGGGAGGTGGGAAAGGAGACTCAGGTTAGATGATACCATGGATGTGCTGGGCAAGGTACCTGGGTTATTATGAGGGTAGGGAAAGCACCACCCCCCTTGCCCAGTATGAGGCAGACATAAAGTCAGTAGTCATTCTTTTCCCATTTTAACTCTTTTTTTTTTTTTTTGGAGAGGTTTTTCGCTATAGGGCGCGTGCACTCGCCAGACAGACAGAGAGAGACATAGAGACAGAAAGCGAGAAATCACCCCCCAGGGGGGATGGCCACGCCGCAATCCCTTCTCCTCTCGGGATCTTGGGCACGCACGCACACGCACCCGGCGTGAGTTGTAAGCCACCGGGTCCGAGACGCGAACCGCGGTCGACTACGTGGGAGTCCAGCAACATAGCCATTATGCTAACTGCTGGTTCTCCCCATTTTAACTCTTCAACAATTTTCTCAGCATGTACATTTTTTAGCCCAAGGAACCCAAAACTCAGAGAGTTGCTTGGCTCAGGCCACACAGCTAAAAGGACCTGGATCCAAGTATGAAATATGCTATGCTGAGTTGCTTTAGGGAGGATGAATCCATCAATGAGCATGGTCATCCCCATCCCTGGACTTTGGTCCCCTCTGAATCAATGGACCCCACTGTTTGTCTTTTACTTTACACAGTTTCCACTGTACACTGTTCTCACTTGCCCAAGGTAGAGATGCTCTGAGGGTGAGGGCTGTCACCTACCATCAGACTAGGCAGGCCCAAGGACAGTGGCCTCGTCACCCTCCCGCCCCCATTTTTGGTTACTCTGCTCCAGTCTCCGGGAGGCCTTAAAAAGTCCTGCCACCCCACCTAACTTGAATTTGATCCCTTGGCTTTTTGCCTCAGGCTTGTTAGCAAGGCCCTACCTAGTCTCACCTTTGCCCATCACCCGTGTAAACTGGCTGGGAATGTCTCCATCGGCGACGGGAGCTGGGGCTGACTCACTGCTGTCAGAGGGAGCCGATGCTGGTGGGGGGGGGTAGCTCTCTGCAGCTGGAGGGTCCTGGGCCTCAGTGCCCTTGTCCGTGCCTGGGTGGGCCGCAGGGGGCTCAGCACCTGGCAGCGTTTGCTCCCCCCGGCCCCCGTCCTTGGCAGTGGGGGCAGCAGAGGTGGCAGCAGCAGCAGCAGCAGCCACAGTGGCCTGGAGGATGCTGTAGGCCTTGATGGGGGTGATGATGATCTGCTGCAGCTCCTGCAGAGCATTTCGCAGATTCCCGCCTTCCAGCACATCCTGGGGGGAGGACATGGCCAGGGTCACTTGCAGACCCCTGTGTATCCCCACAGCTAGGCACAGAGAATGTTTACACAAGTGGGATCAGAAAGGGTGCCAGCACACAGAGCCAGGAAGTAAGGATCACAGCACCTCCACATATAGGTGCACATTTGCACACATACATTTACCCTTCCCCTGCCAGGTGGGGTCCCAAAGAGCTCAGGAGATGGTGGTTTAATGCTGGGACCCACCAAGGATGGAACCAAGGCACTGCGGGGGAAGGATAAAACAGAAGGCAAGCAGCAGTAAGAGGAAAAAGGGAACACAAACCAAAGCAGTTGTGGAAGGATAGCGTGGATAAGAAACAATCACATGGAAGGAGAGATCAGGTGCATGGAAAGACATTCTGCTCTACCAGAAAGACCAGTGAGAAACAGAAAAGAAAAGTAGGGCCCAGCCACAGTGGTACAAGTGGGAGGGTGTCAGTGCAGATGGCAGGGGCTGTGTGTCTGGTCCAGGGTCAGCTCCTGGCCAGACCAGAACCTCCAGGAATGATGGCATATTCCCGGGTTCTAGTTAAAATAACTGGGTGCCAGGGTAGGAGGATTGCAAAATGGTATAGCGAGACCCTATCAAAAAATATCTCACTCCCTCCTTCCCATGCTTGCTCTCATTAAATTAAAAAAAAAAAAAAAAGAAAGAAAAAGGAGAAGAGGTAAAGACAGACTCTGGGATCACAGACTTCCCAGGGCTGGGGCCACTGAGGTCAGACTCGAGCGGGTAGGCATAGAGGGCAGTGTGCAGGGGCAGCCTGCAGCAAGGCCGACTCAAGGCCCTCGGTCTACTGGTTATCACTGTGCAGCTGGTTGGCCTTAAAGTTAGGGATGCCAGGTCCTCACCTTCTCAAGGGACTTGAGGACACTCTGCCTCTCACGCAGCTTCTGGATGCTCAGGGCTATCTTGTGGCGGGCACCTTTGGTGACATTCTGTAAGAAGGGGATTAAGAAGCTGGAAATTACAGGCCAAGGTACTTGAGGGTGTTCCAATAAGGACCAAAGAGACAAGGAGGCTTGGGTGGCAAGAGTGGTTCCAGACGGTGCTGCCCCAACACCTCCCTGACGGTCCCTTGGGCATCACCTGAGACTCCAGGTGCTGCTCTGTCAGCGTCATCATCTCCTCATAGCTCATCTGTGAGAAGAGGGCTGCATACTTGTGCAAGCGGAGGCTCTTGAGCCATGAGGGCACATCTGCAGATAAGGAGGGAGGGCAAAAGGTCAGGAGTTTGACTCTGGTGACCACAGCCAGAATGGGATGGGGTGAGGTGGGGTGGTGTGTGTGTGTGTGTGTTGAGGAGGGGGAGCTAAGCTATTCCTTGCCCACCCAACTAGACTCTTTCAGATGCCTTCTCTGGGCAGGACATTTGACCCTTCTGAGCTGCTCCACTGGATGTCTAATAGAATGACCTTACTGATTTCTCTAGAAGTCTTCCTGAACACAAGCTCAGTTCCATCAGTTACCTGTGTCCTGGCTTCCTTGTCAGACTTCATGTGTATAAGCAGAGGGTCACAACCCCTGGCCACATGAAGGTGGACATGAGGTTTCATTGCTTAGTCTTAAGCACTAAGAGCAGAGACTATTTACTTCCTTCAGGTATGTACCTTCCTTAGTGGGGTGGACAGGTGGCAGCTACCAACTTCTATCCTTTGGGTTCTGCAGAAGGCCCTGGAGAGGGTTTTGGAACTGCCTTCCCTGTCATACCTTTCATGCCACTGCCGTCCTCCTGGAAAGTGTTCCGGTTGGAGCCCTGCTCCTCCGTCTGCTCACTGCCAGAAGAGGCCACGCTGCTCTGGGGTGAGAGGGGCGCGTGGTCGGCTGTGGTGAAAGCAGCCCGGGCCCCGAGTTCCTCTGGACTTGGCCACTCACCAGGGGCCTGGGGGCTGGTAGGGATGAGTGACATTGAGCGCTTCAATGGGCTCGGGTGGATTTGGCAGGGGAGACCTGGCCAAAAAGGGAGAGAAGCAAGAGGTGAGGTTTAGAGAATCTGTCCCCAGAAGATCAGGTGCCCTGATTATCCTGTAATCCTCTAAGGGGAAGGAACCTGGGCTGGAGAACTGTCTACAAAATGCTGCTCATTCCCTCACTCCTCATACCCATTCCATCAGCAGGTTGTCACCCACCTCTCTCAACCTTTCCAGTTCCTCTGCTAGAAACACGCTCCCAGCCAGCAGCATCCCTGGCTGGAATGGCTGCCACAATCTCTTCCCTGGTTTCTTGCCTCCTACAGTCCACTCTCCTCACTGGAGTTACATTGATCTCTCTAACAATATAAAAGGGACCAAGTTAGTCCCCTGCTTAAATCTTTGAGCCTTCCTTTCAAGCAAAGAGCAAAATTCAAACTATTTTTTTAAAAAAGAATTATTTTATTTTTTTCATTCATTAATTCATTTTAATTTGACCAGAGAGGGAGAGAGAGAGGGAAAGTGAGAAAGCAAGCCGCCAGGTCCAGGACTCAAACCTCGGTCGGCCATGTGGGAATCCAATGCCCTCAACTGCCACGCCACTTGCCAGCCCCCAAAATTCAAACTCTTCAGCACACTCAAAAGGGTATGCAGGACCTGGCTCTTGCTCATCTCCAACCTCTCATCTGCAACTCACTCCTTGGCTCATGCCTTTCTAACCGTCACCTCCTCCTGAATCTCCTTTACTTGCTCACTGTTTTTTTTTTTTTAATTTTTTCAATTTTGCCACAGGGTATGTACACTTGTCAGAGGGAGAGAGAAAAAGAGAGAAAGTGAGAAAGCATCCCCCAGGGAGGAAAGGCCATGCTGCAATTCCCTCTCCCCTGCTCTCCTCTTGGGATTCTGGAGGCCATGGCATCTTTCAAGCCTCTGGGTCCAGGACTTGAACCATGTAGTCGGTCGTGTGGGATCCAGCTACCCTAACCACCATACTACTGGGTGGTCCATGCTCTTTTTTTCTTTCTGATCTTATCAGTTGGCTCCCTCAACTCAGTCTCATTACAAGTGTCACCTCCTCTGAAGCCTGCCCTGAACCTCAATCTGTAGTCACTGTGCCCATTCTAACCCCCAATATTCTATCATAGGCCTCCATCTTACCTTTCTTACAGCACCAACCACAAACTGAAATTATTATATCTAGTTGTTTGTTTAACTATACCTTCCCTTCTAGAATAGAAGGTCTGTGACAGCAGGGACCTCCTCTTCTTTTTTTTTTTGGAGAGGTTTTTGCTATAGGGCGCGTGCGCTCGCCAGACAGACAGAGAGAGAGAGACAGAAAGCGAGAAATCACCCCTCAGGGGGGATGACCACGCCACAATCCCTTCTCCTCCATTCTCTCGGGATCTTGGGCAGGCACGCACACACGCCTGGCGTGATTTTAAGCCACCGGGTCCGGGACTCGAACCGCGGTAGACTACGTGGGAGTCCAGTGACTTAGCCATTACGCTAACTGCTGGTCCCAGCAGGGACCTCTTCTATCTTGCACATCATTATACCCCCAGCAATTAGAGGGGGGCTGGGCCAGAGAAATTGCTTCATTAGTACTTGTAAATGAATGAAGCACACAAACTGCATCCTAACCTTCCCTGCCATTAGGCATCACCACCCCCCAACATGTTTTCCTGTACAGAGTCCTAAATGGTTATCGGTGAGGTCCAGTGGCTCAAGAAGAACGCAGGCCTTCTTCCATAAGATGTGTCACACCCTCTGCCCATTCCATTTTCTGAGGAATCCAATCTGATTTTAAATTATACCCAGTGGGGCTGGTTACCATGAGCTCTCAGATCTTTACAGCTGCTTTCCTGTCTGCTCAGCTAATTGCCCTCGTGCCCTCTCCACCAGCTGCTCCTGCCTCAAGCTTAGCACTTGCTGCCCTCCTTGCTGGCCTGCCTCTTGAACTGGGCTGGTGGAGGATAGCAATCTGGTCCAGTCGCTTCTGCATCCCTGGGATCAAGGCAGGACACACAGGAGTCCTCCAACAAAGTTTCATGAAAGACAAAAGGGTGCTAAAGGGCCTCTTGAACTTCATGCAGAAAATCCACAAGTACCCCAAGTCAGCCTAGAGTAAAAGAAAAGGAAATATAGCCCAAGAGCCTCCTCCTGGGTAGGTGAGGACATCAAAGCCCAGAGAGCTGAAGCCCTTTGCTCCAGTTCCCACATGGAGCTTGGAGGCAAGTTCAGAGAGTCCAAGCCTTGCTTCTGATGGAAAGGCTGGGGTTCCTGCCAGTGTGCCAGTGACATTAAGGCCAGGAAGCAGGGTGAGCCTGGTGTTGTGGGCCACAATGCATGGTCTATCTGTGATAATACTGATGCTCCTGGCCAGGAAGTTACCTGAAAAGAGGGCAGTGCACTAGGTTGCCCCGGAGGCCATCTCTACCCTTGCCTGGGACTTCTGGTCTCCTAGAACTCTTTCCAGATCTCTGGACTCGCTCAACCCTGGCTCTGTACCCACTCAGGACTCCTGAGGATGATAAAGCACATGCTGAGCCCAGGAGGAAGGGGATGTTCAATACAGGCCTTTTTGCCTGTCTTGGTGCATCTGGTCTTCTCCTTCCTCCCTTCTCAGCCAAGCAGTGGGGCAAGAAAAGCTGGAAGGGCAGGAAATTACCCTGATTGGAACGATTGTGCTGTCCCCGAGGAGCCTGGTTTGGCCCCGCACTGAGATGGAGACTGGCCACAGCTTGAGAATTATAAAAACAGGAATGCCGGCTGGAGATCCAGGCCCTCACACTCTCCAAGAAAGCCTGGTCTGTCCCTGGCAGTACCCCAAACCCACCCTGTCTGCCCTCATAGGCCAATCCTGGCTTTCCACTCAAAAATATTTTAATGGTTTCCTGTTTCCTGGAACTGCCTGAAGTCCAAAAGCTTTTGTCCTATTCTTCAAAGTCCCCCAGGACAGGGCCCTCACACACTGAGCTGAGCGGTCAAGGCAGATCTGAGTTCAAATCCTGCTCTGCCAACTGTTAAAACAGTGTCGCCTCGGGGAAGTCACTTCATTTGCCCCTTTGCCTCCATATCCACATAAAGTCCTTCACTCAGGGTAAACATGGGTATCTACTACTGCTGTTATGCATTTAAACTCATCTTAGTCAGACCTGTCTCGATACTACCCCCTTGAATTTGCCACTCCTGTGCCTCTACGTGGAATGACCAGTTCCTTTATTTTGATCTAAACCTCCATCTAACATTGTTGAAGCTTAGACCTGCTCAGGTCCTTGTCAGAGGGAGCCCAAAAGGTACGAGGCACAAAAAAATGTAAGGTCACCTCCATGGGTGACCCTGCTCCCTGATGAAGTTTGAGTATCTCCAGGACTTTAGGTGGCTTTAGGCAGAGGTAATATAGCACAATAGTTAAGAGTATGAACTCTGGAGCCAGACTGCCTATATTTATATTTTGGCTACACTACCTTAGGCAGGTACCTTTTTCGACACTTGGCCAATGAGTTTATGTATATAAAGTTTTTGGAATAGCTCCTAGAAAAGACTCAGTGCTCAGTATTTTCTAGCTAGAATTACTATTATATCCTCCTATTCTAGACCCAGGAATAGTGATGCTCCAAGATTGGAAAAACAAAGTCAAAGACACCTTGAGTTGTTACACATGCCCCAAAATTTTCTCCAATCCCTGTCTCTTTGTGGATTCTTACAGCACCTGGGAGGGA
This sequence comes from Tupaia tana, assembly GCA_026018925.1. Taxonomy (NCBI): domain Eukaryota; kingdom Metazoa; phylum Chordata; class Mammalia; order Scandentia; family Tupaiidae; genus Tupaia; species Tupaia tana. The sequence continues at coordinate 53,001,413 of JAKSZU010000018.1, read as the reverse complement.
GAGAGAAGGGCCAGGAAATCCTTATTAACTGGGAGAAAACAGGGTCGGGGGTTAACTGGTGTGTTCCAGGTACCAGGCTGGGCATCCAAGACACAGTGATCCCCCCACTCATTAGCAAGCATGACTCTATCATTCTCTTCTGGCTTCCTTTAACCAGTGCCTGCTGAAGGGGGCTGACTAACCCAAGGTCAAATCACAAACCTTTCATATTGAGTCAGGTCAAGCCACTTTACTATGGCTTGGAAATCCACCTCCCTTATTCCATCCACTTTAACTAGTACTTCAAAAGGTTATGGAGATATCACCTCCTTCTGCTTGCTGCAGCCTCTGGGGTCTTTTACTCATAGAGGTCTTTTAAACCTCCTTAGTGGGTGGGATAGTATAGTGGTCAAAGGCAGGCTCTGGCATCAGAATGCCTGGCTCTGACCTTAGTCAATATCACCTCTTGTATTATGTATGATCTTGAATATACAACTTCACCTCATTCAGTCTCAGTGTCCTCACTAGTCTAATGAAGCTAATGAAACAGTTGTAATGAAGATTAAATGAGGTCATATATAAAAAGTGCTTCAAAAGTGTATGCTTACACACTTAATGCTGAAACATATTTCCTCTTATTACTAATATTTTAGTGTGAGTTAGGTCTTATACAGACAAACTTACAGATTTCTCAGAAACAAGGCTATAAACTGAAGCCAGACACAGAAACCCAGAAGGTCTGAGCCAGCGGGGACCTCAGATGACAACCTGCTGGCCCTGAATAATTCTCATGGGGGTCATAAATTCAAGATTCTCAAGAGGCCAGGTATCAGAAATGCCCTGAAGGCCAGGGGAGGGAGAGAGAGGCAGACTTGGACATATGTGTAGGGCTTAAAGGAAGTAGCAAATATTCAGCTTCATTTTATTATTGCTACTGAGACATCAGACCTTGAGTTGTGAGATATCGTCAGAAATCTGCTTTTTAGAGGTAAATTCCTGATTTCATACATCACCTTAACTATCCTCCCCCCCCCCCTTTGTTTGTTTGCTTGTTTTTGTAGAGGTTTTTGCTATAGGGTGCGTGCGCTCGCCAGAAAGACAGAGACAGAGAGATAGAAAGTGAGAAATCACCCCCCAGAGGGGATGGTCACGCTGCAATCCCTTCTCCTCCATTCTCCTCTCGGGATCTTGGACACACACGCACATGTGCCCGGCATGAGTTTAAGCCGCTGGGTCCGGGACTCGAACTGCGGTCGACTATGTGGGAGTCCAGCGACATAGCCATTACGCTAACTGCTGGTCCCCCCCCCCCCTTTTTTTTTCAAGAGAGAATTTTGCTATATAGTGCATGTGCTTGCCAGAGAGACAGAGAAAGTGAGAAATCACCCCCCCCCCCCCCCCCAAGTCCTGCTGAGGGAATATGGCCACACCACAATCCCTTCTCCTCCATTTTCCTCTTGGGATTTTGAGCACATAGGCACATACTCCCGGCATGAGTTTCAAGCTGCAGGGTCCAGGACACGAACCCAGTTAGCCATTTAGGAGTCTAGCACTTTAGCCACTACGCCACCTTCTGCACCTTTTAAAATAATTATTTATTTGGGGCCAGCAGATGGCATAAGAGTTATATTGCTGGCCTACCCACGGTTGACTGTAGTTTAAGTCCTGGACCCAGTGGCTTGAAAATCATGGTGGGCTTGTGTAACCTGGGAGGAAAAGTGATTGTGGTGTGGCCATCCCCCCTTGGGGGTGATTTTTCATTTTTCCCTCTTACTGTCTCTGTCTCTCCAACCCCCTAGATGCGCATGCACCCTAAGGCAAAAACCTCTTCAAAAAATAATAAATAAAATAATTTATTAGACCAGAGAGAGAGACACAAAGAGTGAGTGAGAAAGCAAGCTGCCAGGTCTAGGACTCAAATAGCAGTCAGACATGTAGGAGTCCAGTACCCTAACCACTATACTTCCAGCTTCATTTAAAAAAAATTTTTTTTAATTTAATTTTTTTCAGTAGTTCCATAGCATGAGTTCACTGGAGAGAGACAGACAGAGAGAAAATGAGAAATCACCCAGTAGGGGGATGGCCATGGTACAATCCCTTCTCCATTTTCTCCAGATTTGGGGCATGCACGCATACATGCCTAGTGTGTTTTACATTTTTTTTAAAAGGTTTTTGCCTCAGGGTGCATGCACTCACCACAGAAGAGAGACAGAGATAGGGAGGGGGAAAATGAGAAATCACCTCTGAGGGATGGCCATACTCCCATACTCCCCTCCTAGTGTGAGTTTCAAACCACCAGGTCCGGGACTCAAACCGTGGTTGGCCATGTGGGAGTCCAGTGACATAACTGCTATGCTATCTGCTGGCTCCCCAAGTGTGATTTTCAAGCTGCTAGGTCTGGGGTTTTTGAACCGTACAGTTGGTTGAGAATCCAGCCAATTTAACCACCATACCACGTGGCTGACCCACTATCTCAACTTGCCTCTGTATTTATTTTAATTTGCCAGAGAGCCTTTATGCTTGTTGAGAAGGTGAAAGCACACTCCCCACCCTCCATGGAGGATGGTCACACTACAATTCCTTCTCCTCCACTTCCCCTTTTGGGACTTTGGGCACACTGGTACAGACATTTGGCATGTCTTTCACAATGCTGGATCCAAGAATTCAGCGGTGCAGTCAGCCATGTGGGATCCAGCCACTCCAACCACCAAGCCACCAGATGGCCCTCATGAAATTATTTAAAAAGAAAATAATACCATGGGGGGGGGGGGGGGGCAACAGACTATACCAAACTGAAAAAAAAAAAAGCAAAACCATACTGTGGGTCTATTAAAATGAATCTGTAGATCAGCTTGAGGAACACTAGTTCACAATTTTTTTTTAAAGAGAGATATTTTTGCCATAGGGCATGCACACTCATCAAAGAGACAGACAGAAAGCGAGAAATCACCCCCCAGGGGGATGGCCATGCCCTAATACCCTCTCCTCTATTCTCCCCTCAAGACTTTGGGCACACACGCAGACACAGCTGGCGTTTTTTTTTTTTTTTTTTAAAAGAATTATTTTATTTAGCTTTATTTATTTATTTACTTTTTTATTTTAATTTGACCAGAGAGGGACAGAGTAAGAGAGAGGGAGGAAACGCGGCTGGCCATGTGCAAGTTGAATGCCCTTAACAACCAAGCCAATCTCCCTGGCATGTTTTTAAGCTGCAGGGTCCAGGACTCAGGACTCGAACTGTAGTGGACTATGTGGGAATCCAGTGACATAACCATTACACCATCTGCTGGTCCTAGTTCACAACTTCTTAACTGCCTCATATAACTGAAGCCCAGAGAGGTTAAGTGACTTGTCAAAGGGCAAGAGTGACTGAGAGAGCCCAGTTAGATCTTTCTCAAATAGGCATGGCTTCCTGAGACCCCTCTCCTCCTCACCTGTGTTTGCGTTGCTCCCAATACTGTTGATGGCTGGCGGCACTGAGCTGGATGAGTGGAAGGGCACGTGTCCGTTTTCCCGGGGAGGCTTGTCCTGCCAGCCTGGCCCTGCCTCCCCAGGGCCCACCTCTGTAGGACCCCCCCACTCATCAGAGCCTTGGCGCGAGTGGTAGGATGGCTCTGTCCGGGTGCGGAAGCCACTAGCCAGCCGCTCTTCCAGGTGGCTCAGCCAGAGGGCCAGTGCATTACGGTCCTCCAGGGTGGTGGCTGGGTGGATGAGGGCATAGGAGAGCAGCTGGCGGCTCTCCTCAATGAAGGCATTGCTCTCAATTGAGTAGGCCAGCACTTTCTGCAGCAGCCTCATGTATTCCGACTTGGCCTCTGTGTTGCCAGGCTGAAGCAGGGGCAGGTGGGACAGCAGGAGGGACACCACCTTTTCTTTGGACTCCTGCTGCCACTGGCTGACGATGGCTGCAAAGGGGATAAGAGGGCACATCAGTAGAACCAGGGTAGCAGACTCCTATAAACCCAAGAGAGCTGCCTATGGCCTGCTCCCTCAGCTCCAATCTCTCCTCCCTTCTCTGTTCATGACTCCCCTTGTCTCACATACAGATGAGGTCAAACACACCCTGTTTCTATAGTAATTTTTCTTGATTCTGTCACTCCTGTTCTCAGAAACCTGCTGTGGCCAATCAATCAAATTGTTGCTTCTCTGGAATCTGAGCTCCTCCTGCTGCCTCTCAGCCTGCTTTTGTTCATCTCCCCACCCTCTACTTTCACAGCTTTGACTTGCTTTCCTGACTGAGGACAGCAGTGCAATATAGTAGTTAAGCTCTGGGGTGGCTCTGTGCCTGGGTGCCTGGGGGTTAAGGCAGGTAGATTCCAAATGACCAACTGGGTGGTTTGTGTCCCAGGACTGGTTGCTTGAGAAACACACTGGGCACATGTGCCCCAAATCCCAAAAGATAGGAGAGATAAAGAAGATGGGACTAGGGGCAGGCAGGTGGCATGGTAGTTAAGGGCGCTGGATTCCCATGTGGCGAACTATGGTTCAAGTCCCAAACCTGACAGCTCGCTTTTCCTTTTTCTCTCTGGTCAAAATAAAAATAATAATAATAACAAATGGAATTAAACTAATTAACTAAATAAATAATTTTTTTTGGGGGGGGGGAAGAGGTTTTTGCTGTAGGGCGCATGCGGTTGCTAGGAAGACAGAGAGACAGAGAGTGAGAAATCACCCCCCCCAGGGAGGATGGCCACGCCATCCATTTTCCTCTCAGGATCTTGGGCACGTATGCACATGCGCCCGGAGTGAGTTTAAGCCACCGGGTCTGGGACTCGAACTGTGATCGACTACATGGGAGTCCAGCGACACAGCCATTATGCCAACTGCTGGTCCCATAAATAATTATTTTTAAGAAAAGAAAAAAAAGAAGATGGGACTAGGGTATGGTCAATCCCTACAGGATGTACTTCTTCTCTTCCTTGCTCTTGGGCTCTATCTCTCTGGCAAGCACATACACTCTCTTAGGGGTGGGGACAGGGGAGGAGAAATGGGCTTTGGAATCATGGTTTGGATTCCTCAACTTATTAGCTAGATTTTGGGTTAAGTCACCTTGAACCTTACTGGGCACTGATTTCTTCATCTGCAAAATTTGCTGATAATTACAGTACCCAGTTCAGTGTTGCTTTGAGAGTCAATGAGCTAAAGACTGGAATTTAGAACAAACACAATAGATTCTGGCTTTCTTTTTTTTTATAGTTTTTGCTATAAGGCATGTGCACTCACCAGAGAGAAAGTGCAAAATCATTCCTCAGGTAAATGGCCACACCATAATGCCTTCTCTTGTGATTTTGGGCATGCAAGCAATGATGTGATATTCAAGTAGCTGGGTCTGGGACTCAAATCAGAGTTGAGTTAACTATGTGGGATCCAGTGCCTTAACCACCACACCACCTACTGGCCCCCACTTGATTTTTTTTTTTTTTTTAAGGTTTTTGCATAGGGTTCATGTGCTCCCCAGAGAGATATGTAAAGAGATGGAAAGTGAGAAATCACCCCATGGGGAGATGGCCATGCCACAATCCCTTCCTTTTCCTCTAGTCTCATGCATGCTTGGTGTGATTTTCAAGCCAAGGGGTCAGGGAATAGAACTACAGTCAGCAATGTAGGAAAGCCAGAAACTTAACCACCAAGCCACCTGCTGGCCCTGCCTACCATTTTTTTTTTTTTTTTTTGAGAGGTTTTCGCTATAGGGCGTGTGCGCTCGCCAGACAGAGAGAGACATAGAGACAGAAAGCGAGAAATCACCCTCCAGGGGGGATGGTCACGCTGCAATCCCTTCTCCATTCTCCTCTCGGGATCTTGGGCATGCACGCACACGCGCCCGGTGTGAGTTTTAAGCCACCGGGTCCGGGACGCGAACCACGGTCGACTACGTGGGAGTCCAGCGACATAGCCATTACGCTAACTGCTGGTTCCCTGCCTACCATTTTTTAACTGGCCTCTCCCTGCCTCTGATTCTCCACCTCTACTCGATTCCATACATTCAGGTGGACTTACCTTCCTACATTAACCAAGGTATCATGTCTCTGGACAGTTTACAATAGCAACCACACCAACATACTCAAGTTCAAGAACTTCTAGCTCACTATCACTTTCATTTTCAGGGTACTCCCCACCTCCTGTTTCTCCTGATAAAGATCCAGCTCAGAGTACCTCAGTCCCTGCTATTTTCTCCATACTACATTCATCCAAGCTTGCACACGCCAGCTGAGATGCAAGTGTAGCCTACAACAATCTCTCTCCTCTTATACCAATTCTAAGGCTTTTATACAATGCCTAAACCTGCCCTCCTCCAAGAAGCCTCCCCTGGCTATTACATGCCATCGAGATCTTGACCTCTCCACCTTCTTCTCTTAGCCCATCATCTGAGGGTCTGAATCTGTCCTGTAGATGAGTCACATTTCCCCTTCTGATCCAGAAGGATGCTCCCCAAATATAAGTCCCCAGGCTGACTATATAAAGGGATTTGAGAAGAAGCTGTCATGGGTCTGCCTATCCCACTCAAAAACCTTGTTACCACTTCTGTGACTAGCTAAATGGAGTGAAGGATGGAGATAATGTTGATGGGATAAAGAAGGGAGACAACACCAATACTCGAGCAGAGAGACTATGACCAAGGGCTGAGGCCAACCCTACCCTCACTGTTGAACAACTGAGCACACACCTATGGTAAAGGTTATGATTGCAAACATCTCACCACAAGGCATTTCTGAGAGATGTGCTAATAGTGAGGTCCTGAAAAGAGGCAAAGGAGTCAGCTCTAACTAGACAGACCTAGGAACACAGAAGGGTGGGTGAAGAAAAAGTATAGGCTAAAATGTGGCTTCTATCCTTTTTCTGCAACTTACTGATCATTTGATTCTAAACAGGTGTGGTCACTTCACAGCGCTCTACTGTCTCTATCTATAGAGTGGAGTTCAGAATCATTCCTACCTGACTATGGCTAACATGAGGTAAGTTTTCAGTAAACGTTAGATGCTTTTTACTAATATTGTGGTTATCTCACTGTGGCTCCTTCCTTTCAAATGAACAGAGAGAGACTAAAGGCACAAGCCAACCTCTTGGCTCAGAAAACAGAAGCTGGGTATAGTTATATATAAAAATCTAGGCATCTAAGGGTCTTTTAGTCTTCATTCTTTAGGCCTTAAGATTCCAAGGACTGTTGGACTCCTGCCCACATGCAGGACAGATACCTGGCCACCTGTGTAACAACTTGAGAAAAGCCTCTTCAATAACCCCCTCTTAAGGCAAAGACTTGCTTGGAAATCTGTGGTCTGGAATTCACATAAACTTCAATATGGCTTTATAGTCCTATGAAAATGAGTCACATGCCATTCCTAACTATTGGCTGTGTAGACTGCATTTTCTTTCTTTTTTCAAATAATTATTTAATTTTATTTAATTAATTAATTTATTTTTAAAATTTGACCAGAGAGGGACAGAGTCAGAGAGAGAGAGAGAGAGAAAGTGAGAAAGCAAGCCACCAGGTCCGAAACTTGAACCACGATCAGTCATATGGGGAGTCCAGCCCCCTTAAGCACCACACCACCTGCTGGTCCTGACTACATTTTCTTGAACTGGGCCACTCCAGGCTTTCTAGAGAACACCTATTAAAGTGCCCAGGAATTCATCCATTTACCCACAGTCATCAATTCGTGTACCGCCACAGCAATGGCCAAAATTAACCACAGAACCACTAGTATAAGTGCTGCTATGACCACTACTATTAACAGTAGTAATACTGGATAGAACTTGCTGGGCATTTATTTATAATGCACCAAATATTATGCTAAGAACATGGGTTTTTCATCCCTACCTCAACACTATTTTAGCATTCTCATCTTGCAGCTGATGACAGAGATTTGGGAAGATGTCCCTCGCATGACAGAACTAGTAAGTGATAGAGCCAAATTTAAACCAGGTCTGTTTGCCTGCTTCCAGAATTGGGAGAAATTTTACTTACATCTTCTCCCCTCTCCCTTTATTCATGATAGAAAGCATGCTCACGTACATGAAAGACACAGAGATGAGCACCTCTACAGAGCCTGGTCACACCACAATCCACTTCTTCCAGTCTGTTGGATCCTGGGCACTCATATATGCCTGGCATGTTTCAAGCTGACTGGACCAAGGATTTGACTTTGGCCACCATGTGGGATCTGACTTCTCTTGAGCAATATTACCGCTAAACCATAAAGCCAGCCTTACCCACAACTTTCTATTTTTCCAATGCCAAATCTTTCTTTTTCCTTTCCTAGTTTTCCAGATTCCCTTTAGTATCTGCCACCCAAAGCTAGAAAAGCTCACCTCCTCTGCCTGTCTTCATTTGAACCAGACTGCAATGAGCACAAAGCTGTCCCTCAGGCAATCTCCAAATCTGAGGATCTTTCCAAGGTGGAACAGGTCTTCCTGAAATTAACAAGCCTTGTCTTTTCTGCCCTTTCACCTCCATCAGGCACTGGATTACACGGGAAGGAATTCTCTAGTATCCACTTTCCCTGACTTAATCCCTGAGTTTTACTTCTTGATAAGGAAGAAGAAAAATGGTGATGAACATTAGGGACAGAAAGTCAAGGATGTGCATTGTAGTTGTCATGCAGCTGGTTCAGGCAATATGTTTCCTCTGTAAAATAGGGATCATATGATCGCTGAGATTTCAGGAAACTACATGTAAAGCATCTGATGGTTTGCCTATAGTAAGCATTCAGTATGTGGCTCAGTGATGGGTGTTTTTCTCCCTTCTACAGCAGTCACCCTGCCCCCTTCAGGCCCTTCTCAATTGCTGTTGTTTAGACCCTGCAGAGTAGCCAGACACATCTGGTACAGAGAGAAGCCTTGTCTAGTCCCTCCCCCAACCCAGAGTACTGCCAGGACCCCAAGGCTAAGGGATACAGCTTCTCTTCTGGTACTACCAGGAGATGTGACAGGACAGCCACAATGGTTGGGCTCAATGAAGGACCTTGTTCTCCCACTGAGAAGGCAAGAATGGTTTTGAATGAGTGGAAGCTGACCCCAGGAAAGTATGTTCATGTGTCTGTGCAGTGTTGGTGGTGGGAGGGAGGGCCTCCCATGACTGGGAAGCATCAGTGAATACTGGAACTGTTTCAAGGAATTTGTGTAACCTCAGGCCCCTCAGGGTGAGCCCAGCTGGGGCTAGAGATGACGGGGTGGTGGTGGGGAATGGAACTTCTAGTTTCCTACCAAGAACAGAAAAGTCTGACCCAGAGTTGAAGCACAGAAGGGGCCTACTGAATACCTTTACAATTGAACTCATACGGTTCCCTGGAAGGTGGTGGTGTTTAGGTGTATATAATTTGTCCTCTCCAGAATCTCCCAATCTCAAATTACCCTGTTTCAAACCCTAGCAAAATAAACCAAGAAGTCAACAGGCAAACCTGCCTGCGTTCAAAACCCAGCTGCCCCATGACCTAGGGAACTGTGGGGCAGGGCAGTCTTTTAACCTCTCTGAGCCTTGGTCTCTCCTGTGATATGGAGTTGTAAATGCCCTGACATTACAGGGTCAATGTAAAGAGTCAATGAAATGATCATGCAAAGCACCTGGTATGTTGTAAGTGTTTAGTAAATTTTTTTTTTTTTGGAGAGGTTTTTGCTATAGGGCGCATGCACTCGCCAGACAGACAGAGACAGACAGAGAGATAGAAAGCGAGAAATCACCCCCCGGGGGGATGGCCACGCCGCAATCCCTTCTCCTCCATTCTCCTCTCGGGATCTTGGGCACGCACGCACACGCGCCTGGCATGAGTTTAAGCCACCGGGTCCGGGACTCGAACTGTGTCGACTATGTGGGAGTCCAGCGACATAGCCATTACGCTAACTGCTGGTCCCCCGCACCTAGTACATTTTAACTTACTATTGTTGCTGCTCCTGGTTGAAGATCTAGAGCCCATGTTGTTTTGGGGGTGTTAGGAACAGTTTACATAGGAGAGCACATCTGGGCCTCCCCCTTAATATTCCCGGCAGGGTGGGGAATTTCATGCAGTTATTTACCAAAATCAGACATATTTCTGGTTCCCTGGAGCTAGAGGCACAACAAGCAATGATGAAATTCTGGAGGTGAGTGGAAGAAGGTCGGGGCTAGAGAATGCCGCAACTCTAATGGCTTTTTCTCACCAACTGCAAACCTGGACTCTGCAGGCATGAAGAACAATGGAGATTGCGTAGGAGTACCTGACCTGCCACAGTGGAACAGGGGCAGGGCTGTTCAAGTGACCAGAGCTAAGAAGGTCATGACCTTGGACCCTAGTAAATCACAGAAGCCAAATGTATCTTTGAAACTGCCCAAAGAGCAAACCCATTTTTATTGGGCTGTTGTAACAATCAGCCTCAGGCACTGGTCAGAGGGGCTGGGGTTTGGCTCCAAACCTGTCCTTCTCTGCTTTACTCCAGTTCACACAGACATGGGGGAGGGCTGGGGACTCAAATTTTTGTCTGACGAACTGTGTCACTAGAGCCTGAAAGCAGAGGGTGGAGGCATCAGGGCTGAACTCTGGTGATTCACTCATCATCAGGGCCTCCTCCTGACCTCAGTTTCCCCAACCAGATTCAGTGAGCCAGAGAGGGAGGAACTTAGACCTGCTGGATACAGTGCCTGACTCAGAGAATAAGAGGTACAAAGAAATACAAGAAATGTAGCCCAGGAAGCTATAAGGACCCTGGAAGGGAAGGGGAATCCAATTCCCCTGGCCCAGTCTCCTCCCTCCTGCCCTCTAGTCCAAGTCAGTCTCAAAGGGAAGGAGTGGGCTGGGGTCACTGTTACAGCTCCAAACAGGCAGGAAAGACAGTACTAGGAGGAGGAATAGGGATGACAGAGGCAACTTAGAGCCTCTCCCTGTTCCAGAGATCCCCAGAGTACGGCTTTCCTGTTCCTGGGTGTTGCCTCAGGTTCTACTTCCTTGAAAACAACACTGGCTGCCTAAGTTGGAGGACTTCCCAAAACTCTCCTGGACACTTAAGAGGAAGGGATGGCTTTGGCCTGACACCCTCCCAAAGCTATAAGCCCCCACTCCCTACACCCAGTAGGTCATACAACATCACCTTCACTATCTTCCTGGGTCTGCCCAGAATCATCAGCAGCATCAAGACAAGTGGCTCTCCACTGGGTGTACACAAGTCAGCTAAGAAGCTTTCACTCTTTGGGGAGAGGACCTAGGCCTCAGATTATGTTTACAAAGTCCCTGGGGAATTCTGACATGAAACAGGATTACAGTACAATTGTCTAGGTCAATTCTTCTGTGCTTCCTATCCTACCTGAGGAGGAACAAGGCAGACAAACCAAGACCAGGTTGCCCTGGAGAAATGGAGGAAGTTGCAGGATTGGTTGGGTGGGATATGGAAATAAACCTAGAAAAAAGCAGGGGATCTGTCTCATTATTCAGTCCTCTTGGCTCAAAGGGATCTGAAATGCTGAAGAAGGGCTTCAAACCCTGTAATGGTTTAACTGGAGACTAGAGAACCAAATGAACTCAAGATTTGGTTTGTGGAGTCAGTATATATATTTCGGGGGAGGAAGGGCAGATTTTCTGAAGAGTGATTCTACTTTTTTTTTTTTTTTTTTTTTTTTGAGAGGTTTTTGCTATAGGGCATGTGCGCTTGCTGAGAAACAGAGAGACAGAAAGCAAGAAATCAAGTCCCCCAGGGAGGATGGCCACACTGCAATCCCTTCTCCTCCATTCTCCTCTTGGGATTTTGGGCATGACTCTCAAGCATCTGGCTGAATTTTAAGCCACTGGGTCCGGGACTCGAACTGCAGTTGACTATGTGGGAGTCCAGCGATGTAACCATTACACCATCTGCTGGTCCCCCTATTAAGTATTAAGAGCTACTGCTATAGAAAAATATGCTGGGCTGTCAAATACAGTGTGCTAGGCTGTGGCTCTGCCTTCTTTGGCACATTACTGAAGAGCCCAGGAAACACCTGGAGAGTACCTAGAATAGAACCCTCACTGTCCAGATGAGAGTCCTCAGGCCCAAGAGGAGTAGGACTGACCTAGGTCACAAGAGAGTTAGTGGCACAGCTAGATCTACAATGCCTGGGTGTCTGGATTCTTACTCTCACGTCCCACAACAATCAATCATCCAGCAAGGTACCATCTTTCATACACCTGGTCATCAGAAGAACCTAAGAACTTACTCCCAGGCCCATCCCCTCAAGATTCTGATTTAGTGGGCACAGGGTCAGGGATATAAGTTTTACCAGGCAACTCAGGTGATTCTGATGATGATGCAAGTTTGGGAAATACAAGGGAATGGTAAGACCATAAGGAACAGAATATAAGAGTTAGAGGAGGTACAGCTCCTCACATGGGGCAGGCCCAGAAAGTAACTTCTTTCTTTACAAATAAGGGGTAGAGGGGTCCCTATTTGAGGATGGGAGGACAGGAGATGCTAGCCTCCTTACTGTTGGAACATTCATCTCTCTTAGAAAAGAGGCATTCAAGGCCCTACAGAGTTTACCTTTGTAATCACTTCTCTCTGAAGTCATGCTTTGCTCTAATCCTGGCACACTTCCTCCTGACTCTAGAACACATTTTGTTGCCCCTCTCTTTTTCCTCATTGTAAGTTTTCCTTCTCTCACCATCCATCTAAGTACCAGCTTGTTATATTCTCATTGTCATGGACTATGGACAAAGACCTTCATTCACATGCTTATTAATCATTCAATTAATTCCACAGTTCTCAGCCCTGGCTAGGCACTAATGCCCCATGTACTAATGCAAACTATCTGGGATAGACCTCAATTTCTTTGTGTAAACTGTTATGAAGATATATAAAACACTGGCTTGAATCAAAGGAGACCCAACTCTTCTGTTTGCGGGGGCAGAGCCACACCACAAATAGTACTCCTACTCATGATACCAGAGCACAAGGAAGCCTCTCCCACTGGGAAGGAAGGCAGAGGTGAGAAGTTGCTTAGCTCTGAGCCTGCTGCAGCTGAGCTGGGCTCTTACTGCGCTTTGTCTGCCAGACTGGGAATTAAGCTGTTATGACTCCTAATGTTCCTCTACAACCATGGTGCTTCTATGATTTGTACATAAAAACCCAGTAAAATAAAGGCGACTGATGCTAGAGCAGGTGGGCCTGAGAAGGTGAGGGAAGCCAGGCAATGCTGAGGCTCCCAAAACCCCAATCCTAGTAGCCCATACTGGTTCCCTCACTTATAAAATGGGGATAATAATAGTACCTGTCTCATGTGGTTGTTGAGGACTAAATGAGTCACTTGACAATAAGATAGTGGACAGTTATTGAGTATTTACTACATGCCAGGCACCATTCACATGTGTTAACTTACTGACCCTTAACAACTACCCTAAGAGGTAGATAAAATTATTGGTTTGATTTTTTAAGAGAATTTTTGCTATAGCGCGTGTGTGCTCGTCATAGAGACAAAGAGACAGAAAGCAAAAAATTACCCCTGAGGGGAGAATGGACATGCTCCAATTCCTTCTCCTTCATTCTCCTCTTGGGATCTTGGGCACGCTTGCACACACACTCTGCATGGTTTTTCTTTTCTTTTTTTAAGAGAGATTTTTGCTATAGGGCACGTGTGCTTGCTGGAGTGACAGACAGCGAGAAATCATCCCCAGAGGGGTAATGCCACACCACAATCCCTTCTGCTCCATTCTCTTCTTGGGATTCTGGGGACACACACACACACACACTGATGTGAGTTTTAAGCCACCATGTCCAGGACTTGAACTGCAGTGCACTATTAGGAGTCGACTGGGAGTCCAGTGACTGGGAGTCCATTATGCCATCTGCTGGTTCCCTTGCATGATTTTTCTTTTTTTTTTTTTTTTTTTTTTTTGGGGGGGGGAGGTTTTTGCTACAGGGCGTGTGCGCTCTCCAGAGAGACAGAAAGCGAGAAATCACCCCTGGGGGGATAGCCACACCGCAATCCCTTCTCCTCCACTCTCCTCTTGGGATCTTGGGTACTCACATACATGCGCCCAGTGTGTAAGCCACCCGGTCTAGGATTTGAACTGCGGTCGACTACATGGGAGTTCAGCGACACAGCCATTACGCTAACTGCTGGTCCCATCCCTTGCATGATTTTTCAAGCCACTGGGTCCAAGACTCAAACCTCAGTCAGTCATGTGGAAGTCTAGTGCCCTAACCATTTTGCCATCTGCTGAAATCACCTATCAGGTTTAATTTTTAAGATAAGGAATCAAGGTACACAGAGTTTCAATTATTTTGTTACATGACAATTGACAGAACTAGGATTTAAACCTAGACAGTCTGGCTCTAGAGCCAACCAAACCCACCTCTTTCAAAGTTAATATATGAGTAGGGAGGGAGGAGGGGAAATAAAAAATGAAGTATCTAAAAAATAAGTTAATACACAAATAAAGGTAGTAATGGTCTATTATAAGGGTTTAATGTGAACTATTACTATGGAGAAGGTGGGAAAATTTAGGATGAATAATATGGATGGACTCTCCACACAGAGCCCTTCAGTCCCTTCCTAGCTAGCTTTTCCCTCCTTCCCTGGCTCCACTTCTCTTACCCATTATTGGGGTCAACAGCTCTCCATCTAGCCCTGTGGAGGTCCAGAAGGCCAGAATGGCTTTAGCAGTGGCCTTTGGGATGGTTATCTGGCCTGACTTCGGTCTATGACAGGGGTCTGAGAAATAGGTTCTAGAGAAGCCTGGCTCACTCATCCTAATACCAATCTCAAGGATCATAGAGGCACCTCTCTACTGATACTGGGGACTCTATCTAAACTTCAAAACTCTTAAAGTTGATCATACCTTAAGTCCAATCTACCTTTGGGGCTGTCCTTCCCCAGAGGTTCCCCATTCTATGCCGGAGAATATCTGGCAATACATCCCCAGGAGACATATGATGATGACTTGGGAGGTCAGGGACTCTGCCCACCCACAGGCCTAACACCCACATTTCTTAGCACTACTGGTAGACCAGCCTCCTCAGCTACCTCACATCTGCTCCAGGTTGTACTCCCATCTCTAGGGGTAGAGACTCACCAGCGCTGTTGGCCTCCGACTCCAGCAGGTGGATGTCATTGCAGTCCGCAAGTGAGTGCTCCAGGCAGAGCTGCAGGAAGCGGGCTTGGGTACGGGTGACCCGCTTCAGAAGTGACAGCAGGGCCACTGTCTGCTCACACTCATTCCAGCCCTTGAACCAGCCAGCAAGGATGCCCACCTGGTCTCGGAACATCATGGTGCCAGGCCTGGGGCCAGGGTGGGGGGGACGGCGGTGGCGAGGGCCAGCGCCGTCACATGGTCTCGGCTCCGGGCTTCTGTTACCTCTCCCCTGAGGGCCAGGGCCTGAAGATGTTCCCTGGCGTGATGACAATGGATGGTAGGGGGAGGAGGAAGCCTGTTCACATTGGGGGAGGTCTTGGTCCAGCCACACCTCTCCAGGGTCCTGGAAAAGGAGGTAAAGGGGTCAGATAGAATGAGGGAGCCAAAGCTGGCCTGGTTAGTGCAGTTTGAGGGGGATAAGAAGGTCACATGCCTTCTTCGTGGTACTTGTTCTGTTGGGTTCCTGGAAGAAAGATGAAACAAACATGAGACATTAAACCAACTTTCTCTTCAATCTCTAGAACAGAGAAAAGGCTTAATTGGGTCTTAGAGACCCATTTCAGAGAATAAGAAGATACTGCCTCTTGCACCAGCTGTCACAGGGTTGAAGGAAGTGCAGATTTACAACAGAGAGTAAGTTGGTAAGATTTTTCAGAACAAGCTTCAAATTATGAAAGAAGATCTAAATTAATGCAGATCTGGCCCAAGGTAACATGACTAAATAGACATGTTATCCAAGAACATTCCTAACTTTACTGGTCTCTGGTCATCTCCTCTGAAAGCTGAACTACTTACCTGCTATAAGGACCAGAAGGGCTCTTTAAATTACTTCAAGCTAAGACCCACTGTGCTACACTGAGGGCAGAAAGTTGGGTGATGACCCCAATGGAGACCATGTGATCATTAATTGCCTAGTTACCTGTCAACCCTTTGGTATGCACATGGACAGAGCCTTTTTCTTTTTTTTTTTTGGAGAGGTTTTCGCTATAGGGCGCATGCGCTCGCCAGACAGAGAGAGACACAGAGACAGAAAGCGAGAAATCACTCCCCAGGGGGGATGGTCACGCCGCAATCCCTTCTCCTCCATTCTCCTCTCAGGATCTTGGGCACGCACGCACACATGCCCGGCCTGAGTTTTAAGCTACCGGGTCTGGGATGCGAACCGCGGTTGACTACATGGGAGTCCAGCGACATAGCCATTACGCTAACTGCTGGTTCCCAACAGAGCCTTTTTGAGATCACCAACAGTTAAGGGGATTGTGCTTCCTCCAACCCAGCTCCCCCCCACTCTGGAAAATGTATATTCCTTCCATCTCTATTCTATTTATTCATATTTAAAAAAAAAAATGGGGGGGGGCAGCAGATGGTGTAATGGTTATGTTGTTGGATTCCCACATATTTGACTATGGTTCAAGTCCTGGACCCGATGGCTTAAACTCACGCCAGGTGCATGTGTGTGCATGCCTAAGATCCCAAGAGGAGAATGGAGGAGAAGGGATTGTGGTGTGGCTATCCCCCTGGGGGGTAATTTCTCACCTTCTGTCTACCTCTCTCTCTCTGCCCTATGCAAAAACCTCTAAAAAAAAAAAAAAAAAAAAAAAAGAGGGAACCAGCAGTTAGCATAATGGCTATGTTGCTGGACTCCCACGTAGTCGACCACGGTTTGCGTCCCAGACCCGGTGGCTTAAAACTCACGCTGGGCGCGTGTGCGTGCGTGCCCAAGATCCCGAGAGGAGAATGGAGGAGAAGGGATTGCGGCGTGACCATCCCTCCTGGGGGGTGATTTTTTACTTTCTGTCTCTGTGTCTCTCTCTGTCTGTCTGGCGAGCGCACACACCCTATAGCGAAACCTCTCAAAAAAAAGAAAAAAAAAAAAAAAAAAAAGAGGAATGATTTTATTTAACTTTATTTATTTAATTATTATTTTCCAGTTTTGAGAAAGAGAGATAGGGAAAGTGAGAAAGCAAGCCACCAGTTCCGGGACTTGAACTGCAATCAGCTATATGAGAGTCTAGCACCTTTAGCCACCATGCCACCCGTTGGTCCCTCCATCTCTACTCTAAAAGTGAATCTCTCTCTCCACCTTCTTTTCCATTCCCCTGAAGGCTGCTCCAGATTGAAGCCCTCTAGATTGGAAAGTCCCCTTGGCCAGCGCATCATTCAGACTCCTTGGGAGACAAGGGGATGCCAACTTGAGGGGAAGAGGACAGATTAAAAGCCAAAATCTCCCAGGGTCAGCAGGTGGTATGGTGGTTAAAGAGCTGGACTTTCACATGGCTGACTGATGTCTGCATCCTGGACCTAGAGGCTTGAAAATCATGTAGGGCATGTATGCATACATGCCCAAAATCCCAGGAGGAGAATGGAGAAGGGATTACAGTGTGGCTATACTTCAGGGGTAATTTCACCCTCTCCCTCTCCAGGACTCTTGTTTCCTTCTGGCAAGGGCATATGCCCTATGGCAACACCCCCTCCCCTCCAGAGAAAGGGCAAAAACTCTTAAGCAAGAAAGTGTCCAAATTCTTCCCCTAGGCAGGAACTACATAGGAATTACTTCAGCTGGGCAAACAAGAGGCCTATTCTGTAGCTGACTGGTTTCTGAAGCCTTTTTCCATGTCCCAAAATCCAGGTCTCCACTCAACATTTCCCCTGCCTGTCTCTCTTGCAACTAGTGCCCTTGGCTGCATCCCCAAACCACATTGGACTCCATCCCCCTCTGGCTGCCAGAGGACTGAGGTTCTCTGGACTGAGAATTCCATACAAAGACTCACTGAACTTGCCAGGACAGGATTAGGTTCATACTTGGTCATTCAGGTCTCAGCTTCAATGTCACGTCCTCAGAGAGAACTTCTTGGACTACCCAATCTAAGGAGTCTCTGCCCTGACCAATTATATTAATACTATTTCACTCTTTTGTATAATAACGTTGGCACTTTCGGATACCTTTTTTTTTTTTTAAAGATTTTGCCATAGGGTGCATGTGCTCACCAGAGAGACACAGAGAGAGAGAAAGTGAGAAATCACCCCCCGGGGGGATGGCCATGCTACAATCCCTTCTCCATTCTCCTCTCAGGATTTTGGGCACAAATACACATGCACTCAGTGTGTGTTTCAAGCTGCCGAGTCTGGGATTAGAATCATGTCAGATCCAGAGCCTTAACCACCATGCCACTGGCTGATGTCCCAAATATCACCTAATTTATGTTTATTGTTTCTCTCTCCACACCAAAATGTAACCTATAGTCAGCCATTGCTTAAGATACTGCCAGTCATGTTGAAGGGGCTCAATTCAATATATATTTACACAAACACACACACACACACACACGCATTCTTATTTTTCTTCTCTCTCTCTCTCTTTTTTTTTTTTTGCCAGTAGGTGCAAAAGTCCACCAGAAAGAAATAGAAAGAGAGAGAGAGAAGGGAGAGAGAGGGTAGAAAGTGCTCTCCAATGGGACATGGTCACACCGCAATCCCTTCTCTATTTCTCCATCCTGCTGGAATTTAGGACATGTAGGCACATACACCTGGAGCCACTGAGGTTGGGATTTGAACCATATGGTTGGCATGTGGGATCTAGCTCCCTTAACCACCAGGCCACAGGGCTGACCCAATAAATAGTTGCTGAATGAATGAAAAGCTAAAGATGGTAGGACCAGCAGTTAGCGTAATGGCTATGTTGCTGTACTCCCACGTAGTCGACCGTGGTTCACATCCCAGAGCCGGTGGCTTAAAACTCACACCGGGCGCGTGTGCGTGTGTGCCCAAGATCCCAAGAGGAGAATGGAGGAGAAGGGATTGCGGTGTGGCCATCCTCCCCGGGGGGGTGATTTCTCGCTTTCTGTCTATCTGTCTCTCTCTGTCTGGCGAGCACACGCGCCCTATAGAAAAAAACCTCTTAAAAAAAAAAAAAGCTAAAGATGGTGATGAGTGTAAAAGCCACACTTAGGATTTCTACTGCCCTGGGGGAAATTATAGAAGGAAATCATCTATAGGATGGTAAAGGATTTTGAAATCTTGGCCTAAAAAAAAAAAAAAAAAAAAAAAAAAAGAAGGTGCTAGGGAACTTTCTCCTGAGAAGTATGCTATTCTCTGAGTCCTCATGACTTTGATGATTAGATTTATTCTTTCACTCCAGAGGAGGGAACCAGGGTAGATGGCTCTAAGTGAGAGGCAACATGGGGCAAAAGAAATGTTGAAAGTCAAGAAAATTCAGTTCTAGTGTTGCCCCAACCACTGACTCACTTTGATGTTAGAGCTAGTCTGCTTCTGTTCTCTAGAATGTGAGCGATAAGGAGCTGGGTTGGGTTAGACACAATAAAGAGGTTATAACCTCACAGGCTAACTCCAACTGACTGGCAGTGGCTGCTTAGAGTACTGCGATGAGAAGGATCCTGAAGACAAGAAGCAATGGGAATATCCATCAATGGGGAATTATTAATAATTGAGGCAAACCCAATGCAGTATTATGAACCTACTAAAAACATGTTTGATCCTGGTAAGATTAAAAAAAAAAAAAAGAAAGAAATCTATATACAGTATGTGATTTGTAACTACTAACTTGGAGAGATGTCCATACGTTGCATAGTAATATGTACAATATGATATGTGGTGGTTAGGTGCTGGACTCCTACATGGCTGACTGTGGTGCGAGTCCAGACCTGGCAGCTTGCTTGCTCACATCTTTTCACCTCTCCCTCCCTGTATGTCTGTCTCTGGTGAGTGCACATGCCCTACAGGAAATTAAAATAAGAATAATAAATAAAATTAAAAAGTTATTTAAACATAAAACAAAATACAAAAACGTATGGGAAGCTATACCTTAGAGTGTTAACATTGATTATCTAGGAGACCCAGGGAATTATTATTATTATTATTACTATTATTTTTCAGAGAGGTTTTTGTTATAGGGCGTGTGCGCTCACCAGAAAGACAGAGAGATAGAGATGGAAAGCGAGAAATCATCCCTCGGGAGATGGCCATGCTGCAATCCCTTCTCCATTCTCCTCTCGGAATCTTGGGCATGCACGCACACATGCCTGGCATGAGTTTAATCCTCTGGGTCCAGGACTTGAACTGCGGTCGACTACATGGGAGTCCCATGACACAGTCATTACACCAACTGCTGGTCCCAAATTATTAACACTTTCTTCATATAACTTTGTACTATTTCACTAGTTGGAAGTGAATACATATAATTTTTAAAGAGGACTTTGAAAAACAAAACAAAACCAAAAAACTTAAGGCTTCATTTTACCTCCTTGGCTTAGTGTGAAAAAGTGCTGTGATTAATTAGCAATGTTTGCCCTGGATGCAGGGTAGATGAATGGTAGCTCAGATGCCTGAAAAAATCAGTTTCCCTTCACAGCTCCAGCATCATGTGGCTTTTAGTCCCAAGGAGGCAGCAGCTGCCTCAACATAAGGAAGAATTTTAAAATAATGTATCTGTCCAAGAATGGAACTGGCTGCCATGTGAGGAGGTAATAAGCTCCCTGGCTGCTGGAAGTGGTCAAGTGGAGGGTGGATGAACATCCCTAGGGAGTGGGAGGGATTCCTTCACTGGGTGGCAACTCATAAGATAGAAGGACATGTTACTATTTCAGAGGGAACATTTGTGATGGGAGGTTTGATATGCCAATAGCGTTTACAGCAAAAAGATGACCAAATCCACAAATTGACCAAAGTTGCGCACTCTCTCCCATAAATTCTTTTACTGGGTTGGTTATTTTCCCTAAGCAACAGCAATGTACCCTGAAAATAAGCTGTTGATTAAATGTTAATTTATCTTCTCCCTCGAAGCTAAATGCTAGAAGTAAAAGCTTTGAGACAGATGGGGGGGTCTCAAATATGATGTTTACAAGGTCAGGCTTTGAACCAAGCAGACCACTGGAAACTACGGTGAACTGGAAAAGTCCACTCCCTGTCTAAAATGATAAGTCACTACTCAACCTAATTGTTGCCATGTGAGAATGTGGGTGAAGTACTGATAGGTCTTAGATTTTTAAATAAAACCCATTTTTATTTTTATTTTTTAAGAGAGATTTTTGCCATAGGATGCATACACTTGCGAAGAGAGACAGAAAGTGAGAAATCATCCCCTGTAGGGGATGGCCTTGCCGTAATCCCTTCTCTTCTATCCTCTCTTGGGATTTGGGGCACACACAGACACACCCAGCTTGAGTTTTAAGCCGCCGGGTCTGGACCTTGAACTGTAGTCAACTACATGGGAGTCCAGTGACATAACCATTATGCCATCTGCTGGTCTCAACCTCCCTACTTTTAAATGTTGGAAACTAATTCACATTAAACAGCAACAGTAAACTACTACACAGAATGAATAAAACCTGTGGTCTGCGGTCCTTGGAATGGATGGACACAAACCAGAAAAAGACCAGAAGTCTGCTAACTATACTTCCCTTGGGCCTGGGCCTGGGCCTCTCTGGTTTACACCTTCAAACCACCTCACTGCTTAGGGAACATGACTGGTAGAGATAATCTAGTGATGGAGGATCTGACAGTCTTCAGTAAACACTGGGGCTTTAAGAAAACAGTCACTTCTAGGATTGCACTGCAAAAAAACCAGTTCCTATATCTTCTAGACAGAAGGATGTGTTTAGTCTGGATGGTGACTAGGGAGGAGGGCTGGATGGCCTTTTTCCATCTAAGAGCCAGAGGACTTCAGCTACCTTTCATCCACGTACTTGGCTGCAGCTGAGGTAATGACTATGGCTAATGCAGTAGGCATCTCACTGTAGTAGCATCTCACTATTTTGGATTTTTGTGGATTTGCCGACTAAATAGCCACCCCCATCTTCTAGTACTAGCACTCTGAATTCTTTTGGAGAATTAACTTTCTTAGATTTGTTCTTTTATTCCAGAGGAGAGAACCAGGATAGATGGCTCTAAGTGAGAGGCAACATGGGGTAAAAGAAATGTTGAAAGATAGATAAAAGGTAAGGCCTGGCCAAGAAAAGTCCTCCCTGAACTTTCGGCTAAAACTACTGGAGAAAATCAGTTCTCAGTTAGACTTGCTCAAATTATAAAACATCTCCTGATATTACTGGTTGCCACCTCTGCTACCTCATTGTGGATGCCATTGCTTCAGAATGAAGCCAACACAGATGAATGCAGAGTCAAGAGATGAGGGAAAAAAGGGAGATCTGTTCACATAATTTGAAGATCTGGATCCAGCTAGACTGAAGCCTCCCCACCCAGCCCAGATTTTCAGTTCCACAGACCAATAAAATCCTTTTTGGCTTAGGCCAGTTTGAGTTTGGATTTCTGTTACTTAAAACTGAAATAGCTAGGCTGGCCCTATAGTTCAATGGTTAAGCACTGTGCACTGAAAACCAGATCCCACACAGGCAACCTCAGTTTGAATACCAGCCCTGGTGATTTGACAAACATGCCAGACATATGTGTGGGAATGTCTCAAATCCTGATGGCTTGGGGAAAGGGAAGCAAAGGGTTGCAGCATGACCATGCCTCATGGGGGACCGGGGCAGGGCAGGGGGGCTTTCTCTTTCTTGCGCCCCCCTCCCCTGCCAAAAGAAGAAAACTAACAAAAAAACCAAAAGCTTTGACCACTCCTATACAACACAGAATTTACCACTGCTCTAGTTTCTGTTCTCATGTGACCCAAAATGGCTCCCTACCTTTGAGGAAAAACATAAGAGGGGAACCCCTATGATAGAAGTCTCTCAAACGGCCTAGCAACATTGCTGCCATATTTCAAGGGGACCATGTAACCTCTTTGGGAAGCACCTATCAACCCTGGAGGTAGGAAAGAGGTTCCACGGAAAAATGCCCTCTGGGCTTCTTCTCTGAATCCAAACACTGAGAAGGGGCCTAGACAGGTAGCACCACTGAAAGCTCTACTCCATCCAAAGTCAGTGAGACCTGGCTTCAGTCCTGGCTGTCCTGCTTATGGGATACTTACTTGCAGTGTTGACCTTTGGCAAGTAACTCAGTTTCTACCTCAGCAAAGCTTGTTATAGGAATTAAATGAAACAATGTGTACAAAAAATGCCTAGCATGAGCTCAGCAAGCCCTGCACCTCATACATTAAGCATACTGGGCCAGTTCCTGTGCGGATGGCCTTCCAGGATGAGCGTATCCAATCCTGAAACTCTTATTTTGAAAACATATTTTATGCATATACACACAAAATATATGAATATAACACCCTCATTTTACAAAGATAACCTAAGATAGAGAGAAGGTAAGTCACTTTCTTGGACTACAAGAGTTAAGCTGAGATTTTCAAGGCCAGGAAGTCTGGCTCTGGAGCTCTTGATTGTTCTTAACAAAATTTCTGCAGCCTCCTTTAAGTTCCCTTCCATTTAGGCCCAAGAATATAGGTTTTAATGCCACTGTCTCTGAATAAGGGGTCCTACCAGCCTTCCTACCTATTCCTAGCTTTTCTGTGGCATCATTCAGGCTTTAGAGAAACGCATACTTCATGAATAAGGGACATTACTAGGACTAACTCACTGTCCTAACCTGAGAACAGGAAAATGTCAGATGCCAAGGGAGCCCAATTCTTCTAAGAATCAACTATGATGTTCAGGAATTCCAGAAACATGTACACAAAATAAGTATACTACTGCCTCAGGAGAGAATGAGCCTTGTATAGTCCCATGGAAGACAGCAAGAGGAGAGAAAAAGCCAGACAAGGCCTCCTAGAAAAGAAGTACTGGATGGAGAACTCTGGGACACCTGGAATAGAGAGGAAGCTGGTGTTCCTCTTTCCACTCCTAAATGTTGACCCCTTTCCTGTAAAGATCTTATTTTCTGCTCCCATTGTCTTCTCTACAATTGTATCCCCTCACAACTTCTGCAATCAACTCCCATAGAGTCAACTATCACCTCTCTGTGAACAACTCAGGAGTTTTTGGGTCATCTTTGATTCCTTCCTCTGAAGGAAGATCTAGTCAACAGGTCTTGAGACTTGATTCTTCCTTTCTTTCTTTCTCTTTTTAAAGAGAGATTTTTGCTATACAGTGTGTGCACTCTCTGGAGAGGCAGAGAGAGAGAGATAGCACAAGGGATAGCCATGCTGCAATCCCTTCTAGGATTCTGGACATGTATACACAAGCACCTGGCATGAGTTTCAAGCTGCTGGATCTGGGACTCAAACTGGTTGACCATGTGGGCATTCAGCACCACTACACCACTTGCTGGCCCCAGAGTATATTTCTTTTTTTCTTAAAGTCAGCTGAACATGCTCTCATCTCTCCCAAAATCCAAGCAGCTCTGGAACTAGATTTCTGGGTTAAAAATATAACCAACCATTTACTACCTACATAATTTTGGGCAAGTGATTTCACCTTGCTGTGCCTGTTTTGTTGTCTGTAAAATGGGTTTAATAATAGTACTTACTCTCATAGGTTGTGAGGCATAAACAACTTAGCCATTATCATCTAAGATTCCTCTCTTCCTTTAATCCTATCTAGTCTTGTTTTTCTCAATGCACCAAATCTATCCCTTCTCTCCATCTTTAACTGCCACCTAACTTGCCTCCCTGCTTCCATTCTTGCCTCTTTTCCTTAAAGAAACCAAAGTGAACATACAACAACAGACTGTCTCACTTTCTTGCTTTTAAAAATAAAAACTAAAATTCTAATAGCTTCCCAATCCTTTTAAATGAAAATGTAGGGAACCAGCAGTTAGCGTAATGGCTATCTCGCTGGACTCCCACGTAGTCGACCGCGGTTCACGTCCCGGACCTGGTGGCTTAAAACTCACGCCGGGCGTGTGTGCGTGTGTGCCCAAGATCCCGAGAGGAGAATGGAGAAGGGATTGTGGCGTGACCATCCCCCCTGGGGGGTGATTTCTCGCTTTCTGTCTCTCTCTCTCTGTATGGCGAGCGCACGTGCCCTATAGCGAAAACCTCTCCACAAAAAAGAAAAAAAAAAAAAGAAAATGTAAAGTCCTCACATGATCCCAAAGGCCCACAGATGATCAGGCCTTTAGCAACCTAACACTTAACTTAGCTCTAGCCCATTGGTCTCCTTGCTGTTCCCTCAACACATCTCAGGATTTCTGGACCAACAGGTCCAGATTCCCCTACAAGATGCTCCTCCCACGATCATCACATGGCTGCTTCTTTCTCATCAATCAGATCTAGATGTGCCCCAATCTTTCTTATTTCCCTAGTAGGAAGGAGTCTTTGATGTCATCATCAAGAGGTGTTTCTTCAGAGGCTGCTGCAGCTCTTCCAAAAACATTTAGACTGTATGATCCACAAGGGAAAAAGACTACATTGTACTCATTACTACATCTCCAAATCCTAGCACTGTACCTGGAGCATAGCAAGTCCTTGATAAATATCTGTGATTAAACGTACCCACCTTTCAGCAGTCCTGTCTCTGCATGAAACGATGCTTAGACGGAATGTCCCACTCCCAGATCTTTCTAGTCATTGAGCTCAATTGTCACCTCCTCAAAAAAGCTATTTCTTTCTTTCTTTTTTTTTTTTTTTTTTGAAGGTTTTTGCTATAGGGCACGTGCACACGCCAGAAAGACAGAGAGAGAGAGAGAGAGAGAGAGAGAGAGAGAGAGAGAGAGGCGAGAAATCACCTCCCAAGGTGGGGAGGGATGGCCATGCCGCAATCCTTTCTCCTCCATTCTCTTCTCAGGATCTTGGGCATGCACGCACACGCGCCTGGCGTGAGTTTTAAGCCACCAGGTCTGGGACTCGAACCGTGGTTGACTATGTGGGAGTCCAGCGACATAGCCATTAGGCCAACTGCTGGTCCCTCTTTCCCTTCTCCTCCATTCTCTCAGGATTTTGGACATGCATGTACACGTGCTCAATGTGAGTTTTAAGCTGCCGGGTCCAGGACTTGGAACACGGTTGACTACATGGGAGTCCAGCGATGTAAAAATTATGCCATCTGCTGGTCTCATCAAAGAAGCTAAATTCCATGAGTTCCAGGACCCTGACTGTTTTACTTACTGCTGTGTGTCCAGTATCTAGACTAGTGCTTCTGTGAACTACTTACTAAATGAGTACAGGCTGGAGACATTTGAGATTCACATCCTTGTTACTGCTGCTCTGTAACTTGCCTTCAACAAGATTCTAGTTAACAAATTTACACTAAGACAGACAAAGCAAAACTCTACTCACATCCATCTGTTAAGTTGTCAGAAAAATAATAACATGTTTTTCTATGCATAAATGCATCATGACTTTTCCAATGACCCAATACTTATCCTTTTCCAAAGTTCTGAGCTCAGGAAACCCAAAACTGAGATGAGGGGATCGGACACCAGTATTCTGTGATTCCACTGCCTTGACACCACCAGTCAGGATGATCACCTCATTCCTGTCTCTCCCAATGGGATCCCAAAAGAAAGCCTGATTGGATCCTAACAGCCATAAACTCTCTCTGGATCTAAACAATAAGAGTATAGAATAACTGGGGTGGGGGACAGTTAGGAAGGGTACTGCCATCAACACTTAGAAAGGACATGAGATGGAATCACAGTCTTATTTTGGTTCAGCAAGTGAAAGACTGAATTCCAGAATCTAGAACCCAAAACATGTCTCTATGGCTCTTCTGCTGTCAATTCACTTATTCAGAAAGAAACTGTTTTCAACTGGGTCTCTCAGGAAAGAGTTCTCTTTCCACTGAGGCTGCTAAAGAGGTATGATTTATACCTGGGGTTGCTGAAGGCCATCTCTATCACCACAAAGCAGAAGCTTACTAAGGATGAACTCCATGGAGAAATGGAGAGGGATGATTGAATATTATTTGAACTCCTGGATGCAGCTAGATCTAAAGCCACTGTACCTCTGGACTATTCAGCAACATGAACCAATTAATTCCCTTTTTCATTAAATCACTTTCAACTAAGATTCCATTCACTTATGGTTTTAGAGTCCTGGCTAATATAACCTTTTTTTCCCCCTGCTAACACTCAGCACTTACGTGCAAGACACTGTTCAAAGTACTTAACATGTATTAACTTATTTAATCCTCACAACAATTTTATAAGGTACAAAATCATTGTTGCCACACAAGGACCAGAGAAGTTAAGTGACCTGTCCTAGCCTAGATGCAATATTGGTGACAATATGGGATGCAAATGCTGTTTAATCCCAATCTGCATACTTAACAGTATGCTATAATGCACAGTGTTAATGTGTATAATTCCCCATTGCACCCAACTCTATCTGAACATAAGATCCAACATTCTTACCCGAAAATCCTATCATCTAGGAACAAAAAGGGCCCAAAGACCTTTGATTAGTATCACGTGTCCTCAATTTCATATGAAAATTTAGGAAAATCATGGTTTACCTACCCCAAAGGTTCCCATGAATATGAAATAAATATATATTAAAAATATATAAGTATATACATAAATACACACACACACACACACACACACACACACAGAGTCACTTTAACAGCGCCTGGCAGACAGTAAGCATTTAATAAAACATAGTCATATTATTACTCAGTGGATCACTAAAGTGCAGCTGGCAAATGCAATGGAAATATAAAGAAGACAGTCTTCTTTCATCTCTGTCCTTTAGGTAAAGAGACGTGATAGCATGATATCACAGGTGAGAGACATCATTGAGAGATATCATTCTTGTCTTTTTTCTTTTTAATAGCCAGAAGGTGCTTACCAGAGAAAGGGAAAGAGAGAAAGCATCTCCTAATGGGGTGCAGTCACATCTCAATCACTTCCCCATTTCTCCACCCTGCTGGGATTTAGGGGATTTATGCATACATGCACATGCTGCTGGGGTTGGAATACAAACACAGCCAGCCATGTGGAAACCTGCTCCCTTAACAACTAGGGTGGCCTAGCTTTCTTGTCTTTAACAGCTTAAGCTGTTTCCTCTGCCCAGGAGGCACTTAGTTGCTATCCTAACTCCTGTGGGATACTACCTAGTCCAAATACCACTTTTTCTGATAAGTCTTTGCAAATCAAGGGCTCCCTTTCACTGCTGAATTTCCATATAATTTGTACCTCACGTCTGACCTGTATATCTGCCCAACTTTTCAACTGTATTGAGCTCCTTGAAGACAGGTCCCAGTGTTTACTCTAGAGTCTGCTTCTTCTTCATAGCCCTACAGAGACACAGAATCCCTTGGAGAAAGTTGAGTTTGTGGAGGCCCCAGACTTACAAAGGCCACAGGAGGCTAAGAAACCACCCACGATGGGGTGAAGTATGTTACCAGGAACAGGACTTGGGGTAGCTCAGAATCAGGAGACAGCACAAAGAAAAGTCCCATGGACAGAAACGGGCAGGAGGAGGAAAGGGAAATGGGACAAGGTAGAGAGAGGAGAAAACAGAGAACAGGAGGGGGATGGGGGAAAGAAAGTGTGCTGAACTTGGAGATGCAGAAGGAATCATTCTCCAATGATTCCTAATAACCCATGATGGGCAGATCCCACCTTTCAGGATTCAGAGAGCAAGATGCATCTCTATACTTTCAGAGCTTCCAGTCCAGTGAGGGTAAGTGGGCAAGTAAATAAAAACCTACAAGGGATAAGGTAAGTACTCCCTGAAGAAGTACAATGGAGGGTTCTGGCAGTAAGGCAGAGAATAAAAAGACCTAAGGGTGCCTTAAAGGGAGGGTGCCTTAAGGGAGGGTGCCTATGTGGAGAGAGATGAATGAGAAGGATATGTGTGTTCAAGGAAGTAGCAATTTCTGGAAGATGAGTGCTTTGCAAAGGGGAGTCCTAGGAAAATGGAGTGGTATGACATAGAGGTATATCAAAGAGGTATATCTTTTAGGAGACTTTTTTTGGGAGGGTAAGGGAAATCCTCCTAGAGGTCAATGATTCTCAAACTTAAGCATGCCTCAGAATCCTCAGGAGGATTTGCTAAAAACATAGATTGCTGGGGCCTACTACCAGATTTTCTGATTTGTAGGTCTTGGACCCAAGAATCTGCATCTCTAGCAGTGATACTGCTGCTATCACTAGTCCAGGGACAGTGCTTTGAGAAGTATTGCTATAGGGGGATTTGGTGAGGAGACATTCAAAAAGGGGAGGAAGGGAACCAGCAGTTAGCGTAATGGCTATGTCGCTGGACTCCCACGTAGTCGACCGCGGTTCGCGTCTCGGACCCGGTGGCTTACAACTCACGCCGGGCGCGTGTGCGTGCGTGCCCAAGATCCCGAGAGGAGAATGGAGGAGAAGGGATTGCGGCGTGACCATCCCCCCTGGGGGGTGATTTCTCGCTTTCTGTCTCTATGTCTCTCTCTGTCTGTCTGGCGAGCGCACGCGCCCTATAGCGAAAAAAACCTCTCCAAAAAAAAAAAAAAGGGGAGGAAGAAGTCAGTAAAATAGGGAAAATCTCTGAGACATCTCTAAGGATGGTGTTAAGGATGTTTCAATTTGTGAAGGGAGGCAGGATCTGAGGATGAAACCTAAGAAAAATAGTCCAAG
Organism: Tupaia tana; assembly: GCA_026018925.1. NCBI lineage: Eukaryota > Metazoa > Chordata > Mammalia > Scandentia > Tupaiidae > Tupaia > Tupaia tana. The sequence goes on along the minus strand of JAKSZU010000018.1, from coordinate 52,971,951 downwards.
AGAAAGTGATCTTGAATGTTGGGATTTCAAGGGGTGGTGGGTTGGGGAATATCTCTCAAGAATCTTTAAAAGGAGATATAGAGGCTCTGGAGGATGTAGGGCCTCTGAAGGAGTCATGGGAGGAGGGTCTCTGAGTTGATTTCAGAGGAAAGAGAACAGGTAAACTGAGAGGGTATAAATAAGAATTCTAAAAGGGGTAAATATGATAGGGTCCCAAATGAGATTTCTTGGAAACAGCAGAGGAAGAATCTGAAGGGAAGTTTCAAGGAGTCCAAGAATTGCAAGACATGGGTTGTTGACGCAGGGCAATTTGAGAGAAAATTCTCTAAGGGTGTCTGGAGAAGATGTGGTCTTCTGAGAGGTCTTGGGTGTACAAGAGTACACAGGAATCTTTTTAGGAAAAACTACTCAGAGATCACAGATGAGGACAAATTTTTGAGTAAAGTCTCTAAAAGGGCATGTGGGGAACATGGGTCTTTTGAGGGGGACCTAGGAGTGTCAGAGTAAAAGGGTTTTTCAGATAGAATTCAGGGATTCTCTAAGAACAGGAGCCCAGAGAGTTATTTTGAGGGAAGATGAGGGGTGTGTGGGAGACTTTTACAAAGGGCTCTAGAGATATGGGGATGTTGGGATTTCAAGGGGTGGTGGGTTGGGGAATATCTCTCAAGAATCTTTAAAAGGAGATATAGAAGCTCTGGAGGATGTAGGGCCTCTGAAGGAGTCATGGGAGGAGGGTCTCTGAGTTGATTTCAGAAGAAAGAGAACAGGTAAACTGAGAGGGTATAAATAAGAATTCTCCCTATAAGGGAGAATTCAGGAAGAGACATCTCCAAGTCTCTAGTAAAACAGGAGGTCTTGTACTGGTGATTCACAGGGATCTAAGGGTGTTAAGAGGCCTCTGGGAGTGATTGCAAGGGTATATCTCAGGAGGGTTCAAGAGGGTTGCTGGGGGTCTCTGAAGATGTTGAGGGTATACTGAAAAACTGCATCTCAGAGAAGTTATAAAGCATATCTTAGGGTCTTACAGGGGTTATAAAGAAGTTCTTTGGAAAGTTAATCTAAAATGGATCTACAAGGAGAATTTTGAAGGGTTATCCAAGAAGGAGTCTAGGGAATATGAGAGTGTAACTATGAGAAATTCTTTTGGGAATCCTTAAAATAATTTCTGAAACATGTGGTGTGGGTCACTGGGAAAGCTTTAAGATATGTATAAAAGCTTTTGATTGAGACTTTTAGAATATGGCAGAAATATCCTCTGAAATCTGGAGATTTCGGGCAATCTCTAGAGGGGAGTTTTCAAATAAACGAATCATGAGTGAGGGGAAGGGGGGAGTCACAGGGAAGACTGAGGTACATGAGGGTGATCTCTGGGGCATTTTGAGATGGTAAGATTTGGGACACATGAGTTTTCTGGCACACATTTCTGGGATCTGTGGAAGAGTCCAAAGAGGTATGTAAAGAGGGAAGATGGCTGCTGATGGGGGTAGGGTCCTCCAGGTCAGTTTTAGGCTCTAGTGACATTTCGGAGTCTCTGAGGAAGATTTTTTGGGGGGCTATGGGAAGGAGAGCTTCAGGGAAGCTGCCTAGAGTATATCAGAAACATTCTGAAGGATTGGAGAGGTGGGGTCTGAAATGAAAGGGTTATGAGTGAAAAATCTCCAAGGAGATTTTGCAATGGGGGTAGGTGGAAAAGAAAATTCTTGGGATATATGAGAGGGAAGTCAGAGGAAGATTGTGCAGAGCAGGCCTCTGGAGATTTCTGGAATGTACAAGGGTCTGGAGGGGCTTCCAGGAGTCTTACACGTTTGGGGGCTTAGAAGGGAGGCTCCTGAGGTGCTGTCTGCATACACTGTGGCATACAGGAGGAGTGGCCTCCGTGCAATATTTTTGGATACAGGGGGAGGATGCGGGACTTGGGGCCAAAGGGCGGGGGTCTGTGGAGAAAACTGTTGGGACATATGAAGGTCTCTGGAGAAAACGGTCGAGATGGAAGAGGTGGTCTCTGGGGAGGCTTTTCGGGCCATCCGAGGGGGATCCGGAGGGTTTTCAGAGACTGAGGCGGACCTGTGGGGGGGGGGGGGGTCAGGAGGAAGGTCCCCGCAGCCTGGCTCGGTCCGGCCCCTCAGCGATTGGAGGGTGTGAGCTGGATTTCGGAGGGAAGCTTCTAAAGGGGCCCGGGAGGGAGGTTCGGGGACGGTGCGGGGGCTTCTCTCGCCAGCCCGGCCCCCAGAGGCCCGCGCTATGCGCTCGCCGCCGCCCGCGGCTCGGGGTCCCCGAGGGGGCGGGGCCGCCCGCGCGGCCTGGGTCGCCCTGAGGGGAGCCCCGCGAGCCCCGACCCGCCACCACCCTGGGCCCGCCCGGCCCGGCCCGAGACTCACCGCCTCGGCCTCCGCCGCCGCCGCCGCCGCTCGGGCCTCCTCCGGCCGCTGCCGCCGCCGTCGCCCCCTCTCTGGCCCGCGAACTCCCCTCCCTCCTCCCGCACCGACCACCGCCGCCGCCACCGCCGCCGTCGCGCTGCGTCACCGCGCCGTGCGTCACCGCCCCTGGCTCCGCCCCGACGGGGCCGCCGCGCGCCGGCATTAGCTTACGCCCAGGTGACGAGCGGCGCGCCAGCCAACGGGCGCCGAGGGCAGCCCGAAGGGCGGGAGGTGTGTGTCGAGAAAGGCGGGGTCCTGGCCAAGAGGGGAGCGACAGGGTGGAACGAGGCCCAAGAGTCCCGCCCTCTCCTCAGTGGGATTGGTCGGGCGTGAGGGTGACGAGCAGTCGGCCAGGCCCGGGACTCGGGGCCGCGGGCGGGGAAGGGGAGGGGCGCGCGCGGCGTTGCCAAGGGCAACCAGCCTGGCGGAGTCCCGGATTGGGCCTCCAGCCCCGCAGAGGGCAGTCGCGAGGCTGTCTACCTCAGTGGCCGCGAACTAAGTCACAATTCCTTATTCTGGCGTTCAAGGCCCCTCCCACACGCCCCACCCCAGGCCTTGGCACCTCGGAGCCCTGGGCAGTCCGAGTGGAGAGTCTCCGCTCAGGCTCTGGAGACGACGCTTTCCCGGCTGCTCCATCCCCTCTCTCAGCCCGCTGCTAGCTCTGTCAAGCGGGAAGAGCCAGGCGAGACCTACCCTTTAGGACTAAACGAGAGAACGCTTGTAAAGCGCTCGGCACAAAAGAGGCCGTCAATAAATGGGAATCGTTGCCCTGACTTTGGTTGTAATTTAGTCATTCTGCAATTGCCCGGGATCAGAGGGGGCCCGCGCTCAGAAGCCTCTCCGGTGACGGAGGCATGGCTTGTTCCAGGAACTGGAAAGAAATGCATTCAGGGTGGAGTTAAGACCGGGAGTGGTGAGAAATGAGCAGCAGCCAGCTGTTTGGCCGCTTGAGGGAGTTTGGACTTGTCCTAATGGCACTGGGAATCCATGGAAGGGCTTTGAGCCCGTGAGGGCGATTGTGAGTTGGGATTTTGGAAAGATGTCTCTGGCCTGTGAAGAGAATGGAACTGGGGGATCGAGAGTCCAGGGAGGTAGCTGGGGGGGAGGGGAGTGAGGGAAACAGGGGTTTGCAACAGGGGAGAAACTGGGGAAAGTCTGGGAGGTGCAGGTAGTAGGGACACCCAGCAAGCTGAGTGAACAGGCCTGAGACTGGCTAGCCGTGGACAGAGAGAGAAAGGGAAAGGTCCAGGATAGTGCCCTATGGCCAGGAGATTGGGCCCCAGAGGAGAAGCAAGTTGGGAAGATTCTGGTCCCAGTGAAGAGCTGCCAAACAGTGAGGTCCAAGAGGCTGCACAATACCTGGAGTCTGGAGCTTAAGAGAGAAATTGGGGGACCTGAACCTGGTACAGCAGTAACACAACTAGACCCACATAGGAAAGGTCTTGGGTTTGTATCATGGGGCTTCCTGAGGCTTGCCTTACACTTGCCTGTGATCTCGCTGGTTAAGACTAGGATATATCAGGACCAGCAGTTAGCATAATGGCTATGTCGCTGGACTCCCATGTAGTTGACTATGGTTCAAGTCCTGGACCCAGTGGCTTAAATTCAGGCCCGGCACATGTGCGTGTGTGCCCAGGATCCCAAGAGGAGAATGGAGGAGAAGGGATTGCGACGTGGCCATCCCTCCGGGGGGTGATTTCTCACTTTCTGTCTCTCTGTCTCTATCTTTCTGGTGAGCGCATGCCCTATAGCAAAAACCTCTCTCAAAAAAAAAAAAAAAAAAAAAAAGACTAGGATATATCACAAGGTGAGGACTCTATTGGGGTTGACTCTTTCTCCCTTTCTGTTTCTCTCTCATGGAAAAAATAAACTTGAAAGAGAGAGAAATTGGGGCTGTAGATAAAAAAGCAATTGAGGCTGTGGGAGTTACTGTATGAAGAATGAATGGAGACAAGGACCACAAAACCCTAAGAAATGAGGACACAGGGTTTGAGCAAAGGGACTGACATACTCAGTGAAGATTGAGAAAAGGCTGGCAGAGAGAAAGGAGAGAAACCAGGAGAGAATGATACCACAGATGCTATGAGAAAAGGCTACTTCAAGCCAGGGTGGGGGAAATAACAACTCTACCCACTGTCTCCCACATTTATACAACAACTTTCACCTTGTATGGAATATCTGTGCTTGATAGATGCTGATTCATTTATGCATTCAACGACATTTTAAAAACATTGGTATAGGGCATGTGTGCTGGTTGAACAGAAAGAGAAAGTGAGAGAACACCCCTTAGGAAGGATGGCCATGCCAAAATCCCTTCTCCTTTATTCTCCTCTTGGAATTTTCAAGTGTTTCTCAAGCCTCCATGTTCGGGACTTAAACTATGTAGTTGGCTACGTGGGATCCAGATGCCCTAGCCACTGGCTGGCCCCTATAACATATCTTGAGTATAATATGTACTAGACTCTGCTAGAAATGCAATAATGAGGAAGATGGACAAAAATCCCTGCCTTTATGACACTTACACTTGGGTTGGGGGGGGGTCACGAGCAGTAAATAAATAACAATGTGTGAGGCCAGCAGATGATGCAATGGCTATGTCACTGGACTCCCATGTAGTCTACTGCAGTTTGAGTCCTGGACCTGGTGGTTTAAACTCACACCGGGCATGTGTGTGTGTGCCTGCCCAAGATCCCGAGAGGAGAATGGAGGAGAAGGGATTGCTGCATGGCCATCCCCCCCTGAGGGATGATTTCTTGCTTTCTGTCTCTCTGTCTCTCTCTGTCTTTCTGGCAAGCGTGCATGCCCTATAGCAAAAACCTCTCCAAATAAATAAATAAATAAATAACAATGTGATTTGATAATAAATACTATGCAGAAAAATAAAACAAGCTATGGGGTCAGAATTATTGTAGATAAAAAAAAGTCTTTTTTTTTTTTTTTAAAGAAAATATCCTTTTTTTTTATTTTTGGAGAGGTTTCTTTTTTGCTATAGGGCGCATGCGCTCGCCAGACAGACAGAGAGAGACAGAGATAGAACGCGAGAAATCACCCCCTGGGGGGATGGCCGCACCGCAGTCCCTTCTCCTTCATTCTCCTCTTGGGATCTTGGGCACGCACGCACACGCGCCCGGCGTGAGGTTTAAGCCACTGGGTCTGGGACGCGAACCACGGTCGACTACATGGGAGTCCAGCGACATAGCCATTACGCTAACTGCTGGTCCCAAGAAAATATCTTTTTTAAAAGATTTTTGCTATAGGGCATGTGCACTTGCCAGAGAAACAGAGAGAGAGGAAAGCAAAAAAATCACCCCCCTGCCCCAGAGGGGATGGCCATAGCACAATCCCTTCTCCATTTTTCTCTCAGGACTTTCGGCATGATTCATGCTTGCCCGTTGTGAGTTTTAAGTCGCCAGGTCTGGGATTCAAACTGTGGTGGACTACATGGGAGTTCAGCAACATAATCATTATGCCATCTACTATTCCAACCTTTTCTTCTTCTTCTTCTTCTTCTTTTTTTTTTTTTTTTTTTTTTTTTTTTGAGAGGTTTTTCGCTATAGGGCGCGTGCGCTCGCCAGACAGACAGAGAGAGACATAGAGACAGCAAGAAATCACCCCCCAGAGGGGATGGTCACGCCGCAATCCCTTCTCCTCCATTCTCCTCTCGGGATCTTGGGCATGCACGCACACGTGCCCGGCGTGAGTTTTAAGCCACTGGGTCCGGGACGTGAACCGCGGTCGACTACGTGGGAGTCCAGTGACATAGCCATTACGCTAACTACTGGTTCCCTTCTTTTCTTCTTTTAAGGGAGATTTTTGCTATTGGGCATGTGTGCTCCCCAGAGAAACAGAGAGACAGAAAGCGAGAAATCACTCCTTGGAGGGATGGCCATGCTGCAATCTCTTCTCCTCTAGTCTCCTCTTGGGATTTTGGGCATGCACACGTACATGTGCCTGGCATGAGTTTTAAGCTGCCGGGTCCAGGGACTTGAACCATGGTCAACTATGTAGAAGTTCAGTGATGTAACCATTATGCCATCTGCTGGTCCCTGACAAAGGGCCTTTTTATCAGGTGAGAGTTAAACAGAAATCTGAAGGAATGAAGGAGTAGAGGAGCAAACCATGAGGTAGAATGTTCCAGGAGAAGCAGCAGGCGTAAGAGTCTTTGGCATTTACAGAACCACAAAGAGGCTAGATGGTGGAATGGAGTGACAAAAAGGAGAGTACTAGAGGATAAAGTCTCTGTCATGGAATAGGGGTGGCAGCAGATAATTTAGTTTGAAAGGTCATTGTAAGGACTTTGGCTTTTGCTCAAATACGAGTTTCGAGAGAGGAAGGATATCATCTGACTTTGGTTTTGTCAGGATCCCTCTGGCCGTTGTGTAAAAAATATAGAGTGTGGGAGAGGGGTGTGATCAGCCAAACAGCAAGGCGGCTGCTATGATAGTTCAGGCAGGAGATGAAGGCAGACATGGTCAGGATATGGAGGAGAAGTGGGTAGGTTCTGGTTATATTTTGGAGTCCAGGCCGACATGTTTTCATGGACATTGTGAGAAGAAAAACATCCAGGCGGAGATGCCAAGCTGGCAAATGGATGTAAGTGTTGAGTTCAGAACAAGTTTCAAGCTGGCGAAATAGCGAGGGTATCCCCTTAGAAAGGCTGGCTGAGATCAGGAAAGGAGTAGAGTAGATGAAAAATGGTAGGGAATCAGGGACTGAGCACTGGGGCTCTCCAATGATAAAAGGAGGAATTAGGGGTCCAGCAGATGGCATAGAGGTTATGTCACTGGACTTCCATATGACCAACTGCGATTAGAGTCCTGGACCTAGTGGCTTGAAAATCAGGCCGGCACATGTGCATGTGTGCCCAAAATCCTGAAAGGAGAATGGAGGAGAAGATTGTGGCATGGCCATTGCCCTTGGGGGTGATTTCTGACTTTCCCTCTCTCTATCTCTCTGTCTCTCTCTCTCAGCAAGTGCATGCTCCCAAAGGCAAAAATGTCTTAAATTAAAAAAAAAAAAAAAAAAGAGAGAGAGAGGGAGGGCAGTCAATGGTGAGTGGTCAAACTTGGCACTCTAGAGGTTGACCCCATATGGGAAGGTTCTGGGCTTGCAACCAGAGACTTCCCTGAGTATACTGGGCACACATGTATCCATGACTGGGGCTGGCTAAAGCCAGGGGTGGATCAGGACATTGAGACCCCGTTGGGAGGGGTCCTGTAGTACAGTGGTTGAGTGTTGTACAGTGGGAGCCGGATCCCATATGGCTGATCACAGTTTAAATCTGGCCTTGGTAGCTTGAAGAACATGCTGGTGTGCGTGTATGTGTGTGTGTGTGTGTGTGTGTGTGTGTGTGTGCTCATGTACACGTGGCATGCTCAGGATCTTGACTGGATGGAGAAAAGGGGGGTGTTTTCTCTCTCTCTGGTGTGTACAGAGAGAGAGAAAACAAAGGGGGGTGTTTTCTCTCTCTCTGGCGCTGAAAAAAAAAAAGAAAACCCCGTTGGTGATGCTCTCTCTGTCTCTCACTCACTCATGGAATAAATCAAACTTTTTTATTTTCTTTCTTTCTTTCTTTCTTTCTTTCTTTCTTTCTTTCTTTCTTTCTTTCTTTCTTTCTTTTTTCTTTTTTTTCTTTTCTTTTCTTTTTTTTTTTTGAGGAATCAGCAAAAGAGGTTGAGAAGGAGCAGCCAGAAGAGTAGAAGAGAGCCAAACTTGTGTGTGCCATGGAAGTCAAGTGAAAAGGTTTCAGGGAGCAGAGAGGGAACCAGTGTGACAGATGAGACTGATGAGGACTGAGAATTGACCATCAGAGCCAACACCATTGAGGTCACTGGTGACCCTGACGAGGGTATGACAGTGGAGAGCAGCAGGGGTGACAGTCTGGTTGGCAACAGTTTAAGAGAAAATTGGGAAAAGAAATTGGAAGCAGCAAGTGTAGACAATTCTTTTGAGAAAATTTGCTGAAAAGGGAAGGAAATGAATGAGCAGTATCTAGAAGGGAAATACGGTTTTGGCTTGTAAGATGGAAGAAAGAGCACCACACACAACCTAAGGGGAAAGATCTAGTAGGAATGGGATGTTAGTGATGCAGGAGAGACTGGGAGAATCACGGCAGACAGACCCTGGAGTAGGTGAAGGGGATGGGGTCTGGAACAAATGAGGGGCAAGGGAGGGCAGGGGGAGGCTTGCTATTTGGTACAGAGGGAAGCTGGCAAAGCCAGCTAGTCAAAGTGGGGCCAAGTGACAGCATGGTTCAAGTCCCGGACCCAATGGCTTTTTTTTTTTTTTTAAGAATTATTTTGTTTAACTTTATTTATTACTATTATTATTTTCCAGTTTGATGAGAGAGAGAGAAAGAAAACAAGCCACCAGGTCCAGGACTTGAACCACAGTCAGCCATGTAAGAGTCCAGGGCCTTAAACCACCATGCCACCTGCTGGCCCCATGACTTTTTTAGGGAGATTTTTGCTGTAGGGCACTCACTGGAGAGACAGAGAGAAAGTAAGAAATCACCCCCGAAGACCATGCCTCTCCTCCCTTCTCCTTTAGGGATATTGGGCATGCATACACCTGGTATGAGTTTCAAGCCTCCAGGTCCAGGACTCAAACTGCAGTTAGCTATATGGGAGTCCAGCGACATAACCATTATGCCATCTGTTGGTTCCCCCCAAATGACTTTTTGAAAAACATACCAGGCAAGTGTGTATGCATGCCCAAAATCTCTAGAAGAGAATACAGGCAAAGGGATTGCGATGTGGCCATCAGTTTCAGGGATTAATTTCTTTCTCTCTTACAGACAAACATATGCATACACAGGTATTCTCTAGCCACCCCCCCCCCCCAAAGAAAAGGGCCAGAACCTGGCAAAAATTATTTTTTGTTGGCTTATATTTTCTCCCTGAAATACATATGCTTTTGCACAAATTAGTTTCCCTTTATTTCTCCTTTCTATGACAGGACAGTATATTGATTTTCTTGGGGGGGGGGTTATTTATGTGTTTAAGTTGGTTATATTATCCAGGAATTTCGTATCAAGTTGGGAAAGGGGACAATACAAAACACTCTTTTTTTTGGAGAGGTTTTTGCTATAGGGTGTGTGCACTCACTAGAAAGAGAAAGACAGAGACAGAAAGCAAGAAATCACCCCCCAGGGGGATGGCCATGCCACAATCCCTTCTCCTCTATTCTCCTCTTGGGATGTCAGGCAGATGCGCACATGCACCCAGCGTGAATTTAAGCCACCGTGTCCGGGACTCAAACCATGGTTGACTATATGAGAGTCCAGCAACATAGCCATTACACCAACTGCTGGTCCCTCAAACACTCTTAATATAAAAGAAGGAGTATTGGTCTGACAGGATTAGACTTCATTATTGTAGGCCTCAGAGGCCATTGTAAGGCCCACAAGATAAAACGTGCAAGAAAAAAGTTGCCATTACCCGGGCGGTGTGGAGTTGCTTCTCTAGTTTCTATTTCACCAACAACATAATGGATGGCAGTCTCCCTGGCAAAAGCCTCTAAACTCCCCTTTCCAGCTCTGGGATTCAGATACTGCAAATGCAGATAAATCCAGGAAGGCCACCTGGAGGAGAGGTGGAACAAAAGAGCTCACTTTTGATATCTACTGAGTCCACCATGCTGGGAGATAAGCCATTTCATCTTCACATCAATCCCGAATCCGAGGAGTGAAGTTATTGAGCTAGGGTAGAACCCTGGACTGAGTGGTTGCCAGACCTGACAGGTCCTAGCAGATGAAGGAAGGAAGAAGGGGGAGGAGCCCTCTGTGACAGTTGTCCCAGAATGGGCATAAACAGGATGTGGTGTTGGATGAAACCTTCCTCCTACCCCATAGCCCGCCTCCCTGCACCCATCCGGCAGCCCAGGTCCCCACCTCTAGAAAACAGCGGAACTGAGTAAAGAAGAGGCCTGTGCACAGAAGAACCATGGTGAGGGGCCAGAGGTTGTATGGGAAGGCTGAGAGACTGGGCCTGGGGCTGGGGCTGGGAGGACATCTGTGGGATGGAGGTCGTGGACTGCAAAGGGGAGCAACTGCAGCAAAGAGCCTGGCTGGGAGAAAGGGGTTCCGGGTTTCTAATTAGGCAAGTGGATCCCTCTAGCGGATCCCTGGATCTCCTAGAGTGTTGCCAAAGGGTACCCACCATGAGAGCTGGAACCTAGCCTCTGTCCTGCTCCCATGAGTTCTGGTGAGGGACAGTATCTGCTCTGCGGAAAGGGCCTCTGTCCCTATGTTCACCAGACATCAGAGGGGCTAGAGTGACCCTCCTCTTCTTAGTGGTTAGAAGAACTGCGGTTGGGGCAGGGGACAGGGGCTGAGGACAGGCCCACTGAGATCTTACTGGGTCCCTCTGGCAGTCTGACTCCCTGGTGGTGTGTGAAGTGGACCCAGAGTTAACAGAAAAGCTGAGGAAATTCCGCTTCCGAAAAGAGACGGACAACGCGGCCATAATAAGTAAGTGACATTTTCCCTGCAGAAAGATGGAGGGGGTGGGGACATGCGGGGAGGTCTGGGTGAGTGTTCCCCTGGACGAGAGGGGTATCTAACCCCTGTGTGCCATCCCTCTCCAGTGAAGGTGGACAAAGACCGGCAGATGGTGGTGTTGGAGGAAGAATTTCAGGTAAGGGTCTGGGGTAGATGGGACCCCCAAGGGGTACATGGTGGGACTAGGAGACTCAAGGGGCTAGAACTGATGCTAAGAGCTTGATATTGAGGGTCAGAAAGAAGTGGACGTCAAGTTCTAGCACAGTTGTGACCCTAGGCAAGAGACTTCACTTGTATAGGTCTCTTTTAATGGGTAGACTATGAGGAGGATGGGTCTCCAAAAAGTTTGTGACTATGTATATTATGAAAAACTAAGCATGAAATTCATTTTATTTACACCAAAGCATTCCATTTTTCCATGAACTTTTGAAGTCCCCTGGTAGTACCTACCTTATAGGATTGTTTGTAGGTTCAATAAATTAATCCTTGTAATGGGCTTATAACAAGGCCTGGTATATAGCATCTGCTCAATAAAGTGGTAATGATGATAACAATTATTATACTTTATTGAGATGCAAATTTCTGATAAGTAAGTTAGCAAAGAACTAGTGAAAATCCTTTATAAAAGATAGACTTGACCCTCTTGGGACCCCACTGTCTTTATCAGTAAGGTGAGAATGATGATGATGTCATGGGAAGGATTTGTGAGGGAGTCCATGCACACTGGGGCTGGGGCTTTTTGACAGGGGAGGGGAATTGACTAGGAGCTGGGCTTCCTCAGGCAACTTGGACAGGAAGTGTAGTGAGGTGGTTATTCAAATCAGAACTCTGCTGCTTACTATTTGGGCAGCCCTGGGCAAGTGCCTTCACATCCCTGGACCTCAGTTCCCTCAGCTGTAAAGTGAGCATAATGATAAGACTAATCCTACATGTTAAGCAAAACTCAGTGAGTTTATCCATGTGTTTCTTTCTTTTTAAAATATTTATTTATTTAATTTTATTTGTTATTATTATTTTTAAATTTGACCAGAGAGAGACAGAGAGAACACGAGAAAGGGAATGTGAGAAAGCAAGCTGCCAGGTCCGGGACTCAAACCGTAGTCGGTCATGTGGGAGTCCAGAGCCCTCAACTGCCATGCCACCTGCTGGCCCCTCCATGTGTTTCTTAGAACAGAGCCTTGGCACATATTTAAGCCCTCATTTAATTTTTTTCTCTCCTGTCTTCTTGTCCCAGAACATTTCCCCGGATGAACTGAAAATGGAATTGCCAGAGAGACAGCCCAGGTATCCTTGGGGAAAGAAGGGGAAGGTCAGGATGTGAGAAGAGGGGAAATGATGGGGGGACAGACTCAGGAACTGTTCCAGCCCTATTTGTGGACTCAGGATCTTTGGGTGTGAAGCTAAGATTTCATACTCTAGGACTTTGTTTGTATAGTAGTAATCGTAAATGAAAATTTCCTTCTTTTTTCAATGCTTGGGAAAACTTCAGGTAGCAAAGGCATTCTTTAGCTTTTTTTTTTTTTTTTTTAAGAAAAAGACTTTTTGCTATAAGGCATGTGTGCTTGCTGGAGAGTCAGAGAGAAAGAAAATGAGAGATCAACCTCACTATGCTGTAGTCCCTTCTCCCCTATTTTCTTCTCAGGATTTTGGGCACACACACACACACACACACACACACACATACACACACACACACACACACAGCATGCGTTTTAAGCTGCTAGATCTGAGACTTGAACCGTGGTCAGCCATGTGGGAGTCCAGTGCCTTAACCACTATGCCACTTGCTGGCTCCAGCATTCTTTGACCTTTAACAATTAAGTAGAATCCTTTGTCAAGCTACAAGAGTCTGGTGCTTTTATTTATTTATTTATTATTTTATTTATTTTATTTATTATTTTATTTATTTATTTTTTGGAGAGGTTTTTGCTATAGGGCACGTGCGCTCGCCAGACAGACAGAGAGAGACAAGAGACAGAAAGTGAGAAATCACCCCCCAGGGGGGATGGCCACGCTGCAATCCCTTCTCCTCCATTCTCCTCTCGGGATCTTGGGCACGCACGCACATGCACCCTGCGTGAATTTTAAGCCACTGGATCCGGGACGCGAACCATGGCCGACTACGTGGGAGTCCAGTGACATAGCCATTATGCTAACTGCTGGTCCCTATTTATTTATTTATTTATTTATTTGATGGAAGAGCTCGTTGATCATTTCTGTAAAAATTGTTCTGTGTAGATTTTTCATCTTGACTGGGGTTTATTCTGGGTCCTTAGGATTTTGAGCCTCAATCCCAGGCTCTAAGGTCTCAGCCAAGATTAGCCCCGTGAGTGTATGACAGTTGCACCCAAAAGGGAGCCTAACATGTGGGGGTTAATACTGACATTCGTTGTAGTTTTATCTTTGAATTTATGTTTTGTTTAAAGCCCAAGGGTACAAAGAAGCATGTGCTGGAGGTTTGGAACTGTGGCCCACCATGTGTTCCCACCTCTTGCTGCCTGCTCTGGACAACTTCTCAGGCACTATTTTCTGCACTAGTGACCACTGCTACCCTCAGGCCCCTTGCTGTTACAGGGAGAATCAGGGCCCAGTATACACCCCTACATGACAAGTTATAGGGTGCATTTGTAAGCATACCTATAAGAATTCCCATGCCTGGGGACCAGCAGGTGGTGTGGTGATTAAGGCGCTGGACATTCCCACATGGCCAACCACGGCCCGAGCCCGGGACCAGACAGCTTGCTTTCTGACTTTCTCTCTCTCTCTCTTTCTGGTCAAATTAAAAAAGAAGTAAATGAATAAATAAAATTAAATAATTCTTAAAAAAATAAATATATATAAATTAAAGAAAAAGAATTCCCATGCTCAAGAAATTGTACTTTTTTTAAACTCTATTTCATTCTTTTTTAAAATTTCTTTTTTATTTAACTTTATTTATTTCTTTTATTTATTATTTAATTTATTTATTTTTGGAGAGGTTTTTTTTTTTTTTTTTTTTTTTTTTTGGCTATAGGGCACGTGTGCTCGCCAGACAGACAGAGAGAAACAGAGAGACAGAAAGCGAGAAATCACCCCCCCAGGGGTGATGGCCACGCCGCAATCCCTTCTCCTCCATTCTCCTCTTGGGATCTTGGGCAAGCACACACGCGCGCCCGGAGTGAGTTTTAATTCACCGGGTCCAGGACTCGAACTGCGGTCGACTATGTGGGAGTCCAGCGACATAGCCATTATGCTAACTGCTGGTCCCAATTTTTAATTTGACCAGAGAGAGAAAGCGAGAGAGAGAGAGAGAGAGAGAGAGAGAGAAAGTGAGAAAGTAAGCCACTAGGTCCAGGACTTGAACCGTGGTCAGCCATGTGGGAGTCCAGCGTCCTTAACTGGCACACCACCTGCTGGCCCAAGATTGTGACTTTAAATAGCAAATTAAAAAAGGTCATAAGAGATTTGGAGAAAGACTGCAGAAGAATAGAAAAAGCTTTTTTTCAGGTTTTTTTTTTTTTTTTTTTTGATAGGTTTTTGCTATAGGGCACGTGTGCTTGCCAGAAAGATAGAGACAGAGAGACAGAAAGCAATAAATCACCCTGCTCTGCAATCCCTTCTCTTCCATTCTCCTCTCAGGATCTTGGGCACACACACCTGGCGTGAGTTTAAGCCACCGGGTCTGGGACTTGAACTGAGGTTGACTACATGGAAGTCCAGCAACATAGCCATTGCACCAACTACTGGTCCCATTTTTTTTTAATCTTTAATTAATTTAGAAAATCTTTTTTAGAAAATGTTTTTCTGTATTTATGATAGACAATGTGTATGTGTGTGCGAGAGAGAGAGAGAGAGTAGGAGGGAGAGAGAGAGAGAGAGAAGGGGGAGAGAGAGAGAGAGAAGCATCCTTCACAGGGTCAGGTCATGCTATGATCCCTTCTCGTCGTCTGCTAGCCCATTGGGTCCTGGGCACCCTGTGTGCATCCCTGGTGTATTTCAGGCTGACCAGGCTGAGGATTCAAACTGGTGGCCATGTGGGATCTGGCTTCTCTTAAGCTGTGCTTTATTGCTATACCATGGAGCCAGCACTCTAACTTTTGAAAGAAGTAAATTTATTTCTTCATGAGTGAGAGAGACAGAGAAACAGCACCCCCAACAGGGTCTTGACACCACGATCCATCCCCAGCTTCAGCCAGCCCCAGATATTAAATATGTGGATGCCTGGCACATTCAGGGAGTTCTCCGACATTAATCTAGAATCTTCTCATGTGGGTCAGCCTTCCAGAGTGTAGTGTTATCATGATAACACTATTTAGCCCTCTCTTCTCAGTTTGTTTTTTTTTAAAGAGATTTTTGCTATAGGGTGTGTGTGCTTGCAGGAGAGACAGAGAGAGACGGAAAGCAAGAAATCACTCCCCAGGGTGGATGGCCATGTTGCAATCCCTTCTCCATTCTCCTCTTGGGATCTTGGGCAAGCACGCACACATGCCCGGCGTGTTTTAAGCTGCTGGGTCTGGGACTCGAACTGTGGTCGACTACATGAGAGTCCAGTGATATAACCATTATGCCATCTGCTGGTCCCACTTCTCAGCTTTTTGAACAAGGGACTCCACATTTTCATTTTGCACTGGGTCTGGCAAATTATTGGTTTGTCCAGAAAGTCATGACACATTTTTTGTATAGAGAAACAGAAAAATACATCATGACTTTCCTGATGACCTAATATGTAGCCAGCCCTGGTCATAGGGTTCTCTCTCTCTCTCTCTCTTTTTCATAGAAAGAAAAAAAGAAAAAGTTGCTTCATATGGATTGTGTGATTAATCGATACACCATTTATTAGGTAAAAAGCTCAGAGACAGGCATCTAAAACAGAGGTCCCCAACCTTTTTGGCACTAGGGACCAGTTTTATGGAAGACAATTTTTCCATGGACCAGGTCCTAGTGTGCTGGGCAGAACTGCATAGTAGTTAAGCACTTAGACTTTGGTGCTGAATTTCCTGGGTTCAAATCTTTTTCCTATCCATAGAACTTTGGACAAGTGACTCAGTGTCAGTTGTCCCATCTATACTATGGGGAGAATAATACCTCTTATTTCATAGGGTTATTGTGAGCCACATAAGTCTATACCATTATTACTCACTTTAATCATATATTGTGTTTGAGACCAGTACCCTGGGTCCCAGATTTTCAGAGTTGGTCAAGATTCCAAGGTTGCAAATTCAGATAATGAGCTGTTGTCCAGACCAAAGTCCTGAGTTTGAATTCTCTCTTGCTGGTGTAGGTTTGTGGTTTACAGCTACAAGTACGTGCACACGGATGGCCGAGTGTCCTACCCTTTGTGTTTCATCTTCTCCAGCCCTGTGGGTGAGACACAACTCTACCTGTCCTGAGGAGAGGGTCTTAGATTCTGTGTGGGTAATGTGAGTGTGTGTGTATGGGTGCAAGTGCATGGATGCATGTGCAATGTGTAAGTGCCTGTGTTAGAGTGTGAGGATGTGTGAGTGAGTGTGGCTGTTCATGTGCCAGGCCCCTGTGTTAGTACGAGCATGTGAGAGCATGTGTGTGACTGGGTGAGGGTGTGGTATGTGTGTGGGGTGTGTGTATCAGTGTTAGTGAGTGTGCAGTGTGTGTAAGCATGCATGTGTGGTATGTGGGAGGACAGCGAGGTAGAGGTAGGGACTCAGAGTTGTCTAGAATCCACTAACATCCTCAGTCCTGGACATATGCCAACCCACCTCTTCCTTTCATCTAGAGATCCCTGGCTGGCCTCTAAATCATCTTGGAATGACTTGAAGCCCCTAAACAAACCTAGAAACTCTGAGTACAGCCTTTGAGGATTTCCTTAGAACAACTCCTAGGACCCTTAGAAAATTGCAGGGCCTGTAGGACCTTAGAGCTTTAGAGGACAGATTTGGGTCCCCAGCTATGCTCCCTTCTCCTCTTTTCCACGCAGGCTGCAAGCCTGAACAGCAAATGATGTATGCGGGGAGTAAGAACAGGCTGGTGCAGACGGCAGAGCTCACAAAGGTCTGGACAGGGCTTCGGCTTAGAGAGGGGGGCTGGAGGGAGGAGGAACTGGGGGTCCCAGCTCCTGGGTTGAGGGGGCTGTAGTCCTCACTGTATTATAATGCTGAGACTTCTCTGTGTCTAGGTGTTTGAAATCCGCACCACTGACGACCTCACGGAGGCCTGGCTCCAAGAGAAGTTGTCTTTTTTTCGTTGATCTCTGGGCTGTAGAATTGAATTCCTGATGTCTGAGTCTTCAAGGGGACTGGGGACGTGGACCCCTTAGGACCTGAACATCCAAGACCCTAAATAAATTAAAAATACGAGAACTCAGAGGTACTCTGTTCTGGCTCTGTTTCTGCCGATCATTTGGGCTCTAGCTTACAGTCTCTGCAGTACTAGCTCTAGGCCGGCAGGGGGCAGGCAGACCTAGTGGAACGTGAGCTAGGTCTTGGGAGGTGAGGATACCTGTTTCTCTGGAAAAAAAAAAAAAAAAAAAAAAAAAAAAAGGGAGGGGCCTGTAGAATTTCCTGGAGAATGTGGGGTGGGCTCTTGGAGGAACTGGGAGAATAGTTGAATCTATGGAGGGGTCACTCCCAAGGGGAACAAGGACCCCTGAGAATAAAGGCGACCAAGTACCTGTTTCCCCTCCTTCCTCCTTCCCTCCCCAATCCTGGGGGCTGGTGGGCATCAGCTAAGCCTCCAGATAAAAATAATTTAAAGGCAAAAAGTCGAAGGATCAAATATAATTGCTTCTAGGGCTTGGGAGTTGCTGAGTGGCTGGTTTGTGTGGTTGGGTAGGCCCAATGCTGGGGGAGATGAAGAGTATCCAGGACCCTCTGTGGACCCCAGAAGGGCAAGAGGTAGAGGAGGCAAGGATAGGACACTTCACACACCACTGTCTAGAGACTCTTCTCCCCTTTCTTCTGGTATTTCTGACCATTTAATTCTCTTGGCCTTTGTCTCTCACGGACATTTATTGAACACCCACAGTGTACCAAGTTCTGAGAATTCTGAGATGGGCAGGTCTTCAGAGCAGTGAATCACCCATACTCTTTCTGTCTCTGCTTCTCTTCCCAGTGTCTGATTGTTCCTCTCTGTCCCAGGATTCATGGGCCTAGGAACACCCTCCCCCAACCCCTTTCCAGGTTGCAGTAGAGAGGTGGCTGTTGTCATGGTAACAATGATACAATGACCTTGGGTCTGGGTTACCCCTCCCCCAACCCTGGCATTCCTGAGGGAGGATCCAAAAACCCAGCTTCAACCTTTCCCTCTCCCGCCCAGCCATAACACAAGATGCCCCTGCCACCTCACTTTCCCTATCCCTTGTCTCCTTGTCCCCAATCAGGACAAGTCCCTTGCATGAAGGAGTCAGAATAGAATCACTCACCACTGGGCCATAGAGTAATTTCCCCTTTCCTAAATGTTCATGGGGGTTGAGCTGAGTATCTCTCCTCTCTGCTAGGGCCTCCCTCTGATCACAGCCCTAGTCCCACATGACTGGAGAGAGAAGAGGAGGGCTGGGAATAGGAGGGGTCATTCAATTAAGAGGACAAGGAACTCCTGGCCTGCAGAGGTCAGAGAGGCAAAGGGACTTGTTCAAAGTCGTGCACTTACATAATCAAATAAACAGTAACAGCTAACCCTCCTGTTGAGGGGTGCCTATGTGCCAGGTGTTTCTACAAGTACTTTATAGGTGTTAACTCTTTTCATCCTTATAATAGCTCATGAAGAAGGTACCATTGTTATCTCCAACTTAAAGATGAAGAAATAGAGTCACAGGAGCCAAAAATAGTTGCCAAAGGCTAGCGGTCAGTACAGTTAAATCCTGAGGTTCTAAAGCCAGACTATGGTGTGGTCAATAGCCACACCCTCTCTTAAGGCAAGAGACATAAGGAACCATCTTTCCCCCTTTTCCTTCCCTTCCTCTCTCCCCTACCCTTTTCCCTTCCTCTCCCCACTATCCTCTTCCCTTCCCCTTCCCTTATTTCCCCCTTCCCTCACTCACTCCTCTCCTTCTCTTTCCCCCTCCTCTCCTCAGAGGTTTCCACCTCTCTGTAGTTGAACTTCTCTTTGCATCCAGGCTCACGATTGCAAACAATCCAATCAGAAAGAAGCATGTACAGGACTGGCCCAATTAGAAGCAAAGAGCTTGGAAATCAGGGACCAATCGGAAAGGGCAACTTAAAGGGGCAGTCCAATGCACAGTGGCTATGATTGGGATTGTGGGAGGACCAATCAGAGAGGGAATAACCAAGTACGCTAGCCATTGGAGTCAGCACAGTGGGGCGTGGCTTTGTGCTTGGGATGATCCCTTAGAGGCTCTGTACAAGCAAGCACCGCCTCCTCTTGATTCGCCACCCTACCCTCTGAATTCCCACAGATTCATTGAATCTGTATTTTAGATTTTCTCTCCTAACCCTGAAAGTCAGCAAGGTGATGAGGGCTGATGTTGAAGAGGCAGAGACTGGACGCTAGGACAAAGTTGAAAGTGGAATTTATGACTAGCCATGCTAGGCTCAGTTAGTGTGCTGTGGGGGTGGAGGCTGGGGTGGACCTGTGGGGCTCGAGCTGAAGGGGTGGGGCTTAGGCTTGTGGGCGGAGCCTAGGCTGAGGCTGTGTGAATGTTCCGTGCTTTGGGGTGGTCTCTGAGGTCCTGGTGTGCGGCTTGGGCTGAATGGACTTTGCTTGGGTCAGATAGAGCTGGAGCTTTTGCTTTGGGGCCATACATTGGGGCGGGGCTTAAATTGTCAAGGAATAGGATTAGTTGTGAGTTTGTGTTAGAAGGTGTGGGGCAGAATCAGGGCTCTGAGCGGGGAAAAATTACACTGTTTCCACCTGTTGCCCTCTCAGGCCAACTCACATTTCTAACCTAATGGGACGGACATTCCTCAGCCCCTGGGATATACCCCTTTTTGTTTATTCCTTACTGCCTTCCTTGAAGTGATTCTGCAACAGGCCTAGCTCCCTAGCCCCCTCCCAAGATGAGCTCAAGAACGTATGTTTACTGAGTGCCTGTGGGTGTAAATCGCTTTTCAGGCGCTGGACAGAATGGGTGCCACTCCCCTCAGGAGATTGATATTTCCATGACTAAAAGAGAAACAAGCGAGAAATAGGTAAACAGACACGTAAACAAATAAGAGCCTTATAAGGAATGATTAGTGCTATGAGGGAAGTAAAATGAAGGAATGTGTTAGTAGAAATGATGGGACCCAGGGTCGGCGATGGCAACGTGGTTCCGGCAGCTGAATCCTACATGGGTGACTGTGCAGTTCCAGTCCTAGACCCGATGGCTTGAGAAACATGTCAGGTGCATGTGCATGTCTCAAATCCTGGAAGGAGAAATGGAGAGAAAGGATTGTGGCATGACCATTTCCCATGGGGGTACTTTCTCACTTCCTCTCTCATTCTGTCCCTCTGGTGAGTGCACATGCCCTCTGGCAAATACAAATGCAAAAAAAAAAAAAAAAAAAAAAGAAAAAAAAAAGTGACAGAAAGAAAGAAAAAAGGAAAGTAATGATGGGGACCCAATGTTGGTGGCACAGTCCATAGCCAAAGTGCTGTACTGGAAGCCTCTTTGCCAGTCGCAGGTTAGGATCGCCAGTCCTGAAACACACAAGGCTGCCAACACCGCACCCAACAAGCTGGAGGGCTGGGGGAAGGGGATTGGGGCATGATCAGACCTTATCGAGGGTGTCCCCCTAGCTCTCTTGAGTGTGGGTGCTCTTGCTCATGAATAAAATACATAAACTTAAAAGAGTCCTGTCCCCTCCTTCCCAAGATTTATTATGAAAAATGTCAACATACAACAAAGTTGACATAATTTTACAATGAACAGCCCCATACCCACTACCTAGGTTTTAACATTAACATTTCACTGGGAACCAGCAGATGGCATAATAGTTATATCACTGGACTCCCACATGGCCAACCACAGTTCCAGTCCTGGACCTGAAGGCTTGAGAATCATGCCGGGTGCATATGCATGCATGCCCCAAATCCTGAGAGAATGGGCAAGGGATTGCAGCGTGGCCATCTCCCCGGGGGAGGGAGGGTGATTTTTCACTTTCTGTCTCTCTGCTGAGCACTCAAGCCCAATAGCAAAAATCTCTCTAAAACAAAAACAGAAAAAAACCACACATTTCACTGTACTTGTTTTTAAGACATATTTATCCATCTATCCAGCCATCAATCCCTCTTATTTTTTCATACATTTGAAAACAATAATTTGCAGACATCAGAACACTTGGTGAAGGCCGGGTAGGGGTTTGTGTGAGGATTTGAAATTTTGGAAAAGGAAGGTCTTTGCGGAGAGACTACATCAGCATGAAGACATGAATGAAAAGAGGGAGCCAACTAGGTTAAGTGCACAGGTCAAGGGCTTGCTATGAACTGGTGTGTGGGAAGAACAGAAAAGTCATCATTGAAGCTGGAAAAGAAGAGTGGTGTGGAATGAGGTCATAAGATTGGCAGGGGCCAGAGCTTGCAGTGCCAGTTAGGCTCTATAAGTGCCTATTACTCAGGTCCTTTGGTTCTCCATTTGTGTACAACGTGTGTCTTCAAAAAGTGTTTGGAAAAATGCAATTATGAAAAAAACTAGGCAGAGATTTCAAAAAATTTTGCACCAAAATAAACTCCATTTAATTCCATTTTCCAAAACGTTTTTTTTTTTTTAAGAGAGATTTTTGCTATAGGGCTTGTGCACTTGCCAGAGAGACAGAGAGACAGAAAGTGAGAAATTATCTCCCAAGAAGCTGGCCACGCCATATTCCCTTGTCCTTCATTCTCCTATTAGGAATTTTTTTTTTTTTGGAGAGGTATTTTTTTTTTTTTTTTTGCTATAGGGCGCGTGCGCTCGCCAGACAGACAGAGAGATACAGAGAGACAGAAAACGAGAAATCACCCCCCAGGGGGGATGGCCACGCTGCAATCCCTTCTCCTCCATTCTCTTCTCGGGATCTTGGGCATGCATGCACACACGCCCGGCGTGAGTTTAAGCCACCGGGTCCAGGACTCAAACCACAGTCAACAA
Source organism: Tupaia tana (assembly GCA_026018925.1). Taxonomy (NCBI): domain Eukaryota; kingdom Metazoa; phylum Chordata; class Mammalia; order Scandentia; family Tupaiidae; genus Tupaia; species Tupaia tana. The sequence continues at coordinate 52,950,017 of JAKSZU010000018.1, read as the reverse complement.
CGTGGGAGTCCAGCGACATAGCCATTACACCAACTGCTGGTCCCCACAAACTTTTTGAAGTGCCAGTGTGTATCTGTTTCTCTTATTATTATCTTTTTTCTCACCCTCCCCTTTTCCACTCCTGTCCATCACAGACCTGCTCTTATTCTCTTTTCCCATCACTGCAATCCTGGTTTTCCACTCTTTATCTGCATGACCTTGGGAACATGACCAACCCCCCCTCGGTTTTCCTCACCTGTAAAGTAGGCACAGTTATGGGACCTCCTTGTCTGTCCATCCTGAAGATTGAATAAAGTAATGCATGGAAGCCCTGAGAACCATTCCCGACACCTGGTAGTACTGTATGTGTGTTCACTTTTGTTGTTCCTTCTGCCTAGCCCTGGCCCCTCACAGTGCAGCAGAGAGCACTAGGAACCATGGAGAGAGGTGGGCGTAGTGCCTGCATGGCCGTGGTGGTGATGGGTAGTCTGGAGACTGGAAGGACTGTGTGTTCCTGGGGTTCCTAATGGCTCCTAATGGTTGTGGGGTTCAAGAGTCAAAATGGGAGGGTCTGCAGAGGTGAGCTTGATCTGAGGGACAGGGCAGGGTTATTTTTTTTTATATTTATTTGTTTATTTTTATTTGTTATCATTCCTTTTTAATTTGACAAGAGTAGGAGAGAGTAGGAGAGAGAGAGAAAGAGAAAGTGAGAGAGCAAGCCGCCAGGTCAGAGACTCGAACAGTAGTTGGCCATGTGGGAGCCCAGTACCTTAACCACCTTGCCACCTACCAGCCCTGACAGGGCAGGTTTTATGTGAGGTGTGACTAGGAAGAATTTAAGGAAGAGGTTTAGGGGAGGACCTCAATAAAAGGGGATCCAACACAGGAAGGGTTTGAGACTCTCTAGGGATCTAGGAAACTTGCAAGCCGATGAATTTTTTTTTTTTTTTTTTTTGAGAGGTTTTTGCTATAGGGTGCGTGCGCTCGCCAGACAGAGAGAGACAGAGAGACAGAAAGCGAGAAATCACCCCCCAAGGGGGATGGCCACGCCGCAATCCCTTCTCTTCCATTCTCCTCTCGGGATCTTGGGCACGCACGCACATGTGCCTGGCGTGAGTTTTAAGCCACCGGGTCTGGGACGTGAACTGTAGTCGATTACGTGGGAGTCCAGCGACATAGCCATTACACTAACTGCTGGTCCCAAGCTGACGGATTTTTAAGGAGATGCCTTACTGGGGTTGAGTTTCCTCTGAGTATCTCAGAAAGAGATGGAAAGTGGCCTGAGATACTCAGCGGGGTTTGAGGGAGGGTCTGGGTAAGCATCAGGGTTTGGGGTTGGACAAAAGGGTCTGAACAAGGAAAGAGAAAAGCATTCTGGAGTCTGTGGGTGTCACAGGAAAGGAGAAGGGTCTGCAGAGTCCAAGAGAGAGCGTGGGGACAGAGAGGAGTCAGGGTTCTCAAGAGGGCAGGACTAGTGGGGGACTGGGAAAGAATCTGGGCAAACTGGGGTTTCTGGAAATCAAGTGATGCCTTGGAGGGGAGGCAGAGAGAAAGAGCTAAGGTCCCCAAGGTGGTTATAGGATGGTCTGAGACCTAATGGAGTTAATGAGGAAAGTTTAAGGTTCTCCCATGGGGATAAGAGAGATTTGGTGGGGAGGACCAGCAGATGGTGTAATGGCTGTGTCACTGGACTCCCATGTAGTCGACCGTGGTTCAAGTCCTGGACCAGGTGGCTTAAACTCATGCAGGGTGTGTGTGCATTCATGCCCAAGATCCTAGGAGGAGAATGGAGGAGAAGGGACTGAGGCATGGCCATCCGCCCTGGGGGATGATTTCTTGCTTTCTGTCTCTCTCTGTCTTTCTGGCAAGCCCACGTGCCCTATAGCAAAAACCTCTCAAAAAAAAAAAAAAAAAAAAAAAACCAGAGAGAGAGAGAGAAATATTTGGGGGCCCCTGGAAGTTAGGTATGATCTGTAGTCTACTGCAGGTCAGGGAATTGTTTAAGGGTCCAAGAGGGTGGAAAGGCTTGTCTGGGGGGGGGTCCCCATGAAGGAGTGGGATATGATTGGTGGTTTTGAATGGCTGCAGAACATGGTCTGTGTCCCCACCAGGAGTAAGGCTGATGTGGGGTCTCCTAGAATTTTGACATATGGTCTGCATCCTCCCTGGATGGTGGGGTGTGGTCTGCAATACACCTAAATGCTGGGGTGTGGTTTAGGGTCCCTGGGAGGTGTCCAGATCACTTTGAATGCTGGGTCCCTCTAGACTTGGGGGCATAGTCTAGGGTGGCTGATAGGATGTGGGAGCATAGTCTGAGGTCACCAAGGAGAGTAAGACATGGTTTGTGGTCCTGGGTGGCTCTAGGACATGGCGTGGGTCCTCAAAGGAGGTAAGGTTCGGTCTGAGGTCCCTCTGGGTATTGGGACATGATCCCAGGTCCCCGTAGGGAGATCCGGGGTCCTCATGCCACTTGGGGCGTGGTCTGGGGGGGGTCTCAGGGGACGCCGGCAGGGCTGGAGGTGGGGCTGGGGAGGGGTCGGGGGCGGGCCCGCGGCGGCTCCGCAGCGTAGAGGGGTCTGCGGCGGGCCTCGGGGCGGGGGTCTGAGGTGTGCGGCCGCCCCGCCCGGCCGCCCCCTCCGGTCGGCGCCCCCTCCCCCCTTGCGGCGGCGGTGGCGGCAGGGCTCGGGCGGCGAGCGGTGCGGAGGGCGGAGCTCGGCGGCGGCTCGGGAGGGAGGGCGGGAGGCGGGAGGGAGGCGGCCCCGCGGCACCGCGCCCCCTCCCCCAGCCCTCCCCCCACCATGGCGCGGAGTGAGGCGGCGGCGGCGGGGCCGGGCCCGGGGCCCCCCCGGGCTGGGTGAGCGCGGCCCGCAGCGGCCCGTGAGGCGGCGGGCGGGTGCGCCGGTGTGAGCGCGGGTGTGAGCGTGAGAGCGTGTGAGTGTGTGTCCGCGGCGCTGCGGCGGCCCGGCGTGCGCTCGCGCGGCCCTGTGTGTGCCCGGCGCCGGCGTGTGCGGCGCCCTGCTTGTGTGGCCATCCGGGTGTGTGCTGGGTGTCGAGCCGAGGTGGTGTGTCCGGCCGTGCCTGTGTGTCCCCTCCGAGTGACTGCCCCTCCGGCTGCGTGTCTGGGGGGCTGTCGCGCGCCCATCGGAAGGGCTGTGTGCAGGTGTGTGTGCGTGGGTTGTGTGCCCAGGTGTGTGTCCCCCCACCCCCCTCCCAGCCAGTGTGTGTGCGCGGCTAGCTGCGTTGGATGTTTGCGTCCGGATTGGATGTCCATCCGAGGGTCTGTGGAGCCGGGTGTGCCGGCTCGGGTGTCCATTTGTATGTGTGTGTCTGCGGGTTGTGTGTCTCCGAGGGTGTGTGTCTGAGTCCATGTCAGGTTCCTGGCCGGGGGCTGAGGCTGGGTGTCTTGTCTGTCCAGGCCTCTGTGTGGGTTTGGGGGAGGGGAGTTCGCTGCTCCCTCCGTCCCTGTCAACTGGGGGGGGGTCCTCAGCAGTCCTTGGGGGAGACGGCCATGTCTTCCCCTTCCTGGTGGCTGGGGTGGGGGGGATGGGCAGCTGGGAGGTGGACAGATGGAGAGATGAGAGGCCGAGGGATGGACAGATGGGCCCTGGGGTGGGGGTAGGAGCAGAGACCCGGTCCTTTCCCACCTACCCCACCCTAATTCCTCACCCGCAGGGTATGTACAGCTGGGGCAGAGTTGTCTTCATCTTGGTGGTCAGGCTGGGGCATTTCTGGGGCTGCTGTGGATCTCCTTGGCTCCGTGCTCTAGGACTCAACACCCAGCCCTCTGAGATTCCACCTGCTGAACTCTGACCTCTGGTCCTGGCTTGTGCCTTATTTTTTTTGGAGGGGAGGTAGTATGTGCTCTGAGGGGTGTTAGGATTTCTTCGGCCTGGGAAGTAGGTGGGGCAAGGGTGCTTCAGGGCCAGGAGGGATGTATTTCCATGTGACTGTGTGAGTGTGGGTCTGGGCCTGTCTTTTGACTATGCTACTGTGGTTCAGTGTTTTGTGTGCATTTGCAAGTGTATAAATCTGTCACAGGACTGGTGTGTGAACATGGGTCTGTTATGAGTGAGTATCTTGGAGTGTCTGCAAAGGTGGATCTTTTTTGTGTCTGTGTTCTTGTTCCAGTGTGTATTGGCCTGTGTACATTTGTGGTTCTGGGTACATGTGTGAGGTATGTATTAGCTAGTATGTGTGTGTATCTGCATCTGTTGGTATGGGACTATATCAGCTTTATGACGGTACATCATGGGAACATATGAAGTTGTATGAATGTGAGCATTTAAGAGTGCACTTGTGTATCTTTGATTGTGCAAATGTGTATTTGTTATACATGTGTGCCCCTGTGTGTTGATGACTATGCATGGTACATCCATTTAAGTGCACGTACTTGTTGTCTGTTTGGGGCACATGGGTATCTCTATTGTGTCGTGCATCTGTGTGTGAACATGCAAGGGAAAGTTAGCGTTGTACGTGTGCTGTATGCAGGTGTGTCAGCCTTGAGGGCATGTGTCCATTTATGTTATGAGTTCATTTATGCTTCTGTGTTGGTCTCTGGAAAGTAGGGCTGTGTACATTCAAGCATATATATGCAGGATACACATGCCTGTGCTCCCGCACCAGGCTGTCTGTACTTCTTGGCCCAGGGGGATTGAGGCCCATGTAGCATGATCTGTGGTATGCTGGAGTCCAGCCTGGGGTCCTTGGACAAAAGTGTGTCCGCATCCCAGGCCACATCCCTATGGAGGGTGGAGAGCACCCAGACCATGTTGGTGTGCCCATGGAAATTCAGCTGTGTAGCCTTGGGTTGTGGGCCCATGAGGGTTTGACTTGTTTGCACATGTTGGCTTGGGCAGTGGCATGACAGTGAGGATGGGAGCCTCCAGCCCTTATCCAGCTCCTGGTACCACCGAGGTCTTTGAAGTTGGGTTCTAAAGGAGGAGGGCCAGAAGCTGAGCTGGACTCCTGCATCTGGGGAAGGGAGCCAGGGCCCAGATTCCAGGGTTTTGAAGAAGGAAGGGGGTGGGGTCTTAGACCCCAGAGGACTAAGAGCTAAAGTCCTGGACTTCTGGATTTTGGAGGGTGAACAGTTCTGAGGGCCAGTCTCCCAGGTTTCCAGAGAAGACTTCTAGGGCTCTCAGCAACCATGCAGAACCTGCAGCAGGAGAGCTGAGGGAGTGATCACACCAGGGACTTCCTTGGCCGTAGTGGTCTCTGAGCAGGCCTTGCTGCCCAGAAAAGAGCCAAAAGGATGCTAACAGGGTGATTTTGTTCCTTTGTAGGTGCTGGCCCAGGCCCTGACTCCCCAAAGAGAGGTGAGTGGAGCCCTTGGGCTGGGGAGAGAGCTGATCTGGGGGTGGGTGGGTGGGAGGGGGCTTGTTCTGAGCCATGAGGCCTGGAGCCCTGTCTAGTGTGGATTTCAGTGCAAGATACAACAGCGTCCAAAGGGCCTGTTCTCCCCCTTCCCCATCCCCCACTTTTGCTGGAATCTAGGGAGTAGTGGGTGACAAGGTCAGAAGCAGCATGGTTGGGTAAGGGTTCATGTTCTGGGGGGCAGGTGGGCATCTCAGGCCAGGAGGCAGCCTCTCTCAAGGTGGAGAAGATGGTTGTCTCATGGTACCTGTAAAGTATGCAAGAATTTCATGAACAAAATGACCCCTGCATTGAGAGGTGAGTGGATGTGGTTTGCCATTTTCTGTGTGCATGTGCTTATAGGTGGGAACATCTCCTGACAGTCTGGCCTGCTGGTGTATGAGCCAGAACAAGGAAAGTAATAAGTGAATAACAATAATAGCAGCAGCTAACCTTTATGTAGTGCTTAGTCTGTCCAGGAACTAGTCTAAGCAAGTTACAGAGTATTGTCTCATTGAATCCTCAAAACAGCCCTGTGAGGTGGGTGCTCTCGTTGTCCCCATTTTATAGATGAGCACACCAAGGCACACAGAGGGGAGGTCACTTGACTGAAGTCACACATCGGGGAAATGGGGTGTAAACCAGGCAGTGGGATCCACATTCGGCCCTGTGGTGCAGCACCACCTGTCAGTAAATGTCAGCTATTTTCATTGCTATTGTTATTGCTTCGATTAGACCCCTCCCCGCCTTGCAGTGGTGGAAGGTGAAACTCTACTTGTGTTTCACAGATCTGGGTTCTGAGCCCTGGAGACCCCACAGCCAAGCAGTGGCAACTTTGGAGTCCTGCTTTCCAGGGCAGGGTTCTCCATCCAATTCAGAGCCGTGCAATAAAAGGAGGGTCAAATTGGGGGGGCATGGATGCTCAGAGATGGTGGGATGTCCTACTCTGGCCTTTATCTCTCTTCAGCTATGTCATTGTCTCCCTTGGCCCCTGTCCCTTTCTTCCTGTATTGGTCTCTGTAACACTCTCTCTCTGTCTCTCCTCCTCTCTCTACCTCTGTGTCTCAGTTTCTTTTCTGTATCTCCTTCACTCTCAGTTTTTCTGATCTTTGCTTCTATCTCACTCCCTGTCTCCTTGTTTTCCTTTTAGACTCCTTTTCCTTTTCTCTCTCTGTCTCTCTTTTTTCTGCCAGTCCATCTCCCCATCTCCCTTGTCTCTTCCGACTTCACTTCCACTCTGACTTTTGTGGTCCCAGTCATCCTTCCCATGGGGAGAAAGATCAAGGCTACCTAAGTGAGTCCCAGGAGGTGGGCCAGCAGGGACTTGGGTACAGGGCAGGGTGGGGCAAAAACACTTTCAGGACGCCCCCTTCCCATTCTTTCCTCTTCACCCCGCGCCCACCCTGTGTTTTGATGGGAGCTGACATGTCGTGGGTTGCAGCTGCTGCAGGGGGAATCCCCGCCGGAAGGTTTTGCCTGGAGCAGAAGCATAGCATGAGCGTGTGTGTGTGTGTGTGTGTGTGTGTGTGTGTAGGCATGTATGGAACCTTGCGCGTATCCACAGGTATGAACACAAAAGTCTTCCCTGCTTGTGAGCTCAGCAGAGGCCAGAGTTGGAGTCCTGAGGCTTAGCTGGGAGCCTCTGATGCATTTTTCTCAGCCCCTCCCACCTTCACACTCTCTCTGCCACTGCCAAAGGTGGGAGGGAGGGATCTTTAACATTTACTGAGAACTTACTGTGTGCCAGGCCCTGTGTCCTGTGGTTCCTAGGAAAGAACTTAATGAAGATGGTGCATTTATCATCCTAATCTACAAGTTAAGAAATTACAGCCTCAATAGGGGAAATCATTCATCTGGGGTCACAGAGCTAGCAAGTGGGGGAACCAGGACTTGAACCTGAGGCTGTTGGTTTCCAAGCTCTTGATTTTACTAAGAGTGTCCAGCTCTATGCCTGGTACATGTTAGGCATTTGATGATGATGGTGGTGATGGTACTTCATAATGGATAACTTATATCAAGTATATTTTATGTCCCAGGCACTGTTTTGAGTACACCATGTTGATTTATATATTTAATTCTCACAGAAGTAAGGCCTATTTCTATCTCCATTTTACAGATGAAGAAACCGAGATTCAGAGAGGTTCAGACACTTGCCCGAGGTCTCACAGCTAGTAAGTGGCAGAGGTGGGATTTGAGCCCAAGGAGTTAAGACTTTGCTATCCATGGCCTTAAACCATAATCAACAGTGATTTTCAGAATATTTAGTGAGTACTGGAGGGCCCAGACTGGGACAGGAGTCATCCCTCTGGTTGGGACATCATGAGAGGTCTGGGATCTCTTAGAGGAAGGGCAGAGGTGAGGGTAGGATGCTAGGGGAGGGGATAGTGGTAATTTACCAACCAGCATGAAAACTGTCACCTGTTAACAATGAGCATGCTCCTGATGATGAGTCCTGTCACCATCCTGGAGGACCTAGTGGTGGGAGGGTGGAAACCAGGTCTGACTCTTAGTGGGACTTCCAGGGTAGCGACCTCAGGCAAAGCCTGGGTAACCATCTCTTCTCTTGCAGGTCTTACCTCCCATCCCTCCTGCCTTCCCACTGCACCATGGCTCCAGGCCCCTTCTTCTCGGCGCTCCTCTCGCCGCCACCTGCTGCCCTGCCCTTTTTGCTGCTGCTTTGGGCGGGGGCATCTCGTGGCCAGCCCTGCCCCGGCCGCTGCATCTGCCAGAATGTGGCTCCCACACTGACCATGCTGTGTGCCAAGACCGGCTTGCTCTTCGTGCCGCCTGCCATCGACCGGCGCGTGGTGGAGCTGCGGCTCACAGACAACTTCATCGCGGCAGTCCGCCGCCGAGACTTCGCCAACATGACTAGCCTGGTGCACCTCACCCTTTCTCGGAACACCATCGGCCAGGTGGCAGCCGGTGCCTTTGCCGACCTCCGAGCGCTCCGCGCCCTGCACCTCGACAGCAACCGCCTGGCAGAGGTGCGCGGCGACCAGCTTCGCGGCCTGGGCAACCTTCGCCACCTGATTCTCGGCAACAACCAGATCCGTCGGGTAGAGTCAGCTGCTTTCGATGCCTTCCTGTCCACCGTGGAGGACCTGGATCTGTCCTACAACAACCTGGAGGCCCTGCCCTGGGAGGCCGTAGGCCAGATGGTGAATCTGAACACCCTCACCCTGGACCACAATCTCATTGACCACATCGCTGAAGGGACCTTCGTGCAGCTTCACAAACTAGTGCGCCTAGACATGACCTCCAACCGTCTCCATAAGCTCCCGCCTGACGGGCTCTTCCTGAGGTCGCAAGGCACTGGGCCCAAGCCGCCCACACCGCTGACGGTCAGCTTTGGCGGCAACCCCCTGCACTGCAACTGCGAGCTGCTCTGGCTGCGGCGGCTGACCAGAGAGGACGACCTGGAGACCTGCGCCACCCCTGAGCACCTCACCGACCGCTACTTCTGGTCCATCCCTGAGGAGGAGTTCCTGTGCGAACCCCCGCTGATCACACGGCAGGCTGGGGGCCGCGCCCTGGTGGTGGAGGGCCAGGCTGTCAGCCTCCGCTGCCGCGCAGTGGGCGACCCTGAGCCTGTGGTGCATTGGGTGGCACCTGATGGGAGGCTGCTGGGGAACTCCAGCCGGACCCGGGTCCGGGGGGATGGGACACTGGATGTGACCATCACCACTTTGCGGGACAGTGGCACCTTCACTTGCATTGCCTCCAATGCGGCAGGCGAAGCCACTGCACCTGTGGAGGTGTGTGTGGTACCCCTGCCACTGATGGCACCCCCACCAGCTGCCCCACCACCTCTCACCGAGCCTGGTTCGTCTGACATCGCCACACCCGGCCGACCTGGTGCCAACGATTCAGTTGCTGAACGCCGGCTGGTGGCAGCTGAGCTGACCTCAAACTCCGTTCTCATCCGCTGGCCAGCCCAGAGACCTGTGCCTGGCATCCGCATGTACCAGGTCCAGTACAACAGCTCGGTGGATGACTCCCTCGTGTACAGGTGGGTGTGGTGGTACAGTTTCAGCACTTCCTCCCCAACCCAGAGGGCCCCTTCTTCCTGCCTACCCATTTCTTTGGCCTTATTGCTTAGCCAAGGTTCTAGACAGTCATGCAGGATGGACCTGGATCTTCATTGGCTGTGCCTTCTCTATTTCTGTCTCACTGTCTTGTCTGTTTTTCATGCATTCAAATATTTACTGAGCACCTACATGAGCCAGTTCAGGGCTGGGCACTGGAGTTATAAGAGGAGTCTAACACTGTCCCTGCTCCCATGGGAATCACAGTCAATATCACTGCTCATCAAAGGGGTCTGATCGTGTGCCTCATTTTGGAGCACAACACACACATATACATGCACACATATGCTTATAGTTACATTTATAAATTATGTGCTAGCACTGTTGTACCAACATATTGGGTACATTATAGAAACAGAAAACCAAAAGTAAGAAAAGTAAAAATCTAAGTTATTTCCATCCTCCACTAGAATAGAACAGACCTGAATGGTGTAGATAGGCATTAAAGAGTTACTATTCCCCATCATCTCCATTATTCTGTGGCTGTCATCTTTCAGCCTTTTCTCCCTCCTGCCTTTAGTAGGTACTGAGTCCCTGTTCTGTGCTAGGGCCTGAAATGGGTGCTGGGGACACAGGGAGACCAAGAGATCCAGTCACTGCCTTCAGCCCAGTGGGTGGAGGTATGTTCTACACAGTGACTTACTGCCTGCACCTTCCAGTGTCTTTCTATCTCAGTAGTTTTTTTCTTTTTTAAATAATTATTTTATTTATTTATTTTATTTTAATTTGACCAGAGTGAGACAGGGAGAAAGGAGGAAAGTGAGAAAACAAGTTGCCAGGTCCAGGACTTGAACTGCAGTGGGCCATGTGGGAGTCTAGCAGCCTTAACCACCATGCCACCTGCTGGCCCCATTTCAGTAGTTTTTTAGTGTGGATCTCGGCCACAGAGATGGCACACACTGGGCACAGCACACACAGTGGGCACGGCACACACAGTGGGCACTTGGTAAATAGTTTTGACTTTATGGATATCTTTCCTTCTCCCTTTCCCTCCCTCCCTCATGCACATTACAGCCCTGTGCTTGGCTTCACTTGGGGGTGCCAGAGGGGCCAGAGCCATTTCTCTCCCTGTGGGGAACCCTAGGTCTTACGTGTGTTCATATTTCACCAAGAAGCCTGCCCCTTTGCTTCTAACTCCACCTCTCCAATTGTTTTCTTAGCCACAGGCCTAGCACATAGTAGGCACTCCCGTTTTTTCAATTAGCAATAATCGCGCCTCGGATAACCTTCATTGGCTACGATACTGCCACTGCGCAAAGCTGGCGGCACTCCCGTTTTTGATAGAATGAATAGATGCTTCTCTTTTTCCTTGTCTCTGTCTTCCTCATTTTTTCCTTTTGTTTTGGTAACCAAACACTAACTAAGTGCCTACTGCATGCCAGATGCCATGCTGGGCCCTGAGTCTACCTAGATAGACCAGACCCTGGCCCAGTCTTACAGACCTTAGGGCAACTAAATGAACAAAACAAACCTTCATGGGGACTTCCAAGAATGTGACCTCATTCGCTCGTCCCAACTCCACTATGAAGCAGTGATGGTCCCCTTCCTATTTTATGGACAGAGAAATTGAGGCACGCAGGGGGGAGTCACTTGCCCAGGATCACACAGAACGTAGCAGAGCTGTCCAATTTCACCCCCGAACACACATTTATTGAGCACCTTCTGTTTTCCAGGCAGGGATGGAGGGGCTATAGATACATTCTGTAATAACTCTCAGTTTCTGTGACTCTCCACCTTTCCTTCTTTCTTTCTTTCTTTCTCTCTGTTTCATGGCCACCACATGGGGGGTGGGGGGAGGTTCATAGGCTCCCAGACCCTGCATGTATGCAGATGGCTATGACCAGCTAGGCAACAGACCCTGGGACCCTTCCCTTCCCCTTAGGGCCTCAGTTCCAGTTCTCCATCCCCTATTGCAGATGCCTGTGCTATGGCCCTGCAGGGGTTAACTTCCTCACTGCTGCCATGGGCGGAGGTGACATCCAACCAGAAGCCTCCTCAGCTGCCTGCTGGGTCTTGCAACCAATTAGACACATGGGCTCAAGCTTTCTTAAGGTGCCAGCCTCTATCCTTGGAAAGGGGGAGCCCCTAACACCTGGTTATTCCAGGGAAAAGAGCAAAAGGAATCCGAGGCTCTCAGAGAAGAGAAATAAAGAGAGGAAGACTTCAAACTGGGGGAGCCAAGGATGGTTGAGGTGGGATGGCAGAATTTGGGAAATGGCAGGCAGGGGTGGAGTTGGAGAAGTGGGTGGGCCTTGTAAGGGGGGTGGGGCCCTTACTTTTTTTTTTTTTTTTTTTTTTTTTTTTGGAGAGGTTTTTGCTATAGGGCCCGTGCGCTCTCCAGACAGACAGACAGAGAGAGACATAGAGACAGAAAGTGAGAAATCACCCCCCAGGGGGGATGGTCACGCTGCTATCCCTTCTCCTCCATTCTCCTCTCGGGATCTTGGGCATGCACGCACACGCGCCCGGCATGAGTTTTAAGCCACCGGGTCCAGGACGCGAACCACGGTTGACTACGTGGGAGTCCAGCAACATAGCCATTATGCTAACTGCTGGTTCCCGAGAAGTGGGTGGGCCTTGTAAGGGGAGTGGGGCCCTTGAAGTCTTTTGGTTGAAGGGTGGCTCTTGGTGGTAGTGGTGGTGGTGGGGGGAACTTTTGGGGTTTAGATAACTAGGCTGGGGCTTTAGGATCAGGAAGGTGTCCAACTGAGAAGGTAAACAGTTTAGTGGAGGTGGAGGTGTCTCCCCTCAGAGGAGGTGGAGCTTGCTCTGGATAGTCCCAAGTAGAGGAAGAACTGTCCTTGTCTCTGGTGACCCACTAAGAGCCTTGGCAAGAGAGGAGAGCCAGTGAGGTTGCATGCTGAGCATGTAGATCGATGTGGATGTGGCAGTTCTGGTTCAGACAAGGCCGGATGTAACCATCCGTGTCAGAATGGACTCAACAGAGGAGGGCCAAGGCTTAGTAGGAATGGTCCTCTAGAGGGGTGGGTCTTAAGAGAGGGCGGACTGTTGGGTCAGCAGGTGGCATGGAGGTTAAGGTGGCTGGATCTCACATGGTGGACTTTACAGTGTGAGTCCTGGACCAGGGGGCTTAAAAAACACACCAGATATGTGTGATGCATGCCCAAAGTCCCAAAAGGAAAATGGAGGAGGAGGGATTTGTGGCATGACCATTCCTCCACAGGGTGATTTCTCGCTTTCCCTGTCTCTGTCTCCTGCAAATGCATGTGCCCTGTAGCAAAAAGATAGGGAGGAACGCAACTGGCAATAGAGTGTGAGCTGCAGCAAGGGTTATGCCAACATCAGGTGGGACTCACGTAACAATGGGATTATTAAGTGCCAGGCTTTGAGAATGTTAACTCATTCATTCCTCGCACCATCTCTAAGATGTACAAATTCTTGTTTTCCCCATTATCCCCATTTGGGGTACATGAGACCCAGAGAGGTTAAGAAACTTGTGTAAAGTCACAGGGCTAGCAAGTACAGAGGAGAGATTCAAACCCAGGCAGTCAGGCTCCCAGACTTTGTCAGCTTAACCAGTTTGCTACACTGCCCTTCACAAGAGGGGAGGGGCCTAAGTAAGAACATAAAATGTTTGCTTGGCTACATTTGACCCAATTATGGATGAAACTTACCTGGAAATGTGATTTGGGACTTCTGGCACGCACATAGGGGTGTTTACCTCCAATATTTGGACAAGGTGCAAGGCATGAAGAGAGTGGACATAGTCCTAACAGCATAGGAAACCAACCCTAGTGGGTCATGGTGCCGTGTGGCTTGGAAGCCACAGTTCAGTCAGAAGGGGAGTGGCCTGCAGCAAGGACTGCTTAATGAGTAGGAATATGTAGTTGAAGGGCTTGAGAAATAAAACTAGATGTTTTACCCAAAGTGGGGCATGCAGATGAGTGAGAGTGACCTGTATCAGGGCTTTTCCTGAAAGGCAGGACTATGTATAAAGGACGCATTAGAAGACCACCCGTTGTCTCAGTAAGAATAAGACACGTGGGGAACCAGCAGTTAGCGTAATGGCTATGTCGCTGGACTCCCACGTAGTCGACCGCGGTTCGCGTCTCGGACCCGGTGGCTTACAACTCACGCCGGGCGCGTGTGCGTGCGTGCCCAAGATCCCGAGAGGAGAATGGAGGAGAAGGGATTGCGGCGTGGCCATCCCCCCTGGGGGGTGATTTCTCGCTTTCTGTCTCTATGTCTCTCTCTGTCTGTCTGGCGAGCGCACGCGCCCTATAGCGAAAAAAACCTCTCAAAAAAAAAAAAAAAAAAAAAAAAAAAAAAAAAAAAAAAAGAATAAGACACGTGGAGTGAGTTGACCTCTGTGTTCACCCGAGTGGGGGTGGGGCATACAGATAAGGGGCGTGGCTTGCAGCACCGGGTTCTCTTAAAGGATAGAAATATGTAGATAAGAAGCTTGAAAGGTAGATACTGCCCCCAGTTGGTGGTAAGACACAGCAGGGAGGTAGGTGGAGGGTGGAGCATGCAAATCAGGGGTGCGGCAGCTCCCCTCCTGAAGGGTGGAAGTACTTTCATGGGAGTGGGTGGGGCTTGAAGGGTTGCTGCTGTCTCAGTAAGGTGTGAGACACCCTAGCTGGTTTAGGTCCTACTGTTCACCATGGGTGGGACAAAATATAAGGCATGTGGCATGTGGTTCTGAGTGAGGCTAACCCCACCCTGATCCTGCCACCTCCTGCAGGATGATTCCGTCCACCAGCCAGACCTTCCTGGTGAATGATCTTGCGGCAGGCCGCGCCTACGACTTGTGCGTGTTGGCTGTCTACGACGACGGGGCCACCGCTCTACCGGCCACGCGAGTGGTGGGTTGCGTGCAGTTCACCACGGCTGGGGATCCGGCGCCCTGCCGCCCGCTGAGGGCCCATTTCTTGGGTGGTACCATGATCATCGCCATTGGGGGCGTCATCGTCGCCTCGGTGCTTGTCTTCATCGTCCTGCTCATGATTCGCTACAAGGTGTACGGCGACGGGGACAGCCGCCGCGTCAAAAACACCTCCCGGTCGCCCCCGCGGGTCAGCCACGTGTGCTCGCAGACCAATGGCGCAGGCGCACCGCAGGCCCCACCTCCGCCGGCTCAAGACCGCTACGAGGCTCTGCGCGAGGTGGCGTTTCCGGCTGCTGCCGCTGTCGCCGTCGAGGCGAAGGCCACAGCAGCCGATGCGGCTTCCGCAGAGCCGGAGGCGGTCCTTGGACGCTCTCTGGGCGGCTCGGCCACCTCGCTGTGCCTGCTGCCGTCCGAGGAAACTTCTGGGGAGGAGTCTCGGGCCACGGTGGGCCCTCGGAGAAGCCGTTCGGGGGCCCTGGGGCCTCCAACTTCGGCGCCCCCCACTCTAGCTCTGGTTCCTGGGGGGGCTTCGGGCCGGCCCAGACCGCAGCAGCGCTATTCCTTCGATGGGGACTACGGGGCGCTCTTTCAGAGCCACAGTTACCCGCGCCGCGCCCGGCGGACAAAGCGCCACCGGTCCACGCCGCACCTGGACGGGGCCGGAGGGGGCGCGGCCGGGGAGGATGGAGACCTGGGGCTGGGCTCCGCCAGGGCGCGCCTGGCCTTTACTAGCACCGAGTGGATGCTGGAGAGTACCGTGTGAACGGAGGGTAGGCGCGGGGGCGCCTGGGTGCAACGGACAGAGGCCCAGCCATCCGGACGCTGGGGCGGGACGTGGGGGAGAAAGCACAGAGCCAAGAAGTCGGACTGGAGAGACGCCCCTTCTCCTCCTGAGAGGGGGCGGGGCTGCCTCAGGCTGCGGCTCGAGGCCACGCCCCCGCACCCAGCGGATAGGAGGGAGCGCGCCACCCGCCTCCCCCTCCCGCAGACTCCTCGGCCCCCTCCCGCCCTTCCCCCCGCGCGCTCGCGGACCTCGCTGGAGCCGGTGCCTTACACAGCGAAGCGCGGGGAGGGGCAGGGCCCCCCCGACACTGCAGCACTGAGACACGAGCCCCCTCCCCCAGCCCGGCACCCGGGGCAGGGGCCAGGGGCGCACTTCTTGTATCTGGCTGGACTAGATCCTATTCTGTCCCGCGGCGGCCTCCAAAACCCCCACCCTACTCCCCTGGTCCCGAACGGTCTGGCTTGGGGGTCCCTCTTTCCCGGTTCCCCTCGTTTGTCTGAATCCCGCCGTCCGTCGTCTGTCTTACATCTCTGTCCTTCCCTGTTGTCTCCTCTGTCTGTCCCGTTGTCTCTTGTCCCTCTGCCTCCCTTATTTTGTCCCATCTCCCTGTCTCTCCAGGTTTCTCCTCCCTCTACCCATTCTCCCGGGCAGGTCCCACTGGAAGGACCAGATTCCCCCCTATTCCTTCCTCGTTCCCCAAATAAATCCCCACAGGAATAAAATCCAAAACCAAATTGCCCCTCCCTTCCGGAGCCGGGACCCTTCGCCGCAGCAGAATTAAACTTTTTTCTGTGTCCGAGGCCGCTCTGCTGACCTGTGTGTGTGTGTGTGTGTGTGTGTGTGTGTGTGTGTGTATGTATGTGTATGTGTGTCCGTGTGTGTCTTGTGGGAGTGACCTAGATTGCCGCATAAGGACGCTAAGTGAGGCTGAAGGAAGATGGCCAAGGGGGGCAGGGAGACGGGCAGGGAGACCGGCAGACAGGCTCCTAACCTCTGAGAGGCTTAGAGGTAAGAAACCATAACAGAAATAAAATGATAATAGCTAAAACTTAGTGAGTGCTTATTACATACCAAGCACTAAGTCATTTTATCCCCACCAGCGACCCTAAGATGTGGGCACTGTCATCCCATTTTACAGGTGAGAAAATAGAGGCCCAGAAAATTAAATACAAAGCACAAGGTGACATAACCAGAACGTGGAAAAATTGGGGTTTAGAATGGAAGGCAGCCTGACAGTACTCCCCTGCCCTGAGACCCAACAGTGGTGTGAGAGAGAGATCCTTGGTCCTATTTTATGATCAGGAAACCGAACCAGAGAAAGATGAAGTCACTGAGCCAAGGGTCTAATTCCCTGCGCCATCCTCTGTCCCAATGAATAATCAATGCTGAAGCTGGCAGTTTGGCTCACCACTGTACTACCATGCCCCTGGGGTCTGTGGCTGCAGGCTGGGGATTGGCTCCAATGACTTTAGCTAAGCCTGGGTATCCAAAGTCACAGTGGTGAGGGAGAGACAAGAGAGAGTTCTTTGATCCCTCCACCTAGAATCTGAGGGACTTAGGTGGAGAAGGTCTACTGGGGGGCACAGGGGAGGGTGTGGAGAGAAGCTCAGGTGGGGCTGCTAGCTGAGGGTGGAGAAGGGATGCTGGACGGATTATGGGGACCGGCATCCCAGCCCTTACAGGGGCCCTGCAGTAAAAACTGGGGAAGAAGGAAGAAGGCTTCAAGCCAACCTGGGGCCCCCTGAGGCCTGGGGAGGAGGAGAGGAAGACCAGAAATAGAAACAGAGCAGGAGGAAGGGGGATGGATCTGGGCAGACAGGGTGGGAGGCAGCAAGGACAGAGGCACCGGAGAATCACAGGCCAGGAGGCTCCCTCACCCAGTGCCCAACCACGCTTACCTATGTCAGTCATCACAACTCCTGATTCACAGGTACTGAGGGCTTCCCACGGCCAGGGGAGTGCTGTGCTCGCAACTCTCCCTGATGCATGACCGAAGAGCGTATGCAACCCAGAGCACGGCACGTAATGCTTATGAAGTGGAGTTGCTCCAACGATAAGCGTGATTGCACTTACAGCCCGCAACAGACATGTGCTGTGTGTGCAGCCGATTTTCTAGATGTGGAAACTGAGGCCCAGAGAGGAGCTTACGACTCAGGTCATAGTAAATAGCAGAGCGATGATTGGAGAGCTGATTGCCTTTACATCTTGCATGCCTAGCCATTAGAATTAGTTTTTTTTTTTTTTTTTTTTTTTTTTTGGGAGAGGTTTTTTCGCTATAGGGCGCGTGCACTCGCCAGACAGACAGAGAGAGACATAGAGACAGAAAGCGAGAAATCACCCCCCAGGGGGGATGGTCACGCCACAATCCCTTCTCCTCCATTCTCCTCTCGGGATCTTGGGCACGCATGCACACGCGCCCGGCGTGAGTTGTAAGCCACTGGGTCCGAGACGCGAACCGCGGTCGACTACGTGGGAGTCTCTGTCTGGCGAGCTCACGCGCCCTATAGCGAAAAACCTCTCCAAAGGAAAAAAAAAAATGAATGTCTGATGGTAAACACATACCATGCAAGGAATGGGAATGGAATAATAGCAGAGGGACTGACTGGGAGGCCTACTTCAGATTGGGGTGAAGTCAAGGAGGATAATATTGGCACTGAGGAAATCCATCATTGGAAAAGCCAGGAAAAAGCATTCCAGGCATAGACCATGTGCAAAGGTCCTGAGGCATGAGTATGCTTGGTGTGTTGAGATAGAGCATGGACTGGAATGAGGGGACGAGTGAGAGGAGAGGAGGTTGGAGAAGCAAGTAGGGAGTAGGTTCTGCCGAACCTCATGGACTGTGTTCAACTTAACTTATTTTCTATTTATGAATTTTTTAAGATTTTTGACATAAGGCATAAATACTAGCCAGAGAGAAAGTGAAAAATCACCCCCAGGGGCATTCTCTCCTTGGGATTTTGGCCACGCACACACATGTGCCCAGTGTCGTTTACAAAGTCGCCAGGTCCAGGACTCAGTCTGTGGAGTTGGTCATGTGAGATTCAATGCCTTCAATATGAGACTCCATGCCACCTGCTGGCCCAACATTTTATTCTTTGGAGTGCTGGAAACGCAATGGAGCATTTTCAGCAGAGGTGGTATGCGTTCTGATTTCCTTGGAGACCTCAGCTTTAATGTGGGGTGTGCTTACCTTCCAAACAAAGTCAGGTGGGTCCAGCTGGAGGTGCGGTGATGACATAGGAACTGTCATCTCAGAACTTGACACCTATCGAATCTTGGACTCCCATGGAGATCCAACCTGTTAGAGCATTTTAGCAGCATGCTGGGCTTTTCATTTCATCTATGACATACTTGCGGCCCACATAGTCCCTGGTTCAGCCCTTTTGATAATACCCTACCCTTCTTCCTTCCCCTATAACCTGAAGCCCTTCATTTAATAGAGTTGTATTTATCAATGCTAACATTATGCTTATATTTTGAAATTGAGAGCTTTAAGCCAAAGGAAAAGGTCCACTAGGGGAGGGAGAGCCTGGTATCAAGGGAAATAGTTGAGCATCTGTTCTGTGTCTGGCTCTGTGCTGGGCACCAGAGACAGCGGTGACTAAGACAGACCCAGTCCCTGCACTCCTGGAACTCAGACATACAGATAGACAGACTGGGGGCAATAGGGCTCTGTTGGGGGAAGTACTGGAGAATGGGGGACTCTAGGGGAGCTGCCTGGCGCAATCTGGAGGATCAGGGAAGCATATAGTCAGGCTCTTTTGGTGGCAGGTGACAGAAACTCGGCTCAACAGGAATAGGCATTAATGAAGCACTAGTTGGCTTATATAGCTGGGAAAGAAACTAATTAATGGCAAAGCTACAAGGAACAGGTACTCAGGGACGGGAACACAGACTCAACCCCCTCAAGACACTCTTCCCACCTATCTTTCCTCTCTGCTTGATTCAACCCAGAGTCATTCCTTTTAGCTTCATAAGGTGGGAATATGTTAATTTACTTATAGACTCAACTCAATCCTACCATAGTTCAGAGATAAAATGGCAGAATCTTCAGTCCTAAGTGAATAACTCCAGAGAAGTACTCTGATTGGCCTGACTAGAGTCACATGGTAACCGTTGCACTGATTTGGGGATTCAAAGAATGAAATGTTTTCATTGGCTAACCTGGGGGGTTGTCGTATGTCTAGGTCACATGGCTTAGGAGAGGGGGGTTGATAACTATTAAGTTAAATCTTATGAATTTGTCATTTTTTAGGTCAGAAATGGTAGAATATTGGCAATTTCATATGGTTGAACCTAGTAACTGGAAAAAGTAGGTCAAGAAAACTTGTAGGATGTATGAAAGCAATAGAAACCCCAGTACATCATTTAGAAGGGCTTTTGGAGGAAGAATTAACCTTAACTGAGACATGGGGGATGATGTGGTAGTGGGATAATAACGCCCCAAGCAGAAGGAAGAGTTTAGAGTTAGGCAAAGTTTGTCATGAAAGAGGACAGGAAAGGGACCAGCAGTTAGTGTAATGGCTATGTCGCTGAACTCCCATGTAGTCAACCGCAGTTCGAGTCCCGGACCTGGTGGCTTAAACTCACGCCGGGCGATTGTGCATGCGTGCCCAAGATCCCGAGAGGAGAATGGAGGAGAAGGGATTGCGGCATGGCCATCCCCCCTGGGGGGTGATTTCTCGCTTTCTGTCTCTCTGTCTCTCTCTGTCTGTCTGGTGAGCGCACGGTCCCTAAAGCAAGAATCTCTCCAAAAAAAAAAAAAAAAAAAAAAGAGGACAGGGAAGACTTGTCACTGAGCTTTGAAGTAGTGTTCTGATTGATCAAATTTGAGTCATGTGTCAACCAAATAAGGCAATAGGAAAGGGGATCATTCACCAGGGAACACTGAAAAGCTGTTACCAGGTAAAACAGATTCTGAGCACACAGCATATATCCAGTTTAAAATCTCTCCTTTAAGGCCGTGGCATCTCTGAACAGAGGTGTGCAACCGTATTTCCTCCCACTGCAACACTCAGAGTTGAAGAAGGTCATGCACCTGAACTTAGATATATTCTATAAGACTAGCATTTTTATCACTAATTTTTTAAAAAGTTTCTGCTCTAGGGTGCATGCACTCACCAGAGAGAGTCATCGAGAGAAGGTAAGTGAGAAAGAAGTCCCTTGGGAGATGACATGCCACAACCCCTTGTCCTCCATTCTCCTCTCAGGATTTTGGGTATGCATGCACACTTGCCCAGTGTGTTTTTCAAGTTATCAGGTCTGAGACTCGAATTGCAAAGTTGGCCATGTGGGATCCAGCACCTTACTCTCCACGCCACCTGCCCGACCCATTTATTACTAATTTTTTCAGTCTTTTTTGTAAATTCATAATAGAGCGTGTGTGTGCATGAGAGAGAGAGAGAGAGAAAGGGAGAGAGAAAGAGGGAGAGAGAAAGAGAGAGAGAGAGAAGTACCTTCCAAAGGGTTTGGTTGCACTGTAATCCTCTTCTTCCAGCCCACCAGGATCCTGGTCATGTGCTTGAGCACCTGGTGTACCCTCAGGCTGATTTTGCTGTGGACTTGAACTTCAGTCAGCATGTGGCTTCCAGCTCCACAGCCCAAGAAGCTTACCAACTATGCCACAGAGCCTGGGCCCACAGTAATCTTTTTTTTTTTTTTTTTTTTTTTTCCTTGTGGAGAGGATTTTGCTATAGGGTGCATGCACTCGCCAGAAAGACAGAGAGATACAGAAAGACAGAAAGCAAGAAATCACCCCCCAGAAGGGATGACCACACCACAATCCCTTCTTCTCTATTCTCCTCTCAGGATCTCAGACACGCATGCACATGCACCCAGCGTGAATTTAAGCCACCGGGTCCGGGACTCGAACTTTGGTTGAGTACATGAGAGTCCAGTGACATAGTCATTATGCCAACTGCTGGTCCCAACCCAGTAATCTTTTAAGACAGAATCTTGTGATGTTGTGATCCTCCTGCCTCAATCTCCCAGCTGGGACTATAAGCAAGTACCACCACACCTGGCTTCTTCTTCTTCTTTTTTTTTTTTTTTTTTCCTTTTCTTTGTTTTTTGAGAGATTTTTGCCATAGGGTACATCAACTCACCAGAGAGACAGAAAGCGAGAAACCAATCCCTTGGGGGGGATGGCCATGCCGCAATCCCTTCTCCTCCATTTTCTTGTTGGGATCTTGGGCATGCACGCACATATATCCAGCATGAGTTTCAGGTTGCTGGATTCTGGACTTGAACTGCAATAGGCCATGTGGAAGTCCAGCACTTTGTCCACTACACTACCACTGACCCTCCCACCCCCTTTATCTTTTTCCTTAAGACTTGGTCTTGTGGAGGCCAGTCTTAATTCTCTTGATCTTCTTGCTTCAGCCTCTCCAAGTCACTGGGATCACAGGTGTGCACCACCATGCCTTTACGTTGGACCAGGAATCAAAGTCCAGGCTACCAAGTGGTCCTAGCCCATGGATAACAGCGTCTTAGCAGTACATGTCATCATGGCTCAGCCTGTATTACTAAATATTAATTCAACACTTTCTCTGGGTTTGGAGCTAGACATACAGAGATGGATTTTCGGGGATACATATGACTGCAAGAAACAGAAAACCTAGTTAATATAACATAAGCATTGAAGACATTCAGTTTTGTCATCTACCAATAAGTCTAGCATCAGAGGGTTTTGGGATTTGATTCAATGTCTTACTGATATCATTGAGGACCCAATTTCCTATTCTTTTATTCCACTGTCTTCAGAAAGATAGCTTCATATCCTTAAGTTTTTAAAAACAGAGTTATTTTATTTAACTTTATTTATTCATTTATTTTCATTTGACCATAGAGGGACAGAGTGAAAGAGAGAGAAAGAGAGAGAGAGAGAGAGCGAGAGAGCAAAAAAGCAAGGTACCATGTTCGGGACTTGAACCATGGTCGGCCATGTGGGATTCCAGTGCTCTTAACCACCACTGCATGCTAGCCCCACATATCCTGAAATTTTTGCTTAACATCTCAAAATGAATGCTACAGCTCTAAGTCTCACAACCTCAGACCAATGAGCTCAGCAGGAAGACAGGAAACAAGTGGAAAGGGATTTTCCTTGTATCAGGAAAGGAAAAAAAAAAATCCAAAATAACAACAATAAATACATATATGGGACTTACCCTGTGCCTAGTAGTTTTAAATTCTTTATGTACATTAACTAATTTAAGAAGCTCTTAGTTACATGACCACTGCAAGCTGCAAGGGTGTCTGGGAAAACAGGTATCAGGGAAAGGGGGAAGAAAGTCAGTCATGTTCTGGGCTGCACACTGTGCTGCCTCTCATCCAAACTGCAGTTCTGCCAGTCACAGACTTTCTAAAGTGGTAGGCGTTTCTGTAGGGTTGGGCGTAACATTTATTGTATGTCCTCTAGCCCTTTGTCAGGAGACTAGCAAGAAAAACACTTAAGGATGTATGTGTGAGAGTTAGAGGGTTATGGCATAATTTTGAAACTCCTGTAATGTAATAAACCATTCAGAAATTGTGATGGATTATTTAATATGTGTGTGTTTGTGTATGTGTGTGTGTGTGTGTGTGTGAGAGAGAGAGAGAGAGAGAGAGAGAGAGAGAGAGAGAGAGAGAGAGAGAGAGAGAGAGAGAGAGAGAGAAATACTCTTAGCAGGACCTGTCACGGTGAACCCCACCTCCCCAGCTTTCCCAGCCAACAGGGACCATGGACATGCGCATGTGCTGATCTTCCATGTGGCTTCCGGCATTGCAGAGCACTGTGTGCTGTGTATCATTGCATTACCACGGCTGGACCTGGTGGGTTACTCATGTCTTCCCCTCACAATGAATTACAATGACTGGTATCTGTCCTTCTGTTCCAATGATCTGTTATTTTGTAATAAACCAAACTTTGTGGGGGGGGGGAAGAAAAGAAATTAAAACCAAAACCTTATTTTACTATAGTCATAGATTCTGTGGGTTAGGACTTGATTGGGCACAGTGGCAATGGCTCGTCTCTGCTCTAGCAGGGAGCTGGAATCATCTGGATACTTCTTCTTCTTCTTCTTTTTTTTTTTTTTTTTTTTTTTTTTTTTTTTTTTTTGAGAGGTTTTTGCTATAGGGCGCGTGCGCTCGCCAGACAGACAGAGAGAGACAGAGAGATAGAAAGCAGGAAATCACCCCCCAGGGGGGATGGCCACGCCGCAATCCCTTCTCCTCCATTCTCCCCTCGGGATCTTGGGCACGCATGCACACGCGCCCGGCGTGAGTTTAAGCCGCCGGGTCCGGGACTCGAACCGCGGTCGACTACGTGGGAGTCCAGCGACATAGCCATTACGCTAACTGCTGGTCCCTTTTTTTTTTTTTTTTTTTTGAGAAGTTTTTGCTATAGGATGTGTGCGCTTGCCAGACAGACAGAGAAAGACAGGGAGACAGAAAGCAAGAAATCACCCCCGGGGGGATGGCCACGCCGCAATCCCTTCTCGTCCATTCTCCTCTCAGGATCTTGGGCACGCACGCACATGCGCCTGGCGTGAGTTTAAGCCACCGGGTCCGGGACTTGAACTGCGGTCGGTTACATGGGAATCCAGCAACATAGCCACTACACTAACTGCTGGTCCCTTCTTTTTTTTTTTTTTTTTCTGAGAAAGAGAATTTTTTTCCCCCTTTCCTATAGGGTGCATGTATTCTCCAAGAGACAGAGAGACAAAAAGCACAAAATCTCCCCCATCCCCCCTCAGGGGAATGGTCATGCTACAATCCCTTCTCCTCCATTCTTCTCTAGAGATTTTGGACATGTACACACATGTACCTGGTGTGAGTTTCAAGTCACCAGGTCCAGGACTTGAACAATGGTCTATCAAGTGGGAGTCTACTTGATATAGTCCTCAACCACTATGCCACCTGCTGGCCCCATCTGGATGCTTCTTTATTCACATGTCTGTTTTCTGAGTTAGGATGGTTTCAAAGCTGACTCAAAGACTGGGTGTGGTGGTGTGTGCCTGCAACCCCAGTGATTTGGGAAGTTGAGGCAGGAGGAGAAGCAGTTTGAGATTGGTCTGGGCACCATAGTGAGACCTTGTCTATAAAAGAGCTGGGGGTGGCGGGTGAGGATGATGGCAGAGCAGTAATACTATACGCTCCATGAGGCATTCCCATATGGGAAGGTTCTGAGTTTGCGTGCACTACAGGGCTTGTTGAGGCTGAGGTGCGTCATGGCGTCAGGACCCTGTTGGGGATGCTGTCTGTCTCTCTTGGTCATGGAAGAAATAAATAAATAAATGAACAACAACAAAAAAGACTATTTAAAGAAATTATTATTTAATTTTATTTCTTCTTTTTTAAGAGAAATTTTTGCTATCCCCAGAGACATAGAGAGAGACAGAGAGACAGAAAGTGAGAAATCACCCCCCAGGGGGGATGGCCACCCTGCAATCCCTTCTCCTCCATTCTCCTTTTGGGATTTTGGGCACTCATGCATATGTGAGTCACTGGGTTCAGGACTCAAACTGCTATGTTAGCCATGTGCGATCCATGGCCTTACCCACCCCGCTAATGACTAGATCACGTGCTGGTAGAATTCTTCAGTTTATTCTGGTGTTCATCCTCCTTGGAGCATGTTTTCAGGGAAGGGCTCCTCCCCAGTCTCAGGATTGCTACAGTTTGAGTACTTGTTCCCCAAATGCTGCTGTTTGGGCTGTGGAGCCTGGGGGGAAGTGTTGGAGATCTGGGGGTGAGTCCCTTGTGAATAGATGAGGGCTGAACTCAGGTCTCCCTAGTGAGTTTCCACAACTCTGGTTTATTATCAAAGGGAGTCAACGTCCTGCAGAGTTCTCTGCACAGGCCCACTGTCCTTTTCTCTTCTCTCCGCCATGTTGTGACACAGCCCCAGAGGCTGGCCTCACACCTTTGGGCTTTCTAGCCACCAGAATCATGAGTCAATGAACCTCCTTTCTTTTGTTTCTTAAGAGAGATTTTTGCTATAGGGTGTGCGTGCTTGCTGGAGAGACAGAGAGAGACAGTAAGTGAGAAATCACCCCCTAGGGGAATGGCCATGCCACAATCCCTTCTCTTCCATTCTCCTCTCAGGATTTTGGGAATGTACGCACATGTACCTGCTGTGTGTGAGTTTTTAAGCTACTGGGTCCTGGACTTGAACCGTGTGAACTATGTGGAAGCCCAGTGATGTAACCATTATGCCATCTGTTGGTCCCCAATGAACCTCTTTTCTTTATAGATCACTCAGTCTCAGATATTTTCTAAGACTAGTTCTAAAACAGGAACAACCTTCTTTTTTTTCAACAGGATCTTACTCTATTGTGATCCTCCTGCCTTAGCCTACTGGCTGGGGTTTGAGCTCAAGATTCTTTTTTTTCTTTTTCTTTTAAGGGAGATTTTTGTTATAGGGCATGTGCACTCACCAGACAGAAAGAGACAGAAAGACAAAAAGTGAGAAATCACCCCCCCCACCCCCCCAGGAGGGATGCCCAGTGTGTTTTAAGCCTCTGGGTCTAGAACACAAACCCCAGTTGACTACATGAGAGTCCAACGATGTAACCATTATGCCATCTGCTGGTCCCAAGCTCAAGATCCTTTTGACTCAGCTTCTGAAGATGTTGGGTCATGCCACTTCTTCCTGGCCCTTAGGTTAGACTAACTATCAAACCTGGGCCTCTAAAGTGGTCCCAACCTGCAGAGCCCCTGCAGCTTGTACCACTGCAGCTGGGTCAGGAATACATCTTTTTTTTTTTTTTTTTTTTGAGAGATTTTTACTATAGGGTGCGTGTGCTCGCCTGAAAGACAGAGAGAGACAGAGAGATAGAAAGTGAGAAGTCACCCCCCCGGGGGGGGGGATGGCCATGCTACAATCCTCTCTCCATTCTCCTTTTGGGATTTTGGGCATGCATGCACATGCCAGCATGAGTTTAAGCCGCCGGGTCCGGGACTCGAGCTGCAGTCGACTACATGGGAGTCCAGTGATGTAGGGATAAATCTTGATTAACCTGACTGTCTTTGTTATCCCACCTTTCTTGACAGTGATTGGTTTAGGCTTGGGCATGTGACTAAATTCTCGTCAATGAGATAGTATGTACACTCAATAGGAAGTTTCTGTGAAAGGTTTCCCTTGCTTTTAAGAATGGTGGAAGAGGGCTGGCAAGTGACGTGGTGGTTAAGAGCCCTGAACTCCCACGTGGCCACCCTCAGTTAGAGTCCCAGACCTAGTGGCTTGCTTTCTCACTTTCCCTCTCTCCCTCTCCCCCTCTGTCCTCTCTGGTCACAGTTAAATAAAGCAGTTCTTTAAAAAATGGTGAAAGAAGAATCAAATCCAAGACATCATGGAACAGAGACAAGCTATTCATACTGGGCCATGACCAAATTTGTGACCCACAGAATCTGTAAACATATTAAGATGGTCATTTTGACTTGGAGGTTGTTTGTATGTGACAGCTGGAGTTGTGGTTGTCATCTTGGGACTATGAGGTAATCAGAATAAGAATCAGCCAACACAAATGAAAAGGACCCAGGACCCCAACAGTATAGTGGAATTAATTAATCAACCAGTCTCAATACTTTCCTGCCAACTGACTTTTCTTTTTTTATGCTAGTGGGTGTGAGAGAAGGAGAAAGTGAGAGAGAGAGAGAACCACTTGATGGGGACTAGTTACACTTCAATCCTTTTTTCTTCAGTTCTCCATTTTGTCAGGATTCTGGGCATGTGTGTACATGCCTGGCACATTTTTGAAGGTGCTAGGGCCAGGACTCAAACCTTGGTTAGCTTCCTTTGTATAGCCCTTAATCACTGTGCTAAGGGGCCAGCCCTGATTTTTTCATTATGTGTGATTATAAACTCATTTTTTTTTAGAGATTTTTGCTATAGTGCATGTGTACTTGCCAGAAAGACAGAGAGACAGAGAGACAGAAAGCAAGAAATCACCCCCCCCATATGGGATGGTCATGCCGCAATCTCTTCTCCTCCATTCTCCTCTGGGATCTTGGGCACGCACGCACATGCGCCTGGCGTGAATTTAAGCCACCGGGTCCAGGACTCAAACTGCAGTCGACTATATGGGAGTCCAGCAATATAGCCATTATGCCAACTGCTGGTCCCTATAAACTCATTTTTGTTTTGTCCATTTGAATGAAATTTTCTAATTAGTTCTTATGGGAAAAACCGTCCTGGTTTGTATAGACATTCATCTGTCCTGGGTACACAAGGAAAAGAAAGATATGTTGTTACCACAGATAGAGAAACATGTAAACACGGGCCTAAATTTGCACACATACTTGCACACACTAGCACATGAATACTCATAGTTACATATCTCTGGTTAGACTCAGTTGGGCAGACACTCACTCGGATACACACATATACACAGTCACTGAGCTCACGCACACACACATGCACAATGAGGCATGAGTTTTGCCAGACATCACTGCACTCGGTCACGAACCCACAATCACACATGCACAAGGATTTGCCTCTCACGGAAGGTTCCAAGTCCTTGTTGTTTATTTGCATCTATTGTATAAAAGTTTAAAAAAAACCAAAAAAACAAAAAATCTAACTCAGCCCTGGCTCTGAGGCAGGGCTGCAGCTCTATAAATAAAGGGTGAGAGGAAATAGCATAAACAGGCATGGGGCTGAGTGCATAGATAAGGTTGAGGCTCCCAGGTGAACTGTGGGTAGGACCAGGTTCTTAGACACACAGATCCTCACTGGCAACACATTTCAGGTTCTGGTTGAGGAGGCAGAAGAGGTTGAAGGTGACAGTGGCCTTGAGGCAGCCAGGGGACTTCTGCGGGGGAGGTGGGAATGGTCAGTGGCTGCCACTGTCTGGTCCCACCAGCTCCCAGACATCACCCCCTCCCAATTCACTCACCTTCTTCTCAACCTCCTGAAGCAGGAGCAGCCAGCTGGGGAGGTGGTCCTGGGGCTGGGCTGGGACCTGTAGGTAGAGGAGGGTGGCATGTGAACAGGCCTGGGATACAGGGAAGGGCTATGGTAGAGGCAGACACGAATGACCTGGGTGACTGACACGCAGTCCTGGAGCTGGGAGTGGATGTGGCATAGCACATGCAGGGGCTGGTCCAGGACGTCCCCCAAGGCCGAGTCAGCCACGGAACCCAGGACCCTCAGCGTCAGGGCCAGCTCAGCCTCCAAGGCCATGAGACGCTCCCACACCTGAGGGCAGGGGAGAAAGAACAGGTGAGAGGCTGGTGAGGAAGGAAGGTTAGAAGGTCGAGATAAATGGGGATGGGTAGGGATCCAGGGGAGGAGTCAGGTGACATGAGACATGGTCGGGAGAGGTGATGGGAAAGGGGAACACGAGGGATTCCAGATGCAGGTGAAGAGTGTGCGGGTGAGGCAGGAAGAGAAGGGAGGAGACAGGTGAGGGCACAAGTGAAATGAGGATAGTAAAAAAGAACAAGTTAGAGTCACAGAGCTTTGTTGGAATAGGGGAAGTGAGGAGAGAGTAGCTTGGGGAGGAGGTGAGAGGGGCGGGGGGATGCGCAGGTGAGAAGGAAGATGAAGGAGCATGAACTACAAGATCAGTGTGCAGAGGACGATGAAGGAACAGGTAGGGCGAGAGGGAATCAGACAGGAAAGAGCTGAGCAGGACAAGGGCAATGGGTGGGGACAGATGAAGACATATGGAGGAGAGAGGGAGGAGAAGGAGCTAGGCGATAGTAAGGTGGGAGGGACAGGCGAGGCAGATGAGGCAGTGGGACAGGCAGGAGATGATGAAAGGACCCAGGGTAAAGACAGGGTCAAGGGAGAAGTCAGGAGTGACAGGGATACAGGGCAGGTGAGGAGAGCTCAGAGAGAGGGAAGGAGGGTGAGATAAAGGCGAAGGAGCCAGTTAAGGAGACTGAGGAGAGGGGCAAGGTAAGGGCTGGGGGTCTGACTTCTACCTCACCTGCAGGTGCCTTGGGTGCCAGTCCCTGGGAAAGAGGCGGAATTTGCAGCTATAGTTCTTCAGTGAGAGCGACTTTTCCTAGGGAGCAAGGGCAGAAGTCAGTCCATAGAAGAGGGCCAGAGACTAACCATAGTAGCCAGGATGAGAGCTGGCCTGGCAGGAGGGCTTAGACTTAGTTCGTAGCAGAAATAGAGGAGACTAGCCACAGCTGGGAGGCTGGAGAGTAGCGCACAGCAGAAGGGTAGAGTATAGCCCACAGCAGAGGGGGTAGGGTGTAGCCCATAGCAAAAGGGTAGAGGATAGGCCACGGCACAAAGGTAGAGGTTATGTCACATCTTGGAGGCTGGAGGTTAGCTCACAGCAGAAGGGTAGAGGATATATCACATCTGGGTGTCTGGAGGCTAGCCCACAGCAGAAGGGTAGAGGTTAGCCCGCAGCTGGAAGACTAGAGGGAACTCACAACAGAAGGGTAGAGGCTTCCACAGTTGGAAGACTGGAGGCTAGCCCACAGCTGGAAGAGTAGAGGCTAGCCCACAGCAGAAGGGAAGAGGCTAGATTACAACAGCTTGACCACAGAAAGAGGGAGAGAGGTTAGCTCACAGCAATAGGGACTCACCAAGGCATCCTTGGCTTTCTTAAAGGCCTCCAGCTCTCTAGGTGACAGAGATTTGAACCTGCTCATGTTGCAGCTCCTCCCATTTGTGGTGGACTTGGAGGTGGGGACAGGGCTTGATCTGGCCAAGCCTAGCACCAGGGTGACCAGCAGTAACACGTACACTGCAGCCATGGCCAAATTGTGACTGCTTCTCTGGTGGCATGGCTCTGCTTTTTAGCCATGGGTAGATAATGAATGGGTAGATGATGTGTGTAAAACGAAAAGGCAAACAGAAATGAGAATCTCTGACTAACAGGCATGAGTGGGCGGAGCCAGTCCCTGGGCAGGTGAGTGAACAGGTGTGGGTGGGGCCCGGTGAGCCTGGAGCCATAGTAAGGAAAAGGAAACTGAATTAGATCGCGGGCTTCCAGAGAATCTCATTTAGAACAGTCTTCAGGCATAGTTGATTTTGGGGAGACTGACTGAGGCTGAGGAGGAGGGACCGGAAGCTGGCTTGAAGACTCTTTCAGTGGGCTGGGGCTTGGGGGTGGTGTGGGTGAGGCTGCCCAAGCGGCAGAGATGGAGCATCTGCTGTTGGTTTAAGCATGTTCCATGAACCAGCTCTTGTCATGCTCCTGACATTCTCATGAGTAGTTTTCTTTTTTTAAAGTTTATTTATTTCTTCCCTGGGGAGAGATGCGGAGAACACAAAATAAACAAACAAATACACACAGAGAAAAAGAGAAAGCACCCCCAATAAGGTCTCCATGCCAAGACCTACCCCCATTTCAGCCAGCCCTAGATCATGAGCACCCATATACCCAGAGTATTCAGGGAGGGCTCCGGAAGGGAACCCAGAACCTTTCCATGTGGGTCAGCCTCCCAGTGTTGCATTTTACCACTGTGCCACACCTGGGACCCGAGTAGTTACTTCTTTGACTGAGGTGGCTAATTTTAGAGGTCAGTTTGATAGGTTAAGGGATAGTTAAATAGCTAGTAAAGCATGATTTTTGGGTAGACCATGATGGAGTTTCTGGAAAAGACTGGATTTGACTAAGTGGCTGAGTAAGGGCTTTCTCCCAAAGTTGGGCAATTAACATCCACTTGGCTGGGGGCCCAGGGAGAGCAAAAAGGCAGAGGGAAGGCAAATCCACCCTCTCTCTTCTGAACCAGTACACCCCTCTCCTGCTCTTGGACATCAGAACTCCGTGTTCTCTGGCCTTTGGGCTTTGGGCTTGTAGCAGTAGTCCCCAGGTTCCTGGGCCTTCAGCCTCAGACTGAGAGTTCTACACTAGCTTCCCTGGTTCTGAGGACTTTCAGACTTGGACCAAAACATTCTGTCGGCTTCCTGGTTTTTCAACTTGCAGGCAGTTTATTGTGGGACTTCTCAGCTGCCATAATCCATGAGCCAAGTCCCCTCACAAAGTCCCTTTCTTCTATTGACCAGTCAGTTGATCGATCTATGTATCTATCCGTAAAGCTGTCGATCCATCTCTCTCTTTTTCTCTGTCTCCCCTATTGGTTCTGTCTCTGTGGAAAACCTTGACTAATGCAACAATCATCTCCCATTTTACTGGTGAGACAACTGAGGTAAGGTTGCACAGCTGGTTAACAATGGCAGAGGTCGAGGTGGGCAGGTGACGTAGTGGTTATGGTGCTGGACTCCTTCATGGCCAGCCAACGGTTTGAGTCCCAGTTACGGCAGCTTGAAACTCACGCCAGGTGCATGTACTGCACGCCCAAAATCCCAAGAGGAATATGGAGGAGAAGGGATTGTGGCATGGCCATGCCACCTGGGGAGTGATTTCTCACTTTCTCTCTCTCAGGTGAGCACATGTGCCCTATAGCAAAAAATCTCTCTTAAAAAAAAATAAGGCAGAGGTCAGGTATGAGCAGAATCCTATACCCTTAACCCCATTCTACATGCAGCCAAAAGGAAGACAAGAACTTCCGGGAGTAACAGGCATCCCAAGCCCCTTACTGGCCCCCTGGATACACGGAAGAGTAGGAGCTCCTTGTTTTGGGGCATGCACTTCCTGGGAACTAATGGGCTGCCTGGGGAGAAGGCAGTGAGGAGGGCTTCTGGAAGGCAGGCAGAGAGCCTGGCTGCTGTGCTCTCACATCCCCTGCAGTAGTAATAATCACGTAGCAGGTAAGAAATTGCTCTGATTGTGCAGGTACTTTATATTTTTCATTCCTTTATTTATTTAATTAATTTATTTTTTAGCCCTTAGGTGCAGCAAGTTATTAATCATACTCTTCAGATAATAACGCAGAATGACAACTGGTCCATGAAAGACCCTCTAAGATTTTACCCCTCCCATCTCCAATCCCTATTCCCACCACTCCCCCTCACAGACTCCCACTTGAATGCATTTGATATGGAGCTGCAAAGATATATCTTTATAATTTGTGATTGTGTGTGTATGTATGTGTTTCCAATTTACATAAATGGGATTGTGCTATAAATTTCCTTTTACTTCTTCCTTTTTAAAAAGCCACATGGAATGCCTGAGCTCTCTCTATACAGTGGAGTACAACATATCCCTCTTTCTAGTTGCTGCGTTGTGTTCTGCGGGGGGCCCAGGGCACCTGTACCCACCCATTCCCTCAGTGATGGACATTTAGGTTGTCTCCAGCTTCCCATCACTAGGAGGCTCACAACTGTGCTTTGTTTGGGAGGCTTTCTAGAATGTACTATAACACACCAGCTGGTAACTCCCCACCCTATCCCTTCTGCTGACTTTTGCACACACTTGTAGATACGGTGGGCAGTTCCTTTGCACACCAACAGCTTCCCACCTCCTGTGCCTGGATTTTCTGCTACTCCGTCTGTGTCTGGTCTTTCTATAGTATCTGCATGCAGAACAAACTGGAAATACCAGGATTGATTCCCCCAGGGGTAATCCTCAACCAGTGAGGATGGGGAGCCAGTGAATAAATATTGCAGGCCTATCCATGGTAGCATAGGCAGCAGGGTGTAATGCTGGAGCCAAGTGGAGGCCCAGGTTTAAATCCCAGGTCGACTTGAACATGCCAGGCACGCCCCTGCAGGCACTTGGAATCCTGGCTGGCTGGGAGGCTGTGGGGAGGATGCAGCATGTCAAGATCCTGTCAAGAGGACTGCTTTCTCGCTCGCTCTCTCAGATGAAAGACATACATAAACTTAAAATATATATATTACACCTCTTTCCCTCAGCGCGCCAATTCTGAGGTGTATTCTGTAATTTCTTGATCTTCTGAGGATCTCCAGCACGGATGACTCTAGTTGCTCACAGCAATAACCCTTTCAGGGCTGGCTTGAAAGCAAATGAGGGAATCAGGGTGCAAAAATGAAGGGAGTGCTCACTCGCGGGGTCAGGCAAGTGCCCTAGGTGCCTCCCTCTAGCCCTGACTCTGCAGCATCCATTGGTCTTTTGCTCTGTCAGGCTCAGTTTTCCCTCACTTGTGCTCTGGGGAACATCTTCCAAATAAACCATCTGTACATTTGACTCAGGGTATGGTTTTGGGAGAGGCCAAGCCAAGACGCATACTGAGGAGTAGGATTGTTGGATCACAGGGCATCCTTATACTTTCGTTGTTCAATCAACACTGTCGAATAGAACTGTGGCAACGATGGGAGTATTCTGCACCTGCACCTAGCCATGTGTAGCTGCTGAGTGCTTGAAAATTGGCTCGTACAATGGAGGTGGAGGAATTGAATGTTTCCTTTTTTTTTTTTTTTTTTTTTTGCTAGAGGGCATGTGCATTCACTGGAAAGAGAGAGAAAGCACCCCCCCCCCCCCCCCCAGAGGGACATGATCGAGCTGCAATCCCTTCTCCTTCATTTCTCTGTCTTGTTGGGATTTGGGGCAGACATGCACTTATGCCTGGTGTGTTTTTCAAGCCTTCAGGGCTGGAACTTGAACCGCGTTAGGTCACATGGGATCTAGCTGTCTATGCACTAGGGCTTAACCACTGCACTATGGAGCTGGCCTAAATTTCCATCTCATTTCCTTTTATTTCAATTTAATTGTTGTACGTGGCTAGTGGCTACCATCATGGATAGAATAGGTCGAGAGACTCGTCCTTTGCTCTCCCAAAGATGTACCTGTACCTGCTTCCCTCCCTCTGGAAGTGGTTGAGAGTTGCTATACCTCGGCAATCATGGAGCCAATACCTGGAACTGACTTAGATCATGAGATCCTGGCCTGGAGTGTGAGTCTGGCACATTTGATGAGACTTTTGAGTTTGTACAACATATTTTGCATTGGAAGGGATAATTTGTGTTCAAAGGGCAGACTATGGTAGTTTTAAAATATGTCTTCAAAGTCTTTATTTTTTTTTTTTAAGAGAGATTTTTGTTATAGGGCGCATGCACTCTCCAGAAAGACAGAGAGAGACAGAGAGACAGAAAGTGAGAAATTGCCCCACAGGGGAATGGCCACGCAGCAGTCTCTTCTTTTTCATTCTCCTCTCAGGACTTTGGGCATGCATGCACAAATGCCAAAGTGAGTTTTAAGGTACCAGGTCTGGGACTCAAACTGTGGTCAACTATGTGGGAGTCCACTAATGTAACCATTATGCCATCTCCTGGTCCCATATCTTCAAAATATTTGACCCTCTCCTGAGAAGTGGGTCTGTCCCCTTGACTTGCGTTGAGCTGGCCTTAGTGGCTTGAGCCTAAGTATAGGTGCTGCATGACTTCTGAGGCTAAGTCAGAAAAGGCTGGGCAGCTTTAGCTTGCTGCTTCTTCTTCTTCTTCTTCTTCTTCTTCTTCTTCTTCTTCTTTCTTTTTCTTCTTCTTTTTTTTTTTTTCCCTTATAGGATGTGTGCACTTAGCAAAGAGAGAGATAGAAAGTGAGAAATCATCCCCCAGGTGGATGGCCATGCTGCAATCCTTTCTCCTCCATTCATATGCACACATACAGGCATACCTACACAATTTCCTCTTTCATGTAGGGCTTATTGTGTGTGTGCATGTGTGGATACAATTACAATGTAACAAATCACCCCTAACTGCAAAACTTGTGATTCAGCCACAGTGTGGGACCATCACTGAGAATGAGCTTTGATTCTTTACTTGGCAATGACAAGACTGAAAAAGAAAGAGGATTTGCTTCTATAACATAGCGGTTAAGTGCTGTGCAGAAGAAATTGGATCCTATATGACTGACCAGGGTTCAAATTCTAGCCCTGAAGGCTTGGAAAACATGCCAGGTATGTAAGCTCTCATGCCCAGGATCCTGAAGAGATGGCAAATTGGAGGAAAAAGAATTGTAACATGATCCGGACATGTTGGGGGTTCTCTCTTTCATGTACATGCACTCGCTGGCATTAAAGAAGAAAAAAAAAGTAAAAAAAAAAAAAAAAAAAAAGAACTGGAGTTTTATAACACAATGTCCCAAATGTCCATGATATAAGACAAAATAACTTATATTCATCATCTTGGTCCAGCAGATGGTTTGGAGGTTATGGCAGCTGAACCCCACATGGCCGACTGTGTGGTTTGAGTCCCAGACTTAAAAAACATGCTAGGGGACCAGCAGTTGGCATAATGGTTATATCACTGGACCCCTATGTAGTCAACTGTGGTTCAAGTCCCAGACCTGGTGGCTTAAACTTATGCCAGGTGTGTGTATGTGCGTGCCCAAGATTCCAAGAGGAGAATAGAGAAGGGATTGCAGCGTGGTCATCTCCCCTGGGGGCTGATTTCTTGCTTTCTGTCTCTGTCTCTCTCTGTCTTTCTAGTGAGCGCACATGCCCTTTAGCAAAAACTTCTCAAAAAACAAAACCAAAACCAAAAAACAACATGCTGGATGTGTGTGCACGTGTGCATGCCCCAAATCCCAAAAGGAGAACAACGAACGAAGTGATTGCGACATGGCCATCTCTCCAGGGGGGGTGCTTTCTCATTTTCTCTTTCTCTTTCTCTTTCTCTTTCTCTTTCTCTTTCTCTCTTTCTCTTTCTCTTTCTCTGTCTCCAGCCAGCACACATGCCCTATATATCTATATATCGTTATATCGTTATATTCATTATCTCAAGGTCCAGGAGAGGTTCACCTGTAGTGGCATGGGCGGTAGGGTGCAGCTGCATGATGCTGGAGCCATCTGGAAAGCTCCAGTTTCAGATCCTATAGATTGACATACTGGGCATGCCCAGGGGTGTGCCTGTGATTCTAGTGGACTGAAAGGCTGGAGTGAGGATCATAATGTGGTGAAATCCTGTCACAGGTACCTATTTCTGTCACGCTCTCTTTTATGAAAGAAAGGAAGAAAAAAAAAAGAGAGAGAAAGTGAGAATGAGAAAGAAAAAGAGAAACAAGAAGAAAAAATTTAAGAATTCTTCTATTTAACTTTATTTATCTATTTTAATTTTACCAGAGAGAAACAGAGCAAGAGAGAGAGGAAAAGTGAGAAAGCAAGCCTCCAGGTCTGGGACCCAAACGACAGTCGGCCATGTGGGAATCTAGCGCCCCTAACCACCATGCCACCTGCCGCTCTCCCTCCTTTATTTTTCAAATAATTATTTTATTTAACTTTATTTATTTATTGAAACAGGAAAATCTGAAGTACAATGGGGAAAGTCAATTAATAGAGTTCAACCAATTGACATAGAAATTGGAATTATCTGAGGAAGTTTTTCAGTTTTTTTTTAAGAGAGATTTTTGCTATAGGGCATGTTCACTGAGCATAGAGACAGAGAAAGACAGAGAGACAGAAATTGAGAAATCACCCCCAAGGGAGATGGCCATGCCATAATCCCTTCTCCATTTTCCTCTTGGGATCTAGGGCATGCATGCAAACTGTGGTAGACTACATGGGAGTCCATGAACATAACCATTACACCATCTGCTGGTCCCTATCTGATGAAGTTTTAATGCAATATTATAAATGCTTCAATAGGACTGGCTCTGTGGCTTGGTGATTAAGGCAACCAGATCCCACATGGCCAATTGTGTGGTTTGAGTTCTAGAGCCAGCAGTTTGAGAAACATACTGGTGCATGTGTGCATACCCAAAATCCCAAAAGGAGAGAGAGATGGAGGAGAAGAGATTGCAATATGAACATTCCCTATGGGGTTGCATTTTCCCCCCCTCTCTCTTTGGTGAGTACATCCACCCTCTGGCATACACACAAAAATGCTTCAACAAGTAAATATGAACACTGTTGAAATAATTTTTAAAATAACCTCAGCAACAGACCAGCAGATAGTATAGCAAAATCTCTCTCTCTTTCTCTCAAAAAAAAAAAAAAAAAAAAAAAAAAGCACCTCAGTAAAGAAACAGAAGCTATAAAGAGCTGAATGAAAATTTTAGAACTGAAAAATACAGTAACTTAAATAAAACTCACTGGAAGGGCTAAATAGCCAAATAGAGGCAACAAAGAAAAGAATCAGTGTAGTTGAAAATCACCTTTTCTGGGACCAGCAGATGACGTAATGGTTATGTCGCTGGACTCCAACGTAGTTGACTGTGGTTCGAGTCCTGGACACAGTGGCTTAAAACTCACACTGGGCATGTATGTGTATGTGGCCAGATCCCAAGAGAAGAATGGAGGAAAATGGAGAGAGGGAATTGCAGCGTGGCCATCCCCTCTGGGGGATGATTTCTTGCTTTCTGTCTCCCTGGTAAGCACACATGTCCTATAGTAAAAATCTTTTCTCTAAAGAAAAAGAAATTACCTTTTCTTTTCTTTCTTTTTCTTTCCTTTATTTTTGGAGAGGTTTTTGCTATAGGGCGCATGTGCTCGCCAGAAAGACAGAGAGAGGGACCAGCAGTTAGTGTACTGGCTATGTCGCTGGACTCCCATGTCTTTCTGGGGAGTGCAAGCCCCGTATAGCAAAAACCTCTCCAAAAAAAAAAAAAGAAAAAAGAAAAGAAAGAAAAGAAAAGAAAGACAGAGAGAAAGCGAGAAATCACCCCCCGGGTGGATGGCCACACCGCAATCCCTTCTCCTCCATTCTCCTCTCGGGATTTTGGTCATGCACACACACGTGCCCAGCGTGAGTTTAAGCCACCGGGTCCGGGACTTGAACTGCAGTCGATTACATGGGAGTCCAGCGACATCGCCATTACGCTAACTGCTGGTTCCAGAATTACCTTTTCTGAACAACAGAGAGTAAGCAGTAAATAGGAGTCTGAAACAAAATTGAAGTCCGAACAAAAAAGAGAAAGCAGACTTTAAAAAAAAAGGTGCCTCCAGAACCTCTGAGACAATAATAAAAGGTCTAACATTTTCCTCACTGATATTCAAGAAAACAGAGAAGGGCAGTACATGGATGTTAAGGCAGCTAGATCCCACATGGCCAACAGTGTGGTTCCAGTCCCAGACCTGGTGACTTGGAAAACATTCTGGGTGTGTGTGAGTGCATGCCCAAAATCCTGAGAAAAGAATGGAAAAGAAAGGATTGTGGAGTGCCATTTATCCTTGGAAGTGATTTCTTTCTTTTTTTTTTTTTTGAGAGGTTTTTGGTATAGGGCATGTGTGCTCGCCAGACAGATAGACAAAGACAGAGAGACAGAAAGCGAGAAATCACCCCCCAGGGGGGATGGCCACGCCGCAATCCCTTCTCCTCCATTCTCCTCTTGGGATCTCAGGCACGCATGCACACGCACCCAGCATGAGTTTTAAGCCACCGGGTCTGGAACTCGAACCACGGTCGACTACATGGGAGTCCAGCGACATAGCCATTACGCTAACTACTGGTCCCGGAAGTGATTTCTTAGACGTGATTTTTTGGAAGTGATTTCTCTCTCTCCCTGTCAAGTCAATGCACCCTCTGGCAAAATTAAAATGAAGAAAGAAGATGGGTTTGGGGGAAAAAAAAAACCCTGAAGAAATAATGACTGAAATTTCCCCCAACTGGCAAAATATATAAACCTACAAATTCAAGCTGAGCAAACCCCCAAGAGGACAAACACAAAGAAATTCAAGAATTACACATCCACGTATCCTTTAATTAAAATTTGAAATCTAATGACAAAGAGAGAATCTTGAAAGGAATCAGAGAGAAGTAACACATTACATTTAATGGAGGGATGGGGGAGACATTGATTTGATTGATATACAGATTTCTCTTTAGAGACTGTAGGGGTCAGGCAAAAGTAACATAATATTTTACAAATGCTGAAAGAAAAGACTGTCAACCCAGACTTCCTTGTTTAGTAAAAATGTCTTTTAGGAATGAGGTTAAATGAAGATGCTTTTATTTGTCTTTTATTTTTTCTTAATAATTTTTTTTTTCTTTTTTTGGAGAGGCTTTTGCTATAGGGCGCGTGCGCTCGCCAGACAGACAGAGAGAGACAGAGAGATAGAAAGCAGGAAATCACCCCCCAGGGGGGATGGCCACGCCGCAATCCCTTCTCCTCCATTCTCCTCTCGGGATCTTGGGCACGCACGCACACGCGCCCGGCGTGAGTTTAAGCCGCCGGGTCCGGGACTCGAACCGCGGTCGACTATGTGGGAGTCCAGTGACATAGCCATTATGCTAACTGCTGGTCCCCCCAGAATATACTTTTTAAAGCTATATACTTTCTACTGGAAATTTATTTAGAGTATAACAACATAGGTGGGTTAAAACTAAGTAGATGGAAAAACAACAATAAAAAGAAAGTTGGAGTGGTTATACAAATATCAGATAAAGTAAGTTTCAACAAATTATTAAAGAAAATTATCAGAGAGTTGGCCCCATGGCACAGAGGTAAAGTGCTGCTCAAGAGAGACTGGGTCTCAAATGGTGACTGGTTTGAGTTCCCAGCCAAGTCTTCCTGAAACATGCTGAGTATGTGTGTGAATATCCAAGAGCTAAGGAGCTTATGGACTGGAGGAAGGGGATCACGGAGTGACCAGACCCTGTGGAGGGTTTCTCTCTCTCATGCTCTATCATGAATAAAAATTCAAAAAATTAGGTGGTATGGTGGCTGGGGCGTTGTATTCCCACAGGGCCAACTATGGTTTGAGTCCTGGACCTGGAAGCTTGCTTTCTCACTCTGTCTCTCTCTAGTCAAATTGAATAATAATAATAATTAAATAAAGGTAAACAAATAATTATTTTTTAAAAATTAAAAAAGAAAATGATTACGGAGAGAACACTGCATAATAATAAAGGGTCAATGAAAAAAGGAGGCATAACAATCTTAAAGGTGAATTCTCCGAATAACACAGCT
Organism: Tupaia tana; assembly: GCA_026018925.1. NCBI lineage: Eukaryota > Metazoa > Chordata > Mammalia > Scandentia > Tupaiidae > Tupaia > Tupaia tana. The sequence goes on along the minus strand of JAKSZU010000018.1, from coordinate 52,910,312 downwards.
CTATGATACTTTAAGAAAAAAAAAAAAAAAAAAAACAGAACTGAAAGGAGAAATAGATAAATGCACAATTATAGTTAGGCACTTTAATATTTCTCTTTCGAAATTGTTACTTAGAAGATCACTGAGTGTATAGTAGCCTGAACAATAACACCAACCACCAAGATCTAATTAACATTTATAGAACATTCCACCCAACCATGGAGTATACATTCTTTTCAAGTGTATGTGGAGCATAATAAGAAAGACTGTATCCTGGGTCATAAAGCTAATTTCAACACATTTAAAAGAATTAAAATAGTAAATAATATTTTCTCTCACTGCAGTGGAATCGAACCAGACATCAATAACAGAAAGACAACAGGAAAATCCCAGGACATTTGGAAACTAAACAACACATGGGTCAAAAAAGTTTGAAGGGACATTTAAAAATACACTGAAATTAATGAAGATAAAAATATGCATGGAACCAACAAGTGGCATGATGGTTAAGGTGCGGGACATTCTCACATGGCCAACCACGGTTCAAGTCCCAAACCCAGTGGCTTGTTTTCTCACTCCACCACCCCCCCCCCCCCCCCCCCCCCCCCCGTGTCTCACTCTGGTCAAATTAAAAAAAAAAAAAGAAAGAAAGAAAGAAAGAAAGAATAAGTAAAATTAAATAATTCTTAAAAAAATATGCTTATAGGGGCCAGCAGGTGGTGTGGTGGTTAAGGCAGCTGGGGTCCCATATGACCAACCATGGTTTGAGTCCCAGACCTGGCAGCTTGCTTTCTCACTTTCCTTCTCTCTTTCTGTCTCTCTCTGGTCAACTTCAATAAAATAATGAAATAAAATAATAATAATGAAATAAAAAATAAAAAATGACAATGAATAAGATTAAGAATATATATATACATATAAAAACTTGTGGGATAAAGCAATAATTAAAAAGAAACAGCATTAAATGCTTACTTTGCAAATAAATAAAGGCGTCAAGTCAGTAAACTAAGCATCTGCTTCAAGAAACTAGAAAAAAGGAAAGCAAAATAAATCCAAAACAAGCAGAAGGAAAGAAATAGTGAAGATAAGAGCAGAAATCAGTGAAATAGAAAGCAGAAAAGCAATTTAAAAATTAATAAAATAACATACTGGTTCTTTGAAAAGATCAATAACATTGGCAAACTTTCAGCAATATGAGAAGAAAAGAGAGGACACAAATGACCACCGTTGGGAATGAAAGAGGAGATATTACTACAGACCTCAGGCATTAAAATGATAATAAGGGACTACTATGAACAGTTCTATGTATATCCATTCAATGACTTAGTTAAAATGGACAAATGGCTCAAAAACCACAAAATCTCAAAGTTCATGTAAGATGAAATAGATAATATGAGTAGTCTTACAACTATTAAAAAATTACCCTTTAGAAGACTCCTTCATGGCTCCTGAGAACTAGTGATTTCAGAGGAAAAAGAGAAATGAAGATCTTCTACTGATAATTCAGTCTCCAGCCCACAAACTTGAGTGGAGAGGCAAGGGGCCGGCCTTGAGAAGACTCCTTCATGGCTCCTGAGAACTAGTGATTTCAGGGAAAAAAGAGAAATTAAGATTTTCTACTGATAATTCAGCCTCCAGCCCACAAACTCAAGTGGTGGGGAGACCCTCTCGCTTTCTTTCTGTCTTTGTCTCTGTCTCTCTCTGCCTCTGTCTCTGTCTTCTCATTTTTAAATAATTTTTCCTTTCTGAATTTTTTTAAGGTATTTTCTTGGCTTTCAGCCCCTCCTTTATCTTGCTAATAATTCCCTTTCCCCCTCCAGCCCAGGAGAGGCAAGGGGCGGGCCTTGAGAAGAAGACTCCCTCTTGGCTCCTGAGAACTAGTGATTTTGCGCGGTGTGCAGTTTTCTATATTTTGCTTTTTTTTAAAAAAAATTTTTTTTTGGTTGTTTTAAATTTTTTTCCTTCTTTTTCTCTCTGTTTCTTTGTTGTTGTTCTCTCTCTCTCTCTCTGTTTCCTTTTCTTTTTCTTTTGTCTCATCACTCTGCTCCTCAATCTCCACTCACTGTGTTTTTAGACAGATCTAAGGGAACCATAGCCAAACATCCAAATACTATTAGGGTTAACATATTCCTCAATATCCACTGAATCTGCTGCACAAAGGAATAAAAGTGGAATGGCAAAGAAATTCCAGTTCACCTCCGTCTGCACACTCTTAAATGCTCAGGCTGAACTTCAAGAATTAGGAAGAAACACACCATCCATCAGATGACTAGAAATCACCACAGGGCCACAAGAAATATGGGGAAGCAAGAAAATACCTCTCCTTCAAGGGAAAACAATAACTCCTCTTCATCCACAGACAGTTCAATAGAAATCATGGAAATGTCTGATAAAGAATTTAGAATATTCATAATGATGAAGCTAACAGAGATAGAAAAGAAGAGAGACAATGAACTATAGAAGAGAAAGGAGAAAGGAGCTGATGAGTTCCAGGGGGTGAGAAATTCTTGCAAGATCTAAAAGAGAAATTACACACTTTAAAAAGAATCAAATGGACCTGTTAGAGATGAAGGCTATAATACAGGAAGTCAAAATCTCCCTTGAAAGTATTAAAATCAGACTAGATCATACAGAAAACAGAATCTCAGACATAGAAGAGAAAATTGCTGGCCTAGAAAAATCCACCACAAAGACTGAGAAAACTGCCCCCCCAAAATGAGAATAATATACGAGAAATACTAGATACCATCAAACATCCAAACAGCCAGATAATCGGTATCCCAGAAGGTGAAGAGTCTCATAAGGGCATTGATAATCTATTCCATGAAATCCTACAAGAAAACTTTCCAAACCTTGAGAGGCACTCAAAGATCCAGTCCCAAGAAATACAAAGGACCCCAAATAGAATCAACCCAAGAAGATCTTCTCCAAGACACATTACAGCCAGACTGACCAAAACCACAGACAAAGACAAGATACTAAGATTGGCAAGAGAGAAACATCAAGTTACCTACAAGGGATATCCATCAGACTAACAGCAGACCTCTCATCGGAAACAATGCGAGTGAGGAAAGAATGGGAAAATATATTCAAAGTGTTAAGGGAAAAGCAATTTTAACCAAGAATACTGTACCAGGCAAGATTATCCTTCATATGGGAAGAAAAGACAAGAACATTCTCAGATAAACAAAACCTCAAAGAATTTACCAACACCAGGCCAGATCTCCAAGAAGTTCTCAAGAGAATACTATACTAGGAAAATTAAATACAGACACACAGAAGTAAGAGTTCAAAAACTAAGAAAATGGCCAACTTAATCATAGGGAGAAGTCTAGAGTTGAATATTATATCCCAGAATTTAATTGGGAAGATTTAACCACAACAGAAGATAGACATGAACTGGGGAAATAGCATTTTGTGACTTTTGACTAAAACATTGCTGATTTTCATCTAGGCTTGGTTTTCTGGTTTTAAGGATTTTTGTCCTGTCTTGAGCTGTCGATAGGTTCATGTACCTACTATTTGAACAGAATCCTAACCTGTTTCCTGGCTTTAAGTTTTAAGCAAATTTCCTTAGCATTTCTTTGATTTATTAAAGCTAAAACTGCTTTTCTTGAAATTACCAGCTGACCTTGCTGTTGAAAGTAGTTAGATTATATAAGAAATTGTGTGATCAATAACATGTGGGGGAAAAAGGAATAGAAGACAACTATAGACACCAGAGATAATGTGGGAAGAGGATGGGAAAGGGCAGATGGTCAGAAATAGGGGTAAAAAATACATATATATGTGTATGCATACATATGAAACTAGAAATGAAAAATTATTGACAATAACATGCATGATTAGGCCACTATGCAGTGTATTCTGGATGGGAAATCACATTTTGTATGCTGTGACAATGCTTAGGGAATGAATGTAAATTAATTAATTAAGAAAATGTTTCAGGAAAAAAAAGGATAATCAGACTCTTGGGGCCAACAGGTGCTGTGTTGGTTAAAGCACTGGACTCCTACATGACTGATGGCTGTTCAAGTCCTGAACCTGGTGGCTTGCTTTCTCATTTTTTCTCTCCCTCTCTCTCTCTCTGGTCAAATTAAAAACAATAATACTAAATAAAATTAAATTAAAAAATCTTTAATTTAAATGTTTCCAAGAAAGAATTCTTCACACCCCAAATATTTAGTATTAGAATTCTAGAAAACATTTAAATAATAATCAACAGAATATTTTTTACAACCTCTTTAAGAAAATATAAGAGGAAGCAACACTTCCCAATTTGTTTTATGAGGTCCGTATTATCTTGACTCCAAAACCAGAGACAAAAGAAAAATAAAAAAGAAAATAAAAAACAGAAAGGAAGCTGTTGACAAGTATTTCTCATAAACATTATGCATGGATAGGTGAAGAACATGGTTTTAGAAGTGTGAATCCCAAGATAGAAATTGTATTTGCTAATCTATAATTTTAAAAGTTTTTGTTAGCAGTGGTTCCACTGGGACAAAATTACTCATCAATAAGAAATACATTTTCGGGATCAGGAGATGGTATAATGGTTACATCGCTACCACGTAGTCAACTGCAATTTGAGTCCCGGATTTGGCTACTTAAAACTCACGCCTGGCATGTGTGTGTGTGTGCCCCAAATCCCAAGAGGAGAATGGAGGAGAAGGGATTGCAGTGTGACCATCCCCCCTGGGGGGGTTGTTGATTTCTTGTTTTCTGTCTCTCTGGAGAGTGCACATACCCTATAGCAAAAATCTCTCTCTCTCAAAATAAAAAACAAAACAAACAAACAAACATTTTTCATCTCTACTTCCTCTTAAATAAAGTGTGTGAAGTAGAAGAGACATACTGCAGCAGTATGAGAATACATTTCTTTTTCTTTTTTTTTTTTTTTTTTTGGAGAGGTTATTTGCTATAGGGTGCGTGTGCTCGCCAGACAGACAGAGAGAGACATAGACATAGAGACAGAAAGCGAGAAATCACCCCCCAGAGGGGATGGTCATGCTGCAATCCCTTCTCCTCCATTCTCCTCTCGGGATTTTGGGCACGCACGCACATGCGCCCGGCGTGAGTTCTAAGCCACGGGGTCCGGGACGCAAACCGCGGTGGACTACGTGGGAGTCCAGCGACATAGCCATTACGCTAACTGCTGGTTCCCGAGAATACATTTCTGATATCACCATGATGCTTCAAGTTATTCATGTGGATTTTGTGAAATAAAAAGAGCTGGAAAAAAAAAAGGCTGAAGTGGGGCCAGCAGATGGAGTAGAGGTTAAGGTGGCTGGATCCTACATGGCCAACTGTGTGGTTCAAGTTCTGGACCTGGAGGCTTGAAAAACACGCCAGCATGTGTGCATGCATACCCAAAACCCAAGAGAAGAATAGAGGAGAAGGGATTCTGACATGGTCATCTCCCCTGGGGAGTGGTGCTTTCTCTCTCCCTCTCTGTCTCTGTCTCTCTTCTACAAGCTCACATACCTTACACAAGAACTGAAAAAACAATTATAGATACCCTTACTACATGACTCAGCAATCACACTCCCGGGCATTAATCTTGGAACAATAACAATGTACCTTTTTTTTTTTTGGTGAGGTTTTTGCTTTTAGGGCGCGTGCGCTCGCCAGACAGACAGAGACAGAGAGACAGAAAGCAGGAAATCACCCCCCAGGGGGGATGGCCACGCCGCAATCCCTTCTCCTCCACTCTCCTCTCAGGATCTTGGGCACGCACGCACACGCGCCCGGCATGAGTTTAAGCCACCGGGTCCGGGACTCGAACCGCGGTCGACTACGTGGGAGTCCAGCGACATAGCCATTACGCTAACTGCTGGTCCCAATAACAATGTATCTTTGCACAAAAACCTGACATAGATATTCATAGCAACTGTATATTTTTAATAGCCCTAAACTGTAAATAATCTATATGTCCTTCAATAGGCATTAGAGTCTGGCACATCCATACAAGGGAATATTACTCAGCAATACAAAAGATCAAACTATGAATACACACAATTTGGATGGATTTTAAAGTCATTGCGTTGGGTAAAGAAAAGCCAGTCTCCAAAAGTAACATGCTCTTTGATTTCCTTTATATAACACTCCTGAACTGACAAAATTATAGAGATGGAGAACAGAATAGTGGTTGTCAAAGGAAAGGAAGAAGAAGGAAGGTGTGATGGTAAAGGAGTGGAACTCAGGTATTTCTTTGTGGTGAGGAAGCAAATTCTGTATCTTATTATTATTATTATTATTATTATTATTATTATTTTGGAGAGGTTTTTGCTATAGGGCATGTGTGCTCGCTAGAAAGACAGAGAGAGACAGAGAGACAGAAAGCGAGAAATCACCGCCCGGGGGGATGGCCATGCCGCAATCCCTTCTCCTCCATTCTCCTCTCGAGATCTTGGGCATGCATGCACACGTGCCCAGTGTGGGTTTAAGCCACCAGATCCGGGACTTGAACCACATTCTACTACATGGGAGTCCAGCGACATAGCCATTACGCCAACTGCTGGTCCTACAAATTCTGTATCTTGATAGTGGGATTTAAATGTGTGATAAGATATCACTGACTTATACACAAAGACATACAAAAAAGAAAAAAAGTACATGCCCAAACTGGTGAAATCCCTGTGAGGGCTACAGTCTAGTTAATTGTATTGTGACAATGTCAGTTTTCTACTTTCAAGAATATGCAATAGTGGGACCAGCAGTTAGTGCAATGGCTATGTCGCTGGACTTCCATGTAGTCGACCGCAGTTGGAGTCCCGGACCCGGTGGCTTAAACTCACACCGGGTGCGTGTGCGTGCATGCCCAAGATCCTGAGAGGAGAATGGAGGAGAAGGAATTGTGGCATGGCCATCCCCCCGGGGAGTGATTTCTCGCTTTCTGTCTCTCTGTCTCTCTCTGTCTTTCTGGCGAGCACACATGCCCCATAGCAAAAACCTCTCCAAGAAAAAAAAGAATATGCAATAGTGATGTAAGATGTTATCAACAGGAAGAAAGCTGGATGAAGGGGCCAGAGAACATTTCTGCTTGTCATTTTGTAATTTACTGTCTTTTACAATTTAAAATAAAAGTTTTCAAAACATCAAAGTTGAAAATGTACTAGAAGAAAATATTTATTCCAGACATATTTTTCTATTTAGCTAGTTTTTTCAATCCTTTTTCTTGTCTCCCTTCCCAACTCTCTGTTTCTCAAACCCCCTAGATAACCATTGTTAACTGACAGCCTTCTCCACACATTTATATCAAATGCAAATTCATGCACCTATTCTTCTTGTTACTTTTACAAAGGTGATGTCAATCGCATGGTATATATTTTTCTGCAACTTGCTTTTCCCATTTAGCAATGCTTCTGAAAATAGCTGAACTTGTCCTGGGTGGTCCTGGTAAGTGAGGTAGAAGAAATACAAAACACAGGTTGCAAGGGGGAAGGTGGAAAGAACAGTCATGGGACCCTTAGTTGGGGGTTTCTTTTGCCCACCCTCTCCCTTAGTGCCAGCCTGCCTTGGAGTCTCTGGTGTACCTCTTAGGATCTCCATGGGTGTGCTATCAACTGCCTGTTTGTGTCCCTTCCCCAACTCCAAAGGTGATGGTATTAAGAGGTGGGACCTATGGAGGTGATTAGGTCATGGGGCAGAGCCCTCACGAATGGGATTAATGTCCTGACCCTTCCCACCATGTGGGGGCACAGGGAGAAGGAACTGTCAATGAGCCAGGAGAGGGGCCCTCACCAGACCTCTAATCTATCAACACCTTGATCTCAGACTCCAGCCTCAAGAACTGTGAGAAATATATTTTTGGTATTTACACACCTCCCAATTTGTGGTATTTTGCTATAGCAGCCTGAAAAGACTAAGGTTGATGCTGCTTTCAAAGGGGTAGGGAGTTGGGCAAAAAATGGCATGTCTATGAAGCTGAGAGTAGAGGAGGTGGACTGGCTCTGCTTGCTTGCCCTGTGGAACCTGGGATGGTGCAGGTAGATCACAACCCCACTGAGAACCTTCTACCTCCTGCTCAGCCTTCTCGGCTGACCTCTCCGCCCATGCCTAGTCTCTCCTGCAGGTCTGAGACATCTGCCTGACCCTCCTTCAAATATGTCCTCTTCCTGGGACCAGCAGTTAGCGTAATGGCTATGTCACTGAACTCCCATGTAGCCGACCGTGGTTCGAGTCCCAGACCTGGTGGCTTAAACTCACGCTGGGCACATGTGTGTGCGTGCCCAAGGTCCTGAGGAGAATGTAAGAGAATGGATTGCGGCGTGGCCATCCCCCCCCGAGGAGTGATTTCTCGCTTTCTATCTCTCTGTCTCCCTCTGTATTTCTGGCAAGCGCACACGCCCTATAGCAAATATGTCCTCTTCCTTCCAGCCCTGTTCTCTGCCTCAGAAGCCCTGACAGGGCATTTCTGGGTGGGAAGCAGGAAGCCTGGGCAAGTGAAAAGGATATAGGAGAGGGGGGCAAGTGGGAAAAAGGTGAAGAGGGACAGATCAAGAGGAACAGGTGAAAAATGAGGTGGAGGATTAAGGATGAAGGTGAAGAATGTGAAGAGTGGGTGAGGAAGGAGACAGGTGAGAAAGGTGGGGGGGCGGTAGGGGGGAGACACATACAAAAGAACAGTTGAGAAGGTGAGGGAGGAAGCCTAGGGAGGGGAAGTTGACAAGGAGTAGCTTAGAGGAAGGTCCAGGTGAGGTGGGCGTTAGAACTCTCATGGACTCTTCTCGGCCCTCTCTGATTTGCCCCTCACCTGTGTCCTCAGACCTCACCACAGCACCGCCGCTCAGACCACTCGTGTGTCCTCACATGCCTCTTTTCAACCGGGCCTAGTGAGTCACTCTCCCTCTCATGAGTCACTGGTCCTCCTTGGCCTGATCCCCACCAATCTGCATGCCTCTGTCCCTCCTGTGCCAACTCCTTAAGCTCCTCAATGCCTCACTTGTTGCAGGTCTCAGGTCTCAGGTCAACTGGAGGGGCAGGAGTCATAGCCCAACCCCCTGGCCTGGGGTCCCAAATAATCCATGCATTAATTATTTCATCAAATATGAATGACCCCTTCTCTGTGCTGGGGATGAGCAAGTGTTTATCGTCATGATTTTTGAGGGGAGGGTAGTGTGTCTGAGGATAGTAATGGGGGAGAATGGGTTCTCAGCCCACAGTATGTGAGATGGAGGGTGACCTCAACAGTAAGAGTTACCACTGTTATCTCCCACAAGGGGGAGACAGTCCTCAGAGGACCAGAGAGAGTCATGCCTGGGAATAGGGGGTGCTCCAGAGGTTGGCCTTTTGCAGAAAGACACATGGGAAATTACAAACCATAAGCTAAATTTGAAAGCTTATCCTATGCTAAGCAATGCTCTAAGTATTTTACCTATGTTCCTCCTTACTCGTTGGAATACTCTTAGGAGATCAGACACATATTTTCCCCATTTCTTGGATGAAGAATCCGAAGCACACAGAAGTAATCAGCTCCAGGTCACACAGCTGGTAGGTGGTGGAATCAGATTCAATCAACTTTTTAAAAAAAGTTCGGAGGGACCAGCAGTTAGCGTAATGGCTATGTCGCTGGACTCCCATGTAGTCGACCGCGGTTCGCGTCCCGGACCCGGCTTAAGCTCACGCCAGGCGCGCGTGTGTGTGTGTGTGTGCCCAAGATCCCGAGAGGAGAATGGAGGAGAAGGGATTGCGGTGTGGCCATCCCCCCTGAGGGGTGATTTCTCGCTTTCTGTCTCTCTGTCTCTGTCTGGCGAGTGCACGCGCCCTATGGCAAAAAGCTCTCAAAAAATAAAAATAAAAAAAGGATTTTGGGCATGCACGCATATGCACCCAGTGTGAGTTTAAGCCACCAGGTCCAGGACTTGAACTGTGGTTGACTATGTGGGAGTCCAGTGATGTAACCATAATGCCATCTGCTGGTCCCCCAGCATGAGTTTTAAGCCCCTGGGTCTGGGACTCAAATCGTCATCAACCAGCAACATAACTTTAAGCCATCTGCTGGTCCTATCTCTTTTTCTCTTTCTCTTTCTCTCTCTATCTTGTGCATTTGCATGCACTCTATTGTGACTAAAGAGAAAAGTATTTGTAAACAACCAGTACAGTGTAATGATTAGGGCCAAGCTTCTGGGACTGCAGCCCAGACATTGGCATGTTTAGATTTCCCCAGGTGGTGATGAAGCAAATAAGGGCCGTGAACCCCTGAGTTAGCCAGAGGACAACCCCAGCTGATGTAAGAAAAGCAAATACTTACCTGAATTTGGAAAGTGCTGCCAGGGCAGGGCTGGGAAAGCCCAAGTGGATGATGACAGGAGGTGACATACAAGAGACTAAATTTGAAAGAGAAACAGAAAGGAAGCTAGGGAAGGGATTTTGGGGTTCTTCTGGAAACAGGTCCCTGACTGGGAAGTTCTCAGAACCCATAGAATGGTGTGAGGAGAGGAAGACACCCCAAATCACTCCTAGTGAAGGACACCAAGTAAGAGAGCAGATGTTTTTGAAGAAATTAGGCCACGGCAGAGGCCTTTCTTGGAATCTTAGGGAACATCTGTAGGGCTTTTGGGGGTGCCAGAAGATGATGGGTTTGGACGACTTGTCATAAATGCATCTCAGACTAAGTAATGAAGACAGTGACTATGCTTCATGAAATGTGCTAGGCATTTTGTACCCCTGATTATATCCCTCCCCAAAGCAGTCCTATGCAGTGAGCAGTGTTCTTTTCCTGTGGATGGAATTGAGGCTTTATTGTAACCAGAAGGAGGTCATCCTCCACCCTACCCTTCCCCTACGCACTGCTGGCTATACTTCCAGAGTGTTTCCAGTTTACCCTCTTCTCACCTCCTGTCCTGGTCCAGTCTACTATTAGACTGCCTGGATGGTCACAGCCACTTCCTGGTATCTCACAGGGTCTATGACTAGACCTTGACCCCTGCATATAGTCTGCAAACACATTTCCCTTCTATTCCAAACCCTCTCAAGGCTTCCATTCCACTCAGAATAAAACCTGCCCCTTACCCTCTGCCATGCCTTACCAAGATCCTTTGAGGTTTGAACCCTGCAAGTTTTTCTTTTCTTTTCTTTTCTTTTCTTTTCTTTTCTTTTCTTTTCTTTTCTTTTCTTTTCTTTTCTTTTCTTTTCTTTTCTTTTCTTTTCTTTTTTCTTTTTACTTTTCTTTCTCTTCTCTTCTCTTCTCTTCTCTTCTCTTCTCTTCTTTCCTTTCCTTTTCTTTCCTTTTCTTTCTCTCTCTCTCTCTCTGTCTCTCTCTCTTTCTTTCTTTCCTTCTTTCTTTCTTTTTTTTGGAGAGGTTTTTTGCTATAGGGCATGTACGCTCTCCAGAAAGACAGAGAGACAGAAAGTGAGAAATCACCCCCAAGGGGGGATAACCACACTACAATCCTTTCTCATCCATTCTCCTCTCAGGATCTTGGGCACGCACGCACATGAGCCCGGCGTGAGTTTAAGCCACCGGGTCCGTTACTCAAACCAACTACATGGGCGTCCAGCGACACAGCCATTACACCAACTGCTGGTCCCTTTTTAAAAGTTTATTTCTTCTATGAGAGAGAGTAAAGAAAGGGGGAAAGAGAGAGACATGGAGAGAGGCACCCCTGACACTGCCATCTGCCTCAGCCTCAGCCAGCCCCAGTCATGGGTATGTGCACACACCCCTGGTGTGTACAGGGATACCTCAGGATGTAGACCTGGGACCTTCCCATGTGGCTTCCGCATCACAGAATGCTGTTTTACCACTACGCCCCCATAGCTGGCCTCATTTTCCTTTTTTAAACAACAAAACCCGATATTTATCAAACACTTATTATATTCCAGATATTATTATTCACTTTATTTAATTCTTACAATCATCCCAGAAGTATGTATTATTATTATTCCTGCATTATAGATGAGGAAACTAGGGATCAGAGCAGTAAAGTAACCTACTTAAGGTCAGACTATTTGTAGGTGACAAAGTCAGGCTTCATATGCAAGCCCGTCTTATGTATTTCACAGTCCTCATCTCTATCTGATAGTATATTATATATCCTTTTCATAGCAACTTTATCATGATGAAATTAACACATCTTATCATTTACTCATTTAAAATGTACAGTAGGTTTTAGTATATTCACAGAGCTGTGAAACAATCATCATAATTTTAGGACATTTTTATCATCCCAAGAAGAAATCCTATTCTTTTTTTTTCAGAATTATTTTACTTAACTTTATTTATTTTATTTGCTTATTTATTTTAATTTGGAGAGAGAGAGAGAGAAAGAGAGAGAGAAAGTGGGAAAGCAAGTCACCAGGTCTGGGACTCGAACTGTGGTCGCCCATGTGGGAGTCCAGCGCCCTTAACCACCACACCACCTACCAGCCCCAAGAAATCCTATTCTTTTTAGCTGTCCCTCCCCATTTCTTCCTGAATCTATTTCCACACCTAGTCCTAGACAACCAGTCATCTTTCTGTCTTTACATATCTGCCCATTCTGAATAGTTCACATAAGTGACTCATTCCATGTGTGTATTTTCTGTGTTCGATTTCTTTCCCTTGCTATCGTGTTTTCGAGTTTCCTCCGTGGAGCATGCATCAGTACTTGGTTCCTTTTTATGGCTGAATAATATGCCATTGTCTGGATCAACCACATTTGTTTATCCAGTCATCAGTTGATGAACTTTCAGGTTGTTTCTACTCCTTGGCTGTTAAGACTAACGCCACTGTAGATATTCGTGTGTGGGTTTTTATGTGTACAGGGGTTTCATTTCTTGTGGGTATTGTGGTTCGCTTTTTAAAAAAGTGAAGTGAAAGTGCTTTGAACCAGGGCTTAGGATGAATCACCCAGATGACACAAATACCAGTTGCCTAGCATGTGTGTACTGAAAACAGATGCTAGGATAGCTCATTTTATTTGAGAGAAGGACAAGAACATGGGAGGTTACAAACTGTTTGGCAAGAATGATATCAGTCCATTTAAAATAACACAGACAGGGCCAGCTGACGGTGTGGTGGTTAAGGTGACTAGATGCCACATGGCTGACCGTATGGTTCAAATTCTGGAACTGGCATCTAAAAACATGCCAGGTGCATGTAGATGTGTGCCCAAAATTCTTTTAAAGAATTATTTATTTATTTATTTAATTCCACTTATTATTTGTTATTATTATGTTTTAATTTGACCAGACAGAGACAGAGAGAGAGAAAGGGAAAGCAAGAAAGCAAGCCACCAGGTCTGGGACTCCAATCGCTATCTGCCATGTAGAAATCTAGTGTTTCCAACCACCATGCCACCTGCTGGCCCCCATTTATGCCCAAAATTCTTTTTTTTTTTGGGGGGGGGAGAGATTTTCGCTATAGGGCGCATGCGCTCGCCAGACAGACAGAGACATTAGAGACAGCGAGAAATCACCCCCCAGGGGGGATGGTCACGCCACAATCCCTTCTCCTCCATTCTCCTCTCTGGATCTTGGGCACACACGCACACGCGCCCGGCGTGAGTTTTAAGTCACCGGGTCCAGGATGCGAACCGCGGTCGACTACATGGGAGTCCAGTGACATAGCCATTATGCTAACTGCTGGTTCCCAATGCCCAAAATTCTTATTCTTTTTTTTTTTTGGAGAGGTTTTTGCTATAGGGTGCATGCGCTCGCCAGACAGACAGAGACAGAGAGATAGAAAACGAGAAATCACCCCCCAGGGGGGATGGCCACAATACAATCTCTTCTCCTCCATTCTCCTCTTGGGATCTTGGGTACGCACGCACACGCGCCTGGCATGAGTTTAAGCCACTGGGTCCAGGACTCGAACCGCGGTCGACTAAGTGGGAGTCCAGCAACATAGCCATTATGCTAACCACTGGTCCCCCCAAATTCTTATTCTTAAGAGGAGAATGGAGGAGAAGGAGTTGCAGCATGACCCCCCCCCCACCCACACACACACCAGGTGCTTTCTCACTCCCCCACCCCCATCTCTCTCTGTCAAGTGAGTGTAACTGATAGCAAATTTAAAAATAAATATGTAAATAAAATAACAGACAACTGATTGGTTACACCTTACTTTGCATTGTGAACTAGATGAGAAAAGGGGGGGGGTTCATGTGGTAAATCTGTAATTCTTGGAAGGTTTATTTACAAAACTGTGGGTGTAACTCAAGTCTTGCTACCATCATTCTTTCTTCCAGTTTTCCACCCTATCAGGATCTTGGGCAGATATGATCCTGGCTACTGTGTGTTTTTCATGGCACCCTGGTTGGACTTGAGCCCTGGTTGGCCATGTGGGACCAGGCTTCCTCTGCACAATGCTTAACTGCTGTGCTATGGGGCAGGCCCCTGTGGTTCACGTTTGGGTCCAAGCTTCTGTGGATGCATCTGATGATGGAGCACAGGTTACCTGGCTGCTCCCAGTCACATGTCTATAGAAACACTTTCCAGGTACAAGGCAGTCTAGGAGTGAGTTTTTTTGCTTCTGAGGAAAGATAGGTCTCATAATGTGGAAATTACCAAACTGTAGGAGGGCATTTGCGTAGGCTTTAAAATGATTGCTTCTTGACTCCAAATTGACTCTTTTGCTTGCTCTTTGAGAACAGAGCTAGGCTTTGTACATTCTCCTTGGCCTGTCAGAAATTGGTTCAGCCTGGCCAGTAGAGGGCGCTAGAGGGACACTGGAGGAGAAAGGGGTTTTCCTTCCTGGGTCCGGCAGACTTGCCTGCCAGACTTTTAACAACCACACTTTTCTCTCCTTTGCTTGATCCTGTGTGGGTTTTGGTAGCGCACGTTGCTAGAGGACAGCTTTCTCTAGCGTTTGCCCCCTTTGTGCTTTCTCCCTTGACTTGGGTGGCAGCAGTATATCCAGGTGCCTATGAATCCCACAGACAGCTTAGCCTATGTCCTACTTGGTCACTGCTTTCATGTCCTCTCCCCAACCCCAAGCAGTGCATGCGGCGTGGGAGACGTGGGGCTGACTGTTTAGTGAGCTGATGATGCAATCCTCATTGCATACATTCCTGGAGCTGCCTGGGCCCAAACCACATGCAGGGTGTGCAAAGCTCTCCCAGGGGAGATCCTCTAGCTCCTGATACTATCAGCACCTTGGTGACTACGTCCCCTCTCTGCCTCTTCTGTGCACCCACCCACGAGCCTTGGCTTACCTGTGTGCAGAGCATTGATTCTACTTACCTGGCAACCCAGACAACATTATCATCAACGGTGGAAGTCTGAATACCCCAGCCGAGCCAGTCTTCCTTGGGTCCTCTTTCTCAGCCCTAAGGTACGCTTTAGAGGTCCATCCTTTTCTTTTAAAATTTTTACTTATTTATTTTTAAGTTTTGTCATAGGATGCATGTACTCACCGAAGTCAGAGAGAGAGAGAGAAAGGGAAAGTGCAAAAGCAATCCCCCCCTCAGGGGAGATGGCTACAATGCAATCCCTTCTCTCCATTCTTTTGGGATTTGGGGCATTCACGCACACGCACCTAGCGTGCCTTCCAAGCCTCCAGGTCAGGATTCGAACTGTATAGTTGGCCACGTGTAATTCAACATCTTAATCACCACTCCATCTGTTGGCCTTCTATTCTTTTACTTTTTCTTTCTTTCTTTTTTTTTTTTTTTTAATGCCAGAGAGCTTGCATGTATGTGAGAGAGAGAGAGAGAGAGAGAGAGAGAGAGAAAGAGAGAGAGAGAGAGGAGAAAGAAACCCTGATTGGGGTCTGGTCATGCTTCAATCCCTTTTCCTCCAACTTTCCATTCTGTCAGGATCCCGAACCTGTGTATGTGCCCAGTATGTAAGCCTCTGGGGTGAGGACTGGAAGGCTGGTCAGCCATAGGGGACCTGGCTTCTTTGCACAGCGCTTAACTGTTGCACTATGGGGTCAGCCTAAGTTCGCTTTCCATCTTTATATTTATTCTATCATTCTCTAATAATTCCTTATGTTAAACATCCTCTGCTTAATTTCTGTGTGGTCTCTGTCTCCTGTTTGGGCTCAGACTGACACAGCAATCAGCACACACTGGACAGACACAGATGGCTTGTCCTCTATACTGCCTCGGGGCCTCTACACTTGCATTTCCTGCTGGCTGAAACGCTCTCTCGCCTAACGCTGGCATGACTTGCTGCTTCACTGCATCCTTTGCTCAAAAGTCACCCTGTCTGAACTAGTGCTTCCCCAACGCTCTATCCTTTCAGCCTGCTTTATGTGTTCTGTGTAGAACTATTTGCTACATGACGTTGTATGTTAATTTGCATGTCTGTTTATTCCCCCCTCTCTTCCGCTGCAGTACAGGAACTCTGTTAGTCTTGGTCTGTGTTGAATTCCAGAAGCTAAAACAGTGTCTGGCATGTAGTATTAATAAATGCTTAATAGATTTTTTATTCATAAACATTTCCATGCAGATATATATTTTTTTAATATAAAAACTTTGGGGCCAGCAGGTGATGTGGTGGTTAAGGCACTGAATCCCACATGGCCAATTGCACAGTTTGAGTCCTGGATCCAACAGCTTGAAAATCATGCTAGGTGTGTGTGCATGTGTGCCTCAAATCCCAAGATGAGAATAGAGAAGGGATTGTGGTGTGGCCATCTGCCCTGATTTCTCACTTTCTCTCTGGTGAGGGTCTGCCCCCAGGACAAAAACCAAAAAAAAAAATAAAAAGGTAAAAATGTTATCAAGTGGGGCTGGCAGATGGAGTGGTGGTTAAGGGTGCCAGACTCCCACATGGCTGACTGCAGTTTGAGTTCTGGACCTGGCGGCTTGCTTTCTCATTTCTCCCCCGCCTCTTTCTCTCTCTCATTTTGCCCCTCTCTGGTCAAATTTAAATAAATAAGGTAAAATAAAATAATTCTTAAAAAAACTTTATCAAGTGTACTAGTTAAGATTCTATAAGAAAAAGGAGAAGAAGAAGAGAAAGGAAAAGAGGAAGAAGAAAAAGAGGAGACAGAGAAGAAGAAGAGGAAGGACAGGAGGAGGAGGGGAAGGGGAAGAGGGAGAAGGAGGGGGGAGAGGAACTGGTTTATGCAGGAGTTCATGTTTCAGCCCAAAGATGAGATTCTTCTCCTTTAGGTAAGACCTCAGTTTTGCTCTGAAGGCCTTCCAACTGATTGGGTGAAGTCCTTCCAGATCATGCATGATGATAATTCCCTTCATTCAGGTCAACTGACTAGATTTAACCACAGCTACGAAATTCCTTCACAGAAACACCTAGATTACTGTTTAGCTGAATAATTGGGCTTACTTGGGTGATACAGGGGCTTCTAAGAGGTATGGTTTGTCAAAGCTATTCCATTTAAGAAACTTTTCTGGTTGGGACCAGCAGTTAGCATAATGGCTATGTCGCTGAACTCCCATGTAGCCAACAACAGTTTGAGTCTTGGACCCGGTGGCTTAAACTCACGCTGGGTGCGTGTACGTGCGTGCCCAAGATCCCGAGAGGAGAATGGAGGAGAGGGGACTGTGGCGGGGCCATCCGAAATAAGTCCATTACTGCCTGAGTGCTCCCCGTTGTGTGTAAGGCAGTGTGGTTTGCTGTAAGGGAGTGGACTCTGGTGCCAGACCGATGGGTTCATAGCCAGGCTGTGCCATTTGTGATCTGGGTCACATTGGCCACACAGTTGCTAAGTGACCCGACTGCTCTGTGCCTCAGTGTCCTTGCCTGTAAAGTGGGTTAATATGGATTTATCTCATAGAGCTGTTGTGAGTACTGGAGAAATACTTAAATGAATGTCTGGCATTGTTTTTTGAGCTAGCACTCAATAAGCAATGGCCATCATTATTGCTTTCCCCTCTCAACTCAGTTTGTTGGTGTTCCTGTGTGCTCTTGCATGAGTTGTGAATTGTATTTGACAGCTAGAATAGAGAGTGACTGCAAGATAGAGATTTCGTTTTCTCCATGTAAAACAAGTGCAGAGGTAGGGCTAGCGTTACAGCTCTTCCGTGTCATCAGGGCTCGAAGCTCTTTTTAGCCTACTGCTCTGACAATCTCAGCACATAGTTTCCATTACCAGTGCTGTCTCTTGGTTCATTATGACTGCTGAGCTCCAGTCATTACATCTGCATACAAAGCAAAAATTATAAGGAAGGATAAAGGACTTTATGTGCCAACTGGCTATTCCGTTTAAGAAACTTTTCTGGTTGAAACAAGCATAATGGCTATGTTGCTGAACTCCCATGTGGCCGACTGCGGTTTGAGTCCCGGACCCGGTGGCTTAAACTCACACCAGGCACGTGTGCGTGTATGCCCAAGATCCTGAGAGGAGAATGGAGGAGAAGGGATTGCTGCTTGGCCATCCCTCCTGGGGGGTGATTTCTCACTTTCTGTCTCTCTGTCTCTCTCTTTCTGGCGAGCACACATGCCCTATAGCAAAAACCTCTCAAAAACCAAAAAACACACACAAAAAAAAAACAAAAAAACTTTTCTGGTAACGCCACTCAATGAGGTTGCTTTGTTTTGCTTTTGTTTTTCTCCTTGAGCTGTTTTAGTTGTAAAGAAGGCTGGTAAATATCTTTCAGCTGGGTACATTGCCATCTGTAATTAAATCAGGGTTCTATTACTAAAGAAGTGGAGAATGGATACAGCTTAGGTAAGTAGCAGTCTCTGCTATGCACCTGTAGTCAAGTGGTGAGGATGCAGGTGTGGAGAATATCAGAAGTGTCAGGTGAAGGAGCATTTTTCCTAGAATGTCACTTCTTTGAGAGCAGGAATTTTTCTGTGTTTTGTTCACTCTGTCTAGGACAATGCCTAGCACACAATAGGCATTTGAAATGTTGAACGATTATGCCCCTGGCTAACACTTAAGAGTAGGAAGAAAACCTTACCCTTGTTTGAAACATGGTAAATTCTCAAGAGAAATACTCATTGATTCACCTCCATTAGTTTTGAAAATAGTCATTCTTTATTATTATTATTATTTTTTGTTTTTGTTTTGGAGAGTTTTTGCTACAGAGCGCTTGCGCTTGCCAGAAAGAGCGATAGAAAGCATGAAATCACCCCCCAGGGGGATGGCCACGTCACAGTCCCTTCTCCTCTACTCTCCTCTTGGGATCTTGGGCACGCATGCACACGTGTCTGGCGTAAGTTTAAGCCACCAGGTCCGGGACTCGAACTGTGGTAGACTACATGGAAGTCCAGGGACATAAATAGCCATTTATGCCAACTGCTGGTCCCGAAAATAGTCACTCTTGTGGAAAAGTTTCTATAGTAGTATAATAAACATCCATGAACATTTCCCCTAGATTGGCCAGTAGTTTTCCCTCCCTTTCTATCTCCCACTTGAAAATAAGTTGCAGACCTCACAATATTACAGACCTAAATATTTCATGTGCATCTCCTAAAAACAAAAGCATCCTTCCACATAAGCTATAATACTCTAAAATTTTAACATTCTATTACCAATATCAACATTGTATTAATATCTAACATGTACTCCATATTCAAATTTATCCAGTTACACCAATTATATATAGCTTTAAAAATAGGGTTTTTTTTTTTAACTCATAGTAGCAAAGAGTAGAATGGTGGTTACCAGGGTCTAGAGGTGGGGCATGAGGATTGAGAAAATATTGGCCAAAGGATACACAACTTTAATTAGATGGGAGGAATAAATTCAAGAGATCTAGCATACAACATGGTGACTACAGTTAACAACAATGTACTATATACCTGAAAATTGCTAGAGAGTAGTAGACTTATTATTAATTATTTTTTGCTATAGGGCACATGTGCTTTCTGAAGAGAGAGAGAAAGAGGGAGAGACAAAGTGAGAAATCATCCTCTAGGGGGGACGTCCACCCCACAATCCCTTTTCCTCCATTCTCCTCTTGGGACTTTGGGCACGCACATCCCCTGAGTGCATGATTTTCAAGCCACCAGGTCTGGGACTCGAACCATAGAATTGGTCATGTGGGATCCAGTGCCTCAACCACCATGCCACCTGACTAGCCTCAAATAGAGAGTAGCGTTTAAGTGTTCTTACCACTAGGAAATGGTAAGTATGGGAGATACTGCATATGTTAATTAACTCATGCTAGCCATTTTACAACACATTCAAATTCCAAAATATCATATTGTACACCATAAGTACATACAATTTTATTTGTTAATTAAAAATGTATATGTATTTCACATCCAGGATTTAGTCCAATTAAGGACTGCGCATCACAGTTAGATGTCAATATTATGTTTCTTTTTCTCCTTGATTTGGAATGGTTCCACTGCCATTTTATTTTATTCTTTTATGAAATTAACACTTGCGAAGCGTCCACGGTAGTTGTTCTATAGGATATTGCGCTTGGATTTGTCTGATTCTTTTTCTTCCTGATTTAAATTCAGATGAAACAATTTTGGGAAGAATAATTTATAGGTGATGTCAAATCCTCTGTGTATAACATCAGAGGAACATCAAGTCAGTTTATTCTCCCTTTTTGTGATTAGGTTAAGGTGGAACCTGCCTGATTTCCCCATTGTAAAGGTGTCTCTCCTTCCTTCTAATGAATAAGCCATGTATGGGGTGATACTAGAGATTATGTGAGTATCCCGCTTCCTAGTAACTAATCACCCAAAGGTTTTAGCATCCATTGATGCTTTTAAAAAATAATTTGCTGCAGGGTATGTGTGCTCACTGGAGAGAGGCAGATGGAGAAAGAGAGAGGGAAAGTGAGAAAGCACCACCCTGGAGGGACAGCCACGCTGCAGTCTCTTCTCTATTATCTTCTTGGGATTTGAGGCATGCACGCACATGCATCCCGTGTATTTTCTGGGTCCAGGACTCAAACCATGGCAGTCAGCCATGTGAGATTCAGCTGTCTTATCCACCACACCACCATTGGCCCTCATTCTTACTTTTTAAAAAGCTTATTTGAGAGGATCAGCAGGTGGATGGAGGTTAAGGGCGCTGGTCTCCCACATGGCCGACCACAGTTCGAGTCCTAGACCTGGCAGTTTGCTTTCTCACTTTCCTTCTCTCTCTCACTTCCTCTATGGTAAAATTAAAATAAGTAAATAAATAAATTTAAAAAGCTAAATAAAATAATTCTTTTTTTTAAAAAAAGCTTATTTGAGAAAGAGAGGGAGGAGAGAGAGGAGAGACCCTTGATAGGGTCTCGTTGTGTCGTGATCTCCTTCTCTTGGCCCTCTAGAGTCACTCTAGCATATTTTAGATGGCCTCTGGATCCAAGCCTGTGGTTAGGTGTGTGGCTTTCAGCACGGCAGATCCTGTATTGCTGAGTCTGGGCTGTCTGCCTCACTTTTGGATTCTTCCAATCTTGGATTCTTCCAATCAGGTGCACTCACACAGGATCTGAAAAGGGTAGGGCCTTACTTCTGCTGGTTCCACCATCCTGGGCAGGACTGCGTTTCTGCAGTGGTCTTTCTTTCTTTTTTAGGAGAGGTTTTTGCTACAGGGCACGTGCGCTCGCCAGATAGACAGAGAGAGACAGAGAGACAGAAAACGAGAGATCACCCCCCAGGGGGGATGGCCACACCGCAATCCCTTCTCTTCCATTCTCCTCTTGGAATCTTGGTCACGCATGCACACACGCCCGGCGTGAGTTCAAGCCACGGGGTCCGGGACTTGAACCGTGGTTGACTACGTGGGAGTCCAGCGACATAGCCATTACACTAACTGCTGGTCCCTCTGCAGTGGTCTTTCTGATCCTGATAGTGTTCTGATGAAAGGTGTTCCATGACCGTGACAGGTTCCTGGTCGATTCCCAGCTAAGCAGCAGCATCCTGATCTTAGAAAGGAAGCTGCTCAGTTTTGCGGTTTGGCTCTTGAAGTTGTTCCTGGGTGGTCTACACGGAATCTGTTTCTTCAATATTCTGACACTTCTGTAAGCTAGTAACACCCTGTAATAAATCCCTTTCTATAAAAATGAACTATAACAGGCTCTGGTCTTTTCAGTGAACTGTATTAGTTTGCCGTGGCCACTGTAACAACCTAGCACAAACTTTGCTTAAAGCAACAGATATCTATTTTCTCTCTTTTTTAAAAATTTATTTATTTATATTTGACCAGAGAGGAAGAGAGAGAGAAAGAGAGAGGGAAAGTGAGAAAGCAAGCTGCCAGGTCTGGGACTCAAAATGTGGTCAACTGCATGGGAGTCCAGTGACATTGCCATTACGTCAACTGCTGGTCCCACTGCTGGTCCCTATTCTCTTTTTTAAAAATTAATTAATTAATTAATATTTGACCAGAGAGGAACAGAGTGAGAGAGAAAGAGGGAGAGAAAGTGAGAGATCAAGGTGCCAGGTCTGGGGCTTGAACCACAGTCGACCATGTGGGAGTCCAGCGCCCATGACCACCATGCCACCTGCCAGCCCCAGACATACATTCTCTTACAGTTCTGGAGAGCAAAAGTCCAAGATCAGTATCACTGGGCCAAAATCAGGTGTTGCAGGGCAATGCTCTCTCCACTGTAGGGAAATCCTTGCCATTCCTTGCCATGTCCAGCTGCTGGTGTGTAAGCATTTCTTGGCTTGTGGCTGTGTCACTCTACTCTACTTCTGTGGTCACATTGCCTTCTCCTCCTCTGTGTGTCTGTCTGCCTCTGAGAATGACACTTGCCATGGCATTTAGGGCTACCCTGGTAATGGATAATTTCCCCACCTCAAAATCCTTGATCTAATCACATCTACAAAGGCTTTTTTTTTTAAAAAAAAGGTTTTTGCCGTGGCAGCATGTATGCACTCTCAGAGAGAGACAGAGGGAAAGTGAGAAATCACCCCCTAGGGAGGACAGCCATGCCACAGTCCCTTCTCCTTCATTCTCCTCCCAGGATTCGGTGCACTCATGTGCACACTCCTGGCATGATTTTCAAGCCTCTGGGTCCAGAACTCAACCCATGGTCTGAATGTGGGAATCTAGTGTCTTAACTGCCATGCTGCCTGCTGGTCCCTACTTTTTTTTTTTTTTTTTTTTTTTTTTTTTTTTTTTTTTTTAATTAGGTGACATTTATAGATTCCGGGATTTAGGACATGGACACCTTTGAGTAGTCTTCAGCCTACCACATGAAATGACATAAAACCTTTCTTAGAGCACCTGCCTCCCCTCAGGTCAAATGTCCTTCAGAACTGGCCAGAATTGAGTTGCTGTGAATCACGTCCTCACCTTCCTCTCTCTTGATGTGCCCTCTGCTCTGCTCTAGGTCTGGGAATCTAGTACATACCAGTTTGGACTCTCTTGACTCCTGCCTTCCTGTTGGGTTTGGCTAATGGGAGGTGTGAACAGAAAACTGGAGGAAGGGGAAGAGAGCAGTGGGGCATTTACTCTCCTGTCTACTCCCCTGCTGAGTGTGGGGTGTCAGTAGCACTGTTCAGACTCTCGGCATTGGTGCATCGGTGTCTGTCACTGTCAGATTGACAGCTACTCCCTTCTGTGTCCTTTCACGATTGGAAATGCTACTAGCTTCTGGCTGAAGCCGGGTCTGGACTCCTTTGCTTTGGTAGCTTCCTTTAACCATGTCCCCTACCTGTCCATTGTCACTTAAGTCAATCCCTTCCCCATTTGAATGTGACACTGGCTCCCTGATGTCTATCTGAAATCTGAAATTTGACATTTCCTACTTCTAACCAATTGCTATGACTGCTGTAAGAAATTACCACAGATGCGGTGGCGTAGAACAATGCAAATTTTTCATCAAGGGATGAACGGATAAGCAAAATGTAGTATATACATGCAATAAAATATTATTCAGCCTTAAAAAAAAGAGAAAATTCTGACATATGCTACATCCTAAAGGATGTTGAGGGCGTTCCACTAAATGAAATAACAAAAGACAAAGATGGTAGGATTCCATGCTACAAGGAATTTAGAGTAGCAAAACTCAGAGAGAGAAAGCAGAATCACGAATGCCAGGGGCTGGGGAGAGGGAGAACGGGGGGTGCTTTTATAGGTACAGAGATTCCATTTTATAAGATGAAAAGAGTTCTGGAGATTGATTTCACGATGATGTGGGTGTGCGTAATGCCATTGAACTACACACTTAAAAATGAATAAGATGGTAGATTTTCCACATTTAAAAGAAATTTGAAGGCCAGCCCTGTGGCCTAGTGGTTAAGGAAGCTGGATATCACATGATCCACCATGGTTTGAATCCTGGCCTTTGCTCTACTGGCTTGAAAAACTTGCTAGGTGTGAGTGTGTGCATGCCCCAAACCCTGGCCAATTGGAGAGATGGAGGAGAAGGCATTGTGGCATGACTATGCTCCATTAGGGGAGGCTTTCTCCCTCTCCCTCTCCCTCTCCCTCTCCCTCCCTCTCCTCTCCCTCTCCTTCTCCTGTTGTCTTTCTTTGATGAACACACAAGCCCTCTGGCAATTAAACAACATTTAATTACCTAATCAAAAAGAACAAAATAAAAAACCTCACAAATTTATACTCCTATAGTTCTCTCTCTCTCTCTCTCTCTCTCTTTTTTTTTTTTTTTTTTTTTTTTTTTTTTTTTTTTTGCTATAGGGTGCATGTGCTTGCCATAAAGACAGAGAAAGACAGAGAGACAGAAAGTGAGAAATCACCCCCCGGGAGGGAATGGCCATGCCGTAATCCCTTCTCCTCCATTCTCCTCTCCGGATCTTGGGCACACACGCACATGCGCCCGGTGTGAGTTTAAGCCACCGGGACACGAACCACGGTTGACTACATGAAATCCAGCGACATAGATTACACTAGCTGCTGGTCCTGATACTCCTGTATTTCTAAAGGTCAGAAGACAGAAATTGAGATGTCTCCAAAGTCAGGTCCATCTGGAAGCTTCAGGGAAAAGTCTATTTCCTTGCCTTTTTCTGTTTCTAGAATCTTCTTGCATTCTGCAGCCCCTCCTACTTTCCTCACCTCCCTCTACCTGCTGCTTCTGTGACCACCTCTCCCACTCCTGACTCTGACTCTCCCACCCCAGTCTTATGACCTTGAGACTACACAGGGTCTAGCCCGGGACATTGGTCCCGCCCCAAACCATCAACTGAACCCCTTATGCCAAGGCTCCTTTCACATCGAGGTCACATGTTCCCAGGCTTCAAGGGTTAGGGACATCTTTGGGGCCACATCTTGTCTGGCACACATTTATCACAGAGGGAGGCACACACTCCGTAGCGCTGGCTCATGGCTTTGTCACTAAAACCCATCGCAGCCATTTTCGCGTCATGCTATTTTCTAGTGGCATCTTGAAGTACCGTTTGTGCTCCTTTCCTCCTCTCCTAAGACACAGTAGTTATTAAAGCTGCCATGGGTGACTTTCTACTCAATGCATTAATGAGGAAGCACATAAATTACTATTGCACAGTGTAAAAAATATTTTGATAACTGCATTACAATACAAATTGAGTTCCTTTGTCCTGTGTATTTCCTTTCATTCTGAGAAGGATCTGTAGGCTTTGTGAGGCGGCCATCAGGTCCAATCTGTGAACATGGTTAGGAGCACCTGCTTCTGCTCTGGGGGTGGGGAGCAACATCTGTGAGATACTAGGGCCCCTGGAGAGCTGGCTGGAGTCATCCTCCTGCCAGGAGCTCTCACCTGCGGACTAATAGGTGGGAGATAATTACACTCTATCACTCTATGTTTCCTATTTGTGGTTTTTTGTTTTTGTTTTTGTTTTTGTTTTTGTTTTTGTTTTTCTTGGAGAGGTTTTTGCTATAGGGCGTGTGTGCTTGCCCGGAAGACAGAGAGAGACAGAGAGACAGAAAGTGAGAAATCACCCCCCGGGGTGATGGCCACGCCGCAGTCCCTTCTCCTCCAGTCTCCTCTTGGGATCTTGGGCATGCACGCACATGTGCCTGGTGTCCAGCACTCGAACTGCTGTCGGCTACATCAGAGTCCAGCGATATAGCCATTATGCCAACTGCTGGTCCTCTATTTGTGTATTTTGAGAGAGGGATAGAGGGAGAGAGAGCTTTCTTTCTTTTTTTTTTTTTTTCCTTTTATTTGTCAGAGGTATGTGTGCTTGCCAGAGAGAGGGAGAGAGAGAGGGGAAGAGAGAGAGAATGAAAAAGCACCCCTTGAGGGAATAGTCATGCTTAAATCCCTTCTCCGTTCTCTTCATAGGATTTTAGGCATGCATGCCCATGTGCCCAGTGTATCTTTCAAGCCACCAGGTCCAGGGCTTGAATTGTGTGGTGGGTCATGTAGGATCCAGCCACCTTAATTACATGCCACATGCTTGTCCTAAGAGAGAGCTTTTTTTTTTTTTTTTTTTTTTTTTTTTTGGGGGGGAGAGGCTTTTTTTTTGCTATAGGGCGCGTGCACTCACCAGAGAGACAGAGAGAGAAAGAGAGATAGAAAGTAGGAAATCACCCCCCAGGGGGAATGGCCATGCTGCAATCCCTTCTCCTCCATTCTCCTCTCAGGATCTTGGGCACGCACGCACACGCACCCGGCGTGAGTTTAAGCCACCGGGTCCAGGACTCAAACTGCGGTCGACTACATGAGAGTACAACGACATAGCTATTAGGTTAACTGCTGGTCCCCCAAGAGAGCTACTTTTTTTTTTTTTTTTAGAGGTTTTTTGCTATAGGGCGCGTGTGCTTGCCAGACAGACAGAGAGAGACAGAGAGACAGAAAGCGAGAAATAATCCCCCGGGGGGATGGCCACGCCGCAATCCCTTCTCCAATTGGGATCTTGGGCACACACGCACATGTGTCTGGCGTGAGTTTTAAGCCACCGGGTCCTGGACACGAACCGTAGTCGACTACATGGGAGTCCAGCGACATAGCCATTATGCTAACTGCTGGTCCTGCAAGAGAGCTATTTTTGACAGTGCCTTGCTATGCTGTGGTTCTCATGCCCTGGTCTCCTAGTTAACTAGAACCACAGGGTAGCCCTGGCCCAACTTGTTTAGGTTTGATCAGAAATTGAACATCGTCTTCCCATGTGGTCCCAGCCACCATGCTGTGGGGCCTTCCCACACACTGGTTTTTAAAAATCCATTGTATTTGGGGGTCTTTCGGTTACTGTAGCTCAGCCTTTAGACATGGCCTACTCAGCATGGATTCTGACTCCAGTTGTCCTCATGGCCAGGGCCATGTCCAACATAGGTGGAGCTGTGGAGGAACATTTTAAGAAGTATGACTGAAAAATCTTTTATTTTGCAGATTTTACAGAAATACATAGCCATGTGCACACATTGTAGGGTTGTGCCTCAGACCGGGGAAGGGCTGGTGCCCAGGTGAGGCCCGGAAGCTGAAGCTGTGTACTGGATACGCTGCTGCTCTGCCCAGATCCCCACTGGGGACCCCACACCCATCCCTAGCCATTGGGAAAAGGCTGCTCATGGCTCCTGGTGCACCCCTAGTGGGGAAGGAAGGGTGGCCCCAGGGAACTGCCTTGCCTCCAACTTAGTCCCCTTCCATGGGACTGCCCATGGCCAGTGGATGGAGACAAAGCTAGAGAGGCTGAGTGCCCAGCTGCAGTCAGGAGTGGCTCTGCAGAACCTCGCCAGCTCAGAACTCACTAGACAACAGGCGACATCCCTGCAGTAGCTGCATGCAGGCCCCCTAGCTGCCCACAGTCATTCCGTCCTCTGGTTCTTATGGGAGTATCTCCTGGGTGTTTCCCCAACACACTTTCTGCCTGTGGTTCTGTCTCCAGGGAACTGAATTTCAGACTATTTGCCTCAGAAATTATCCCAGAGCAGATCCTGCAGTAGTTTTTGGATGGTGTCAATGGTTGGTGGCAATGGGGCCCCCATCCACGGTGGCCAGTGGAGTGTGGAGGGCCTGGCCAGGCTCAGTGGGGCCGGAGATAGGGTGTTTGCCTCGATGAGTAGGTGAGACACTGTGAGCATCTGGACTGGAGCAATGTCCCTGACACTGGAAGGACATGAGGGAAATGAAACTAGGGCCATTGGATCGAATGGCTCTTACTGAGGCCACTGAGTTCATGAGGCCCAGGTGATCAACTGCCAATTCAAGACAGAGTGTGAAGCCAGAGTCTGTCCTGGTAGCAGATGATACTGAAGACAGACCTAGGAAACCTTCCTAAGAGTTGCGGAACTTCATGAAATACCCAGCCCCTCAAGTCTCCTTTGCGAAGATGAAACCCACAGACTCATGATGGAGACATCTGAGTGGATGTGTGGGAACCTTATATTCCAGATCCCCCGGCACCCACAGAGCCTGCAATGGCGGCCCTTTATCCATTGTTAGGAGATACACAGGCCACTCCAGCTTGAAAGCCACACAACAACATCAAGCGAGACAGATGCTCACAAAACATTGTGTTCCCTGGAGCTGTGTTAGCAAATGACCACGCACCAGGAGGCCCAAACCACAGATGTGTATCCTCTCACGGTTCAGGAGGCAGAAGTCCAAACTCAGAATCACCAGGCTGACCAAGGTGTCAGCAGGACCACAGTCGCGCTGGGCAGAATTTCTTCCTTGCCTCTTCCAGCTGTTGGAGGTTGCCTGCATTCCTTGGCTTATGGCCACACTGTTCAGTCTTCAAGTCTCTCTTGGCTTACTCTTTTTTTTTCTTTAAATAATTATTTTTATTTATTTCTTTTATTATTATTTCTAAATTTGATATAAGGTACGTGCACTCACGAGAGAGAGAGAACAAGCCACCAGGTCCAGGACTCGAACTGTGGTTGGTCATGTGGGTACCTTAACCACATGCCACTTTCTGGCCCCTTGGCTCAATCTTCACATCACATTCTCCTTTTGCCTTGCCTACGTCTTTTCTTTTCTTTTTTCTTTTTTAGAATTATTTTATTTAACTATTTATTTGTTTTAACTTGTGGGGGGTGGGAAGGGAGAGAGAGAGAGAAAGAGGAAATGAGAAAGTAAGCTGCCAGGTCTGGGACTTTAACCGTAGATGGCTATATGGGAGTCCAGTGCCCTTAACCACCATGCCACCTGCCGGTCCGAGCCTTGCCTATTTTTAATAAAGATATATGTGATTGCATTTAGGCCCCTCCTTGATCTTCCAGGATAATCTTCTCATCTCACATCATTAATTTAATGACATCTGCAAAGACCCCTTTCTAAAGAAAATAATAAATACTAATTCCAGTGTATAGGACATGAATATATTGGGGGGGGGGTACTTCATCCCACAGTGTTGGTTCTCCTCAGGATAATAGGGGCCAAATATCTACAAAATGGAACTGGTGATGTGCTGGGTCTCTCAACCTTAGTGAGAAGTTTTAGGAATTGTTCTCTTGGGATTTGGCCCTGAGGGTATGCAGTCAAAGGTGATCAAAAGTCTTACCGTTCATGTTTATTTTTGTTGTCCGTTTGTTTTTGAATTCTGTATATTATAGCATTTAAGTTTATGAACTCAGAGATGCCTGGAATGACTTGTTTAAACTCCTGACAGCTGTGTGACAATGGGGAGTGATTAGCTATCAGCTTCTTGGTTTCTCTGGCATTACGATGTGTGCGGATAACAGCATCTACATTGTGGGTCTACGGTATGACTCCAAGGAGTTCTCGTCTGGCGGCCCTTCAAATCTGACCACATCCACTGTAATTTCTCACTGATCATTTGCTTTTGTTTTACAGCAGAATGGCTCTCCTTACTCGGTGACCATGTTTCAGATATATTTGGGTTCATATAGACAGTGAAAAGAAAGTACAGCAAATGCTTTTGTGTTGTGTTTGTGTTGCTTTTTTTTTTTTTTTGAGAGGTTTTTGCTATAGGGCGCGTGTGCTCGCCAGACAGACAGAGAGAGACATAGAGACAGAAAGTGAGAAATCACCCCCCAGGGGGGATGGCCATGCCGCAGTCTCTTCTCCTCCATTCTCCTCTTGGGATCTTGGGCATGCACACGCACGCACCCGGCATGAGTTTAAGCCACTGGGTCTGGTACTCAAACTGTGGTTGACTATGTGGGAGTCCCGCGACATAGCCATTATGTTAACTGCTGGTCCCTGAGCTGGACTTTTCTCTTGCATGTAGGGGCAGGAGGAAACCATGCTGTGGCATTTGATTCAGGACCATGGACAGTAACACCTCCATGTCCCAGAATAGAGAGCCTCTGGGGGTCTTAGGTTTCTTTAACTTCTCTATGCAATGAAAAGCCATGGACCTCAAGGAGACACTCCCATTCAATCACAGAGCCTAGTGCCCACTTAGAGTCTTATGTGGGGACATAATACTCTAACGATCGTGCCTATTGTGGTCAAGTTGCATTCTCCAGTGGTGACCACAGCAATAGCTCCATCCCACATGCTCTATTGCAATGTGACATTGACGTACTATCACAGAGAGTGGAGGGTGGTTTATTTGTTTATTTCTAAATCTTATTTATTTATTTAGTTTGAGAGAGTGACAGCACCACCAGTGAGATATTGATACTGTAGTCCACCCTCAGGCTCAGCCAGCCCCAGGTCATGGGTATGCATGTGACCCACATTATGAGGGACATCTCTGGCCTTGAACCATGAACCTTCCCACTTGCGATTGTCTTGCAGAGTGTCAAGTTTTACCACTATGATACCATTCAGTCCTTGGAGTTTTATTTTTTACCAACCCCTTGAATATGGGCAGAGCATGAATATGTTTGAACCAAAAGAATACAGTGCCATTTCTGGGTGTTGCCCTTAAATATTCCTCAGCTTTTGCTATCTGACCCTTAAACCCTTCCTCTGAGGGCAGCCAGAGTAAGATATCTAACTGCTCGGGGACTGGGCCACTGTGAGAGTCCGAGTCACATGCAGAGACCCCTGGGAGGTGCTCTGGTCAAGGCCCAGCTAAGGTCCAGCTGACAGCCAGGCATGTGAGTGAGCCATCATGACATCCAGCCCAGTGCAGCCTCAGCTCCTGCATGTCCCAGGTGACTTCTGACATGACCACAGGAGAGTCTCCCCGTGAGAACCACCCACCTAAGGGAGAGTGAGACGGGGTGGGCGAAACAGGGACAGATGACGGGGTCCTACTAACTTTGCCATGCACAATCATCACACCTGCACAATTTTTAAAAGAAGAACTACTTGGTGGCCGGCAGGTGACATAGTGGTTAATGGCCATGGACTCCCACATGGCCTACCGCAGTTCATGTCCTGGACCTGGCGCTTGCTTTCTCACTTCCCCTCTTTCTCTATCTCTCCCTGGTCAAATGAAACAACAGTAATAATAAAGTTAAATAAAACAATTTTAAAAAAAAAGAACTTGAAGGCTTTGCAGAGCCGCAGAATTAGGTAGGAACTGGAAGAGACTAAACCTTGTAAAGAACAGAACACCCTGTGTGAGACCTGGGTTTTCATGGCTGTTCCGCTGGGGACAGGCCCTCAGCCATGGGACAAGCAGAAAATCTATCTTTGATTGAGTTGTCAAAGGCCATTGTTCTGGGCTGCTGGGACAGCTGGAATTAGAGCAGAGCAGCCCCGTGGTGGAGGGAGCCCCTGAGTACAGGCCCAAGTCTACATAATGTTCATCTTGGAGCTTTGATGTGCCAGGAGAAACCACAGAGCCTGCCAGGTGCCATAGTGGTTAAGAACCGTGCATGTGGAGCAAGACCCCACGTGGCCAACTATCGTGCAAATCCTGGCCAGAGGATTGAAAAACAGACCTTATGCATGTTCTTGCATGCCCAAAATCCCAATTGGGAGGGGAAATGGTGGAGAAGGGATTACATTGTGACATGCAACATTGAGGGGTGATCTCTTTTTTTTTTTTTTGAGAAGTTTTTGCTATAGGGCGTGTGCATTCACCAGACAGAGAGAAAGAGACAGAGAGACAGAAAGCGAGAAATCACCCCCCCCAGGGGGGACGGCCATGCCACAATCCTTTCTTCTCTATTCTCCTCTTGGGATCTTGGGCACGCATGCACACGCGCCTGGCATGAGTTTAAGCCACCGGGTCTGGGACTCGAACCGTGGTTGACTACGTGGGAGTCCAGCGACATAGCCATTATGCTAACTGCTGGTCCCGGAGGGGTGATCTCTTTCTCTCTCTCTCTCTCTGATGAGCACATGCACCCTCTGTCAGTTAAAAAAATAAAAAAGAAGAAAATATGATAGTCTATGTGAGCTAAAGCTCCCTTACCAAACTGAAAACGAAATAAGATGGCTGCTCTTATAGCTGTCATTCAGCAAGAAGGACAAAGGAAAAGAGGAGGACGTTCCCATTTCTTTGAGAGGAACAACTCATGAAATGCTCAGATCACTTGTGCTCACATGCATTAAGTGGACCTTGGTGGCTTTAGGTTCAAGGAGTCTGGAAAATGAAGTCTTTAGTAGGGAGTCCTTGAATTCACTTATAAATCAGAAGTTCTGTAAAGGAGGAGAAGATGGGAACAGTTATAAGGAGAGCAAGCCAGAGTCTGCCATTCCTGCCTTGTAGACAATCACATAATGGTGTGATGGCTGGAACAGTGACAACCATATAGTAGTCATGAGGAAGACAGTACTAGTACATTGAGGGTGGAAGAGCAGCCGGGTGGAAAGGGCCGGTATCCAGTATGACAGCGTGTCCTTAAAATGAGTATTGTTCAATATAAATACTATGGGAGCCACATGTGTAAATAAAATCTTCTCATTGCCACATTTAAATTATAAGGAAATGTATGGGCCAGCAGTTGGTGTGGAGGCTGGAGTTACTGAATCACTCATGAGTGACTGTGCAGTTCGAGTCCCAGATGTGGCAGCCTGAGGATCATGCTGGGAGTGTGTGTGTGCTTGCCTAGGATTATGAGAGGAGAATGGAAGGGAAGGTATTGTGGTGTTGCCACACTCCTAGGGGAGGGGGACTGATTTCCCACTTGTCCTCTGCTTCTTTCCCTTTCTGGTGAGCACATGCACCCTAAAACAAAACAAAACTAAAAAATAAATAAATAAATAAAAGAAAGAAACAACTTTAGAGATACTTCACTTGACTTGATTATACTGAGTATAATAATTTCACATATTCTATGGGACCAGCAGATGCTGTAGTTGACCGCGGTTTGAGTCCCGGACCTGGAAGCTTAAAAAACACACTCTGGGTGTGTGTGCTTGCTTGCCAAAAATCCTGAAAGGAGAATGGAGGAAAAGAAATTGTGGCATGGCCATCCCCCTGGAAGGCAATTTCTTACTTTCTGTCTCTCTGTCTCTCCAGTGAATGCATGTACCCTATAGCAAAAATCTCTCTCTAAAAAAATCCCAAAAATATAACATAGACTCACAATATAAATATTTGAGGAGTTTTGGCCTTTTTTAAATTTTCCAGTTCTGCAGGGTATCTGCCCTGGGATTCCAGCTCTTGTGGTGCTACCTACACTCCAAGTGCTCCACTCCCACGTGTGCTGTGAACATACAGGACAGCACACAGACCCTGCCCGTTCCGACTTCTCCCCAGGGATGACAGCAGCTGTTCCTACTAAGGCCGTTCAGTTCCTCTTACTCAGCAGAAGGCTCCTCAGTATCCTCCACAGCCTTGATACAACAAACACCTCCACTGACACACACTCCCAAGGACGCACCCTGTGACGGAGATGAATGGCCTCCTGAATATGCCCCCCTAAAATCCTGGGTCCTGTAGAGGCCACATATAACATGCCAAAGAGACTTCACCGATGCACCCATGTTTACGGGCCTCATGAGAGATTATCCCGGGGTGTGTGATGGGCCTGGAACAGGCCTGTCTCTGGCTGGAGGCAGGAAGGACATGGCAGGAGTCAGGGAGGTTCCCAGCGCGAGGAGCAGCTGGTGCACCCTTGAGGCCCTGAGATAAGGGCCCAGTGCAGGGCCAGGGAAGGGCCGCTGAGAGCTCAGGAGGACCCCACCCAGGAGGGAGCCAGACCTCCATCCAGAGCAAGGAGGGGCAGACGTCTGCCAACACCTCGAGGGAGCGCGGGCTCAGCTTCTTCCAGACTCCCAGTGGGAGCCTGGCGGCCACACCGGACTCGGCCCGTGACACCGGAGCACAGAAGAACCCTGACGGCCCAGGGTCCCATGAATACCTGCAGACAGTCACCCGTGTCTTTGGAAGACGCTGCCTTGTGGCAGGTGGTGGGGAGACACTGCAACAGGAATACACAGCACACACAGACCCACTGAGGAACGGACTTTGCTCATTGTTTATTCAGAGTTTACAAAAATACAAAAATAAACATGTTTGGATTTGACGTTGAGAACGCACACACATAAATACATAAATAGTGATCAAGTGGCAATAAATTAAGAGAAGTGGTTGATGCATAAATAAAATCTAAGATTCTGGGAGAGGTGACAGGTGGGTCTGAGGCTAGACACACAGGTCCCCACTGGCGACACATTTCAGGTCCCGGGTGAGGAGGCGGAAGAGGTTGAAGGTGACAGAGGCCTCCAGGCAGTCAGGAGACTCCTGTGGGGGAGGCAGGAATGGTCAGTGGCTGTCACTGTCTGGCCCCACCTCCTCCCAGGCGTCACCACATGCCTGATCACCCACCTTCTTCTCAGCCTCCTGGAGCCGGTGCAGCCAGTGAGGGAGACGGCCCCGGGGCTTGGGGCCTGCTGTGGGCTGGGCCGGGACCTGTGGGCAGAGGAGGGTGGCATGTGAGCAGGCCGGGGGGACAGGGGATGGCAGTCAGAGGCAGACATGGGTGCCTGGGTGGTCCGAGACTCACGCAGGCCTGGAGCCGGGAGTGGATGTGGTGTAGCACGTGTAGGGGCTCGTCCAGGGTGTCCCTGGGGGATGAGTCAGCCACAGCGCCCAGGACCCGCAGCGTCAGGGCCAGCTCAGCCTCCAGGGCCACAGCACGCTCCCGCACCTGAGGGCAGGAGAGAAAGAACAGGTGAGGGGACAGGGGAGAGGGCAGGAGGGTGAGGCAGTGAGGGCAACAGCAAGGGGGCAGGGAGGGGCGGGGCTCAGGGAGAAGTAGAAGTTTCAGGAGCCAAGAAGGAGGAAAGAGCAGGGCCTGACCCCCCACTCACCTGCAGCTGCCTCAGGTCCCAGGGCCTGGGGAAGAGGCGGGAGTGGCACCCATAGTCCTTCTGCAAGAGTGACTCTTCCTGGGGGCAAGCACCTTGGTCAGTCCCCACAGCAGGGGGAAGGTCAGCCCACCCAGAGCGATTGCAAGATGGCAGACCACAGAGGAGAGGGCAGCTCTGAGCAGAGACAGAGGCACCTCCACCGCGGGAGCACAGGGCAGCCCAGGAGCAGAGCAGGAGCTGGCGCTGGAGCTGGAGCTGGAGCTGGAGCGGGAGATGGAGCAGGAGAAGGAGCGGGAGCTGGAGCAGGAGCTGGAGAAAGAGCAGAGGCAGGAGTAGGAGCTGGAGAGGAATGGGAGTGGCAAGTGGAGCAGAAGAAGGAGCAGAGGTGGCAGTAGAGCAGGACCAGGAGCAGGAGCAGGAGCAGGACCTGGAGCAGGAGCAGGACCAGGAGCAGAGGCAGGAGCAGAGCAGGAGCTAGCCCACAGCAGGAAGGTGGAGGGAAGCCCAGTTCAGGAGGGGTGAAGGTGAGTTCAGTAAGGAAGGCCGACGTTAGCCCAGGGCAGGAAGGCCGACTTAGCCCAGCGAGGGAGGGTGGAGGAAGCCCCTGCGGACAGGCGGAGCTGCACTCTCAGCCACGTGACCACGGAGCCCCATGGAGAGATGGAGGAGGCTAGCCCACAGCACAGGGGCAGTGGGAGACTCACTAAGGTGTCCTTTGCCCTCTTGAAGGCCTGCAGCTCCTGGGGGGACAGTGACTTGAACTGGCCGATGTGGCAGCCATTTGCATCTGGGAGGGCCTTGGACGGCCTGGGGACAGGGACTGCTCGTGTCCTGGTCAGCACCACGGCCATCAGCATCAGCACCAGGCTGCGGCCCCCGGCCATGTCTGTGTCATGGAAGAATAGGAAGCTGAGGGGCCGCGGGGGTCTGGGGCGGAGGGGTGGGCTGTGGGGACACGAGGCTCCTGGGCAATGCCCAGGGGGCTCACCAGCCTCCTTCCTGGTCTCTGGTCCCCATCAGCAGAGCAGGGACACCGTGTCCAGTCTGAGGCTCTCACCTGGGGTCTCTCTCGGTCTTGATCACAGTCTCGGGTCGGGCTGCCCTGCGGGTCTGCCTGCTGCTCTGTCCGACTGTCTCAGCTGCCGGCTCCGTCAGGAATGCAGTCCCTTTCAGCTCCATGGAGTGGCTTTTAGGCTGCACAGTCAGGCAGTCCCAGCTGATGTAGGAAAAGTGAAAACCCAGCCTGAGGTTGACACCTGCCACCAGGGGAGCCCCAGGCTGGGGAAGGCCAGAGCAGGGCGGTGCCACTGAGCAGGTGAGGCTGGAGCGAAAGAGAAACTGACAGCGACTCAGGGCTCACCTGCTGGAAGGTGAGCTCCCCGAAGGAATCTCGGAGCTGGGGCAGCTTTGGCCTCATGAGTGGGGAGAGTGGGGAGGGTCACGGTGCCTGTGGGCTCTGTAGGGTGCCGTGGGCAGGAGCCCACAGAGGGCCCGGCCTTTCCGTTGGGTGCTCCGGCACAGGGAGGGAGCGAAAGGACACCTGGAAGGTGCAGTCTTGAATCCCAGGACCTGCAGAGGGAGGCTGTCCAACGGAGCCCAGAAGGCCCAGGGAGGAGGCTGCAGGAGGGAAGAGGGTAGCAAGGTGAAGCAAGAGGACCGGCCAGCTCCCCTCTCCCGTGTGCTAAGGACAGAGGAGGTGTGGAGGTGGGGTCCAGCTTGTCCTGACATCTCTACTAACTGCTCATGCTGGGGAGGCCCCTGGAGTCTGAGGTCCCGCTCTGGAACTGGGTGTGGCCAGGACAGGAAAGGAAGGAGCTGTATGATGACAGACACAGGCACCCATTCAGCAGGTGTGTATTATTCAGCCCCCATGTGGCGTCAGGCCGTGTTCAAGGGCCCAGGAAAAGAGAAAACGGGACAGAAAACAACCCTTCTTGCAGCTTTATATTATAAAAGTGAAACTGATAGCCTCCAGGGGAATGGAAGTACGTGTGTAGTCAGCACCCAAGAGTCCATGCCCACAGATTTGGACACACACACACACACACACACACACACACACACACATATGCCACAATATTTTGAGAATTTCTTGTATGATCATTTGATGCAGGCCATTAGTGAGGACAGCACACGGACCTCACCCGGAAGCTCCGTAAACACCTCTCCGCGTGCATTGCTCCCTTCCAGGGCGGTGTAAGGTGCTGTTCTGTAGTGAGGGTGCTGAGGCTCAGAAAGGTGATTCGTCCAGAAAAGCTCTATCACTAAGTGACAGGATCAGACTGAAGCTCAGGTCACCTGATGTCTGGACTCAGCCTTTTGTATGAAGACAGTGTCTACAAGTAACCACACAGGAAACACCAGTGCAAATGAATCACTCTTTAATAACGGGCAATAAGTTAACACCAAGACGCAGCACAGCCGACACTGGAATGTCCCACAGACAGCTTTGTAACGGTATCCACCGACACACTGCAGCTTCAGGACTTCCTGCCTGTCACAGCCAAATCCCTTAAGGGATGAAGGCCCCTCACGTGGGGGATCAAAGAATCATGGACTGTCAGAATGGGAGTTGAGGATTCAAATCAGGACGTGAGTCCCGGGGATGAGGGGTCTGGGGAGAGGTGTCTGTAATCCCAGAGGCAAGAACTGGTCCCTGGTTCGTGGGGTCCCTGGTTCATCCAACACAGAGCCTTCAGCCACCACCCTCTGGAAGAGCTTCGGGACATGCATCCCATGAAAATCACACACGTCTTCCCGCGAAACTCCACAAGGGCTCTTCTTGGGAGAGCGCCTGAACCTTTTGCACTCAGAGCGGGTGGACTGAAGTCCACCCAATGGCAGCAGAGAGTCCCTGGAACCCCAGTGCCCGTTGGCTAAATGCCTGCCCTATACAAGGAGCACAGAGAGGGCCGCGCTCTGCAGCCCATGGGGCTGAGAGTTTCCGATCCCTGGAGTGTTTGGGGTCAGACACAAGGTCCGAAGTGTGCCACCATCCGGAGGTCCCGCATCAGCAGCCGCAGGAGGTTGAAGATGACAGAGGCTTCGTGGCAACGACTCGGGTCCTACAACCCGGGAAGAGGCAGAGCGGGGCCGAGTCAGGAGCGTCCCGCCAGAGAAGCTGAGAGACAAGCTTAAATGCCATCCGCGCGGACCTGGGCTGCCCTGCAGTGTAACCCGCCCCGCCGCACTCACAGTCGTGCGCATTTGGGGACGCCTCCTCGGTGGCCGCGGGGACTTTCTGGAGGAGCCTGGTCGGAACAGGCTGAGCTGCAGGTGGGGCACAGGGCAACGTGAGGGCGCACGCGCAGCCTGCCCTCGCCTGCCCTGGGCCTCCCGGCAGACCCAGTCCCTGCTGTGGCCCGCGAGGACGTGAATCGGTGTGGCCGCTTTTTGCTGGGCTGGCCAGCTCGGCCAAGCCTGCGGGACAAGCTGGGAGCCCGACGACGCAGCCCAGGCCGGCGGGGTCGCGGGGCCGGTACTCACGCAGGCCGCCACGTCCCTTCCCGCGGCCGCCAGCAGCTCCAGGGTCGGGCCGAGGCCGGGCCACGCCTCCGGGCCGCGCAGGCTGCTCAGCACGGCCTGGGAGTCCGCGATGGCCCGGGCCACGCGGCGGAGCTGAGCACAGGACTGCGGGGACAGGGCGACATGACACAGGGGCCGTGCGGGGCCGCGCCGCCCCCCTCCAGGGCCGGTCCTCACCGAGGGTCGAGGGCGATCCCTCCGAGGGCGGAAGGAGCAGGTGCGCGGCCCCCAGCTCAGCGTCTCTTGCTCCTGTGGGACAAGGCGGGGAAGCTGGGAATCCCTGCCAGGCGCGGTGGCGGTGGCTGGCGCTCTGGGCTCCCGGACGTGCCTGTCGGGGCCTGAACCAGGGAGCTCCTCGAAGGCTGAAACGCATCCAGGGTGCCCTCTCCCCGCCCAGCACCCCGACATGGAGCGGAGTCCGCCCAGCGGGGGGCGCCCTTTAGTGAGTGGCTCGAGGCCCGTGTGGGCGCGTGTGTCGGGGCCGCTCGGGGAGCTGGGGCGGTCAGGACTGCGGACCCGGAGGGACCAGATGCACCTGCGGGGCGCGAGGACGCAAGGGCCTCCCCAACCCGGGATTGGGACCGGCGTCTCGGAACAGGGCGGCCCAGGGTCCCAAAGGCTCCGGGGCCGCCAGCGGTCTGGGCGGTGACTCACGTAGCGGTCCTTCAGCGCCTTGGCGGCCGCCAGCGCCCTGGGGTCCAGCGAGCGGTAGTGGGAGAGCAGGCAGCGCCGGGGCGCGGGCACGCCGGGGTCCTCCGCCTCGCCCAGCGTGCACAGGAGCCACAGCCCCGCGGCCAGCGCCACTTGGCCACTGGGTCCCATCTCTGTCCCTGCAGGAGCCCTGGGACGTCAGACAGGCCCCAGAGAGGGTCTCGCAGCGCCTGCCCAGGCCTCTCCTTAAAGTAGCAAAGAGAAGATGCCCAGAACTTGGCGACAGTCGCACCCATGGGTAGAGAGAGAGCCAGGATTCGTGCCCCCTTTTCTCAGCCCCTGTCCCCTAGGTCCTCACCTTGGTGTCCCTGAGTGCTGCAGCAGGGCCTTCCTCTCTGGGTCCTCTGAGTAGTGTCCAGGGTGGCGTCCCCTTGAGCAGTAGTTCGGAGACCATCCATGCTGGGTTTTATGTGCCCGGCTGAAAAACGGTTGACAACCAGGCTCTCCAACTTGGGTAAACTTTCCAAACGTCAGCGCTGGCCCCAGGCTGCGTGGGATTCCTGAGGTGTGTGGACTTTACCCTGCTCTGGTCCTGCGCCAGGAATGACTCGTCCCTAACCCTCACGCAGCCAAATCAGACTCTTTCCCTGCATCTCCTTTGCCTCTCTCTCTCTCTCTCTCTCTCTCTCTCTCTGTCTCTCCCTGGGATATCTTACATCCATTGTGTAAGACCTTGCCTTTTAGAGTCTCCTGTACAGCAGGCCTTGTTGTAAGTAATGAACACATACATATAATCCAATTATTTTCCAAAATTTTCTGTAGGGCTTCTGTACTTGTCAGAGAAAGAGAAAGAGAAAATGACAAAGCACCTCCCTGGGGAATGACCACACCCTAAACCCTTCTCTGTTTTTTTCTAAGGATTTGGGGCATGCACACGCACACACCTGGCATGATTTTCAAGCTCCATTTCCCACACTCAAACCACACTGTGGACCACGTTGGCTCCATCATGCTACCTGCCTGGCCCCATATAATCTAACCTAGTAATGCACTCAAACATAGCACTGAGGAGGTGTGCTACTATTATCCCACTTTAGAGATGGAAGTCTGAGTCCCAGGAAAATGAGGGAGCTTTCCCAGTATACCCAGCTAGTAGGAAGTGACAGAATGAACTGATGCTACACTCCACGCAGCTTCTCAACTTGTTCACAATGCCACAACCGCCCTGCAGCAGCTGACCCCGTGTCTCCTTCTCAGCCTCTGTCATTGCATTCCTTCTGCTGTGTCTCTTTGTCCCTCTCTCCTCCATAACTCTCTCTGTCTCTGTCTTTATGTGATTCTTTCTCTTCTCATTCTTTTTTCCAATAAGCATCCAAGCCCAGGTCTCTGTCATAACCTTTCTGCTTTGGTTTAGAAATACAACTGCTACTTCTTTTTATGAGAAAGTTAGCCATGCATGTTCATTGGGTATACCCTGAAAAGTGCAGAAAAACATAAGGGCAGGGGGAGAAAACCAACTCTAACTTCGCCACCCTCCTCTCACTCTTCATCTGACTCTGGAACAATTTTTTTCCAATGTATAGGAATGTTCCGCATATTTACTTGTGTGTGTATTTTGTAATTACTTAAGTAACACTGTCCTTGTAAAGATTCCCATAGACTGGGACCAGCAGTTAGCATAATGGCTATGTCACTGCACTCCCACGTAGTCGACCGCAATTCGCGTCCTGGATCTGGTGGCTTAAAACTCACACCGGGTGCGTGTGCGTGCGTGCCCAAGATCCCAAGAGGAGAATGGAGGAGAAGGGATTGCGGCGTGGCCATCCTCCCCAGGGGGTGATTTCTCACTTTCTGTCTCTCTCTCTCTGTCTGGCGAGTGCACGCACCCTATAGTGAAAACCTCTTCAAAAAAAGAAAAGAAAAAAAGATTCCCATCGATACGAAAACATACAACTTGGAGAGTTAAAGTAAGTCTTAAATTCTACCTACTGGAGGTAAAATTTCTTTCTTTCTTTTTTTTTTTTTTTTTAACAATTTGTAACCGTTCTCCTCTTCTTTTCCCTTTCAATGAGCAATTTCCCCCAAATTGGAATCAGGCTGTGTACAGTCTGAGAGCCTGCCTTTTATGTCTTACCGTTATCTCTCATCTGCATTTCCCCACATCTTTAATTATAGTGTATCGGTTAGGGCCCAGCAGGAAACAGATGGCCCAATCAATTTAGGATAATTTGAGGTGGGGTTGATACCAAGAGCACTTGCAAAGGAATTGGATAGTGAAAGGAAATGCCAAGGGCTGGTGCAAAACTCTGGGGACAGCAGGGCAAAGAGGTGGTTATCCCTAGGCCTGAAGGAAGCAGAGAGGTAAGGGTGTGGCTGAGGGTGTGGACCTGTGAGGAGAGTCATGGAGATGGGCCCAGGCCCTGTACAGAGGCGGCCTGGGGAATAAATACTCACAAGTCCTCTTCCCTCACCATGGCCCCACTGCTAGGCCCACCCAACTGGCTGCACCCAATAGAAGCCATAGGTCACCTCCTGGGACCCAGAACAGAGCAAAGAGGCCAGGAAAGAGTGTGGTGGGACTCATGGAAGACATCCCATACACACCACTATTATGGCTTCCATTCCGATAGGATCATTTAATCATGAGCTCCCTACTTGGTTAGTCTTTTTTTTTTTTCCTAATTAAAAAAATTTTTTTAATTCAAATTCATGAGAAAAACACATGGGTGGGACCAGCAGTTGGTGTAATGGCTATGTCGCTGGATTCCCACGTAGTCGACCGTGGTTCGAGTCCTGGATCGGTGGCTTAAACTCACACTGGGCATGTGTGCGTGCATGACCAGGATCCCAAGAGGAGAATGGAGGAGAAGGGATTGTGGTGTGGCCATCCCCCCTGGGGGATGATTTCTCACTTTCTGTCTCTCTATCTTTCTATGTCTTTCTGGAGAGCACATGCCCCCTATAGCAAAAAAAAAAAAAAAGAAAAAAAGAAAGAAAGAAAAACACATGTGCACACCTGAGAGAGCAAGAAGCACCTTTGACAGGGTCCCATCTCCATGATCCCCTTTCCCCAGCCCTCCAGCTTGTCATGATCTTGGATAGCCACACACGTGCCTGAGTTGTTTTCAGGCCAACCCAGAAATGCAGACCTGAGGTCAGCCATGTGGCTTCCAGCACTGCAGTTCAGTTTATTGCTGGCTGCACCACCAGGCTGACCAACACTGACGTTTTTTCCCAGTGTTTGTTAAAGTCTTAGTTCTCAATGGGGAGAGAAGACGACTTTTTTTTTCTTGTTTTTGTTTTGTTTTGTTTTGTTCACTGAATAGTGTCTTTCGCAAAGCTGAAGTTTTTTTGGTTTTGTTTTTTAATAAAGTCTAACTGTTTTTTGCTTTCTTCCATGAATCATCCTTTTGGTGTTCCAAAAAGACATTGCCAAATCCAAAGTCACATAGATTTTCCCCTTTGTTAGCATCTAGACATTTCGTAGTTTTCCTTTTAGTTCTATGATATATATATTTTTTTCTTTTTTCGGAGAGGTTTTTGCTATAGGGCGCATGCGCTCGCCAGACAGACAGAGAGAGACAGAGAGATAGAAAGCAGGAAATCACCCCCCAGGGGGGATGGCCACGCCGCAATCCCTTCTCCTCCATTCTCTTCTCGGGATCTTGGGCACGCACGCACACGCGCCCGGCGTGAGTTTAAGCCGCCGGGTCCGGGACTCGAACCGTGGTCGACTACGTGGGAGTCCAGCGACATAGCCATTACGCTAACTGCTGGTCCCGAGTTCTATGATATATTTTGAGTTAATTTTTAGTGGAAGGTGTAAGATCCATGCCTAGATTGATTTTTTTTTCTTTCTTTCTTTCTTTTTTTTTTTTTTTTGCCTATGGGTATCTAGTTGTTCTAGACTCATTTGTTGAAAAGAACTGTTCTTTCTCCACTGTGTTGCCGTCATTCCTTTCTCAAAAACCAGTTGACTATATTTGTAAGGGTCTATTTCAGGGCTCTCTATTCTATTCCATTGGACTGTCGGTCTGTCCTTTCACTAACACTACACTGTTTTGATAATTGTAACTGTATAATAACTCAATGTTCAGTAGTGTCAGTCCTCCAGCTCTGCTCTTTTACTTTATATTGTGTTGACCAGGGACCAGCAGATGGAGTAATGGTTACATTGCTGGACTCCCACATGGCTGACTGCAGTTCAAGTCCCAGACCCGAAGGCTTGAAACTCATACTGGGCACATATGCGTGTGTGCCCAAAATCCTAAGAGGAGGATGGAGGAGAAAGAATTGCAACAGGACCATCCTCCCCACCAGGGAAGTTGGGGGTGATTTCTCGCTTTCTATTCTCTGTCTCTGTTTCCCTGGCAAGCACACATGCCCTATAGCAAAAATCTCTCTCTCAAAAAAAAAATTATATTGTGTTAACCAAATCAGCCAGTGGCATAGTGGTTAAGATGGCTGGACCCCACATGACCACTGCATGGTTGGAGTCCCAGACCGGGTGGCCTGAGAAACACACCAGGCACATGTGGATGTGTGTCCAAAATCCCAAAAAGAAAGTGAGATAGAGGACATGGGATTGCAGTGTGACCATCCCCCATATGGGGAGCTTTCTCTCTCTCTTTCTTTCTTTCTTCCTTCCTTTCTTTCTTTCTTTCTTTCTTTCTTTCTTTCTTTCTTTCTTTCTCCCTCCCTCTCTCTCTCTCTCTCTCTCTCTCTCCTTGGTGAGCATACAAGCTCCTTGGCACATGTTTTTAAAAAAAGAAAAAGGAAGAAAAAAAATAAAGCTATTGCATTAGCCATTCTGTTTTGTTTGTTTGTTTTTTAAGATTAGGGTCTCACTGTGTCTCCATCCTCCTATCTCAGCCTCCTGAACACCTGGGACCATAGGTGTATGCCTCCCTGCCCAGCTCTTTTACACAGGGTCTCTCTATGTTGCCCAAGCCACCCTTGAGCTCATCATCCTCCCGCCTCAGCTGGGATTACAGGCATGCACCTCCTTGCCCAGCCTTCAGGCCAGCTTGAGAATCAAACCCATGCCTTCCTTCCACATTGCCTCAGTCTAAAGAGCTGTAGCATCTTAACAGGATATGCCACCATGACTGGGTATGACGTAGATCTTTTCAGCTTCCATATAAATGGTCAGTTTGTCAGTAATTATCTCAAAATAATGTGTTGGGATCTTGATTGGATTGCACTGAATCTGAAAGACAAATTGGGAAGAACCAACATCTTGAAAATATTGAGGTTTTCTATTCAGATATATGAAATTTTTCTCAATTTTTATTTTATCATATTTTTGTAGTTTTCTCAACATAGATCTTGTTTATATTTTGTTGGATTTGTACACAGGTGTTCTTTTTGGGGGGTGCTAATATAAATAGTGTTTTTAATTTCAAATCCCAGTTGTGTGTTGGCAATACATAAGAAAGCAGTTGACATTTGTATATTAACCTTCTATCCTGCAGCCGTGCTATAATCACTGCTTCAGAACCATGTTTTGTTGTTGTTGTTTATAATTATTTATTTATTATTATTTTTTAATTTGCCATAGGGCATATGTACTCACCAGAGAGAGAGAGAGAGAGAAAGCAAACCACCACACCAGGTCCAGGATGGGAACTGCATTTGGTCACATAGGAGTCCAGTGTCTTAATCACCACACCACCTGCTGGCCCTAGAACCATGTTTTTAAGTGCATAGTATTAAATATATAAGCCTTCAAAGGAAACCAGTTATATTGAAACAAAGTTACCAAAACATAAAAATAAATTTGTTATACAGTAATAAACATGTCTTTT
This sequence comes from Tupaia tana, assembly GCA_026018925.1. Taxonomy (NCBI): domain Eukaryota; kingdom Metazoa; phylum Chordata; class Mammalia; order Scandentia; family Tupaiidae; genus Tupaia; species Tupaia tana. The sequence goes on along the minus strand of JAKSZU010000018.1, from coordinate 52,865,548 downwards.
CATTGATGCATTAAAGATAAAACTGTAGGTCTAATAACTGCTACAGGCACTCCACACTTAGCGACTGAGTTCCCTTCCTAAGACTAGTTCGTTAAGCAAATAGGTTGATAAGCAAAAGGCAGACATCTTGTGATGTGCCGTGGTGCCATGATAAATAGTTTCATACTGTGTGATTCCACTTATATAATATTCCTGAAATAAAAAGATTGTAGAAAGGGAGAGCAGATTAGTGGTTGCCAGCAGTTAAGGAGGGGGCGATAGAGGAGGGGAGTAAATGTGACTATGGAAAGGGCAACGCAAGGAATATTTGTGCTAGTAGGATGTGCTGTATCCGTGTCAATATCCTCTATGTGATATTGCATATAATTATGCAAGATGTTGCCCTTGTGGGAAACTGAATGAATGGTACACATATCTCCTTATATCATTTCTTCTAATCACGTGATAATGTCCAGTTACATCAACATTAAAAGTTCAGTTAAATTTCCTTAGGACTGGGACCAGCAGTTGGCATAATGGCTATGTCACTGGACTCCCATGTAGTCGACCGCAGTTTGAGTACGGGACCCGGTGGCTTAAACTCACACCAGGCACGTGTGCGTGTGTGCCCAAGATTCCAAGAGGAGAATAGAGGAGAAGGGATTACAGTGTGGCCATCCCCCCTGGGAGGGGGTGTGATTTCTTGCTTTCTGTCTCTCTGTATCTGTCTCTCTCTGTCTGGTGAGTGCATGTACCCTATAGCAAAAACCTCTCCAAAAAAGAAAAATTTCCTTGGGACCTGAACAACGTATCTCAATATGTACCAAAAATTATGTAAGAATATATACCTAATTATAGGGTATTTCTAGAGAGGGCATGGAAATAGAGGGGGTGATTATTAGAAAATTTAAATTTATTAATGATATTTTAATTTCTTAGGAGGAGAATTAATTCTGCCAAAGTAAAAAGCAAAACAATGAACTCATTGATGAACATGCTAGCTCACTGCTCCTTCAATTGCTGGTAGGGTAGATCCTTTTTGAAAGCTTTCTAAGAGTTAGAGTATGTTGATCTGACCTCTAGACCTGCTGATAATGGCTGAGTAAAAACCTGTACCAGCCGCCTGCCATTTCGGCTGCTGTGCTGAGGCGCACTCTTGACTCCTCCATATCTGCCTCTGCGAGGCTGCCTGCCCTCTGACTAATGTTTGGATTTAACCAATGGGAAGCACCTGCAGGAGGAGAGCAAGGATGAGGTTTTGGTTCATTCTCTGGTTCCCTCCCTGCAAGGCTGGAGTTTGACATTGGCTACGTTCTTCGGTCTGAAGTCACACTCTGCCTTGTCACGCCTAGGGGTGGTAACAACTCCCCCTGTCACTAGTTCCTGGAGGCATTACCACATCTTGGTTCTCTTAACCCTGCGTTTTTTTCCCTAGTTAAACTTTTGAGTAGGTCATCTGCTTCCTGTAGATTCCCATTTTTTTCCCCCATCTTTAGAAGTTTATTTATTTTGGGATTGGCGGATGGCATAATGGTTATGTCATGGGACTCACATGTAGTCAACCATGGTTTGAGTCCCAGACCTGGCAGCTAAAACTCACACCGGGTGTGAGTCTTGGGTGCATGTGTGCCCAAGATCCCGAGAGGAGAATGGAGAAGAAGGGATTGAGGCGTGGCCATTCCCCCGGGGTTGATTTCTCACTTTCTGTCTCTCTGTCTCTTTCTGGTGAGCACACATGCCCTATAGCAAAAAACTCTCAATAAATAAACAAATAAATAAGAAACTGGCCTCTCATATGGCCGACCACAGTTTGAGTCCTGGACCTGAAGGCTTGATTTCTCACTTTACCTCTCTCTGTCTGTCTCTCTTTGATCAAATTAAAAAAAAAAACAATAATAATAAATAAAATTAAATAACTAATTCTTTTCAAAATGTTTATTTCTTCCTTTCATGAGACTAAGAGACACATGCAGAGAGACAGAGAAAGAGAAAAGAAGAAAGAGAGAGCGAGGAGACAGAGACAAGCACCCTCAACAGGGCTTTATACCACAGTACTCCCCACTGCCCCAGGCTTCCCAGCTAGCCAGTGTCAAGGACATTTACAGATCTACTGGGGAACCAAACCTGTGATCTTGCATATGGATCCACATCACTTGAGTAGTGCATTTCCACTGTACCACTGAGCTGGCCCTCCTGAGTTGTTTGTTTTTTTTAGGTTTTTGCCATAGGATGTGTGCCTGTCAGAGGTAATAAGAGGAAAAGTGAGAAATCACCCCCGGGGATAATAGCCACACTGCAATCCTTTCTCCTCCATTCTCCTCTTGGGATTCTGGGCATTCACACACATGCTCCCAGTGTGATTTTCAAGCCACCAGGTCCAGGACTTGAACTATGGTCAACTGTGTGGGAATCTAGCACCTTAATCACCATGCCACCTTCTAGCCCCACCTCCTGAGTTTTTTAAACTGAAATCTGTATTGAGATAAATGAGGGTTCACACGCTGATATCAGAAATAAAACAGAGAGCTCTCATGCACCCTCTACCCAGTTTCCTCCAGTGATAACATCTTGCCTAACCATAGTGTGAGAGCACAGCCAGCATATTGATTTTGATACAACCCAGCATACTCAGAGATCCCCGGTTTTGCTTGCATTCTGTGTGTGTGCTCGTGTGTGCATTTATTCTATATGTGCCTGTGTGTGCATTTATTCTATACAATTTTGTCACAGGAAGAGTTCATGTACGTACCACCACAGTCAAGTCAGGCCGTTCCATCACCATAAGGAATCCTACGACTGTCCTCTTTTTTTTTTTTTTTTTTTTTTTTTTGGAGAAGTTTTTCGCTATAGGGCGCGTGCGCTCGCCAGACAGACAGAGAGAGACATAGAGACAGAAAGCGAGAAATCACCCCCCAGGGGGGATGGTCATGCCGCAATCCCTTCTCCTCCATTCTCCTCTTGGGATCTTGGGCACGCACGCACACGCGCCCGGCGTGAGTTGTAAGCCACCGGGTCCGAGACGCGAACCGCGGTCGACTACGTGGGAGTCCAGCGACATAGCCATTACGCTAACTGCTGGTTCCTGACTGTCCTTTTTATAACCACATCCACCTTTCTCCCTCCACCATGCCCCTTGTCCCTAGCCCCTTGCAACAACAAACCTATTTTCCACTTCCAAAATTGTGTCATTTCAAACATATAAGGTAGGCTCATACAGTATGTACCCTTTTGGGATGTTTTTTTCTTTAGATTTTTTTTGGTATAGGGCATGTGTGTTCAATGGAGAGACAGAAAGAGAGGAGGGAAAGTGAGAAATCACTCCCCAGAGAGGATGACCATGCCACAATCCCCTCTCCTCCATTCTCTTCTTGGGATTTTGGGCATGCACCTGTGTTTTTTTTTTTTCAGGCAATGGGGTCCAGGACTCAAACCGTGAAGTTGGCCATGTGGGATCCAGTGCCTCAACTACCACACCATCTGCTGGCCCCAGATAGGCTTTTCTGACCCAGCATAATCTCCTCCATATTCTCCCAAGGTGTTACTTGTGTCGGCAGCTCACTCCTATTGTGTGGGGTATATGTGCCACAGTTTGTTTAACCATTCACCCTTTGGTGGACAGCTGGGTTTTGTAGTTTCAGCTATTGTGAAAAAAAAAAAAAAACTATGAATATTTTCATCACAAATAACTATTGTATAGACATAAGTATTAATTTCTCTGGAATAAATGTCCAGGTGGACAATCTCTGGGCTGACTGAGAGTTGCATGTTTGGTTTCATAAGAAACTACCAATCCAGAGGCCAGCAGGTGACATGGTGATTAACATGCTGGAATTTAATATAGCTGACCGCATTCGAGTCCCAGACCCCAGCCTGAAAATCATGCCAGGCACGCGTGTATGTGTGTGCATTGGGAAGAGAATGGAGAAGGGCTTGCAGCATGACCATTCCCCTTGGGGATGATTTCTCAGTTTCTCTCTTTCTCTCTCTCTCTCTCCCTCTCTCTCTCCCTCTCCCTCTCCCTCTCGCTCCCTCTCTCTCTCTCTCTCCCTGCCAAATGCATGTGCCCCATAAACTCTATGGCAAAAAAAGAAAAAGAAAGAAATCGCCATGACCAGCAGCAGATGGCATGATGGTTATGTCCCCGGACTCCCACATAGTCGACCACAGTTCAAGTCCCAGACCCAGTGGCTTAAAACCCATGCCAGGTACATGTGCATGCTTGCCCAAAATCCTGAGAGGAGAATGGAGGAGAAGGGATTGTGGCATGGTCATCCCCCCCCACCCCCGAGGCGGGATGATTTCTCACTTTCTGTATATCTGTCTCTGTCTTTCTGGTGAGTGCACATGCCCTATAGCAAAAATCTCTCTCTCAAAAAGATCGTATATATATATATATATACACACACACACACACACACACACACAATCCAGAAAAAATCCAGTTACTATTTACCTGTTATTATCAATATTTCTTCATAAACTGAACTATAATTCATTAAATCAGTCTCATATAGAAACCTTGTCTGATTTGCTCAAAACACACCTAAGCTATTCTGTTTAGGGTAGATTGGTCTATACAACTGAGAGATAGCAGAACATTACCCGTAACATCAGAACAGCAGAACACCAGTCATTCCACCACATGGGATCAGCTCCTCTTCCACGTCTAAAAGCTCTGTAAGCTTGGACAGGATTCACAGCCCGGAGTGTTTTGCAAGCCACCAGTTCTGGGACTTGAACCGCAAGCAGTCAGCCATGTGGTATCCAGCTGCCTCAACCACACCACCTTGCTGGCCACTGTACTTTCAACTTTCTTTTCTTTTCTTTTCTTTTTTTAATAATCGGTGTTTTATTTTTTCCCCCAGAGGACAGACAGTTCTTCAATCCTTAAAGACTCGGCTCCTTACATGGGCTTTGGTGGAGGGCGAGGGGTAGCACCCGCAGGTCTAAATCGGGGTGGGGGTGTTCGGTCCTTGCGAGCTTCCCGAGATCAGTTCCTGACTATCTTGCTATGTATGAATGGCGCAACTCACACAGTAATGTAGCTTCACATATAGCTTGGGGAGCACATAGGCATCGAAGACAATTGCTTTGGAGATGTCCCTGACGGCTGCAGCCTCTACTATGTTTCGGATGACGAACTTCTTAATAGCCTTGTCTTTGGGCACGCATCGGGCGCAGTTCGTGTAGCGAATAGGCTGCACATGGCCACGGCCCTTTATGGCACGGCCGTTGTTCCTTCTTTTCTTCGTCATCTCGGAAGCGAGGCCGCAAGAGAGGCTGCACTTTCAATTTTCTATAGCAAATGGAAAATACGTTCATAATTGCTAAAGGAATAAACATTACTTAATAACAGAATAAGACCAGGCCTTGGCCTAGTGTTTAAGGGAGCTATATCCCCCATGGCCAACCTGCCAAGTTAAAATCTCAGTCCTGGTGGCTTGAAAAATGCTCTGGGCACATGTGCACATGTGCTCAAGATTCTGAAGGGAGGGAGAAATGGAGAAGGGATTGTGGCATCATCATTCCTTATGTGGGGTGCTTTCTCCTCTCCTCTCTCTCTTTATCTCTCTCTCTCTGTCTCTCTCTGGAGAGTACATGCACCCTCTGGCAAATTAAAACAAAAATAACAAGATAGCAGATTAAAACAAAAACAGCTCTGGGGACCAGCAGGTGGTGTGGTGGTTGAGGCACTGAACACTCCCACATCGCTGACCAGGGTTCGAGTCCTGAATCTGGTGGCTTGCTTTCTCACTTCCTCTCTCTCTCACTCTTACCCTCTGTCTCTCTCTGGTCAAATTAAAAAATAAATGAATGAATAAATAAAATAAAATAAATAAGTATAAAAAAAAAAAACAGCTCAACAAAGACACAAATGAGAAAAAGCAGAGAGAAAGCAAAGGGGACTATTAAGGGAAGAGAATGAAAGACAAGATGGAGGACAGGAATGGAATGACAGGCCCAGGGTGAAGCCTGAGAGAGCACATGGGCGTTGAGAACTCTGAGGGCAGGTACTAACATGGCTGGATGCCTCTGCCAAGTGCCCAGATTCAAAGAACAGGAAAACATGGGACCAGCAGTTAGTGTAATGGCTATGTTGCTGGACTCCCATGTAGTCAACTGCAGTTCGAGTCTCAGACCGGGTGGCTTAAACTCATGCCGGGCGTGTGTGCATGCATGCCCAAGATCCCAAGAGGAGAATGGAGGCCATCCCCCCTGGGGAGTGATTTATCACTTTCTGTCTCTCTGTCTCTCTCTGTCTTCCTGGTGAGCACACGTGCCCTATAGCAAAAAAAAAAAAAAAAACAAAAAAAACAAAAAAAAAAAACTCTCAAAAAAAAAGTGCCCAAAGAGCAGGAAAACGTGTGTTTTCAGTTAGTTCCTAGAATGCAGAAGAGAGACCAGATACAAGTAGAGAAAGACAAACAGACATCCTGAAAACAGAAACAGGCAGTTTGCCAGGATGCAGGTTCAAGCCAGCCATCCTGGCGCAGGACCACAGGAGACCAAAGTCCTTACACTGCAGGGATCCCCAAGGCCTGGGGCCAGCAATGACGATAGGGAAGGTTCCCGAGGTCAGAGGAGGCCAGCTAAAAACCATGTCAGAGCGGGGCACATAAAACCCAGCATGGATGGTCTCCGAACTACTGCTCAAGGGGACGCCACCCTGGACACTACTCAGAGGACCCAGAGAGGAAGGCCCTGCTGCAGCACTCAGGGACACCAAGGTGAGGACCTAGGGGACAGGGGCTGAGAAAAGGGGGCACGAATCCTGGCTCTCTCTCTACCCATGGGTGCGACTGTCGCCAAGTTCTGGGCATCTTCTCTTTGCTACTTTAAGGAGAGGCCTGGGCAGGCGCTGCGAGACCCTCTCTGGGGCCTGTCTGACGTCCCAGGGCTCCTGCAGGGACAGAGATGGGACCCAGTGGCCAAGTGGCGCTGGCCGCGGGGCTGTGGCTCCTGTGCACGCTGGGCGAGGCGGAGGACCCCGGCGTGCCCGCGCCCCGGCGCTGCCTGCTCTCCCACTACCGCTCGCTGGACCCCAGGGCGCTGGCGGCCGCCAAGGCGCTGAAGGACCGCTACGTGAGTCACCGCCCAGACCGCTGGCGGCCCCGGAGCCTTTGGGACCCTGGGCCGCCCTGTTCCGAGACGCCGGTCCCAATCCCGGGTTGGGGAGGCCCTTGCGTCCTCGCGCCCCGCAGGTGCATCTGGTCCCTCCGGGTCCGCAGTCCTGACCGCCCCAGCTCCCCGAGCGGCCCCGACACACGCGCCCACACGGGCCTCGAGCCACTCACTAAAGGGCGCCCCCCGCTGGGCGGACTCCGCTCCATGTCGGGGTGCTGGGCGGGGAGAGGGCACCCTGGATGCGTTTCAGCCTTCGAGGAGCTCCCTGGTTCAGGCCCCGACAGGCACGTCCGGGAGCCCAGAGCGCCAGCCACCGCCACCGCGCCTGGCAGGGATTCCCAGCTTCCCCGCCTTGTCCCACAGGAGCAAGAGACGCTGAGCTGGGGGCCGCGCACCTGCTCCTTCCGCCCTCGGAGGGATCGCCCTCGACCCTCGGTGAGGACCGGCCCTGGAGGGGGGCGGCGCGGCCCCGCACGGCCCCTGTGTCATGTCGCCCTGTCCCCGCAGTCCTGTGCTCAGCTCCGCCGCGTGGCCCGGGCCATCGCGGACTCCCAGGCCGTGCTGAGCAGCCTGCGCGGCCCGGAGGCGTGGCCCGGCCTCGGCCCGACCCTGGAGCTGCTGGCGGCCGCGGGAAGGGACGTGGCGGCCTGCGTGAGTACCGGCCCCGCGACCCCGCCGGCCTGGGCTGCGTCGTCGGGCTCCCAGCTTGTCCCGCAGGCTTGGCCGAGCTGGCCAGCCCAGCAAAAAGCGGCCACACCGATTCACGTCCTCGCGGGCCACAGCAGGGACTGGGTCTGCCGGGAGGCCCAGGGCAGGCGAGGGCAGGCTGCGCGTGCGCCCTCACGTTGCCCTGTGCCCCACCTGCAGCTCAGCCTGTTCCGACCAGGCTCCTCCAGAAAGTCCCCGCGGCCACCGAGGAGGCGTCCCCAAATGCGCACGACTGTGAGTGCGGCGGGGCGGGTTACACTGCAGGGCAGCCCAGGTCCGCGCGGATGGCATTTAAGCTTGTCTCTCAGCTTCTCTGGCGGGACGCTCCTGACTCGGCCCCGCTCTGCCTCTTCCCGGGTTGTAGGACCCGAGTCGTTGCCACGAAGCCTCTGTCATCTTCAACCTCCTGCGGCTGCTGATGCGGGACCTCCGGATGGTGGCACACTTCGGACCTTGTGTCTGACCCCAAACACTCCAGGGATCGGAAACTCTCAGCCCCATGGGCTGCAGAGCGCGGCCCTCTCTGTGCTCCTTGTATAGGGCAGGCATTTAGCCAACGGGCACTGGGGTTCCAGGGACTCTCTGCTGCCATTGGGTGGACTTCAGTCCACCCGCTCTGAGTGCAAAAGGTTCAGGCGCTCTCCCAAGAAGAGCCCTTGTGGAGTTTCGCGGGAAGACGTGTGTGATTTTCATGGGATGCATGTCCCGAAGCTCTTCCAGAGGGTGGTGGCTGAAGGCTCTGTGTTGGATGAACCAGGGACCCCATGAACCAGGGACCAGTTCTTGCCTCTGGGATTACAGACACCTCTCCCCAGACCCCTCGCCCCCCGGCACTCACGTCCTGATTTGAACCCTCAACTCCCATTCTGACAGTCCATGATTCTTTGGTCCCCCACGTGAGGGGCCTTCATCCCTTAAGGGATTTGGCTGTGACAGGCAGGAAGTCCTGAAGCTGCAGTGTGTCGGTGGATCCTGTTACAATGTTGTCTGTGTGGCATTCCAGTGTCGGCTGTGCTGCGTCTTGGTGTTAACTTATTGCACGTTATTAAAGAGTGATTCATTTGCACTGGTGTTTCCTGTGTGGTTACTTGTAGACACTGTCTTCATACAAAAGGCTGAGTCCAGACATCAGGTGACCTGAGCTTCAGTCTGATCCTGTCACTTAGTGATAGAGCTTTTCTGGACGAATCGCCTTTCTGAGCCTCAGCACCCTCACTACAGAACAGCACCTTACACCGCCCTGGAAGGGAGCAATGCACGCGGAAAGGTGTTTACGGAGCTTCCGGGTGAGGTCCGTGTGCTGTCCTCACTAATGGCCTGCATCAAATGATCATACAAGAAATTCTCAAAATATTGTGGCATATGTGTGTGTGTGTGTGTGTGTGTGTGTCCAAATCTGTGGGCATGGACTCTTGGGTACTGACTACACACGTACTTCCATTCCCCTGGAGGCTATCAGTTTCACTTTTATAATATAAAGCTGCAAGAAGGGTTGTTTTCTGTCCCGTTTTCTCTTTTCCTGGGCCCTTGAACACGGCCTGACGCCACATGGGGGCTGAATAATACACACCTGCTGAATGGGTGGCTGTGTCTGTCATCATCCAGTTCCTTCCTTTCCCGTCCTGGCCACACCCGGTTCCAGAGCGGGACCTCAGACTCCAGGTGCCTCCTCAGCATGAGCAGTTAGTAGAGATGTCAGGACAAGCTGGACCCCACCTCCACGCCTCCTCTGTCCTTAGCACACGGGAGAGGGGAGCTGGCCGGTCCTCTTGCTTCACCTTGCTACCCTCTTCCCTCCTGCAGCCTCCTCCCTGGGCCTTCTGGGCTCCGCTTGACAGCCTCCCTCTGCAGGTCCCAGGATTCAAGGCTGCACCTTCCAGGTGCCCTTTCGCTCCCTCCCTGTGCCAGAGCACCCAACGGAAAGGCCGGGCCCTCTGTGGGCTCCTGCCCACGGCACCCTACAGAGCCCACAGGCACCGTGACCCTCCCCACTCTCCCCACTCATGAGGCCAAAGCTGCCCCAGCTCCGAGATTCCTTCGGGGAGCTCACCTTCCAGCAGGTGAGCCCTGAGTCGCTGTCAGTTTCTCTTTCGCTCCAGCCTCACCTGCTCAGTGGCACCGCCCTGCTCTGGCCTTCCCCAGCCTGGGGCTCCCCTGGTGGCAGGTGTCAACCTCAGGCTGGGTTTTCACTTTTCCTACATCAGCTGGGACTGCCTGACTGTGCAGCCTAAAAGCCACTCCATGGAGCTGAAAGGGACTGCATTCCTGACGGAGCCGGCAGCTGAGACAGTCGGACAGAGCAGCAGGCAGACCCGCAGGGCAGCCCGACCCGAGACTGTGATCAAGACCGAGAGAGACCCCAGGTGAGAGCCTCAGACTGGACACGGTGTCCCTGCTCTGCTGATGGGGACCAGAGACCAGGAAGGAGGCTGGTGAGCCCCCTGGGCATTGCCCAGGAGCCTCGTGTCCCCACAGCCCACCCCTCCGCCCCAGACCCCCGCGGCCCCTCAGCTTCCTATTCTTCCATGACACAGACATGGCCGGGGGCCGCAGCCTGGTGCTGATGCTGATGGCCGTGGTGCTGACCAGGACACGAGCAGTCCCTGTCCCCAGGCCGTCCAAGGCCCTCCCAGATGCAAATGGCTGCCACATCGGCCAGTTCAAGTCACTGTCCCCCCAGGAGCTGCAGGCCTTCAAGAGGGCAAAGGACACCTTAGTGAGTCTCCCACTGCCCCTGTGCTGTGGGCTAGCCTCCTCCATCTCTCCATGGGGCTCCGTGGTCACGTGGCTGAGAGTGCAGCTCCGCCTGTCCGCAGGGGCTTCCTCCACCCTCCCTCGCTGGGCTAAGTCGGCCTTCCTGCCCTGGGCTAATGTCGGCCTTCCTTACTGAACTCACCTTCACCCCTCCTGAACTGGGCTTCCCTCCACCTTCCTGCTGTGGGCTAGCTCCTGCTCTCTCCTGCCTCTGCTCCTGGTCCTGCTCCTGCTCCAGGTCCTGCTCCTGCTCCTGCTCCTGGTCCTGCTCTGCTGCCACCCTTGCTCCTTCTCCTGCTCCACTTGCTACTCCCATTCCTCTCCAGCTCCTACTCCTGCCTCTGCTCTTTCTCCAGCTCCTGCTCCTTCTCCTGCTCCATGTCCCACTCCCGCTCCAGCTCCAGCTCCAGCGCCAGCTCCTGCTCTGCTCCTGGGCTGCCCTGTGCTCCCGCGGTGGAGGTGCCTCTGTCTCTGCTCAGAGCTGCCCTCTCCTCTGTGGTCTGCCATCTTGCAATCGCTCTGGGTGGGCTGACCTTCCGCCTGCTGTGGGGACTGACCAAGGTGCTTGCCCCCAGGAAGAGTCACTCTTGCAGAAGGACTATGGGTGCCACTCCCGCCTCTTCCCCAGGCCCTGGGACCTGAGGCAGCTGCAGGTGAGTGAGGGGGGTCAGGCCCTGCTCTTTCCTCCTTCTTGGCTCCTGAAACTTCAACTTCTTGCTGAGCCCCACCCCTCCCTGCCCCCTTGCTGTTGCCCTCACTGCCTCACCCTCCTGCCCTCTCCCCTGTCCCCTCACCTGTTCTTTCTCCCCTGCCCTCAGGTGCGGGAGCGTGCTGTGGCCCTGGAGGCTGAGCTGGCCCTGACGCTGCGGGTCCTGGGCGCTGTGGCTGACTCATCCCCCAGGGACACCCTGGACCAGCCTCTGCACGTGCTACGTCACATCCACTCCCGGCTCCAGGCTTGCGTGAGTCTCGGGCCACCCAGGCACCCATGTCTGCCTCTGACTGCCATCCCCTGTCCCCCCCGGCCTGCTCACATGCCACCCTCCTCTGCCCACAGGTCCCAGCCCAGCCCACAGCAGGCCCCAGGCCCCGGGGCCGTCTCCCCCATTGGCTGCACCGGCTCCAGGAGGCTGAGAAGAAGGTGGGTGATCAGGCATGTGGTGACGCCTGGGAGGAGGTGGGGCCAGACAGTGACAGCCACTGACCATTCCTGCCTTCCCCACAGGAGTCTCCTGACTGCCTCGAGGCCTCTGTCACCTTCAACCTCTTCCGCCTCCTCACCCGGGACCTGAAATGTGTCGCCAGTGGGGACCTGTGTGTCTAGCCTCAGACCCACCTGTCACCGTTCCCAGAATCTTAGATTTTATTTATGCATCAACCACTTCTCTTAATTTATTGCCACTTGATCACTATTTATGTATTTATGTGTGTGCGTTCTCAATGTCAAATCCAAACATGTTTATTTTTGTATTTTTGTAAACTCTGAATAAACAATGAGCAAAGTCCGTTCCTCAGTGGGTCTGTGTGTGCTGTGTATTCCTGTTGCAGTGTCTCCCCACCACCTGCCACAAGGCAGCGTCTTCCAAAGACACGGGTGACTGTCTGCAGCCGCCGGGCTCCCACTGGGAGTCTGGAAGAAGCTGAGCCCGCGCTCCCTCGAGATGTTGGCAGACGTCTGCCCCTCCTTGCTCTGGATGGAGGTCTGGCTCCCTCCTGGGTGGGGTCCTCCTGAGCTCTCAGCGGCCCTTCCCTGGCCCTGCACTGGGCCCTTATCTCAGGGCCTCAAGGGTGCACCAGCTGCTCCTCGCGCTGGGAACCTCCCTGACTCCTGCCATGTCCTTCCTGCCTCCAGCCAGAGACAGGCCTGTTCCAGGCCCATCACACACCCCGGGATAATCTCTCATGAGGCCCGTAAACATGGGTGCATCGGTGAAGTCTCTTTGGTGTGTGAAGTAGGGTCTGTACAGGACCTTGGGGATTGGGTGGAAGCATCTTCAGTGGGACACTCGTCGCCCGGCACAGGCTGTGTCCTTGGGGGTATGTGACAGTGGAGGTATTTGGTGTATTCACGGCTGTGAAGGACACTGAGGAGCCTTCGGCTGAGTGAAGTAAGAGGGTCTGAAAGGTGATAGTAGGAACAGCTGTCGTCATCCCTGGGGAGAAGTTGGGAAGAGCAGGGCCCGTGTGCTGCCCTGCATGGCCCACAGCGCACGTGGGAGTGGAGCACTTTCAGCGTAGGTAGGGCTGGGGCCCGCCAGCTGACGTGGTGGTTAAGGAACTGATCCCACATGGCTGACTGCATGGTTTGAGTCTGGGACCAGGCAGCTTAAGAGACACACTTGGCATGTGTGTGTGCATGTCCAAAATCCAGGAGGAGAATGCAGGAGACGGGCCTGTGGATGGCCATCTCCTGCGGGGAGGTGCTTTCTCACTATCCCTCTCTCTTCATCTTTGTGTCTTTTAAGCTCATGCATCTTATAAGAAATTTAAAGAAAATGGGAAGAAAGAAAAGAAATGTACGTGGCACCAGCGGAGCGGTGCTATCGGTGTAGACAAGCTTCAGATCTGGTAGATTTACTGTCTCAAAAAATAAATAAATAAAAAATAAAAAACAAACTGTAAAACACTTCAACAATTTATATACTGATTATATGATGAGATGATTACACTTTGTACGTATTAGATCAAGTGACATAGACTTAAAATGCACAAGTTTCCTTTTTTTTTTTTTCCTAGAGAGAGATTTTTTTCTACAGGGTGCATGCACTCACCAGAGAGACAGAAACAGTGAGAGAGAAACTGAGAGATCACTCCCTAGGGGGGATGCCCACACCACAATCCCTTCTCCTCCATCCTCTTCTCAGGACTTTGGGCACACACACACACACACACACACACACACACACACACGTGTGCCTGGAGTGAGTATCAATCAAGTCACTGGGTCAGGACTCAAATTGCAGTCGACCATGTGGGAATCTAGTACCTTAATCACCACATCACCCAAAATTCAGTCTTTTCCTTTTACTTTAAATGTGGCAATGAAAAATTATAAGCTACACACGTGGAACCCACAGTGTATTGAACCGCACTGCTGAGAACATGATGTCTTACAGGATCCAAGCCCTTTCCCTCTGGCTGCTCTTCCATCCTCAGCATACTAGTTACTGTCTCCCTCATTACTATAAGATGGCTGCTGCAGGTCCAGTCATCACACAATCACCTAATTGTCTACCAAGCAGCAGTGGCCGATTCCAGCTCTTTGTCTCTGTATCTGTTCTCTCCCTCTCCTCTATTTAGAGAACTCCTCGATCATAAGTGAACTCTAGGACATTCTACTAAAGACTACATTTCTGGCCTCCCTGCTCCTAAAGCATGAAGGTCCGGGCAACACATGTGAGTATAATCCATCTGAGCACCTCATGTGCTGTTCCGGTAACAGACGTGGGAATGCCTTCCTCTTTTCCTTTGTCCTCGTCCTGAATGACAGAAATAAGAGCAGCCGCCTGGTTTTGCCTCCAGTGTGCTAGGGTATTTTCAGCTCAGAAAGAATACTGTGTTGACAGAATTCTGGTTTCTTGTAGCACATTCAAGATCCAAGGTGCATTTTATGCAGACCCAGGCCGCTACCCAGGGGCTATCTCCAAGAGTTGGTTTCTCTTATTTCCAGCTGCACGGAAGGCCTGAACTCTGGCCTCTGACATCTCAAGTGAAGGACAGGTTTTCTGCTTGGCCTGCAGCTGCCCTTGCCTCACGGATGGGGGCCTGTCCCCAGAGGAACAGCCACGTAAACCCAGGTCTCACACGGTGTGCTCTGTTCTCTACAAGGATGAATCCCCTCCAGTTCCTACCTGGTCTGGGGCTCTGCAGAACTTTGAATTGTTCTTAAAAAATTTTAAAAATGTGCAGAGTTGGTAATGATTGTGCATGGCAAAGTTAGTAGGACCCCGTCACCTGTCCCTGTCTCGCCCACCCCGTCTCGCTCTCCCTCAGGTAAGTGGTTCTCATGGGGAGACTCTCCTGTGGTCGTGTCAGACGTCACCTGGGACATGCAGGAGCTGAGGCTGCACTGGGCTGAGTGTCATGATGGCTCACTCACGTGCCTGGCCGACGGCTGGACCTTAGCTGGGCCTTGACCAGAGCGCCTCCCAGGGGCCTCTGCATGTGACGCGGACTCTCAGTGGCGCAGTTCTCGAGCAGTTAGATTTCTTACTCTGGCTGCCCTCAGAGGAAGCGTGGAAGGCATTGAAAGCTGAAGGGTAGGTAAGGAGTCAGAACTCTACCTAGGGATGTATTCTAGTGTTCCAAGATGTTCCAAGATGTCTTAAGTCCTGCCCTGATTGACTTTTTTTTGTGAAAAAATAAAATCTTATTCTCAATGGTGAAATATCAATGTCACATTGCAGAAAAGCATGTGGGACACCACTAGAAAATACAATGTGGCCACAGTAGACGTGGCCCTCCACTCCCACATGATACTCCAAGTGTGCACCTTTTTTTATATTTTAGCCAGAAGGCATGCACACTCTCTAGAGACAGAGAGGGGAGGGAGAAAGAACCTCACTAGGGAGCATGGTCATGCCATATCCCTTCTCTAGTTTTCTAACCTGTTGAGATTTTGGACACACTCACGCACACACACCAACATGTTTTTTTAAACCATGAGGGCTGGGATTCAAACCTTGCAGTTGGTCATGTGTGGTCTGGTTTCCTTAACTACTAGGCCATCAATTTAGACCAGAACCATTCATAGATATTTTTAAAGTTTATTTTATTCATTAGAAAGAAAGTTTGCACATGCATGAAAGAGACAGAGAGAAGAAAGAGAGACAGGCATTTTTTTTTTAAGAATTATTTATTTTAGGGGCCAACAGTTGGCATAGTAGTTCCATCACTAGACTCCTACATAACTGACCTTGATTCAAGTGTCAAACCTGGTGGCTTGAAAATCACCCAGGACATGTGTGTGTGCCCAAGATCCCAGGAGGAGAATGGAGGAAAAGGGATTGTAGTGCGGCCATCCCATCTGGGGGGTGATTTCTCACTTTTCCTCTCATTGTCTCTTCTGTCTCTTTTGTCAGTGAGCACAAATGCTCAAAGGTTAATATCTCTGTTTAAAAAATTATTATTCATTTAATTTTACTTATTGTTATTTTCATTTTTTAATTTGCTATAGGGCATGTACATTTACCAGAGAGAGAGGTACAGTGAGAGAGCAAGCTGCCAGGTCCAGGACTCTAACCATGGTTGCCCGAGTGGAGTCCAGTGCCTTAACCACCATACCACCTGCTGGCTCTGAGACAGGTACTCTTCAAAGAGTCTCATGATACAGCAGTCCCCACCCCCTTGCCCTCTAGTTGGTCAAGACCTTGAGAGCAGGCACACCTGACGCGTTTTCAGGTCAACTTGGGATCCCAACCTGGGTTGACCATATGGCTTACAGCACTGCAGTTCAGTATGCTGACACCTGTGCCACTGGGCCATAAACCTTCATTTTTATAAATTACACAGACTCAGTTATTTTTCAGATTAGCAGCATAATGGACTAAAAGAGTGTTTTGTCAATATTGATAAGAATATCCATAAAACATTGCAGCAGAGCAAGGAGGACTGTCCTGTTTCATAACAATATCTAACTTTCAGTGAGAGGTCACAATGGATCAGGTTGTGGTCTTAGCACTGCCCAAGGACAACTCCTTGAATTCACAATATAAGTATTTATCGGCTAAATTTTGAAACCATGGTCACAGACGAACAGAGGGGGAAATCGCATGCCCAATACCACACAGCTAATACTTCAGGATTGGAAACAAGCTATCCTTGGCATCTGAGTCCAAACTCTTAAGCACTGTGGTTTATGGACTCTACAAACAGACAACAAAAATAAATAGGAAAAATAGGACTTCTGGCCACTGTGTAACTTGACCTACTCCCAGTGAGACAGAGTCCTCAGTGGACAGATGTCACTGGGGCTACTGGAGCACATCCCTGCTTCTGGCGCTTCAACGTCTCCGTGCCCTGGGACATTGCCAACTCCCTGGAATTGTGAATGAGTTTAGGAAGCAGTGAGGGTGGCAGTCGATGGGGTGGAAGAAAGGGGGGCATATGGAGCCGCAGAGACAGGCTTTCGTTTAAAAAGAACATTTTCTAAAGAAACCAAGTGCTCTTCATTTGTATTTGTTTTCCCCCGCTGTCTTGATGAAAAGTGGCGAAAGAAATAAACTATTGCTGTGATTATGTCATTTACCTTGTTCATGTACTAATGGCAATTTTATGTCTCATAGAAAGCTCTTATTCATCGGTTTCTTCCATGAAAGAGAGAGACTGACATGACAGGATGCTCAAGCTGTGATGCACCGCAGTCTCAGCTGGTCAGGGTCACAGGTGCATGTGTGCACCGGGCAGGCAAAAGGAGGTCTCAGGATGCAAACCCAGGACCTTTCCTATGTGGGTCCAGCTGCATGACTGCTGCGCTAGGGCTTGGCCCCTGTGGTGGTGGCTTAATGGGGAGAGTGTCCACGTGCTCACCCTATCAATACATGTCTGATGTTCCAGTATTCTTGTACCAGTCAGATCCCAGGCTGCTGATGCTATGGATGAGAACGAAAGGAGACTCCTGGAGGGAAGAAATGAGAAAAGAGACCCTGGTGAGATAAACCAGATTTGCCTTAAAGTTGCCATACTTATCTATGACCATTTCTGGAACTGGATTATAAGAAGGGATTGAGGCATGGCCATCCCCCCTGGGGGGTGATTTCTCACTTTCTGTCTCTGTCTCTGTCTGTCTGGTGAGTGCATGTGCCCTATAGCAAGAACTTCTCAAAATAAATAAATAAATAAATTCAAGTTCCCTGGGATTCTTGCTGTGTTCTGGGTGGAAAGACTCCTTCTCTAGAAACCAGGGCCTCTTGCTCCCTAGAGATTAATGCTGGGGCATTAGATCCACCTTACAACCCATTTCTAAGGTGGATCCAGGGGCATGAAGGTAAGCAATGCCATTTTGGTATTTATCCTTTTGTTCGCAAACTCAGTTTTCTATGCGTTGGGGACACAGCATTATGGTACTGTAAAGTGAGGTTTGGGACCACACTGTCATTTCTCCTTGGTCGACCAGTGCCAGTTACGTGGTGGATACTCTGGTGGCCATTAGCACAGAAAAGAAGGATTATTCTACTTTGTGTCCATCCTATAAGCCTAGCCCATCCCCTTTATCCCAAATGTCCTCACCCACAACCATCTCTTCTTTTACCTTCAGGCCACTGAGCAAGTACTGGGCCTTTTGTCACCACCATGAGTCCATGTATGGTCACCCAGAGGTGACCCGCTCTCCCGCCTCAAGCTCTGCCCCTTGAGAAGATTTCCCTTCACCACCATCTTTCAGGGGCCCCTGGAATTAAGCTACAGTGAAACAAAGGTCCACTCTCTTATTTTTTTCCCATTTTTTTTTTTTTTAGGTTTTTTTCCCATAGAGCAAGTATACTCACCAGAGAAACAGAGAGAGACAGACAGACAGACAGAGAGGGAAAGTGAGAAATCACCCCCAGGGGGTATGGCCACATCATAATCCCTTCTCTACTCTCCTCCTTGGATTCTGGACATGCATGCACATGCACCTGGCATGAATTTCAAGCTGCCAGTCCGGGACTTGAACTGCAGCCAGCCACATGGGAGTCTAGCACCTTAGCCACCACGCCACCTGCTGCCCCCCCGCCCATTCTCTTCTTATACCCACCTACTGAGTCAATTCATCCATGGACCAAACTTCATCTCTTTCTTTCTTCATCAGTTGGTTTTAAAGGCTCCCTGCCTTGGGGCCATAGGTGTGAGCCAAGGATTCGGCCGTGGTGTGACAGTGGGACCACCTGTTCGCATGGCTTCCTCATCCTCAGTCCGTGTCTGTACAGGGCCTAGCTGTATCACGTCCATCTGACAAGTCACTGCTCGCCCTGCCTGACCTCATGACACAGTGGGTCGGACAGCTTATGATCACACACTTGCTGTCTCGCGGTCCCGCTCTTCCTCCCTGCCATGACCCGGTAGCATGCCAGGCACTGCTTTGTGGATGGCGTGTGTTTTTCTGCAGATGTTCTGACCTTGCTCCTGAGCCCTGGTGGGGTGCTCTGTGATTCTCCTATTGAGGTTCAGAAATTCCACAGGGGTCTTTTCTTACCGGAGGTACTTGTAGTTCGCAGGTCTGCTGGATCAGAGACTTCTCGCGGCGGGGCTGCTCGCACCCCAGACTGCACATGCTGTGGGGGCCTCTCCTCTTCTGGACCCATTCGTAGTTGACATCTTTTCATGTTTATGGCTTGGAGGATGTCTTAGTCTGTTTCTTTTCTTTCTTTTATTTTCCTTTGCCTTTTTTTTTTATGAGAGATTTTTTTAAAAGCTTATCTGTCTCTTCCGTAGAGAGACGGATAAGGTCTTCATGCTGTGATCTATTCTAGTCTCAGCTAGTCTAATCATGGGCATGCATGCATGCCCCCAGAACACTCAGGGAGGCTCCAGGATATGAACCAGGACCTTTCCCATGTCAGTCCTGTTGGGTTACTGTTGTGCTACCACCTGACCCCAGATACATGTTATGATAGGGTCTTGCCATGTCAGGATCCTCCCTGGCTCGGCCTCCCAGTTAGCTGGGACCACAGGCATGCTCCACCAAGGTCGGGCTAGGAACCAAACCCGGCCTCTCATGCAGTCCCACGTGTCGTGACGTGGTGCCCTCCTGCCTGCATCACCGCAGCTGCACCTCTGAACTTGTTTTCTGTGGCTGTAACAGAATCCCACAGACAGGGTATTTTACAGAGAAGAGAAGTTTATGCAGCTCATGGTTCTGAGGGACATCTAAGGCTTCTGGTGGCTCCTGGTGAAGGCTCCCATCTGCATCAAAATGTGGTGGAAGGTGAAAGGGCAGCAGCAAAATAGCAAGAGAAGACTGGAAGAGCCGAATCCACTTATAACAGCCTGTTCTCAGATAAGTAACCCACTCCCACCACAGCAGCTTTAATATATTCATGGGATGGGGTTCCCCCATGACCTAACCACCTCTTTTTGTTTGTTTCATTTTTGCAATAGGGTGTGTGTGCTCACTGGAGAGAGAAAAAGAGAGGGAAAGTGAGAAATCACCCTGCCAGGGAAGATGGTCACACCACAATCTCTTCCCTTCTATTTTTCTTTGGGGATTTTAGGCATGTGCACAAACACACATTGTATGAATCTCAAGCCACAAGGTCTGGGATTCAAACCACAGTTGGCCATGTGGGAGTCCGGTGCATAACCATCATTGCCACCTGCTGGCCCTCATAACCACTCTTAAAGGTCCTATCTCCCAATACCTTCACAAGCAATTAGATTTCAACATAAGAGCCAGCCAGTGGCATAGTGGTTAAGGAAGCTGGATCCCACATGGCCGACTGCACAGTTTGAGTCCTAGGCCCTGTGGCTTGAAAGGCACGCGAGGCAAGTATGTGTGCACGCCCAACATCCTGAAAGGAGGGAGAGAGTGAGGAGAAAGGCTTGTAGCATGACGGCTCCCATGAGTGCTTCCTCACTTTCTCTCTCACTCTCTCTCTCTGGGCAAACTCACAAGCCCTCTGGCAATTTTTTCCAAGTTTAGCATAAAATTTAATTTGGTGGAGACACTCAAACCATAGCAGGCAATCATTGTCAAGTGTGGACGAGACCATCTGCCCAACCTCAAGTTGTCTCACAAGCCTGTGCCTCTTTCTTCCTGTTGGAAGATAAAAATGGCAGTAACTTAAAAAAGATGATTTCTTCTAAGAGAGAGAGAAAGAGACAGAGAGACAGAGACAGTTGGTCTCAAACCAACAACCACCCCTAGTTCCAGCCAGCCCAGATCATAGGCATGCACCTGTATGTGGCAAGCTGGAGAAGGTCCCAGGATACAAACCCAGGACCTTTCCTATGTGGCTCTGGTTATGTTACCACCTTGTTACTGCCTGGTCCCTGCAGCAACTTTATCTTGGAGGGGGTGTCCTGCCAAGCCTAGACCACTGGATCCCTGAAAACCTCACTCATGTGAAGATCTCCCACCCTCTGGGGCACAGGCCACTTCCTCATCCATCTGGTTAGCAAGCTGACATGAAAGAACAGGCCAGCGTACTGTCCTGTGGAAGGTCCAGATGGCCTGGTCCTTGCAGTTGATGTTACAATGGAAAGCAACTCTACTAACGGGTCCCTAGGGACATATTCTACACTCCGCGTCAGCCAAAAGGCTGGGAAGTGATAGGGCCCCTTGGCCATTCTAAGTAAATATCGGCTGCTTCTGACTCTCCCCTCTGGTAGGAATGGAAAGACCGCATTAGCTAGATCAACAGCCTAATACCACTGAGTGATCTGATCTGTGTTCATCTTCTTTAGTAAAGACATAGCGTCCAGCACGGCTGCAATTTGGGCTTCTGCTTGGTTGAATTTCCAGTGTCCCCTGTCAACCACAATGATCCACTTGGTTTCTGAAGGGGCCAAAGAAGTGAATTAAATGGGACTAAGACATGGCCCAGCACCTCTACATACTTGGAACTTTGAAGATGGCACTAATTACTCTGGCATTCAGTGACTATTTTTATTATCGTGTCCAGGGTGGGAAGGAGCCAGTTTCAGAGGTTTCTACTTGGCCTCCCCCTCCCAACCCCCATCATGTTAGCTTTGTGGCCAGACCTAGGTCGGGACCTCATTTATCACCTGTCTGCATCTGTCTCCCACTGCAACAGGAGAGTCAGAATGACACTCTGGATCCATAGCATCCAAATGAATCCAAATCCCACATCTAATCATTTTTTTTTTTTTTTGGAGAGGTTTTCGCTATAGGGCGCGTGCGCTCGCCAGACAGAGAGAGACATAGAGACAGAAAGCGAGAAATCACCCCCCAGGGGGATGGTCACACCACAATCCCTTTTCCTCCATTCTCTCTCGGGATCTTGGGCATGCACGCACATGCGCCCGGCGTGAGTTTTAAGCCACCGGGTCCGGGACGCGAACCACGGTCAACTACATGGGTGTCCAACGACATAGCCATTACGCTAACTGCTGGTTCCCACATCTAATCATTATTAACAGGTCTGCAAACTGTTACCCATTGGCAGTGATGCAACAGTAATGTTCAACAACTAGCTCTCAGGGAAGATATGTTCCAGATGTGGTATTTCAATTTCCATGGTGTAAATGCACCACCATGGCCGATTTTTTCTTAACTTAATTTTCTATATTACATTTAATCACATATATCTTCACAGTGTATAACATTTCTTTTTCGAGCATGATTACTATGCATATCAGTCAAGACAAAGACATTACTATCCACATCATCATCAAATAGCTTTTCATTTTTTTCAGATTATTATTATTTATTCTCATTTTTTAAAAAAATTTAATCACTATACATCATTTGACTTGTAAAGAGAATTTACCTAACATGAAATACTTCTCAGACCAGTCCAGTTGAGAATACTATACATGTTATCATCAACAGGTAATCAACCATTCCTGTGTCCCACAAATGTCATGCCTCTCTATTTGTTCTCGTGCTATCCTTCTCTATACTCTTCCTTTCCCCACACCTGTTCCACATTGGCTTCAGCACATGAAACAATTATTTTCCCTGCTTTTATGCCCTCCAATATTTCAATATCTACCTTAGAGTGTGGATAGTCAGTATATGTTAAGTGTATACATACAATATCTTTCTTTCATAGCCTGGCTTGCTTCACTCAGCAATAAATCTTCCATATTCGACCACTTTCTATCAAATGCCAGAGTCTTGTTCTTTATGGCTGACTAGTATTCCATAGAGTATATGTGCCACACTTTTCAATCCATTCATCTGTGGACAACCCATTGTGGACATTTGGGTTGGTTCCATGTCTTAGCAATGGTGAATAATGCTGCAATAAACATTGATGTGCAAGCGCTTTTCTGACTGACCATTCTCCTGTGCTTTGGGTAGATTCCCAGAGGTGGGATTGCTGGATCAAATGGTAGCTCTATTTGTAGATCTTTGAGGAACCTCCATATTGTTTTCCACAGTGGCTGGGTCAATTTACATTCCCACCAACAGTATAGGAGTGTTCCCCTTTCACCACAACCTGGCCAACACTTATCACTTTTTGTAGTTTTAATCTTTGCCATTCTGACAGGGGTTAGGTAGTACCTTGTTGTGGTTTTAATCTGCATCTCCCTTATGAAGAGGGATGTTGAGCATTTCCTCATTTGCTTTTCTGATGTTCATATGTCTTCCTTAGAAAGATTTTTGTTCAGCTCATTTTCCCATCCTTTTTTGGGGGTGGGGGAGGTTTTTGCTATAGGGCGTGTGTGCTCGCCAGAAAGAGAGAAACAGAGACAGAAAGCGAGAAATCACCCCCTGGGGGGAGGGCCAAGTGAGAGAGGCAAAGTTTTCTTTTTTAATTGTTTTGGAGAGGTTTGTGCTATAGGGTGCGTGTGCTTGCCAGAAAGTCAGAGAGAGACAGAGAGATAGAAAGCGAGAAATCACCCCCCAGGGGGGATGGCCATGC
Organism: Tupaia tana; assembly: GCA_026018925.1. Lineage (NCBI taxonomy): Eukaryota > Metazoa > Chordata > Mammalia > Scandentia > Tupaiidae > Tupaia > Tupaia tana. The sequence continues at coordinate 52,842,455 of JAKSZU010000018.1, read as the reverse complement.
CGCAATCCCTTCTCCTCCATTCTCCTCTTGGGATCTTGGGCACGCATGCACATGCGCCCGGTGTGAGTTTAAGCCACCAGGTCCGGGACTTGAACCATGGTCGACTACATGGGAGTCCAGCGACATAGCCATTACACTAACTGCTGGTCCCTATTTTCCCATCTTTTGATTGGGTTAATCTTTTTTTTTTTTTTTTTTCAGGTAAGCCTCTTGAGTTCCCTGTATATTCTGGTTTTCAGTCCCAGAAGGATAGTTTACAAAAATATTTTAGGCATAGTTTTCAAAAATATTCTCCCACTCTGAGGGTTGTGGATTCACATAAGTTACTGTGTCCTTTGCTGTGCAGAAACTTCTTGGTCTGATATAGTCCCACTTGTCTATTTTAGGGATTATTGTCTGTGCTTTGGGAGTCTTATTTAAGAAGTCTTTGCCTACACCAATGTCTCCCAGAGTTTCCCCAGTGTTTTCCACCAGTAGCTTTATAGATTGAGGTCTTAGGTTCAGATTTTTGATCCATTTGGAGTTGATTTTTGTTAATGGTGAAAGATGGGGATTTCAGTTTCATCTTGCTGCAGGTGGATATCTAGTTTTTCCAGCACCATTTGCTAAAGAAGTTTTCCTTTTCCCAGTGGGTTGACTGGTATCCTTTGTCAAAAGTCTGTTGGCTGTAAGATTTGGGGTTTATTTCTGGGGTCTCTATTCTATTCCATTGGCCCACCTGTCTGTTTTTGTGCCACATGGCCAATTTCAAGCTACCAACACGATGTCACTGAATTTGGAAGAGACACAAAATAGCACATGATTAGATAATATTTTATCATCAAGATACAATTGATATAATTTGAGTTTCCTAGAACTGTCAAAACAATGCAGTATAGGGACCAGCAGTTAGCGTAATGGCTATGTCGCTGGACTCCCATGTAGCCGACTGCGGTTCAAGTCCCACACCCAGTGGCTTAAACTCATGCTGGGCACATGTGCGTGCGTGCCCAAGATCCCGAGAGGAGAATGGAGGAGAAGGGATTGCGGCATGGCCATCCCCCGTGGGGGGGTGATTTCTCACTTTCTATCTCTCTGTCTCTCTCTGTCTGGTGAGCGCACACGCCCTATAGCAAAAACCTCTCAAAAAAAAAAAAAAATGCAGTATAGGCTGAGGGGCTTTAAAAAAAAAAAAAAGATTATTTTTTTACCCTCACAGATTCGGAGGCCAGAAGTCTGAAATCAAAGTTTGGGTAGGGCCATATTCCCTCTGAAACTTGTAGGGGAGAATCTCTCCTTGCTTTTTTCAGCTTCTGGCATTCTCTGAAATCTTCGGAAGTCCTGTACACACCACTCTAGTCTCTGCCTCTGGATCACAGATCAGATATCTCCCTCGATATCTCTCCCTTTGTCTGTCTTCTTCCTCTTCTTATGAGGACGCCAGCCATATTGGGTTAGGGCCCACACTACTGACCACATCTTAATGAGTGACATCTGCATAGTTCTATTTCCAAATAAGATCACATTCTGAGGTAAAGGAGGTTAGGACTCCAACATATCTTCTAGGGGGACTGACTCTGACAGCCCTCCAGGGGCCCTGGTACCTTACAGATGTTGTTCCCCACCACGGGGCAGGCGCTCCTAACCATGTTCACACATCCGACCTGATGACCGCCTCACGAAGCCTACGGATCCTTCTCAGAATGAAAGAAAACACACAGGACAAAGGAGCCCGCTTTTTATTGCAATGCAGTTATGAAAATATTTTTCACACTGCGAAACAGTAATTTATGTGCTTCTTCGTTAAATGCATTGAATAGAAAGTTACTCTTCGTAGCTTTAATTATTGTAACTTAGATGAAGAGAGGCAAATAAACAGCACGTCAACTTGCCCAGAGGAGAATGGGGGAGAAGGGATTGCGGCGTGGAGTGATTTCTCACTTTCCTTCGCTCTCTCTGCCTCTCTCTGGTGAGCACATGCACCCTATAGCAGACTAAAAAGAAAACATTTTGCGCACCATGGAGACCTTGGAGGAGGATGGCATGTTGCTGCTGTGGCCCAGGGACTCCCTCACGCCCAAGCGCCCAGATGGCATCACCCTTCAACCACTGCCTCCATCCCCCTGCATCCCGGTTCACGGCTGCCTGGCTCGACCACTTCTGCCATGGCCCATGTCACTTCCTGCACCTGTGTGCACACCTTGCCTGCACATGGGACATCTGGGCTATGCATGACTGGAGCGCCTGGTTCACGCTGTTCTTGCACGGCAGCCACCAACTTGGCCCAGGTGGTGGGCGGCCAGTGATCATCTCCATCAGAGGCAACTGAAAGTTTCATGTGAAAAGAAATATGGTTGACACCCTGCAGTTCTATGAATAAGAAGACTTGAAAACTTTACCTCTCTCGGGACCAGCAGATGGCATAACAGCTGTGTCGCTGAACTCCCATGTAGTCGACCATGTTTTGAATCCTGGACCCGGTGGCTTAAACACACCTGGCGCATGTGCGTGCATGCCCAAGATCCCGAGAGGAGAATGGAGGAGAAGGGATTGCGGTGTGGCCATCCCCCCTGGGGGGTGATTTCTCGCTTTCTATCTCTCTGTCTCTCTCTGTCTTTCTGGCAAGCACACGCACCCTATAGCACAAACCTCTCCAAAACAATTATAAAAGAAAACTTTGCCTCTCTCACTTGCACAGATTTTGTTTGGAACGTGAATTAGAAGGTGTGAAGGGACCAGCAGTTGGTGTAATGGCTATGTCGCTGGACTCCCACGTAGTCGGCCGCGGTTTGCGTCCCAGACCTGGTGGCTTAAACTCACGCCAGGCACGTGTGCATGCGTGCCCAAGATCCCGAGAGGAGAAATGGAGGAGAAGGGATTGCGGTATGGCCATCCCCCCTGGGGGGTGATTTCTCACTTTCTGTCTCTCTGTCTCTGTCTGTCTGGCAAGCGCACACGCCCTATAGTGAAAACCTCTCCTCCCCCACCCCCCAAAAAAAAGAAAGTGTGGAAAGATAGATACAGATCACAACATTAACTGCTGATGGGATGATCCAGCTTTTACCAAAACATGAGCTATACTTAGAAGATTCAGATTTTTTTAATGATTTTATTTAACTTTATTTATTTACTTATTTTAATTTGACCAGAGAGGGACACAGAGAGAGAGAGAGAGAGAGAAAGAGAGAAAGAGAGAGTGAGTAAGCAAGCTGCTAGTTCTAGGACTCAAACCGTGTTCAACCATGTGGGAGTCCAACGCCCTTAGCTACCATGCCACCTGCCCACCCCAAAAATTCAGAATTTTTTAAACAACCTTTTGTCTCCAGAAAAAAAGAGTGAAGTCACGAAGGAAGGCAGTAAATTTCACCAAGGAGTGACATACGATCGCCATCTTTATCATTTCCACATGACTGTTGAGTCAAAGTATAAACACATTTATGCTAAGAGTTGTGTTAAGTAAAGCCATCTGTAGGGTGCTGTTTGTTTGTAAGCTGGCCTACTTGTACCCTTCTAACCAACACTGAGGGTTGAGTAAACTCACCTGGAACTTTGTGTCTGTAAAAGTTATAGCACAGTGTTTCCTGTTACAATCGTAACCCTGTTGGTTATTATATTCTTTAACCCTTTTAATATGCCACAGTATTAAGTTTATAAAATATTGATGATCTTGTTACCAGAACTAAAGATTAAGTTCACAAGGGTTCTCACCTCTTATTGCTTTATCTCAAAGTTCAAATGAGACATTCTACTGCCATTGTTCTAAGTGGCCAGTGTATTGGCACTATCCTTGATGTGCTTTGGAGGTTGATCCATGAATGGCTTAAACTTGCATTGGAATTAATTTAAGGATGTCTGACTAGATGGTTAATCGTAGACTGAGACCAACCTAAAGTGATTATGTCACCATTGTTTTGCTATGGCTTTAGTTAAAATACAATTCTATTTAAAAATCAAGTGACATGGAGCCTACAGGTGGCATGGTGGTTGGGGCTCTGGATTCCCACATGGCCGGCCATGGTTTGGGTCCTGGACCTGGTGGTTCAAGAATCACAATAAACAGATAAATAAATAAATGAATGTTTTTAAAATAAATAAATAATAAAATGAAATGGCAGGCCCAGCCATAATAGCAAGTGCTGCTCAGGTCATATGGGAAGGCCTGGTTTACCCTAAAATGTTGAGCTCAGTGGCATGCACCTTTAGTCCCAGCTATGGAGAGGCTGAGGCAGAAGGAGCAGAACATAGGGAGAAGACTGGGGGAAGAAAACAACAAATCCAAAAGGTATTAATTCTTATATTTCTCAAGTCAATTCTATTTTAATTAATATTTCAACAAAATTCGAAGCTGTGATAAAATCCATTCTTTTTGGTAAAGGTTAATTTATTTACTTAATTAATTTCATTTGCTATTATTATTTTTTAATTTGACCAGAGAGAGAGAGAGAAAGGGAAAGTGAGAAAGCAAGCCGCCAGGTCTGGGACTTGAAGCATGGTCAGCCATGCTGGAATCTAGCTCCTTTAACCACCATCCCACCTGCCTTCTTCCATCTTTTTTTTTAAAGAGGATTTTTTTTTCTTTTAAAGAATTATTTTATTTTACTTTATTTATTATTATTATCATTATTATTTTCCAGCTTGATCAGAGAGAAACAGAGAGAGAGAGAGAGAAAGTGAGAAAGCAAGCCACCAGGTCCAAGACTTGAACCATGGTTGGCCATGTGGGAGTCCAGTGCCTTTAACCACCATGCTACTTGCCGGCCCCTGAAGAGGATTTTTAATTAGGGCACATTCACTCACCTGAGAGAGACAGATGATGAGAGGTAAAGTAGGAACTGCCCTCCCCCCCCCCCCCAGAGGGATTGGCCATGCTGCCATCCCTTCTCTTCCATTCTTCTCCTGGGATCTTGGACACACACACACACACACACACACACACACACACACAGGCCTGGCGTGATTTTTCAGGCCTCTGGGTCTCTGGGTCCAGGACTTGAACTGTGGTCAGCCATTGTGGGAGTCCAGTGATACAACTGCTACTCCACCTACTGGCCCACCATCATTACTTTCACTTCACAGTGTTAGTTCATGATGCAAAGAGGTTAGAGAGATGTATCTGTTTAGGTAATGATGTCATTTTCAATATGTTTCACAGGGGTATCTTTTTTTTATTGATTAAAGGTGGGAAATTGTAGTTAAGACACCAGCCCTATTTCAAGATCTGTGACTATGCGTTGTACAGTGGGTTTCATTTTTCATGAAATGTTCTAGTTTTCCTGCCTATAAAACAAAGGCACTGATAAATAAATCTTTTAAAAAAGAATTTTCCTCCCTTTCCATGAAGGAATAATATCCCATTGTACGTGCGTACTATGCTTTGTTTGTCTATCACGGGAAGGTCTGAGTTGTGTTATGGCCCTGAGTACGTGGTGATTTGTTACAGCAGCCGTAAGCAGCTAATACAGGCAGGCAATGTCAAGTATCAGACCGAAGTGAGTGAGAGGCCAGACTTCTTCCTGCCTTTCTCATTCACAGGCCCACGCGCATTCCCGTGCCAGGTTAGAAGCCCTGCTCCAGGCATCGTTCTCATCCTGGCAGCAGAGTCTGACCCGCGCCTGTCCATGTTCCAGGCTTGGAAAAGAGCAGAAACCACACCCGCCATGGTTTAAGGTCTAGAGTCTGGTGAGAGGCAGTCCCAGACCACACCTAGCATAGAGGATGCTAGATAATACAGTCTTGGGTTTGGCAGCCAATACAAGTGTCCGTGTCTAGTAGTGAGGAAAAAGGGGCCAGAGGCTTTTGGTGGACAAAGCAGAGTCAACCCCCAGGTCCTCTCAGGGGACTTCCTAGAAGGGCAGGGGTCAGATGACAGAAAACTCAGCCAAGGGTCCTGAGGAAACTCAGTACCTCTGAAGGCAGAAGGTGCAGGAGTTAAGGCCTGAGTGTCAGACAAGACATCATCTGCTGTGGAAATTTAGTCAAGTCTCTTAACCTCTCTGAGCATTGGCCTTCTCATTTTCTTTTCCTTTCTTTTCTCTTTGTTGCCAAAGAGCACGTGCATTTTCCAGAGAGAAAGGGAGAGAAAGCATCCCCCATTGGGTGTGGTCACACTGTAATCCCTTCTCAATTTCTCCATCCCGCTGGGATTGTTAGGCATGAACATGCACCTGGTGTATTTTTCAAACTGCCAGGACTAGGATTCAAACCGTGATCAACCATGTGGGATCCATCTCCTCTAACCACTAGGCTTTAGGACCGACCACAGTTTTCTCATTCTCAGGGTAAGAGAAGCGTGGTTCCTGACAGAAGGGTGAGGATTCACTGTTCTCATGTGTTTAAAGGCTCTGGGACAGACAGGAGCCCACGAGTGCCTTCCTGCTGCACACCGACTGTTCCCACTGCATGGGAGGCTGTTCCCCAGGTATCCTGTCTCTTCCTCTCTTGCAGGTCTTGAATCAGATGTCACCTTGAGTAAGATGTCTGGGCTAATTTGCCCTCTGTGTCCCCCCAACAGCACCCTTTCCCTGGGGTAGTCTGCCCTTCCCTAAGTAGACTCCTTCTGGGAGTCCCTCCCCCTCCTCCCCTGTTCATAGAAATACTTCTTGGGTATCCCCTGGCCCCTCTACATTCGGGCAGCCTGCTGAGGGATGACCCCCGCAACCTCCCAGCCCTGCCCCATTCTGGCACCTACGGCCACTCCTTGTTGGCTGAAGCTGCCCCAGGGTTGTTCTGCTCCGGAAGTGAACATGGAGCCCAGGTCAGTTTCCCTTTCCCTTGGCTCAGCTGGCTCACCTGGCCCCACCCTGCTCCAGGCTCCCCGGCCTGGGAGTCCCCTAGAGGCTGTGCTGAGGTTTCCTGCCTCAGCCGGGCGTGTCACCACTGCACCTGGGCTCACGGTCGCACCTTGGGGCTCAGCCAGGAACATACCCCAGTTGGAGCTCAAAATTCAGACTCGGCGGAGGACAGAGGAGCTGGCTGAGATGCAGAAGGAAGGCCAAGGACACGGACTCTGGGTAAGGCTGAGCGGGAGACTGGGCTGGAGCCCAGGACACGCATCCTCCTCCTGGTGAAAGAGACTCAGGAGTCAGGAATGAAGCCAGGTGCAGCGCAGGCCTTGAGAGGGTGAAGGACACCTGCCTGAGGTTCCCGTCACACCTCCTGTGGAAGCTGACTTTTCCCCTCCTGCCGGGGCTGACCAGAGCCTTTGCACCCCAGGAAGTCGCTCCTGCAGAAGGACTGTAGGTACCACTACCACCCCTTCCCCAGGCCCCGGGACCTGAGGCAGCTGCAGGTGAGTGGGGGCTCAGGCCCACCGCCCCGCCCCAGCCCTGCTGCCCCTCCCAGTCCCCTTGCTGTTGCCCTTCCTGGCCTCACTGGCTGTGCCCTCTCATCCGCCCCCTCACCTGTTCTGCCCCCGCTGGCCTGGGAGTGTCCTGCAGCCTTGGAGGCTGAGCTGGCTCTGATGCTGAAGGTCCGGGCTCGGTGGCTGACTCAGCCCTAGAGGACGTCCAGCTCCAGGCCTCTGTGAGTCCCTGGCCACCCCGTGTCTGCCCTTGACTGCTGTCCTTCCTCTGTGTCCCAGGCCTGCTCACATGCCACCCTCCTCTGCCCACAGGTCCCAGCCTCAGAACGCCTCCCCTACTGACTGCACAGCCTCCAGGAGGTCCCCAAGAAGGTGAGTGACTAGGTAGGGGGTGACATCTAGAGTAAGTGGGACAGACCAGACAGTGACAGCCACTGACCATTCCTGTTTCCCTTACAGGAGTCCCCTGGTGACCTCGAGGTCTCTGTCACCTTCAACCTCTTCTGTCTCCTCACCAGGGACCTGAAATGTGTCACCAGTGGGGACCTATGTGTCTACCCTCAGACCCACCTGTCCCAGCAGCTTCAATATTCATTAACCAACTATCATTCCTAGCTATTGCCTCCAGACTCCTGCGTATTTGTGAAGCCCCCAAAGATGTTTATTTCTTTGCTTTTCATATAATTTGTGAAAATAAACAAGACGGGAAATGTGTTCATGACGCTGCCATCGTTTGTGGATACAGCTGTGTAAATAAATGACAGCACAGCTGCATATGTGTGTGCAAGAGAGTGAGGAGGAGAGAGGAGGAAGGGAGGAGGAGGAGAGGGAGAGAGAAGAAAGAGGGAATAGAAAAGAAAGAGCGAAGGAGGGTGAGGGGTCACTAAGGATGTTTCAGCTACAAGCCATGGAAGATTTGACTGCAAATGACTTAAACATCAAGCAGTGACCACACCAGCAGTAAGACGTGCAGAAGGGCCGTTGCTAGATCAGGCTACCGGGACAGCAGCATCACTCGGAACCTGGGATCTGCGTCTGTGAGTGTGTATTTCTTCCTCTTTATTTATTTTGAGAGATCTTTGCTACAGGGCACGTGCAGTTGCTGGAGAGACAGAGAGAAAGTACGAAATCACCCCCAGGGGAGATGGCCACACTGCAATCTTCTGTCCTCCATTCTCCTCTTGGGATTTTGGGAACACATGTGCCCGGCATGAGTTTCAAGCCTCCTGGTCTAGGACTCGAACCGCAGAGGGCCATGTGACAGTCCAGCGCCTTGGCCACCACACCATCCGCTGCCCCCTACTTTCTTTGGAGAGGTTTTTGCCCTAGGGCAGTGTGCTTGGTGGGAGGGTGGGAAGACAGTGAAAGGGGAAGTGAGAAATCACCCCCGGGGGGATGGCTATGTCACAATCCCTTCTCCTCCATTCTCCTCCCAGGATCTTGGGCACGCATGCACACACGTGTGGCATGAGTTTAAAGACACCAAGTCCAGAACTTGAACCATGGTTGGTCATGTGGGAGTCCACTGATGTAACAACTTCGCCATCAACTTGTCCCTCTTTTTAAAAAAATTTTTAAAGTGTATTTCTCTCTTGCTCGTGGGAAAAATAAAGGAGAGAGAGACAGAGGCACAAGGTACCCTCGATAGGGTCTTGACTTGATGATTCGGCACCAGCTTCCACCGGCCCCGGATCATGGGCACTCGCCCTAGATTCCCCAGGGAGGTCTTGAACGTGAGCCCAGAACCTTTCTGTGTAGCTGAGCCTCAGAACATCCTGCTCACCACTGTGCCACTGTCTGGCTCCTGAGAGTTTATATTTCTAAGAATATGTGTTAAACTTGTGTGGTGGTTAATACACTCATCACCTCCTGTGGTTTTTAATTTTTTTTCCTCCTATAGTTTTTAACTTTAGGGGACTATTGTCAGGATGGGAATCTCTTGGGAGAAATGTCATAGTTGTCATTAAAAATCATTTAAAGGGCTAGTAGGTGGTGTGGTGGTTAACGATCTGGACTCTCACATGGCCAATTGCAGTTTCAGTCCCGGATCTGGTGGCTTGAAAATCATGCCAAGCACATGTGCGTGTGTACCCAAAATCCTGAGAGGAGAATGGAGGAGAAGGGATTGTGGTGTGGCCATCCTCTACTGGGGGTGATTTCCCACTTTCCCTCTCACTGTCTTTCTCGGGCAAGCACATGCATCCTATGGCAAAAACTTTTTTAAAAACCGTCGCTTGGGACCAGCGGTTAGCGTAATGGCTATGTCGCTGGACTCCCATGTAGTCGACCGCGGTTCGCGTCCCAGACCCAGTGGCTTAAAACTCACGCCGGGTGCATGTGCGTGCGTGCCCAAGATCCTGAGAGGAGAATGGAGGAGAAGGGATTGCAGCGTGGCCATCCCCCTGGGAGGTGATTTCTCGCTTTCTGTCTCTCTGTCTGTCTGGCAAGCACACACGCCCTATAGCAAAAACCTCTAAAAAAGTCACTTAAATTCCATTATACAACAGATATTTGGAAAGTTTGTAAGAGGAAGCTAGCAGGTGGCATGGTGGTTAAGGCGCTGGATTCCCACATGGCTAACCACAGTTCGAGTCTTGGACACAGCAGCTTCAAAATCACAACAAATAAATAGATAAATTAACGCTTTCTTCCCCCACCTCCCCCCCTCCTTTTTTAAAGGTTTGTGGTGGGAAGACTAGCAGGTAGCATGGTGGTTAGGGTGCTGGATTCCTACAGCAGTTCAAGTTCCTGACCTGAGGGCTTAAAATCATGCCAGCGTATGTGCATGCATGCCCAAAATCCCAGGAGGAAGATGGAGAACTGGGATGTGACAATCACCAATGAGGGGTGATTTCTTACTTTCTCTCTCCCAGTCTCTATGTCTCTAGCGAGCCCAAATAAATTGTATCAAAAACCTTAACAACAACAACAAAAAAGGAACAAGAAAAAGAAAGATGGCACCATGACACACAAGACACCGAACTTTAAGCTCCTTGCTTATTAGTCATTTCACTTAATGACCTAGCATAGGAATGGAACTTGCCGGGAGTGAGCAGTGCCGTATATAAAGAAAGTGGCATGAGGCCTGTAGAGATGACTGCAGTGGATACCGTGGTGACTGGAGCGAAGCGCCCAAGAGGGCACACCATACCCCTCCCTGAGAAGTTCCCTTGCCCACTGCTTGGCCAAGGTTATGCCCCATGCTGGAGGGAGGCCCACAGCCAACAACTGGCCAATGCAGAGGCACATGGGCCTGACCCACACCTCTGAAGGGTCTCCCCAGCTCCAGAGCTACCTGGAGACTTGTTTTCAATCATGGTGGTTTGCTTCTCTCTCCACCTGATCCTGTCTTACAATCTTACTGGTTTATCCCCAAAGTCTTCCCCAGGAAACCTTCAGCAGGCAACTCCCTTCTTTTTTTTTAATCATATTTTTAATTTATTAAGTTTAATTATTATTTATACATTTAATCACTATAGATCATTTAGATTGTAAAGAGACTTTACCCAGCATGATTTATACCTCCGTCCAGCCCAGTTGAAAATACTATACATGTCCTCATCAACACATAATAATCCATATCTGTGTCCCACAAATGTCTTACCTCTATTTTTTTCCCTAAATTTTCTTTCCTATTCTCTTCCCCTCCCACACTCTTTCCACTTTGGCTCTAGTGCCCATAACAATTTTTAATGCTTGTATGTCCTCTAGTCTTTCAGTCTCTGCCATAGAGTACAGACGGTTGGTATATGTTAAGTGGAGACATACAATGTCTCTCTTTCATAGCCTGACTTGCTTTACTCACCAACAAATCTTCCATATTCACCCACTTTCTATCAAATTCCAGGGCCTTGTTGCTTTTTATGGCTGAATAGTATTCCATGGAGTATATGTGCCACACTTTTTCAAGCCACTCATTGGTTTGTGGACATTTGGGTTGGTTCCACATATTACCAATAGTGAATAAGGCTGCAATGAATATAGATGTACAAGTGCTTTTCCGACTGAGTGTTCTCCTGTCCTTTGGGTAGATACCCAGGAGTGGAACTACTGAATCATACGGTAGTTCTATTTGAATGTCTTTGAGGAACCTCCACATTGTTCTCCACAGTGGCTGGACTAATTTACATTCCCACTAACAGTGTGGGAGTGTTCCCCTTTCACCATATCCCCTCTAGCACTTACCGTTTTTTGTCTGTTTCTTTGTTTGTTTTTAATCTTTGCCATTCTGACTGGGGTTAGGTGGTATCTCATTGGGGTTTTGATCTGCATCTCTTTTATGATGAGGGATGTTGGGACCAGCAGTTAGCGTAATGGCTATGTCGCTGGACTCCCACGTAGTCGACCGTGGTTCTAGTCCCGGACCCGGCGGCTTAAACTCACGCCGGGCGCGTGTGCGTGCGTGCCCAAGATCCCGAGAGGAGAATGGAGGAGAAGGGATTGTGGCGTGGCCATCCCCCCTGGGGGGTGATTTCCTGCTTTCTATCTCTCTGTCTCTCTCTGTCTGTCTGGCGAGCGCACACGCCCTATAGCAAAAACCTCTCCAAAAAAAAAAAAAAATGATGAGGGATGTTGAGTATTTCTTCATATGCTTTTTGGCTGTTCATATGTCTTCCTTAGGAGTTGTTTATTCAGCTCATTTTCCCATCTTTTATTTGGGTTAATCTTTTTTTCCAGGTAAGCCGCTTGAAGGGGAACTCCCTTATTATAATCTGGTTCGAAACACGGTCATAGATAAGCTTTGTCAATTTTAAGGCAGATCTAGTTTATCTCACCAGGGTCTCTTTCCTCATTTCTTCCCTCCAGGAGTCTCCTTTCGTTCTCATCCATAGCATCAGCAGCCTGGGATCTGACTGGTACAAGAATACTGGAACATCAGACATGTATTGATAGGGTGAGCACGTGGACACTCTCCCCATTAAGCCACCACCACAGGGGCCAAGCCCTAGCGCAGCAGTCATGCAGCTGGACCCACATAGGAAAGGTCCTGGGTTTGCATCCTGAGACCTCCTTTTGCCTGCCCGGTGCACACATGCACCTGTGACCCTGACCAGCTGAGACTGCGGTGCATCACAGCTTGAGCATCCTGTCATGTCAGTCTCTCTCTTTCATGGAAGAAACCGATGAATAAGAGCTTTCTATGAGACATAAAATTGCCATTAGTACATGAACAAGGTAAATGACATAATCACAGCAATAGTTTATTTCTTTCGCCACTTTTCATCAAGACAGCGGGGGAAAACAAATACAAATGAAGAGCACTTGGTTTCTTTAGAAAATGTTCTTTTTAAACGAAAGCCTGTCTCTGCGGCTCCATATGCCCCCCTTTCTTCCACCCCATCGACTGCCACCCTCACTGCTTCCTAAACTCATTCACAATTCCAGGGAGTTGGCAATGTCCCAGGGCACGGAGACGTTGAAGCGCCAGAAGCAGGGATGTGCTCCAGTAGCCCCAGTGACATCTGTCCACTGAGGACTCTGTCTCACTGGGAGTAGGTCAAGTTACACAGTGGCCAGAAGTCCTATTTTTCCCATTTATTTTTGTTGTCTGTTTGTAGAGTCCATAAACCACAGTGCTTAAGAGTTTGGACTCAGATGCCAAGGATAGCTTGTTTCCAATCCTGAAGTATTAGCTGTGTGGTATTGGGCATGCGATTTCCCCCTCTGTTCGTCTGTGACCATGGTTTCAAAATTTAGCCGATAAATACTTATATTGTGAATTCAAGGAGTTGTCCTTGGGCAGTGCTAAGACCACAACCTGATCCATTGTGACCTCTCACTGAAAGTTAGATATTGTTATGAAACAGGACAGTCCTCCTTGCTCTGCTGCAATGTTTTATGGATATTCTTATCAATATTGACAAAACACTCTTTTAGTCCATTATGCTGCTAATCTGAAAAATAACTGAGTCTGTGTAATTTATAAAAATGAAGGTTTATGGCCCAGTGGCACAGGTGTCAGCATACTGAACTGCAGTGCTGTAAGCCATATGGTCAACCCAGGTTGGGATCCCAAGTTGACCTGAAAACGCGTCAGGTGTGCCTGCTCTCAAGGTCTTGACCAACTAGAGGGCAAGGGGGTGGGGACTGCTGTATCATGAGACTCTTTGAAGAGTACCTGTCTCAGAGCCAGCAGGTGGTATGGTGGTTAAGGCACTGGACTCCACTCGGGCAACCATGGTTAGAGTCCTGGACCTGGCAGCTTGCTCTCTCACTGTACCTCTCTCTCTGGTAAATGTACATGCCCTATAGCAAATTAAAAAATGAAAATAACAATAAGTAAAATTAAATGAATAATAATTTTTTAAACAGAGATATTAACCTTTGAGCATTTGTGCTCACTGACAAAAGAGACAGAAGAGACAATGAGAGGAAAAGTGAGAAATCACCCCCCAGATGGGATGGCCGCACTACAATCCCTTTTCCTCCATTCTCCTCCTGGGATCTTGGGCACACACACATGTCCTGGGTGATTTTCAAGCCACCAGGTTTGACACTTGAATCAAGGTCAGTTATGTAGGAGTCTAGTGATGGAACTACTATGCCAACTGTTGGCCCCTAAAATAAATAATTCTTAAAAAAAAAATGCCTGTCTCTCTTTCTTCTCTCTGTCTCTTTCATGCATGTGCAAACTTTCTTTCTAATGAATAAAATAAACTTTAAAAATATCTATGAATGGTTCTGGTCTAAATTGATGGCCTAGTAGTTAAGGAAACCAGACCACACATGACCAACTGCAAGGTTTGAATCCCAGCCCTCATGGTTTAAAAAAACATGTTGGTGTGTGTGCGTGAGTGTGTCCAAAATCTCAACAGGTTAGAAAACTAGAGAAGGGATATGGCATGACCATGCTCCCTAGTGAGGTTCTTTCTCCCTCCCCTCTCTGTCTCTAGAGAGTGTGCATGCCTTCTGGCTAAAATATAAAAAAAGGTGCACACTTGGAGTATCATGTGGGAGTGGAGGGCCACGTCTACTGTGGCCACACTGTATTTTCTAGTGGTGTCCCACATGCTTTTCTGCAATGTGACATTGATATTTCACCATTGAGAATAAGATTTTATTTTTTCACAAAAAAAAGTCAATCAGGGCAGGACTTAAGACATCTTGGAACATCTTGGAACACTAGAATACATCCCTAGGTAGAGTTCTGACTCCTTACCTACCCTTCAGCTTTCAATGCCTTCCACGCTTCCTCTGAGGGCAGCCAGAGTAAGAAATCTAACTGCTCGAGAACTGCGCCACTGAGAGTCCGCGTCACATGCAGAGGCCCCTGGGAGGCGCTCTGGTCAAGGCCCAGCTAAGGTCCAGCCGTCGGCCAGGCACGTGAGTGAGCCATCATGACACTCAGCCCAGTGCAGCCTCAGCTCCTGCATGTCCCAGGTGACGTCTGACACGACCACAGGAGAGTCTCCCCATGAGAACCACTTACCTGAGGGAGAGCGAGACGGGGTGGGCGAGACAGGGACAGGTGACGGGGTCCTACTAACTTTGCCATGCACAATCATTACCAACTCTGCACATTTTTAAAATTTTTTAAGAACAATTCAAAGTTCTGCAGAGCCCCAGACCAGGTAGGAACTGGAGGGGATTCATCCTTGTAGAGAACAGAGCACACCGTGTGAGACCTGGGTTTACGTGGCTGTTCCTCTGGGGACAGGCCCCCATCCGTGAGGCAAGGGCAGCTGCAGGCCAAGCAGAAAACCTGTCCTTCACTTGAGATGTCAGAGGCCAGAGTTCAGGCCTTCCGTGCAGCTGGAAATAAGAGAAACCAACTCTTGGAGATAGCCCCTGGGTAGCGGCCTGGGTCTGCATAAAATGCACCTTGGATCTTGAATGTGCTACAAGAAACCAGAATTCTGTCAACACAGTATTCTTTCTGAGCTGAAAATACCCTAGCACACTGGAGGCAAAACCAGGCGGCTGCTCTTATTTCTGTCATTCAGGACGAGGACAAAGGAAAAGAGGAAGGCATTCCCACGTCTGTTACCGGAACAGCACATGAGGTGCTCAGATGGATTACACTCACATGTGTTGCCCGGACCTTCATGCTTTAGGAGCAGGGAGGCCAGAAATGTAGTCTTTAGTAGAATGTCCTAGAGTTCACTTATGATCGAGGAGTTCTCTAAATAGAGGAGAGGGAGAGAACAGATACAGAGACAAAGAGCTGGAATCGGCCACTGCTGCTTGGTAGACAATTAGGTGATTGTGTGATGACTGGACCTGCAGCAGCCATCTTATAGTAATGAGGGAGACAGTAACTAGTATGCTGAGGATGGAAGAGCAGCCAGAGGGAAAGGGCTTGGATCCTGTAAGACATCATGTTCTCAGCAGTGCGGTTCAATACACTGTGGGTTCCACGTGTGTAGCTTATAATTTTTCATTGCCACATTTAAAGTAAAAGGAAAAGACTGAATTTTGGGTGATGTGGTGATTAAGGTACTAGATTCCCACATGGTCGACTGCAATTTGAGTCCTGACCCAGTGACTTGATTGATACTCACTCCAGGCACACGTGTGTGTGTGTGTGTGTGTGTGTGTGTGTGTGTGCCCAAAGTCCTGAGAAGAGGATGGAGGAGAAGGGATTGTGGTGTGGGCATCCCCCCTAGGGAGTGATCTCTCAGTTTCTCTCTCACTGTTTCTGTCTCTCTGGTGAGTGCATGCACCCTGTAGAAAAAAATCTCTCTCTAGGAAAAAAAAAAAAAGGAAACTTGTGCATTTTAAGTCTATGTCACTTGATCTAATACGTACAAAGTGTAATCATCTCATCATATAATCAGTATATAAATTGTTGAAGTGTTTTACAGTTTGTTTTTTATTTTTTATTTATTTATTTTTTGAGACAGTAAATCTACCAGATCTGAAGCTTGTCTACACCGATAGCACCGCTCCGCTGGTGCCACGTACATTTCTTTTCTTTCTTCCCATTTTCTTTAAATTTCTTATAAGATGCATGAGCTTAAAAGACACAAAGATGAAGAGAGAGGGATAGTGAGAAAGCACCTCCCCGCAGGAGATGGCCATCCACAGGCCCGTCTCCTGCATTCTCCTCCTGGATTTTGGACATGCACACACACATGCCAAGTGTGTCTCTTAAGCTGCCTGGTCCCAGACTCAAACCATGCAGTCAGCCATGTGGGATCAGTTCCTTAACCACCACGTCAGCTGGCGGGCCCCAGCCCTACCTACGCTGAAAGTGCTCCACTCCCACGTGCGCTGTGGGCCATGCAGGGCAGCACACGGGCCCTGCTCTTCCCAACTTCTCCCCAGGGATGACGACAGCTGTTCCTACTATCACCTTTCAGACCCTCTTACTTCACTCAGCCGAAGGCTCCTCAGTGTCCTTCACAGCCGTGAATACACCAAATACCTCCACTGTCACATACCCCCAAGGACACAGCCTGTGCCGGGCGACGAGTGTCCCACTGAAGATGCTTCCACCCAATCCCCAAGGTCCTGTACAGACCCTACTTCACACACCAAAGAGACTTCACCGATGCACCCATGTTTACGGGCCTCATGAGAGATTATCCCGGGGTGTGTGATGGGCCTGGAACAGGCCTGTCTCTGGCTGGAGGCAGGAAGGACATGGCAGGAGTCAGGGAGGTTCCCAGCGCGAGGAGCAGCTGGTGCACCCTTGAGGCCCTGAGATAAGGGCCCAGTGCAGGGCCAGGGAAGGGCCGCTGAGAGCTCAGGAGGACCCCACCCAGGAGGGAGCCAGACCTCCATCCAGAGCAAGGAGGGGCAGACGTCTGCCAACATCTCGAGGGGAGCGCGGGCTCAGCTTCTTCCAGACTCCCAGTGGGAGCCCGGCGGCTGCAGACAGTCACCCGTGTCTTTGGAAGACGCTGCCTTGTGGCAGGTGGTGGGGAGACACTGCAACAGGAATACACAGCACACACAGACCCACTGAGGAACGGACTTTGCTCATTGTTTATTCAGAGTTTACAAAAATACAAAAATAAACATGTTTGGATTTGACATTGAGAACGCACACACATAAATACATAAATAGTGATCAAGTGGCAATAAATTAAGAGAAGTGGTTGATGCATAAATAAAATCTAAGATTCTGGGAACGGTGACAGGTGGGTCTGAGGCTAGACACACAGGTCCCCACTGGCGACACATTTCAGGTCCCGGGTGAGGAGGCGGAAGAGGTTGAAGGTGACAGAGGCCTCGAGGCAGTCAGGAGACTCCTGTGGGGAAGGCAGGAATGGTCAGTGGCTGTCACTGTCTGGCCCCACCTCCTCCCAGGCGTCACCACATGCCTGATCACCCACCTTCTTCTCAGCCTCCTGGAGCCGGTGCAGCCAATGGGGGAGACGGCCCCGGGGCCTGGGGCCTGCTGTGGGCTGGGCTGGGACCTGTGGGCAGAGGAGGGTGGCATGTGAGCAGGCCGGGGGGGACAGGGGATGGCAGTCAGAGGCAGACATGGGTGCCTGGGTGGCCCGAGACTCACGCAAGCCTGGAGCCGGGAGTGGATGTGACGTAGCACGTGCAGAGGCTGGTCCAGGGTGTCCCTGGGGGATGAGTCAGCCACAGCGCCCAGGACCCGCAGCGTCAGGGCCAGCTCAGCCTCCAGGGCCACAGCACGCTCCCGCACCTGAGGGCAGGGGAGAAAGAACAGGTGAGGGGACAGGGGAGAGGGCAGGAGGGTGAGGCAGTGAGGGCAACAGCAAGGGGGCGGGGAGGGGTGGGGCTCAGCGAGAAGTTGAAGTTTCAGGAGCCAAGAAGGAGGAAAGAGCAGGGCCTGACCCCCCTCACTCACCTGCAGCTGCCTCAGGTCCCAGGGCCTGGGGAAGAGGCGGGAGTGGCACCCATAGTCCTTCTGCAAGAGTGACTCTTCCTGGGGGCAAGCACCTTGGTCAGTCCCCACAGCAGGCGGAAGGTCAGCCCACCCAGAGCGATTGCAAGATGGCAGACCACAGAGGAGAGGGCAGCTCTGAGCAGAGACAGAGGCACCTCCACCGCGGGAGCACAGGGCAGCCCAGGAGCAGAGCAGGAGCTGGCGCTGGAGCTGGAGCTGGAGCGGGAGTGGGACATGGAGCAGGAGAAGGAGCAGGAGCTGGAGAAAGAGCAGAGGCAGGAGTAGGAGCTGGAGAGGAATGGGAGTAGCAAGTGGAGCAGGAGAAGGAGCAAGGGTGGCAGCAGAGCAGGACCAGGAGCAGGAGCAGGAGCAGGACCTGGAGCAGGAGCAGGACCAGGAGCAGAGGCAGGAGCAGAGCAGGAGCTAGCCCACAGCAGGAAGGTGGAGGGAAGCCCAGTTCAGGAGGGGTGAAGGTGAGTTCAGTAAGGAAGGCCGACGTTAGCCCAGGGCAGGAAGGCCGACTTAGCCCAGCGAGGGAGGGTGGAGGAAGCCCCTGCGGACAGGCGGAGCTGCACTCTCAGCCACGTGACCACGGAGCCCCATGGAGAGATGGAGGAGGCTAGCCCACAGCACAGGGGCAGTGGGAGACTCACTAAGGTGTCCTTTGCCCTCTTGAAGGCCTGCAGCTCCTGGGGGGACAGTGACTTGAACTGGCCGATGTGGCAGCCATTTGCATCTGGGAGGGCCTTGGACGGCCTGGGGACAGGGACTGCTCGTGTCCTGGTCAGCACCACGGCCATCAGCATCAGCACCAGGCTGCGGCCCCCGGCCATGTCTGTGTCATGGAAGAATAGGAAGCTGAGGGGCCGCGGGGGTCTGGGGCGGAGGGGTGGGCTGTGGGGACACGAGGCTCCTGGGCAATGCCCAGGGGGCTCACCAGCCTCCTTCCTGGTCTCTGGTCCCCATCAGCAGAGCAGGGACACCGTGTCCAGTCTGAGGCTCTCACCTGGGGTCTCTCTCGGTCTTGATCACAGTCTCGGGTCGGGCTGCCCTGCGGGTCTGCCTGCTGCTCTGTCCGACTGTCTCAGCTGCCGGCTCCGTCCGGAATGCAGTCCCTTTCAGCTCCATGGAGCGGCTTTTAGGCTGCACAGTCGGGCAGTCCCAGCTGATGTAGGAAAAGTGAAAACCCAGCCTGAGGTTGACACCTGCCACCAGGGGAGCCCCAGGCTGGGGAAGGCCAGAGCAGGGCGGGGCCGCTGAGCAGGTGAGGCTGGAGCGAAAGAGAAACTGACAGCGACTCAGGGCTCACCTGCTGGAAGGTGAGCTCCCCGAAGGAATCTCGGAGCTGGGGCAGCTTTGGCCTCATGAGTGGGGAGAGTGGGGAGGGTCACGGTGCCTGTGGGCTCTGTAGGGTGCCGTGGGCAGGAGCCCACAGAGGGCCCGGCCTTTTGGTTGGGTGCTCTGGCACAGGGAGGGAGCGAAAGGGCACCTGGAAGGTGCAGCCTTGAATCCCGGGACCTGCAGAGGGAGGCTGTCAAGCGGAGCCCAGAAGGCCCAGGGAGGAGGCTGCAGGAGGGAAGAGGGTAGCAAGGTGAAGCAAGAGGACCGGCCAGCTCCCCTCTCCCGTGTGCTAAGGACAGAGGAGGCGTGGAGGTGGGGTTCAGCTTGTCCTGACATCTCTACTAACTGCTCATGCTGGGGAGGCCCCTGGAGTCTGAGGCCCTGCTCTGGAACCGGGTGTGGCCAGGACGGGAAAGGAAGGAGCTGGATGATGACAGACACAGCCACCCATTCAGCAGGTGTGTATTATTCAGCCCCCACGTGGCGTCAGGCCGTGTTCAAGGGCCCAGGAAAAGAGAAAACGGGACAGAAACCTTGTTGGACCTTTGTGATGCAGAGGATAACGGACAGCATCCGGGAATGGCCTTGTGCTCTGACCCAGGCCGGTTAGCCCAGAAGCACAAAGCAGGAACGAGAGTGCATGGTCCAGGAGAGAGTTTGTGTCAGATGGGCTGGCCTGAGGGGGCGCCCTCGGAGCGAAGGACTCATGGAGGGAGGGCGGGAGCCATGCAAAGCCGGAGGGTTGAGCCTTCAGGGCCAGGTGGAAACCAGTACAAGAAGACAGATAAACGCTCTTCATAAGCACTTTTGTGTCCAGACCTGTCCTGGAGGCTCGTCTCACTGCAGCTGGATGGCCACGATCACAGCTGGAGGAAACGGTGGGGACCTGCTTGTACTGCATTGGCTCAGGAAGGTTAGGAGGTCGGCCCCAAGTCACACAGCAATTACGTATTTGAACCAAGTTCTCTCTGTCCCCTAGAGAGTAACCAGTCCACTGTGCGACTGCCTCTGCTCCCACACCCCAGAGACGCCACAGTATTACACTTCTGGGAGAGAAGCTGTCGATTGTTTTTGACACTTAGCTCCACCCCAAGCCTTTCGTCTTTCTTATTCATAATTCCAGTGTGAGGCCACAAGATTGGGACAATCTCAAGCTTTTATTCATGAAAATGGTTCAGAAACCAGAGCAGGCTGGAGCCAAGTGACCTGCCAGCGATTTGGTCCGTTTTTGTCAAAGGCAGAGGCCTTAGCTCCAGGGAGCAGAGATGTGGCATGAATTGGGAATTCTGCACCCTGGCACACAGCTTCTAACTCCTAGATGTCATGGCTGTTTTTCTAGAAAGGACGTTCATGCAAAGGCAGAGAGTGGGCTCTCAGGCTGACAGCTCTGGGGTTGAACCCGGTTCTGATCCCTGGTAGCTCAGTGACCCAGGAAAGGAGGTGTGCAGTCAGCACCCGGGATTGCACTCCCACAGGCGTGGACACACACACACACGCACACACGTATCAATATCTGTGGGGTCCTCTGTGAGGTTATTTAATGAGAGTATTAGGACATCACACGGACCTCACCCGGAAGCTCCGTAAACACCTTTCCGCGTGCATTGCTCCCTTCCAGGGCGGTGTAAGGTGCTGTTCTGTAGTGAGGGTGCTGAGGCTCAGAAAGGCGATTCGTCCAGAAAAGCTCTATCACTAAGTGACAGGATCAAACTGAAGCTCAGGTCACCTGATGTCTGGACTCAGCCTTTTGTATGAAGACAGTGTCTACAAGTAACCACACAGGAAACACCAGTGCAAATGAATCACTCTTTAATAACGGGCAATAACTTAAACACCAAGACGCAGCACAGCCGACACTGGAATGTCCCACAGACAACTTTGTAACAGGATCCACCAACACACTGCAGCTTCAGGACTTCCGGGCCGGTCACAGCCAAATCCCTTAAGGGATGAAGGCCCGTTCACGTGGGCGACCAAAGAATCATGGACTGTCAGAATGGGAGTTGAGGGTTCAAATCAGGACGTGAGACCCTGGGACGAGGGGTCTGGGGAGAGGTGTCTGTAATCCCAGAGGCAAGAACTGGTCCCTGGTTCGTGGGGTCCCTGGTTCATCCAACACAGAGCCTTCAGCCACCACCCTCTGGAAGAGCTTCGGGACATGCATCCCATGAAAATCACACTTCTTTCTGGCGCATGGAGGAAGGGAAAGGCTCTAACTGGGAAAGTACCTGAACCTTTTGAACTCAAAGTAAGTCAGGGGACCAGCGGGTGGCTTGGTGGTTAAGACGCTGGGCACTCCCACATGGCCACCTGCGGTTTGAGTTCCAGACCTGCTAGTTTGCTTTCTCGCTTTCTTCCACCTCTGTGTGTGTGTGTGTGTGTGTGTGTGTGTGTGTCTGGTCAAATTAAAATAAATAAATGAATAAATAAAGTTAAATTTTAAAAATTTTCTTTAAAACAAAGCAGATGGACTGAAGTTTACCCAATGCAAATAGAGCCTCTCGAACCCTAGCGCCCAGTGGCTAAATGCCTGCCCTATACTACGAGCACAGAGAGGGCCGCCCTCTGCAGCCAAGGGCCAGAGTTTTCTCTGAGTTTCCAGTCCCTATGGAGCGTTTAGGGTCAGAGAGGAGGTCGGGAGTGTGCCACCATCGGGAGGTCCTTCATCAGCCTCAGGAGGTTGAAGATGACAGAAGCTTCGTGGCAAGGACTCGAATCCTGCATCCGCGGGGAAGAGGCAGAGCGGGGCTGAGTCAGCAGCGTCCCGCCCAAGAAAGTGCGAGAAACTGCGGCGACAAGCCTCAGTCCTAGGACCTCAGCGGTCCTGCAGTGTAACCGGCCCTGCCACATTCACAGTCATGCGCATTTGGGGACGCCTCCTCGGTGGCCGCGGGGACTGTCTGGAGGAGCCTGGTCGGAACAGGCTGAGCTGCAGGTGGCACAGGGCAACGTGAGGGCGCAGACGCAGCCTGCCCTCGCCTGCCCTGGGCCTCCCGGCAGACCCAGTCCCTGCTGTGGCCCGCGAGGACGTGAATCGGTGTGGCCGCTTTTTGCTGGGCTGGCCAGCTCGGACAAGCCGGCGGGACAAGCTGGGAGCCCGACGACGCAGCTACGTGGCGGAGCTGAGCACAGGACTGCGGGGACAGGGCGACATGACACAGGGGCCGTGCGGGGCCGCGCCGCCCCCCCCCCCAGGGCCGATCCTCACCGAGGGTCGAGGGCGATCCCTCCAAGGGCGGAAGGAGCAGGTGCGCGGCCCCCAGCTCAGCGTCTCTTGCTCCTGTGGGACAAGGCGGGGAAGCTGGGAATCCCTGCCAGGCGCGGTGGCGGTGGCTGGCGCTCTGGGCTCCCGGACGTGCCTGTCGGGGCCTGAACCAGGGAGCTCCTCGAAGGCTGAAACGCATCCAGGGTGCCCTCTCCCCGCCCAGCACCCCGACATGGAGCGGAGTCCGCCCAGCGGGGGGCGCCCTTTAGTGAGTGGCTCGAGGCCCGTGTGGGCGCGTGTGTCGGGGCCGCTCGGGGAGCTGGGGCGGTCAGGACTGCGGACCCGGAGGGACCAGATGCACCTGCGGGGCGCGAGGACGCAAGGGCCTCCCCAACCCGGGATTGGGACCGGCGTCTCGGAACAGGGCGGCCCAGGGTCCCAAAGGCTCCGGGGCCTTCAGCGGTCTGGGCGGTGACTCACGTAGCGGTCCTTCAGCGCCTTGGCGGCCGCCAGCGCCCTGGGGTCCAGCGAGCGGTAGTGGGAGAGCAGGCAGCGCCGGGGCGCGGGCACGCCGGGGTCCTCCGCCTCGCCCAGCGTGCACAGGAGCCACAGCCCCGCGGCCAGCGCCACTTGGCCACTGGGTCCCATCTCTGTCCCTGCAGAAGCCATGGGGCGTCAGGCAGGCCCCAGGGAGAGTCTCGCAGCGCCTGCCCAGGCCTCTCCTTAAAGTCGCAAAGAGTAGATGCCCAGAACTTGGCGACAATAGCACCCATGGGTAGAGAGAGAGCCAGGATTCGTGCCCCTTCTCTCAGCCCCCGTCCCTCACTCCTCACCTTGGTGTCCCTGAGTGCTGCAGCAGGGCCTGCCTCTCTGTGTCCTCTGAGTAGTGTCCAGGGTGGCGTCCCCTTGAGTAGCAGTGCCTGGACCATCCATGGTGGGGTTTATGTGCCCGGCTGAGAAACGGTTGGCAACCAGGTTCTCCGACTTGGGTAAACTTTCCAAACGTCAGCGCTGGCCCCAGGCCGCGTGGGATCCCTGGAGTGTGAGGACTTTAACCTGCTCTGGTCCTGCGCCAGGAATGACTCGTCCCTAACCCTCACGCGGCCAAATCAGTCTCTGTCCCTGCATCTCCTCTCTCTCTCTCTCTCTTTCTCTCTTTGTCTCTCCCTGGGTATTTTACATCTATTGTATAAGACCTTGACTTGTAGAATTTCATGTACAGCAGGCCTGGTTTTAAGTAATGAACACATACATATAATCTAATTAGTTTTTACAAATTTTCTATAGGGTTTGTGCACTTGTCAGAGAGAGAGAGAAAAAAAATGAGAAAGCACACATCCCCCTCCCGGGACGACCACACCATAATCCCTTCCTAATCTCTTCTCAGGATTTTGGGCATGCACTCACACACACAGCATGATTTTCAAGGTGCCAGGTCCCAGACTTGAGCCACACAGTCGACTATGTGGGATCCAGATGCCTTAACCCTATGCCACCTGGCTGGCTCCACATAATCTAATCTAGTTTTCAAAATGGCACGAAGTCCTGGGAGGAGAATAGAAGAGGAGGTACTACAATGTGGCCTTCCTCCCTGGGGAGTGATTTCTCATTTTTCATTTCTCTGTCTCTGTCCACTGAGTGCAGGCTTTCTATGGTGGAAACCAAAGGAAAAAAAATGTCTGTGGGAAATGCATATTATGAAATAATATACAAAGGAGGCTGCAGGTGGCATAGTGGTTAAGGCACCAGACTTCCACATGGTCAACCGTGGTTTGAATCCCTGACCCAGCGACTTGAAATTCATGCCAGGCATGTGTATGGCATGTGTGCCCAAAATCCCAAGAGGAGAATGGAGAAGGGATTGTGCTGTGGCCATCACCCTGAGGAGTGATTTCTCTTTTTCTCCGTCTCTTTGTCTCCAGTGAGTGCATACACCCTGGGGTGTGAGCCAAAATTTCATAGAAAAAAAATAGATACAGATTTCAAAATCTTTTGCAGCAAAATTAATTTGTACTTTAACTCCATTTTCCATGAACTTTTTGAAGTGCCCGTGTAGGTTAGAATTCATTTGCTTGCCAGCCACAGAAACTCACTCATAGTAGCTTAAGTGAAAAGAATAATATAGTATAAAGAGAAAGGATGTGGGGGGCTGGGAGGTGGCATGGCGGTTCAGGTGCTGGACTCCCACGTGGCTAACTGTGGTCTGAGTTCCCAATCTGGTGGCTTGCTCTCTCAGTTTCCCTCTCTCTCTATTTGGTCAACTTAAAATTAATTAATTCATTCATTATTTTTTTTAAAAGAGAGAGAGAAAGTGCTAAAGGATGTGGTAAAGAATTAATAGAAAGCACTTTGTAGTCCTGCAGTGCAGAGATTAAGTGCTATCTGAGGGGGGCTGGATCCCATGTGGCTGACTGCGATTCAAATCCTGTTCCCAGAGGCTTGAGAAATGCACATGCATGTGTGTGCATGCCCTCCTGAGGAGAAGGAAGACTGGAAGAAAAAGGCTTGTGGTGTGCTCCTGCCCCACTGGGGGTGCTCGCTTGCTCTCTCTCTCTCTCTCTTTCTGGCAAACACACAGGCCCTCTGGCAATAAAAAAAAAAAAAAATTTAAAGTATTAACTTTTAAAAGTTAAAATAAGTCTTAAGAGAAAACATTTTGACATTACCTGGTCAAGTTGAATATGTGTAGATTCTATGAGCCAGAAATTCTACACCTAAGATATGTCAGGATAAACTATTGCACACATACATTGGAGAAACATGTAAGAATGTTCTTCACAACATTGTTCGTGACAGCAAAAAATTACCAGCAACTCCAATAACCACCAGCAGATGAATGAATGGAACTAGAAGGTGGAATACTTCACAGATGGATGATGGAACTGGAGTGTGGGATACTTCGCAGATGGGTGAATGGAGTTGGAGTATGGAATACTTTGCAGTAGGAAAATGAATGAACTGTTACACATTTCAACATACATAGATCTTAGAGCTGTGGCGATGGTGAAGGAATATCTCTTGAATCCCCCTTTAAAAAGAACTCGTTATTCAGCTGCAAGCAGTGCAGTTTGCTTCCAGCCACGGTGCCTTCAAGATCTGCCTTAGCTTTGGAGCCAAGACCAGAGAAGATGTAGTTACTGAGTCTGAGTACCAAGCTTAGTCAAAGTCTACCCAATGGGAGGCTCCTCT
This sequence comes from Tupaia tana, assembly GCA_026018925.1. Taxonomy (NCBI): domain Eukaryota; kingdom Metazoa; phylum Chordata; class Mammalia; order Scandentia; family Tupaiidae; genus Tupaia; species Tupaia tana. Next base: position 52,816,634 of record JAKSZU010000018.1, on the reverse strand, counting down.
GAAAAATGATCTTTGCTCTGGAGTTCCCTATTGTTTTGGTTTAAATTTTATCAGAAAAGCATCGCAGGACCGGCAGGTGGCATGATTAAGGTGCTGGCCTCCCACATGGTCAACTCTGGTTTGAGTCCTGGGCCCAGTGGCTTGAAGATCATACCAGGCGTACATGCCTGCCCAGAGTCCCAAGAGACAAATGGAGGAGAAGGGACTGCGGCATCGCCATCACTTTGGGGGATGATTTCCCGTTCTCTCTCTCTCTCACACACACACACACAAGCATACATGCCTTATGGCAAAAACCTAAAAAAGAAAGAAAGAAAGATAAAGAAAAGCACAGTTTTAGACTTTCCCTGCCAGAATTTGCATCCCCCCCCTTTTTAATTACTAGAGGGTATGCATGCTCATCATAAGGAGATAGAAAGACTGAGAGGGGGAGCGGGAGAAAGCACCTGTGGTCAGCTGTAACCCCTTCTCCATTTCTTGACTCTGTTGGGATTTAAGGCATGCATGCACATCACCAGAAGTGTTTTTCAAGCTATCAGAGCGGGATTTGAACCGTGTGGCTATCCATGTGGGACCTAGCTCCCTTAACCACTAGGCCATAGGCTAGCACTGCATCCTCCCTCTTGTTTCTCTCCTAGGCATTACCTACCAATAAACCTCTTGCACTCCCAACTCCATCTCAGCATCTAATTCCAACAGACATAGGAACATAATGTTAAGCTCAAACACCAAGTTACAGAACATTTCATATAATAAGACACCATTTTTTGTAAGATTAAAAAACAAACTACCCACTCATCTGTGGTTAAATCAAAGAAAAAAGCAATGGAAAGATAAACAAAATAAGACCTCAGGATAATGGTTATTTGGGGCACCAGGTAAATGGGACCATGAAGGGCGTATAGGTAGCTCTAAAGGCATAATGTTCTATTTTTAAATTGTATTGAAATTGACAACTTCAGATTATACATACTCATATTTATGGGGTACAAAGTGATGGCGTGATTTACGAATACAATGTGGAATAATTAAATCAACTAATTTAGATCTCCTTCACCTCAAGTAATTATCATTTTTGAAATGATAATTCAAAGTACATTTTAAATGTCCTCTCTTAGCAATCTTGAAACATACTACACACTGCATATGAACTATATTCACTATGCTGTGCAATAGATCTCAAAAAGAAGAAAAAGAAAAGAAGAACACAAATAAAAAATGCATTCCTCTCATCTGAGATGTCACTCTTTTTGACCATCATCTCCCCATTCTGCCCCCCATCCCGTTCTTCAACCTCTGTAATTACCATTCTCCTGTCTTCTATCAGTTCCATGATTTTAGATTCCACAGATAAGTGAGGATATGTAGTATTTGTCTTTCCATGCCTGACTTATTTCACTTAACACAATGTTCTCCAGTTATATCCATGTTGCTGCAAATGACAGAATTGCCTTCTTTTGTAAGGCTGACTAGTATTCCATTATGTACCTATTCCACATTTCCGTTATGCATTTATTTGTTGATGGACACTAAGTTGAATCATTAGCCGTAACTCAGCAATTGTGAATAATACTGCAAGGGATACAGGAATGCAGGCATTTCTTTGACAAACTGATTCAAATCTTTAGATAAAGTGGGATTGGGGGACCTGCAGTCAGCGTAATGGCTATGTCGTTGGACTCCCATGTAGTCGACTGCGGTTTGCATCCCAGACCTGGTGGCTTAAAACTCACTCTGGGCGCGTGTGCATGCGTGCCCAAGATCCCGAGAGGAGAATGGAGGAGAAGGGATTGTGGCGTGGCCATCCCCCCTGGGGGGTGATTTCTCGCTTTCTATCTCTCCGTCTGTCTGGCGAGCACACGCGCCCTATAGCAAAAACCTCTCCAAAAAAATAAAAAGAAAAAGAAAGAAAAAAATAGATAAAGTGGGATTGCTAGATCATACGGTAATTCTATTTTTAGTATTTTGAGAAGTTTCCGTTGCTTTTCACAGTTACTATACTAATTTACATTTCCACCAACAGGGTACAATGGTTTCCTTCTCTCTACATCTTCACCAATATTTGCTATCTTTTGTCTTTTTTTTTCTCTTTTAAAGAGAGATTTTTGCTATAAGGGTGTGTGTGCTCACTGGAGAGACAGAGAGAAGAGAAAGTGAGAAGTCACTCCCCAGGGGCCTTGGCCACACTACAATCGCTTCTCTTCTATTCTCTTCTTGGGATTTTAGGCACGCACATGCACCCAGCATGAGTTTCAAGCTGCCAGGTCCAGGACGCAAACTGCAGTGGGCCATGTGGGAGTCCTGCGACATAACCATCTGCTGACCCCGAGGCCATTTCTTCTTGTGGTTTCAATGTGCATTTCCCTAATGACTGGTGATAGTGAACATTTTTTCATAAGCCTGTTGCCCACTGGTATGTCTTCTTTTGAGAAATGTTGTTCAGGTCCTTTGTCATTGATCAGGTTATTTGTTTTCTATTGAGTTGCTTGATTTCCTTAGATATTTGGGTTATTAGCCTTTTATCAGATGTATGATTTGCAAATATTTTTTTCCAATCCACATGTTGTCTCTTTACTCTGTTAAGTGTTTCCTTTGCTGTACAGAAGATTTTTAGTTTGCAGCAATCTCATCTGTCTATTTTTGCCTCTGTCTCCTGAGCTTTTGGCGTCAAATCCAAAAACTCATTGCCCAGACCAATGTCATATAGTGTTTCCCCTATGTTTTCTTCTAAGTCTTTCATCTTTTGAGTTGATTTTTTTATATGGTGTGAGATAAAGGTCCAATTTCACTCTTGTATATGGATATCCAGTTTTCCCATTACCATTTATTGAAGAGACTTTTGCTTTCCTATTGTTTATTCTTGGCATCTTTGTGGAAAATTAATCAACTAAACATGGATGGATTATTTGGGGTCTCTTTACTCTGTTCCATTGGCTAATGAAATGCCCCACAGTACCATGCTGTTTTAGTTACTAAAGCTTTATAGTATAGTTTGAAGTCAGATAATGTGATACCTCTAGCTTTGTTCTTTTTCCTCATGATTGCCTTGGCTATCTAGAATTTTTTGTGATTCTCTATGTTTAGTATTGTTTTACTATTTATATAAAAATGGCATTGGGGGGCCAGCAGGTGATGTGATGGTTAAGGCACTGAATACTCCCACATGACTAACCATGGTTCAAGTCCTGGACCTGATGGCTTGCTTTCTCACTTTCTCTCTTTCTCTCTCTGTCTCTCTCTGGTCAAATTAAAATGAATGCATGAAATAAAATAAATAATTCTTTTTAAAAAATGGCATTGGAATTTTGATATGGATTGCATTGAATCTGTAGATAGCTTTGGGTAGTGTGAATATATATATATATATAAATATATATATATATATAATTATTTTTTTTTGGAGAGGTTTTTGCTATAGGGTACTGTGCTTGCCAGAAAGACAGAGAGAGACAGAGAGACAGAAAGTGAGAAATCACCCCCCCGGGGCGGGGGGGTGGCCACGCCACAATCCTTTCTCTTTCATTCTCCTCTTGGGATCTTGGGCACACATGCACATGCACCCAGCGTGAGTTTAAGCCGCTGGGTCCTGGAATTGAACCACAGTCGACTACATGGGAGTCCAGCGAAATAGCCACTACACTAACTGCTGGTCCCGGTAGTGTGAATATTTTAATAATATTAGGTTGTTGGGAAAGTCATGATGTATGTTTCTGTTTTTCTATGCAAAAATGTATCATGACTTTCTAGACAACCCAATATTAATTCTTCTGATCCATGAACATGGGATATCTCCCCATTTATTTATGTCCTCTAAAATTTCTTTCACTGATGTTTTATAGCTTTCAATGTATGGGATTGTCCTGAACAGACTTGGTAAGTTGCACACATGTGGGAATTTGTCCATTTCTTCTAGGTTATTGAATTTGTTGGTAGTCTCTTACCATCCTTTTTGTATTTCAATGAATGGTGTTATTACAATAGGACACCTATAGACAGAAAAGTGAACTGCAACATAAATCTCATATTAACTTAAAATTACAAAGTTAATTGTAAAACTATAAACATTTCGAAAAAAATATAGGAGATGGGGACAGGTCAATGGTGTAATGGTTATATTGCTGGACTCCCACATGGCTGACCACAGTTCAAGTCCCAGACCTGGTGGCTTGAAACTCATGCCAGGTGCATGCATATGTGAACACAAAATCTGGAGAAGAGAATGAAAGATAAAGGATTGCAGCATGGTCATTCCCCCAAGGGGTTGATTTCTTGCTCTCTGTGTATCTGTCTCTTCAGTGAGCACACATGCCCTATAGCAAAAAAAAAAACTCTCCTAAAAAATTATATATATATATATATATATATATATATATATATATATATATATACACACATATACACACACACACACACACACACAAGTGTGTGTGTGTTTAAGAAAATCTTTGGGACCTAGGGCTAGGTAGAGTTCTTACACTTGACATAAAAAGCATAATTCATAATAAGAAATATTGACAAATTAAACTTCATCTAAATTCAAATGTTTGCTTTGTGAAAACACCCCATTATGAGGATGAAAAGATAAGCCAAAGACTAGAAGAAAATATTTGCACATCTGACACATTTGACAAAGGACCTGTAGCTAGAACATATATGTAAAAGTTTTAAGTTTAGTTATTTATCTCCTCCATTAATGAGAAAGATATACAGAGAGAAACAGAGATGGCATTCCCAACAGAGTCTTTCTAAATTTTCTTTATTATTGTTGTTGTTAGTTTTTTAAGTTTACCATAGGGTGTGTGCACTCACCAGAGAGAGACACACACACAGAGAAAGTGAGAAAGCAAGTCACCAAGTCAGGGACTTGAACCTCAGTTGGTCATGTGTGAATCCAGCACCTCAATTACCACACCACCTGCTGTCTCCTCCAGTAGGGTCTTGATGCCACAATCCACCCCAAGCCTCAGCCAGCCCCAGATCATGGGCACATGTGTGCCTGGCATACTCAAAAAAGTCTCCAGATATGAACAACGAATCCTCCCATGTGGGAGTGCCTTATAGAGGATTGTATTTTCCCACTGAGTCACTCATTTTGTATCGGTAGGGACAAAGATCTTACATGAGGCCCCACTTAACTGGCCCCTGTGTCCTCTCTGATTTCATCTCCTTTGACTCTCTTCCTACCTCTTCCTATACTGGGCATGCAAATTCCTTGCCATTCTTCAAATATCCCTTTGAACTGCCTTTTCCCTTTGCCTAGAATACATTCCCCTAGTGTCATCCTGGCTCCCTCCTTTCCCTCCTCAAGTCTTTGATCCAGTGTTTCTTCATAAAAGTTTCCCCGACCACACTGTTCAAAGTGGCACCTAGCCCACTCCATTCATCCTTGTTTTACTTTTCTCCCTAGTGCGTACTGCTATGTGGCATTCGATCATGTCATTTAATTTGTATTGTTTATTGCTGTCTCCCCCTACTGGAATGTCATTTTCATAATGGCTTTGTCTACTTTATGAAATCGCTTGTCAAAAAAAAGGGGGGGGGGGGAGGCAAGTGGAATGACGTGTGTCATTTGGGGCTCAAGCTTTAAGGGCCAGAGCACTTCTCACCTGCTTTTTCCTGTGTCCAGAAACGCAATGATCTGGGCACTAGCAGAGCCCCACACCAACCTGCGATGAGCGCAAGGTATAAGCGAGAAATCGACCTTTGCAGGTGTAACATTTGGGCTCTCTTAGTCCTTTATTGTGTTGCTATGGGAGTCTGGGTGGTTTATGAAGAATAAAGATTCATTTGGTTCACAATTTTGGAGGCTGGAAAGTCCGAAGGTGTGGGGCAGACATTAGGCTGGCCTCAGGTGCTACATCACAACATGGCTGATAGGAGCTGAGAGGAGCAGAGAGAAAACAGAATTCCTACTTACTCTGTTTTTCTCTTTCGTGCCCCCAGTCAATTTTGGGCCCTCCCATTAAGCCCCAGCTCTTAAAGGTATCACTATCCCCCAAAGGCATTACAGGGGAAACAAGCTTCTAGAACATGAATCTTTGAGAAATAAGCCATTATCCAAACCATAGTAGGGATGATTTGTTACTGCAGCAAAATGCAGCCTGTCTCATAGTCACCCTCCCAGTCAGTGCCTATGAAGAGTAAAGAGGACCGCTTTTCAGAGAGTCCAGCACACAGTCAGTGTTTGCAGGCTGGTGGCTGTTGTTGGTATTGCTTTAATTACTGCTGCTATCATTCTTTTTATTCCTCCTCCTCCTACTTTTGTGTGAATTGATTCGAGTCACCTGAATGTACCCCTTGCCTTCTGGAAGTCCTCACCCCCAACCCAAATTATTTTGATTCCTTAGAAGACTTCAGCAAACACCCAGTTTCTCAGGGGATCCCCTCCCCAGTTTACTCTCCTGGGGAATATGGAAGATTTCAGGGCAAATTCACTATACTCATTTCCTACGACTGTTGTAACAAGTTACTGTGGCTGTAATGGCTTAAAACAATGCAAACTGGGGCTAGAAGTGGCATGGAGGTTAAGGCTCTGGATCCCACACTACCAATTACATGGTTTGAATCCTGAACCCAGTGGCTTGAAAAACTTGTGCACGTGTACCCAAGATCCCGAGAAGAGAATGGAGGAGAAGGGATTGCAGCATGGCATCTCCTGTGAGGGGGTGGTTGATTTCTTACTTTCCCTCTCTCTGTCTCACTCCTGTGAGCACACATGCCTTATGGCAAATTAATAAACAAAAAACCAAAACAAACAACAAAACACAAATCAGGCCAACCAGTGGCATGGTGATTAAGGTGGCTGGATCCCACATGGTTGGCTAAGTGGTTCAAGTCCTGGACCCAGTGGCTTGAAAAACATGCAAGGTATGTGTGCTTGCATGCCCCAAATGCCAAAATCCTGAAAGGAGGGATAGGAGAGAAGGGAGTGTGGTGTGACTGTGACCGTCCCCTAAGGGAGAGGCGCTTTCTCACTTTCCCTGAACTGAGAAGGAGCTGGAGAAAGGGGAATTGCAACATGACGAGAACTGCAATCCCCCCTCCAGCCCTCCAGCTCCTCAGGGGTGCTTTCTCACTTGCTCTACTCTGTGTTTCTCTGGTGAGTACAGACACCCTGTAGCAAATTTTAAGACAATAATAATAAGAAGAAAATTTTTCTGGATTATATGGGTGGGTCCAAAGTAATTACAAGGATCTTTTGAAGTGGAAAAGGGGGGGGGGGGCAGAAGAGGAGGACAAAGGGAGAGAACTGAAAAAGAAAGAAAGGGCCAAAAGGCAAGCGATGCAAGTGGCCTCTGTAAGTGAGGAGGGGGGCAAGGAAAGGACTTCCCTCCTAGAGCCTCCAGAGAACGCAGCCCTGCCCATACCTTGGTTCTGGCCCAGTGAGATACAATTTTGGACTTCTTTTCTGTGTGTGTGTCAGAGGGTATGTGTGCATGCACAAAGGAAGACAGAGGATGCCCCCTGCTCCCCGGAGGCACTGGTCATACTGCAACCCTCTTTCCTGCAGTTCTCGTTCCCATCAGGACCCTTCAGAACTGTAACTCCAACCCGGTAGGCCAAGCGGGATCTGGCTTCCTCTGCACAGCTCCCACATGCTGCACTATGGCCCTGACCACCATTGTGGGCTTCTGACCTCCAGAGCTGTTTTAAACCACTGAGTTTGGGGCCAGCGGGTGGTGTGGTGGTTAAGGTCCTGGACTCTCACATGGCCAACAGAGGTTTGAGTCCTGGACCTGGTGACTTGCTTTCTCACTTTCCCTCTCTCTCTTTCTCTGGTGAATTAAGAAAATGATCATAGTAATAATAAATTAATTAATTAAATTAAATAAATAATTTTGGGGGGCCAGCACATGGTATAGTGATTATGTTGCTGGACTCGCACATGGCTGACCATGATTTGAGTCCTGGACCCGGTGGCTTGAACCTCACACTGGGTGTGTTGTGTGTGTGTGTGGGAGGGGGGCATGCGTGTCCAAGATCCTGGGAGGAGAATGGAGGAGAGGGATTGCAGTGAGGCCAGCCCCCAGGGGCTGATTTCTCATTTTCCCTCTCACTGTCTCTGTCTTGCTGGTGTACACATGTACCCTATGGCAAAAATCTAAAAACAAACAAACAAAAAATAACAGTCAAACCAACATCAACATCAGTAAACCTGAAGAACACATTTGGTGTTCCTGAAACAATCTCAACACAGCACATTTTTGTCTTCTGTAAACCATGCAATGATCCTACAAAGAAAATGTAAAACTTTAAATATATATGTGGGGGAAAAAAGGCTCAACATGGGCCAGCAGGTGGCATGGTGGTTAAAGGCGCTGGACTTCCACATGGCCAACTGCAGTTTAAGTCCTGGACTTGGTGACTTGCTTTCTCATTTTTTTCTCTCTCTGATCAAACTGGAAAACAATAATAATAATAATAATAATAATAATAATAATGAATAAAGTTAAATAAAATAATTCTTAAAAAAAAAAAAGACTGAACATGAGCAAACTAAATAAACACCCATCACCAATGCCAGGAAAAGAACAGTTCGGTGAACTCATCTAACTTCAGGACATTCAGAATAGAAGAATAAAAACAGGGGGCCAGCAGGTGGAGTGGTGAATAAAGGCACTGGATTCCCACATGGCCGACCACGGTTCGAGTCTCGGACCTGGCAGCTTTCTTGTTTCCCCCTTTTCTCTCTTTCTGTCTGGTCAAATTAAAAAAAAGAATAATAACAAATGGAATTAAGTAAATAAATAATTCTTTTTTTAAAAAAAAGAAAGAATAAAAACAAAATGTACAATAGAAACTAATGATATTTGTTATTATTAATGCAATAAGAGCACATTAAAGAATAAAAATACACAACACCAAGGACTCACACAGCCAAGTGTTGATGTCAAGGATAATTTGAAAAGACAAATCCAACTGCTGCAATTATTACTCAAGCCTGATAAAGAAAAAGTGGGAATGTCTCTGACCAATAAAACAATTTTTAAAAAAGAAAAGAAAACCTCTTCACCAGCCTCAAAACTCCAAAGAGGCGTAACCGATTTTTAAAAAATATTTATTTTATTTTATTTATTCATTCATTTTATTTTTTAGTTTGACCAGAGAGAGACAGAGGGTGAGAGTGAGTGAGAGAGGAAGTAAGAAAGCAAGCCACCAGATTCAGGACTTAAACCCTGGTTGGCCATGTGGGAGTGTCCAGCGCCTTAACCACCACACCACCTGCTGGTCCCCAAGGCATAACCGATTTTTATGTGGTTTACGTCCACTTCACACCTAAGGAAAACGGAAGCTCAGAGAAGTTGAGTAACTGGTCCAAGCTCACACAGCATACACCGGCAAAGTGGGAATTTGAACCTGGGTCCCAGGACTCCAGTTCAAGCATGCTTAATCTCTGTGCTATGGCGCCACCTTCTGGGCTTTTCAAGACTCCACTCTCTTGGTCCTGCTACCAGCCAACCCTTGCCCCCTCTCAGGTCTTTGCTTAGGGTTCGCATTGCTGGCCCACCAGGGTTTTGGGGACAAAGGTATTCTAGCCTTTAGGAATTTCAGACTCAGCCTCCCATTGTAGCTTTCCTTAATTCCATCTGAGTTTATCTTTCTATCTCAACTGTTTTCCTGCTTCCAGTGGCCTTGCCACTCCCATCTGGTGGCAGGTTCCAAATTCCAGCTGCGTTCTGCCTTTCTCTGTCTCATAGAAGTCGTCAGCCTGCAGAGACTCTCCGCTCGATATCCACAGCACCAGGCAAAACCTGGGACTCCACAGGCAATGCAGAACCTAAGTCCAACCCAGATCTATTAGAGAATCTGGCTTAACAAGACCCGCCCACCCCTTCCCCAGGTGATTCACAGAACCTGAAAGATTGAGGAGCTCTGGCCTAGACCAAAATGGGGCTGCGGGACTCTGGGCACCTTCGAGACAAGGCACCTCCCCTGCACAGGTGTACCGAGAACATGGACATAGACCTTGTCTGGAATGTCCTGAAATGAGATGACAGCCAGTTTTTGTGTTAGAGAAGGTTCAAGTTCATTTTGTGCATTTGGGTTCCAGGCACTGTCTTATGAGGCTCCACTCGAGACCCCCAAAATATATTCTTTTTCCTAATTGATATCGGGATGTTTTTGGTAATCAGAAAAGTTATATACTTTGAAAGGACCTGAGCAAATGGAGGTATTAAAACCAGAAAATTCTAGATGTAATAAACAACCAGTGGCAATGGAGCCTTAGACCAAAGTCAGCAGTTCTCAAACTTGAGCTTCCATCAGAGCCACCAGGAGGCTTGTGAAAACTCTGAGTTTCTTTTTATTTTTTTTAGAGTTTTTTTGCTATAGGGCGAGTGCGCTCGCCAGACAGAGAGAGAGAGAGACAGAAAGCGAGAAATCACCCCCCAGGGGGGATGGTCACACCGCAATCCCTTCTCCTCCATTCTCCTCTCGGGATCTTGGGCACGCACGCACACGTGCCCGGTGTGAGTTTAAGCCACTGGGTCCGGGACTCGAACTGCAGTCGGCTACATGGGAGTCCAGCGACATAGCCATTACGCTAACTGCTGGTCCCAAAACTCTGAGTTTTTGACTCAGTAGGTCTGGAGTGGGGCTGAGTATTTGAACTTCCAGCAAATCCTCAAAGGATTCTAATGCCATTGGTCCAAGGAGTACACTGAGAGCCGCTGATTCCAGTCCACACAGTATGGCTGCTTTGGGGCTGTACTATCTCTTAAGAATTAAATAAGGCCAGCCCCATAGCACAGTAGTTAACAGAAACCAGACCCCGCATTGCTGTCTGAGTGGTTTGAATCCCAGTCCCAGCTGTTTGAAAAACATGCCTGGCATGTGTGCAGGCATGCCCCAAATCTTGACGGGATGGGTAAATGGAGAATAAAGGATTGTGGAGTGATCACACCCCATGAGGGGAATGGGGGGAACTCTCTCACTCACTCTCTCTCTGGTGAACATGCATGTCCTCTGGCAAATTTAAATAGACAGGCCTGGCCTGTCGCATAGTACTTAAGCACTGCAAAGAGGAAGCTGGATCCCATGTGGCTGACCAGAGTTCGAGCCCTGGCTCTGTTGGCTTGAAATACACACTGGGATGGAGAACTGGAGACAAGAGGATTTCGGCGTGACCAGGTACTCTCTCTTTCTCATGCACTCTGGTATAAAAATAAAGAAAAAATTAAGTAGACATAAAGACCAGCAGGCAGTGTGGTGGTTAAGGTGCTGGACACTCCCACATGGCTGACCACGGTTTGAATCCTGAAACTGGTGGCTTGCTTTCTCACTTTCCCTCTCTCTCTCTCTCTATGTCCTTCTGGTCAAATTAAAATAAATGAATGGATAAATAAAATTAAATAAATAATTATTTAAAAGACATAATTAAGTAGACATAATCCGTCAGTGATATACGGTTACACAAGTATAATGATTTTTTTTTTTTTTTTGGAGAGTTTTTTTTTGCTATAGGGTGCGTGCGCTCGCCAGACAGAGAGAGACAGAAAGCGAGAAATCACCCGTCAGGGGGATGGCCACGCCGCAATCCCTTCTCCTCCATTCTCCTCTCGGGACCTTGGGCACACATGCACATGCACCCGGAGTGAGTTTAAGCCACCGGGTCCGGGACTCGAACCACGGTTGACTACGTGGGAGTCCAGCAACATAGCCATTATGCTAACTGCTGGTCCCCCACAAGTATAATGATTTCTGATGACCCAGAGTGAACTTGAGTACTGAACTGAATCTCTTCTTAGATTTATGCAACACAGTTAGCATTTCATGTCAATTACACACCCCCTATAAAGTTGTTATGTTCTGGTACCACCCTGATTGAGACAAATACTTTCTTTTTTCTCCCAGTGGCAATTTCATGTGTGTAGCAATCTTCTTTTTTATGGTCTGCTGAAAAATGTCAAATGAAGGTTGTGAGATCTGAAAAGAGGATTTCTTAGGATACAAATCAAATGTATCTGTGAATATTTAAAAAAAAAAAAAAAAAAAAAAAACAACCCAAAACCTGTCATTCTTCCCACTGCTTTCCCAGAGTCCTTTGCCATGCCCCTGTTATAGTTCTTTTCAGATTGTGTTCGAATTATTGATTTACCATCTGACTTTCTCAAAGGCTCATGGGTTTGTCAAGGACAGGACATTTTTCCATTTAAAGAAAGAAAACCTGCGCAATAAGGAGATGTTTATTTTTCTATTATTTGTCCAGTTTATGTTAATAAAAAGTGAGGCAACCGTTTCTGAGTGGGGATGCCATGTGTGTGTAGGTTCATGCACGTGTGCGATCGTGTGCACACATCAGATGAATGCATGCGATTTTATACACATGAGGTGCGGGCGGGGATGGCTAAGGATGGGGGCTGGTCTGCGGTGGTGGGTGTGTAGTTTCAGGGTCAGGACACACAGGTCCCAAAGGCTGTGTTTGCACTGTGTTTCTCCTGGTCTGCGTGGCAGGCGTGTTTCTACTCAATGCAGGCGGGTCTCTAGGATCGGCGAGTGAGACTCAGCGAGCTCAGCGGCTGACTGCGGGAAGGGGTGTTCCAACCCCAGCTGTGCAGCGTCCGTGTTACTGGCTTAGGGATATGCATGTCCCGGGTCTTCCTGGGTTCTGTGTCAGGCTGGCTGCTTGTGGTGCCCCAGTGGGTCCTGTGCTCTGGCCCCTGGGTCTATCTCCCCATCAGGGTCTCCTGGCCCATGTCACCATATGTGTCTCGGTGGGTGGGGCTTCAGATGACTGCCACACTTACATGTCTCCATCCTGGTGTCTGGGAACCCTTGCAGAGCTGCACGGTGGGGGCTCTGTGTTCCTGGGAACAAGGAGGAGTTCTGGGAAGTTAACGGCTGGAGATTAGATTTCATGGGGTCACAAGAGGCGAGGAAGGAGGAGAATCCAGGCTGGTCTGGGTCAGGGCCAGGCCAAGACCAGAGTCTCAGAACAATCCTGAGAACAGTCGGAACAGCTCCATTTACTGCACAGCCCCAGGTGCAGGGCACTGGGTTTTGTGTTCACGTCTTTCTGTCTATACTGCTGAGCGTACACAGTATTCTTTTTTTATTTATTTAAATTACTTTATTTAACTTTAATTTATTATTTTTTTGGAGGGTGGCAGGTGGTATGGTGGTTAAAGGCACTGGACTCCCACATGGTCAACCACAGTTCGAGTCCTGGACCTGGTGACTTGCTTTCTCACTTTCCCTCTCAATCTTTGATCAAGTTGGAAAATAATAATACTACTACTACTAATAATAAATAAAGTTAAATAAAATAATTATTTAAAAAGTTATTATTTTTAAAAAAACTTTTACCAGAGAGGGACAGAGTGAGAGAGAGAGAGAAAGCAAAGAAAGCAAGCCGCCAGGTCCAAGACTCGAACTGTGCTTGGCCATGTGGTAGTCCAGTGCTCTTAACCACCAAGCCACCTGCTGGCCCCACCTGTACAATATTCTATATGAAGTATTTCTACTCTTTTTGTGAATAATCATCATAGGGATTGTACGAAATCTTATATTAGTTAAAAATTACCCTACCTAGCGTCTCCTTTTCTGTTATCCCTTTGAAGGTAGGAAGAAATTGAAATTTAGAGAAGTAAATTAACCTACCCACGGTGAACTAACCACTCATCAAGCAGGTGGTATTGTCAAAATGCAAACCTACTACCAAGTGTTTCCTTCTGTTGGTTCTTAAGGACAGCACCACCCTGCCCAAGGCAGAAGACCTGTATCTGAGGGTGACCAGTAGGGTCAGGGAGAGCTGGGTGCCCTTGACAACAGCGCGCTGTTGCTGTGCGTTGTCACGATGGTTTAAGTCGGCTGAGCCTTCGCTGTGTGGTGTGCCAGGCTCCGCGCTGAGGATTTTCATAATAGCGATGGCCATTGCGTGTGGGGCAGGTTCTGCTCCAAGTGCCGTCCCATGGATGAGCTCCTTGACTCCTTACGGCAGCACTCTTGGGTAGATACCAGCGTGTCTCCACGAGGCCTTGAGGTACAATCACGTGTGCGACTCACGGAGGAGCCAGGACTTAGACCCGGCAGCCGGGCTCCACAGGCTATTGTCCTAACCCCAGACTTCCTATCCTCTCTTGCCCTCTTCACAATAACCCTATGGTGTAGGGAGAAACACTGTCCATCTCACAGATGAGGGAACTGAGGCCTGGATTTGTACTCAGAACCACAGAACCCATTTCTGATCAGCCCATCTCCACCCTTGACCTTGTTCTGGCAGGAGGCTGGGAACTCCAAAGAGCGTCTTAAGGGCCTTGGCTGGGCTGTCAGATGTCCCTGCCACACCATGGGGGTAGGGTGGGGTCCCAGCTCCCTCCCCTTCCTGCTCCTTTCCTTACTTTTTCCTTTGACTCATTTTATTTCTGCTTGATGATTGATACAAGCTCATTGTATATGAATTGACTCTATTTTTCTCTAGAAAGTTTTTATTTTTTCCATCCAAAAAACTTCAAGTTTGGGAACAAGCAGTTAGCGTAATGGCTATGTTGCTGGACTCCCACGTAGTTGACCACGGTTCACGTCCCGGACCTGGTGGCTTAAAACTCACGCCGGGCGCATGTGCGTGCGTGCCCAAGATCCCGAGAGGAGAATGGAGGAGAAGGGATTGTGGCGTGACCATCCCCCCTGGGGGGGTGATTTCTCGCTTTCTGTCTCTATGTCTCTGTCTGTCTGGCGAGTGCACACACCCTATAGCAAAAATCTCTCCAAAAAAAAAAAAAAAACCAACAACTTCAAGTTTTATTCAGTTCAACAGATTTACCATTTGTTTGAAAGATTCGAGATGTTGAAGAGATGTTGAACCTTGGTTAAGAAAGGCTCTTGGATGGGAACCAGCAGTTAGCGTAATGGCTATGTCGCTGGACTCCCACGTAGTCGACTGCGGTTCACGTCCCGGACCTGGTGGCTTAAAACTCATGCCGGGCGCGTGTGCGTGCGTGCCCAAGATCCCGAGAGGGGAATGGAGGAGAATGGAGGAGAAGGGATTGCGGCGTGACCATCCCCCCTGGGGGTGATTTCTCGCTTTCTGTCTCTATGTCTGTCTGGCGAGCGCACGCGCCCTATAGCAAAAAAACCTCTCCAAAAAAAAAAAAAAAAGAAAGTCTCTTGGCAGGTGGCGTGGTGATTAAGGCACTGGACTCCCACATAGGTGCCTGCTGCAGTTCAAATCCCAGACCTGGAGGCTTGCTTTCTCACTTTCCCTCTCTCTCTGTCTCTCTCTGGTCAAATAATAACAATAAAATTAAATAAATAATTATATTTTTAAAAATGTCTCTTGGTTCCTGGAGAGTAGGATGGTGGTGAAGGGGAGCAGCCTACTTTTCCCTCCCCTCTTGTGATGTGTAGAGGTGGTTTGGGGGGAAGGTTGATTCCTTCTTGTTAGTTCCTAAACACTCTTTATATATTATAGCCATTAACTCTATTCTGTGTGAAATGTGGCAAAAAGTTCCCTAAGCCTTTCATACATTGTCTTGCAAAGGTTTTTAAGTGCTACGCAAATGCATCTCCCTCCCCCAGTCTCCTCTGCCTTGACTTTCCCCCCAGAGCCTCTCTCCTTATTCTCAAGTTCTAGCCTTCCCTTCCTTTTCAGAGACCTGAGCTGCTGTGGGCCACGTGGTCTCCAGTCCACTATGGCTGCTCCAAGGCTGGGTCCCTTGAAACTTTTTCAGAGCTCTTCCTACTTATATCTGTTAACCCTCTGCCACCCCTGGTATTGCAAATGACTCCTCCTTCAGTCCTGTCGATTGCCTTTCTTTATTTTTGTTTTTGTTTTTTAGCTTTTTTTGGGGGGGCGGGGGGGTGCATAGGGAACAGTGCACTCTCCAGAGAGACCAGAAAGACAAGCAAAAAGACAAGCAAAGTGAGAAATCATCACACCCCTAGGAGCCACACTACAATCCCTTCTCCTCTGTTTCTCTCTTGGGATTTTGGGTGTGCATGCACACACATCCGGTATGATGGTCAAGCTGCTGGTCCAGGACTGGAACTGTGGAGTTGGCCATGTAGGATCCAGCACTTCTACCATCAAGCTCCTGCTGGCCCCTGATTGCCTTTCTTATAGGGTTTGGCACATAAAATGTTAAGGTCAGCTGAATTTTGGGGGTTTTGTTTTAGTTTTGGCAATAGGGGAGAGATAAAGAAAAAGTGAGAAGTCACCAGAGGATGGCTATGTCCCAATTCCTCCACCTTTGCTGGTTCTCCTCTAGGGATTTTGGGCACCCGTGCAAATGCACCTCACATGTTTTTCTTTCTCAAGAAACAAATTTCTTTTTTGAGAGATTTTTGCTATAGGGTGCATGTGCTCATCCAAGAGACAGAGAGACAGAAAGCAAGATATTATCCCCCAGGGGCAATGGCCATACCATAATCCCTTCTCCTGCATTCTCCTCTCTAGGTGTTGGGCACACACCCACATGTGCCCAAAGTGAGTCTGGGACTTGAACCATGGTCGGCCACTTGGGCGTCCAAGCGCCTTAACCATTACACCACCTGCTGGCCCCATCTCAATTTTTTTTCTCTTTTTTTGGAGAGGTTTTTGCTATAGGGCGCGTGCGCTCGCCAGACAGACAGAGACAGAGAGATAGAAAGCGAGAAATCACCCCCCAGGGGGGATGGCCACCCCGCAATCCCTTCTCCTCCATTCTCCTCTCGGGATCTTAGGCACGCACGCACTCACGCCCGGCGTGAGTTTAAGCCGCCGGGTCGGGGACTCGAACCGCGGTTGACTATGTGGGAGTCCAGTGACATAGCCATTACGCTAACTGCTGGTCCCCCCATCTCAAATTTTTAATTTCTTACTTTTTATAGTTAATTACCTCTTTAGAACATATTCATGCTCAGAAAGTCCCTGTGTTTTCAAGCCACTGGGACTGGGACTGAAGTCGCCTTGGGCCATCCCCTGGTCCCACGATGCTGAGTTTTATACATGTACGTGCGCCTGTGGGCCTGGGTTGTGGGTTTCTGACCCAGGTGGAAAAGGTCTCCCTGCTCCTCTCCCTCCCCCTCCCGGAGGAAACCTTATCTCGCAGCTTCCTCTTTCCCACGGGTCAGGCACATAAAAGCGCTTGGGAGCGCCGCCTCTCAGTGTCGCCATGTCCCCGCGGAACCTGCTGCTGCTGGCCCTGGCCCTGGCGGCCGTCCCCCGCGCCCGAGGCGCCTGTCCGACGCCTGCCGAGCTCAAGAGCTCCGACGGGACGCGCGTGTGCGCCAAGCTCTACGACAAGAGCGACCCCTACTACGAAAACTGCTGCGGGGGCGCCGAGCTGGCGTTGGAGCCCGGCGCTGATTTGCCCTACCTGCCCTCCAACTGGAGCAACACGGCCTCCTCGCTCGTGGTGGGCCAGCGGTGCGAGCTCACCGTGTGGTCCATCCGCGGCAAGAAGGGCAAGACGCGCAAGTTCTCTACCGGCGCCTACCCGCGTCTGGAGGAGTACCGCCTGGGCATCTTCGGCACCTGGTCCAACTCCATCTCCGCGCTCTACTGCAGGTGCCGCTGCACCCAGGCCCCTGCCCCACCTCCCTCCCAACCCCCCAGACCCACCACCAGAGCCCCCAGGCTTGTCCTGACCTCTGAGCCCCGACTCAGACTGGGAGAACCAGATTTCCCTAGGCCCTGCCCTGGAGCCCCCTCCCCATCTCGGAGTGCACCCAGACCCAGGTCATCTTCTCACCCCCAGGTCCCAACAGCCCCCCTCCCCCATCTCAGCCACAGCTCTGCGATTCCCAGACTCAGACACTGACCCAATCCCCAGCCTTCATTCAGGGAGCGCCCCCACCCCAGCCTTCCCGAATCTGCCATGTGTCCTCTCCGGACTGCACTTCCCAGGGAGGGCTCTAACTCTGGGGATGGGGAGTGCATCCGCCCTTTCACCTCAGCCAGAACCAAAGCCACCCCCCTACCCGCACCAGCCTATCAGACCATCTCTGTTAAACCTGACTCTGGAACTCAAGAGCCCAGACTAAACTCTTGGAAGACCCAGTCTATTCATGCTCCCCACACACCTAGATCCTCAGGGTCAGCCTCAGCTCCTACACCAGCCCCAGAGCCCCCACGCCCAGCCCTGAAGGTTTCTGTGCCCACCCTGCATTCAATCCCCTCCAGCCAATCCCCGCTGCCCCTCTCCCCCAAGAGTTCTAAGAGCCCCCAGCCCCAGCTGTCCCAGATCAGGACCATCAGTTCCCACACTTGGGGCCTTAGACCCAGACACCCCATCTCCCACCTTCCTCAGGCTTCTAGAAACAGCCACGTCCTGGGTCTCTGAGCCCTGCCCCCCCGACCCCCATAAGCATTTCTGATTATGTTGCAGGTGCTACTGATACCTTGGAGGTCCCGCTTCTGCAGCCCCCCACAGTGCTGAGCACCAAACAGCAGACCCTGCAGACCCACAACCTGACCTGGAAGGAGAGAGCGAGCTGCCTGCCCCTCCCCCACCTCCCCTGCAATATAGCCCTTGTGAAATGTCCCAGTCTGCCATCTGCTTATGCTTGAGACCCAAGTCCACCCAGGACCAGGTGGATGGAGGAGAGAGCAGGGTGGGCAAGCCTGGGTCAACCCATCCCCAGGTCAGTGCTGTGGATAGAGGCGTACCCCCAGCTTCCAATAGGGGGTGAGGGGTGCACCGGAGATGTACCCACGGAAGGCCATGTGTTGGGCTGGCTGCTGGTTAACTGTGAACCCTTCTCATGCTTTTTTGGTAAATGGCCCTGCTCTGAGCTATTCCCGCCTCCCAGGGCCCTTTCAACCTCCTCCAGGTTCAGGTGCAGGACAGCAGGGGGCTTTCTAGGACAATGCCCCAGGCTGGAATCTGAGGGTTTAGAGGCTTCATTTTTTTTTTTTTTTTAAGTTTTTATTCTTTTCTTCCCTGAGAAAGAGAGACAGAGGGACAGGCACCCCAACATGGTCTTTATGCTGTGATCTGCCCATAGTTTCAGCCAGCCTGGATCATCATGGGCATACATGCCTGGCACATTCAGGGAGGGCTCCAGATACGAACCCAGAACCTTCCTGTGTGGGGCAGGCTCGCAGAGCCTCACTTTACCGCATACTTCAGTTCAGGCTGCAAGCTGTCCCCACTACTCCTAGGGATGACGGGCCTTGATGGCTACCTGGGTTTGGGAGCTCTGGGGTGAGGGGGTAGACGCTGAAGGAAAGAAATCAGGAGTCCTCAGAGGAGAGGTGGGGACATCTCTGGGGAAATGACAACTGGGAACCATTTGGGGGAGGAGGGAATTCAGAGAGAATCTAAGAGTTAAGAGAGTTGAGAGAAGAGATGGTAAGAGGCCAGGCACTGGGGATGCGTAAAGAGATCAGCGGTCAGGGCCCACTCCATGGCCTGGTGGTTAACGCAGCCAGATCCCACACAGCCAACCTCGTAGTTCAAGCCTCAGATCTGGCGGCCTAAGAAACATGTCAGGAATGTGCACATGTGTGCCCCATATCCTGACAGGATGGAGATGGAGGGGACGGCATTGCAGCGTGACCACACCCTGATGGGGGTGCTTTCTCCCTCTCCCTTTCTCTGTATGTCCATCTCTCTTGGGTAAACGCACACGCCCTCTGGCAAAATTTCTCTAAGAAGTGAGAGAGAGAGAGATCAGAGGTCAAGTTTGATGCAGAGCAACCAGGGGTTGGGAATGTGCTGGAGGATCAAAGAATTGAGGATGGGACCAGCAGTTGGTGTAGTGGCTATGTCGCTGGACTCCCATGTAGTTGACCAGGTTCGAGTCCCGGACCCAGTGGCTTAAACTCATGCTGGGCATGTGTGCATGCGTGCCCAAGATCCTGAGAGGAGAGTGGAGGAGAAGGGATTGTGGCATGGCCATCCCCCTGTGGGTTGATTTCTTTTTTCTGTCTTTCTGGCGAGCACACGTGCCCTATAGCAAAAACTTCTCCAAAAAAAAACCAAAAACAAAACAAAACAAAAAATTGAGGATGTGTTAACGGGATATAAATTGAGCAAGGTTCTATTTTTAGAGTCTATTTATTTTGAGAGAGAGCGAGAACACCTTCAGCAGAGTCTTGCTACCTCCATCCACTCCCAGCCTCACCCAACCAGGTCATGGCATCTGTACACACACCGGCACCCAGAGGTACTGGGAGGTCCCAGGATGCGAACTCTGGGCCTTTCCACGTGCAACTAGTTGCATACCAGTGCGCCAGCACCTGGCTTCTGAGTGAACTTCTAACCAAGGAAGCGCTCAGCACTTGGGCACATGAATTAGTGAATTTGTTCATTCTCTCAACAAAAGATCTAAGGAGTACCTACTCTGTCAAGCCCTGGGCAGGAGTGGCCCCTGCCCTCACGGAGCTCTGAAAGAGCAGTGGAAAGGCCAACAAATCAGACGTTCAGGGACATGTGGAGCCATCAGATAAGAAGCCCGGGGCCAGGCAGGACTCAGGCCTAGGAGGCAGTCAGTGGTCCAGGAGGTGCTGAAGGGTCACAAAGGGTGCAGGGAGCTGTTAGGGGTTAGGGGCTTCGAAGGGGTGCTAAGGACCAAGGGTGATGTTAATGGGTCAGAAGGTGCCGAATGTCAGGGGGGTGTCGAGGAGTGGGCAGATGAGACTGAGGGTCAGAACAGGCAGGGGTCAGCCTGTCACTCCCTGAGCTGCACAGACACGGAGGAGTCGGTCACCCTGGTCCGCCGCAGCCCGCCACGCTCCATGCGGTTCTTGGCTTTGTGCAGGAAGTGGACAAAGCGCACGCCGGGGCCATACTGGCGGAATACGTGGGACACCTGTGGCGGCACCCAGGCTTAGGAAGGACTCTAACAAAGGACATGCAGCCCCTGCTCTCTTCCCTCCTCCCTCAATGAGATCCAGGGCAAGAGCGCATGTCGGGGAGTCTCACCTGGACCCAGTGGCCGGGGGGTCCTCTCCCGGAGGTCCGGGGGGCCACGTGGTGTTGAGCAATGATTGAGCGGCGGTCAGCTGCCAGCAGCCAGACGTGCAGCTCGTAGACACACGTGTCCAGTCGGCTGTCCTCAAACCTGAAGGAGGGTGGTCCAGGCTATTGGCTGCTACCGAGGCCCCAACATCCCAGCTCTGACCACTAGCCCCATTGCCCACTCAACACGCACTCATTGGTGCCCACTCTGTGCCTGGCCCTGGGCTGCTGGATGGCGCTGGTCCCACAGCAGTGATCAGAGCAGCCTCACACCCTGTCCTTGTGGGAGTCACAGTCCAGCGAGGGAGGCAGACATGTCACCAAGCAGTGGCAGCCAGGTATGGCCAGGGTTGCTTGGGGGGCATAAGAGGGAGGTGAGGGTTGAGGGTGGAGACAGGTAGAGGGTTGGAGCTGAGTTGGGGGGCACCGGACACTGGAGCCAATGCACCCACCCAGCTGGGGAGGGTACGGAAGGCTTCTGAGTGAAGCCATGTGTAACTGACTCCAGACAGATCAGGAGGAATGTCTTGAGAGCAAGAGGGGCAGGGACAGACATCCATGGGAGAAGAAATGGCCTCCATAAACCCCAAAGATGTGATCGGCCCGGCACATTCCAAAACTGAAGGCCTGCCGACGGGGTCAGAGAGACAGGCAGGGCTGGACGCTGCGGCGCCAGGAGGCCCTTGGTGAGGAGTTAAGTGCGGAGCAAGGCTGATACACTGGGGGCCCATGAGACTGGGGAGTCCAGCAGGCGGGCAGGGCACATACCAGTCCATGACTGTGACATCTGGCTGCTCGTCATCAAGCAGCTCCTCCCACAGGCCCTCGGCCAGAAGATCCACGCACTGCTGCTTCACCGTCCAGCTGTGACAGAGGAGCATGGGGGACGTGGGGCTGGGACCTGCTGGGAGCCTTGGGGGTCTCCAGGTCAGCTCAGCCCCAGGGAGCAAGGGACCCTGATCACAGTGCTTTGTAGTGATAGCAAGGGCACCCACACAGGGTGATTACAGCCTCAGTCCCCACCAGCCCCCCAAGGGCGGTATATTCTCAACTCTTTGTTGTAGACAAAGAAACTGAGGCTCGGGACCAGCAGTGAGCATAATGGCTATGTCACTGGACTCCCACGTAGTCGACCGCAGTTTGAGTCCCGGACCCGGTGGCTTAAACTCATGCCGGGCACATGTGTGTGCATGCCCAAGATCCCGAGAGGAGAATGGAGGAGAAGGGATTGCGGCATGGCCATCCCCCCTGGGGGGTGATTTCTCGCTTTCTGTCTCTCTGTCTCTCTCTGTCTTTCTGGCGAGCACATGTACCCTATAGCAAAAAAGAAAAAAAAAAAAAACTCTCAAAAAAAAAAAAGAAAGAAAGAAAGAAACTGAGGCTCAGGATGGGGGCTTGCCCAGTGTGAAGCTTCAAAGTAGCAGAGCTAGGATCTCAACCTGGGCCTGTCTGACTCCCAGCCACTGAGTCACACCATCTCACCCACCATGCAGAAGCAGGACTCAGTTCAGTGCAGGACAGATGGTGGCCTGGGCCAGCTCTTGCCCTCCCAGGGAAAGAGATTGAGAATAACAGCAGAAACAGCCATCATAGTTGGTGCTTATTGAACACCTACTATGTGCTAGCCAGACCTAGGCAGCTGCACATTTTATGTACTTATTTAATAGCCAAAAGGTCCATGCACAAGAGAGAGAGACAGAGAGAGCACCCGCAGTGGGGCACGGTGATGCTGCAGTCTCATCATCTCGTCAGGATTTGGGGCACGAACATACAGCCGGCATGTTTTTCAAGTCTCGCAGGCTGGGATTCAAACCCTCCATCAGCCCTGTGGGATCCAACTTCCTTAACCACTAGACTAGGGGCCACCTCAGCTGCAGGTAAGCATCCAGCTTTCATGTGGCTAATCCTGTTTGCAGAGCAGGAGAGGGAGGCCCAGTGAAGCAGTGTTTCATCAGCCCACAGGGAGCAGGCTGGGGCGGGACTGAAAGGCAGGCCACAGTGGAGACTCACCTGTGGTTCTGCTGGAGCGGCTCCGTGCTGATGTGCCACCCGCGGAAATTGCCTGGCAGGGAGGAGCGGAGGGTTAGAGCAGCCCCTCCGGGGGCCGCCCTCCCCTCCGCAGCAGCCCCAGCACTCACCCAGAGCCTCCAGGGGTTGCTGGGTGGGCTCAGTAGCTGGAGCTGGCTGGTAAATATTGATGCCTGAAACGCACAGGGGAGCGGAGCCTCAGGGCAGCCCCCCAGGACCTCGCCGAGCCCTATGCCCAGGGCTACACTGGAAAGGCAGGAACCCGTGCCAGCCCTGAGCAGCCAGCCAGGGAGGAGTGAGTCAGGGCCTGGGAGAGAGCCCTGAGAATGTCTGGAGGGGAGAGGGACAATGCCCAGACGGGGTGGGGGTGGTGGGCTGTGATGAGACAGCGTCAGACGGACAGAGACAGAGAAACCCAGAGGAGGAGACAGAAACAGGCAGAGGGGGAGAGAGAGAGAGAGACAGAGAAAGAGAGGGGGGACATACAGGGGGAGACAGAGAGACAGTACAACACAGGGATGCGGGATGGGACAGAAAACCACAGGGAGACAGGCACGGCGACAGAAAACGAGACAGAGGGATGCAGGGAATGAAGGGACGGCGCCAGACCAGGAAACAGACGGAGGGAAGAGACAGGCGGTCCGGGGAGCGCGCGGGCTGCCCCGGCTCCTGCTCCGGCTCGGGCTGGCCGGGCGCACCTTCGGGGTTGGGCGAGCGCAGCAGGTTGCGGTAGAGCGGCCGCCGCAGGAGCAGCAGCTTCCAGGTGAGGCGCGAGGGCAGCTCCAGGCTCCCGCTCAGCGGCCCCCACTCCTCCAGCAGCAGCTGCCGGGCGTAGGCCTCCGACGGCTGCTCCGGCGGGAGCTCCGGGGTCTCCGGGGCCGCGGGCGCCGGGGACGGCGGCGAGGGGGGTGGTGGTGGCGACGGCGGCGAGGGGGGCAGCTCCTGGGGGCTCGCGGCCCCGACAGCCTCCCTCCCGCCATCGAGCGCGTGTCTGTCCCGCTCCTCCTCCATCCTTCGGTCCGGGCGACTGTCCCCGGTGCTGCCCGGCTCGGGGTTAACTGGGGGTGGAAGGAGGCGGGGCGCTCCAGCTGGCATTTAAGAGAGGGGTTGGTCTCAGGGCTCTCCTCCCTCAGACTCGGGAGTTCAGCCCCCCAGCCCCTGATCGCCGGGACCCAGAGGTCCAGGCCCCCAGCCCCTGCTCCCTCTGACCCATCCGTGCAGGCCCCCAGCCCCTGCTCCCTCACACCAGGGGCTCCAGATTCCCAGCCCCTCCTCCTTCAGACCCAGGAGTCCCGTCCCTAGCCTGCATCTCCCTCAGACACAGGAGTCCAGGTTCAGCCCTTCCAAGTTTCCCACACTTCCTGCTCCAGTTTCCCCAGGGCCAGCTGAGGACCCAGGCGCTGGCCCTGGGAGAGGCGTGTGACAAACTAGCTAATGCCAGGGCTCCGCGCTCTCTAATGAGGCCCGTCCACTTCATTAAGAGGCGTTGTGGCAGGATTAAGAGGTTCATTAATGAAGACCCCCTTCCTCCCTCTCTTTACTCTCAAGAAGGTGAGGTGGGGAGGGTGGAGAGGGAAGTTCTGCATCTGTCACCACCAGCTCTGTCCTCACCTGGGACACACCCTTGGGACCCTGACATTTTCTGTCCTGGAAACCATGGCGGTATGAGTAGAGACCCAGAGCCAGAATGAGGAGCCACAGAGATGGGGGTATCTGGGGAGACACACACGACGACAGTAGCAGAGAGGGAAGCAGCAAGCCCCCCACCAGAGGATTTCTGGGTGTCTTCACCCCACCTGGGGCTGGGCAGGTGGCACATGCCGAAGCCTCCACCCTCAGAGTCATGGGGAGTTTGGGGTGAGGGATAGGGCAATGGGGGGAGCAAGAGGCCAAGCTACAGAGGAACCTGTAGGTCCAGGTGTCAGGGCCGTTTCTAGTCAGGGCCACCTCCCACACCTGGCTCCAGTCGGCACAGGAGCAGAGTTGCTCCCAGGTCCGTGATAAGGTGGGATCAGCAGTTAGCGTAATGGCTATGTCGCTGGACTCCCATGTAGTCGACCACGGTTTGAGTCCCAGACCCGGTGGCTTAAACTCACGCCGGGCGCATGTGCGTGCGTGCCCAAGATCCAGAGAGGAGAACGGAGGAGAAGGGATTGTGGTGTGGTTATTCCCCCTGGGGGGTGATTTCTCGCTTTCTGTCTCTCTCTCTTTCTGGCAAGCGCACGCACCCTATAGCTAAAACTTCTCTAAACAAACAAACAAACAAATAAATAAATACTTCTAAGGTGATTGCATCCTCCTGACAGAGGAGGAGGTAGTGCGACCATGACTGGCACAGATAGGTACAAGAAAGGGAAGAGGAAGTGTGTGTGTGTGTGTGTGGCTTATGCTGCCCAGTGTGGGGAACACCTGTACCTGTCACCCCACACTACCCTGTGAGAGGTGCTATCATTATTACCACTTTACAGATGAGGACACAGAGGCCACCATCCTAGGCCTGGTCCCATAACATCCCAGATAAGCGTGCATGCTCGCACGGGCACTTTCTGCCCCCAGATGCAGAGACGCATGGGCTCCAAGTACTCACAGTGCTCAAGAGGGTGAGCACTTCTTCCCCGCCACCGATGCTTATGTAACCCTACGTAATCCAGGTCTGTCTGCGTGCCCCGCATTGCTTCTTGAGGTGGAGTAATCAATTTAACCTTTACCTCCACCCCAGGAAGTAGGCACTATTGTTATGAAGCCCATTTTGCAGATGAGGAAATGGAGGCACAGAGAGGTCTATACCTTGCCCAAAGTTGCATAGCTGGTCCATGGTGAGTTAGACATGCTCACACAGTCTCAGGTGGGGGACACAGAAGACCGACACACATCTCCCCTCCACACCCCACCCTGCCAGGAAGAAACGCTGGCTTACACAGAAGCAGAGGGGAGAGATGGCGGTGGTTACGTCGTCGACTGTGTCTTGAATTCATTGAACCTCACAACAGCCCTGCAGAAGTAGGAAATGGTAATAGTATCTCCATTTACAGATCAGGAAACTGAGGCAAGACAGGTAAAGTAACCTGCCCTGGGAAAGCTGGGAATTAACCAGGGCCCTGGGGGGAGGGAACCCGTGGGAGGAGGCAAACTACCACATGCTTGCAGCATAGCCTGGCTGCACCCGGAAGTCCCCAGCAGCTCCCCAAACTTTGGCAGAGCCCACAGCACACAGGATCAGAGGCACGCCCCCAGCTACCACAAACCACGCCCTTGTCCCTGCTGCCCACCCTCCCACACACCGGCCAGGCCTCAGACCCGTCATCAGGAAGGAGGAGTGACTGTTGAGGAAGTCAGCACTATTCTCAGGCCACAATCCAGGGCAGGGAGTGGCTAGAGAGATCCAGATGGAAGGGCAGCAAAGAGCCAGTTGCATGGGGTGGGAATCCACACCCTCGCCTATATTCACCCCCAATCTGGCCATAGTTCGGGCATCTCCTTTCTGGGCATCTACCTGCATTTACCCCACCCACTCATACATGTGACAGCCAGAGAGCTCTTATGGAAGCCCAAACCTAACAGTCACTGCCCCACCACTCACTTCCCCACTTAAACCTTCCATGGCTCCTTAGTGCCCCCAGGAGAAAAACCTCAGCCCTTTGGCTGAAATTCAAGGCCTTGGGTTCCAGGTTCCTGCCTCCATGACCTGTTCTCTCCTATCGTGGGACTTTCGCTCATGCCATTCTCTTCTGGAATGTCTTTCCCTCTCATCTATATTCCCATGCTCAGTGGTCCCCAACCTTTTTGGTTCCAGGGACCAGCTTTGTGGAAGACAATTTTTGTACAGACTAGAGTGGGGGGATTTTTTGGGATGATTCAAGTGCATTACATTTATTGTGCACCTTATTTATATTATTATTGTGATATATATTGAAACAATTATACACTTTACCATAATGAAGTATTTGCAGCCATTCCCCAGTGCTAGCATCACTGCCTCAGCTCCACCTCAGATCATTAGGCATTAGATTCTCATAAGGAGCTCACACCTATTGGGTTGTCAGGAAAGTCATGAAGCCTTTTTGCATAGAAAAACAGAAAAATACATCATGACTTTCCCAATGACCTAATAGATCCCTCATGTGCACTGTTCACAATAGAGTTTGTATGTCAATGAGAACCTAATGCCACCACTGATCTGACAGAGGTGGAATCCAGGCAGTAATATTAGTGAGCAATGGGAAGCAGCTGTAAATAGGGATGAAGCTGTGCTCGCTCACTGCCGCTCACCTCCTGCTGTGTGGCTCAGTTCCTAATAGGCCATGGACCAGTACTGATCTATGACCTGAGTGTTGGGGACCTCTGCTTTAGGGCATGTTAGAGTCATCCAGAGAGCGTATTACAAATGTGTACGTCTGGGCCAGCCCTGTAGCACAGAGGTTAAATTCTACACAAAGGAAGCTGGATCCCACATGGCCAACTGGATGGTTAGAGTTCTGGACCTACTGGCCATTTGTCATGATAGTTCAAGTCCCAGCCTTAGTAGCTTGAAAATCATGCCAGGCATGTGGGTGCATGCCCAAGATCCTGACAGGATAGAGAATTCGAGAGAAAAAGATTGTGCCATGACCAGGTCCTGTTGTGGGTGTATTTTCTCTCTCACGCGTGTGCCCACTGGCATTAAAAAACATAAGTGTGGGAACTGGCAGGTGGCGTGGTGGTTAAGGGTGCTGGAGTCCCACATGGCCAATTGCATTTTGAATCTTGAACCCGGCAGCTTGCTTTCTCACTCTCCCTCCTTTCTCTTCCTCTCTCACTCTGCCCCTCTCTGGTCATAAACAAAAAATCAAATAAATAGATAGATAGATAGATAAGTGAAGTCAAATAAAGTAATTCTTAAAAAACCAACAACCAAACAAACAAAAAAAAACTGTGGGGCCAGCAGGTGACATGGTGAGTGCTGGACTCCCACATGACCAACCACGGTTCAAGTCCCAGACCTGACAGCTTGCTTTCTCACTCTCCCTCTCTCTCTCTCTCCCCAGTCAAATTGAATAATAAATAAATAAATAAATAAATAAATAAATAAATAAAATTAAATAATTCCTTTTTTTTTTTTTTTTTTTTAAAAAAAAAAGGTGTATGTCCAACCTTACCCCAGGAGTCCAACTCAGTTCCTCTGGGATTGTCCAAAGCCCATGAGAAACACTTTACTTAAATCAGACGAATTCAGAGGCACAGCTGAGGCACAGCAAAACCAGGCAGATTCCAACACTAGATCCCAAACCCCCTCTCTCTAGTGGGGGGGGCAGTAAAGGCCAGTGGGGGAGGTGGCCTCCCACAAGCCTAACCTGAGTGATAAACACAGCACCCCTCCCCCAGCACTGCCTCCTATGCTGGCTCCATGGCATAGTGGTAATACGCAGCTCAAGAGAAGCCAGATCCCACATGGCAGTCATGGTTCAAATCCCTGGCCCGTTCACCCTGAAACACATCAGGCACATGTAAGAGTGCTCAAGATCTGACAGGATGGAGGACTGGAGGGAGAGGATGGCAATGTAGCCAGACCCTGTGGAGGGTGCTCTTAACTCTCTCTCGCTCTCTCATGTGCACACGTGCTGCATCATGAATAAAGAAAAAATACTTTTTAAAGTCTGATGTGTGTCATGAATGAAATAAAAAGACGAGTAGTGGCCTGGAGATTAAGGCAGCTGGAACCCTCATGACCAACTGCATGGTTCGAATTCTGGACTCAGTGTTTTCAAAACTGTGCCGGGTGCATGTGCAGGCATGCCCAAAATTCTGGGAGGAGAGTGGAGAAGACAAGACAGTGGCATGGCTATCCCCTCTGGGGGAGGGCGGTGTTTTACTTTCCTTCTCCCTGTCTCTTTCTCTCTGTCTCCAGTGAGCACACACACCCTATGGCAAATTTAAAAATATATACAAGGCCTGACTTGCTGGCATAGTGGTAACACGCTAGTCAAATGATACTGGATCCATATGGAAGACTGCGGGTTTGGTTTCTCGGTCAACCTGTACACCCTGGCTGGTTGGGAGGGCTGTGTGGAGGGAGCTTGAAGTAAGACCCTGTTGGTGTATTTGTCTTTCTGTCTCTGTCTCACTCTCTCTGTGTCTTTCAATCTCATGAAATAAATAAACTTCAAAGAAAATTAAAAATACAGGAGACCAGCAGTTGGCGTAATGGCTATGTCACTGGACTCCCATGTAACTGACCATTGTTTGAGTCCCAGATACGGTGGCTTAAATTCACACCGGGCACATGTGCGTGTGTGCCAAAGATCCTGCGAGGAGAATGGAGAAGGGATTGTGATGTGGCCATTCCCCCAGAGGGTGATTTCTCGCTTTCTGTCTCTCTGTCTCTGTCTTTCTGGCGAGCGCACGTACCCTATAGCAAAAACCTCTCAAAAAAAAGAAAGGAAGGAAGGAAGGAAGGAAGGAAGGACGAACAAACAAAAGTAAGGGAAAAAGTGGGACCACTTTGGTAAAGGACTTGGCGATTTCTCCTGAAGCCAAACATATGCCCACCCTGCAACCTAGCAATCCACTCCCAAGTAGCTAGCCAAGAGAAATGGAGGCCCTGTCTGACAAAGACCTGACCACATACTCTTCCATACAGCTCCAAACTGAGACCAACCCAGGAGCCCCTCAACAGGTGAGTGAACAAACCATTTGCGGTATATCCACACAGTGGAATATGAGGCAGCAAGGAAAAGGAATGAGCTACCAAAACATGCAGCAATGTGGATGAGCCTAGAAACTGTTATGTGGAGTGACAAAAGCAGTTGAACAAGTCTTTTGTGGGATTCCACTTACAGATAATTATGGAAAAGGCAAAATGAATCGAGAATCAAAGAAAGCTAGTTGGGGGTTGCTGAGGCTGGTAGAGAGTAACTACAGAGAGGCATGGAGTGAATTTTGTGGGGTGATGAAAAATTCCACCTTAATTGTGGTAATTAAATGGGCGTATGTATACATTTGTCAAAACTCCAACTGTACGTTCGTAATAGTATGTTTTGTCCCAGTTGTGGTGATGCAACGGGAGCACCATGCTCTGCGATCCTAGGAGCCATATGGAAGATCAGGGTTCAGTTCCAAGGTGGCAGGAGGCCATATTGAGAGTTCTTGTCTATCTCCCTGTCTCTCTCATGAAAGAGATAAATAAATAAATAAACTTAACAAATAAAAATAAATGAAATACAAAGGCAAGCAGATGACATGGAGGTTAAGGTGCTGGATCCCACATGACCAATTCCATAATTTGAGTTCCTGGACCCTGTGGCTTGAAAAACATACAAGGTGCATGTGCATGCATGCCCAAAATCCCAAGAAGAGAATAAAGAAGGGGTTGCAGTATGGCCATCCGCTCTAGGGAGTGATTTCTCACTTTCCCTCTCTCCGTCCTCTCTCTCTGGCAAGCACATGTGCCCTTTGGCCAACATCTAATAAGTTAATTTTAAAAATAATAAAGTGGGTGTATTTTATGTTATTTGTACCTTGATAAGAAACAAGACTGACTGGCTCCATGGCCTTGTGGTTAAGGGAGCCAGATCACATGAGGCAGACTGCACAGTTTGAATCCTGGTCCTAGATGCTGGAAAAACATGCCAGGTGTGTGTGTGTGCCCAGAATCCCACCAGGATGGAGAAATGAAGGAGAATGGATTGTGGCATGACCATGCTCCATGGCGGGGTGCTTGCACTGTCTCTCCATTTCTCTCTGGCAAGCACGCACTCCCTCTGGCAGAAAAAATAAAAAGACAAAAAGAATACAGCGATTCTCTCCACATTCTAATAAAGAACTGCCTAAGAGGCTATTGCTGAGTGAAGGAATCAAGACGCTGGACGGTAGGCCTCATATTATTGGGTCCTTGAGAAAGTCGTGATGCATTCTTGCATAGAAAAACAGAAAAACATGATGATCTAATATATATCATATATCAATATATAATAGGGACTTGTCAGACTCCCCCAGAAGGGATCCCAGGAAAGCAGCGAGGCCTCTGGGGTGGTGACCCGTGGAGGCTGAGACCTATGGGGGAGGAAAAATGACTTTGCACTCTGTGTTCTTGGTACCTGTCGGGTCTGGCACCACTTCTGGGTAACACCTCTTCTAAAAAAGTATATAGGATCTCCCCAAGGCCTGGTGGTTAAAGCAGACAGATTCCAGGTGGCCGACTGAGGTTTGAATCCTGGTCCCAGCAGTTTGGAAAACACAATGGGCACGTGTGCGTGTGTGCTGGAAATTTCAACAGGTTGGAGAAATGGAGGATAAGGGATTATGGTGACCACGCCCCACTGGGAAGTGCTTTCTCCCTCTCCCTCTCTCACTGTGTCTATCTTTTTCTAGCGAGTGTATGTGTCCTGTAGCAATTTTTAAAAGTACCATCATTTTTAGGGATCAGCAGTTGGTGTAATGGCTCTATCACTGGACTCCCATGTAGTTGACCATGGTTCGAGTCCCGGACCTGGTGGCTTAAACTCATGCCAGGCGCGTGTGCGTGCGTGCCCAAGATCCTGAGAGGAGAATGGAGGAGAAGGGGTTGCAGCGTGGCCATCCCCCCTGAGGGGTGATTTCTCGCTTTTTGTCTCTCTGTCTCTCTCTGTCTTTCTGGCGAGCGCACATGCCCTATAGCAAAAATCTCTCTCAAAAAAAAAAAGTATCATCATTTTTTATAAGGAAAAAAAAGGATCCATAGTTGTCCCGTCAGTGCTACTGCCTAGTCTTTCAGCTGATACATGTTAAGCACCTCCAGTGGCCAAGCCTTGTGCTCCGGAGCTACGAAGGTAAAGAACGAACACAATTCCTGTCACAATGGAGCTTGTCTCGTGGAGAAGGGAAGGGCTGACCAACAGCATTAAGTGTTTTGCAGGTTGAACAACAAACTCCACCTACTCTGTGATGACAGAGAGTAGGTGGAGGGACCAGCAGATGACGTAATGGTTATGTTGCTGGACTCCCACATAGTCAACTGTGGTTTGAGTCCTGGACCCGGCAACTTGGAATTCATGCTGGGCATGTGTGCGTGTGTGCCCAAAATCCCAAGAAGAGAATGGAGGAGAAGGGATTGCAGCATAGCCATCCCCCGTGGAGAGTGATTTCTTACTTTCTGTCTCTCTGGCAAGCGACCCACCCTACAGCAAAACTCTCTCTTAAGGAAAAAAAAAAAAAAGAGTAGGCAACAGCTTTCTCTAGTCAGGTGGTCAGTGAGGGTTTTCAGAGGAAGCGACATCTGAGCAGAGAACCGAGGACAGCAGAAGAGCTGGCTAGGGGAGGCTAGGGGAGGGGTGTGTCCTGGCAAAGGAAACGGCAAGTGCAAAGGCCTTGAGGTGGGGCTGAGCTCAGTGTGTTCAAGAGCAGCAGGGAGGCCAGTGTGGTGGGAGCAGAGGGCATGAGGGCAGGGAGGTCACAGGGGATGGAGGCAGCCCTCCAGCGGTGGGGCTGGGAAATCGAGGATCCCACTGAGGATGAGTAAAGCACTAACACCTGCAGGGCTGGAGCCGGGGGCCACTGGGGGTCAAAGGCTGGAGTTCAGTGAGCACTGGGTCCGAGACATGGCTCTGGGAAGCTCACTGCGTCGTCTACAGCCAGCGGGACTGGATGGGCTGTAACAACACAGCAACTCTGGCTGCCGTGTGCAGGCACCGCTCCTGTGCTCTGCGTGTGCTGATGCAGGACACCCTCGCTCTTGTGAGGACAATTATACTCGAGTTTAGGATCTACTGGGACGGTCCAGGATGGAGCAGAACCATGCCCCGTTGGCACTGCTTTCTCTTTCTCCCCCACCCCCCCAATCCCATGAGCACACATGCCCTCTAATAATATATTTTTTTAAATAAAAAGAACCACTTGGGCCAGCCAGTGGTGTGGTGGTTAAGATGGCTGGATCCCACATGGCCAACTGCACAGTTCAAGTCCAGACCTGGAGGCTTGAAAAACATTCCAGGTATGTGTGCATGCATGCCTAAAATCCTGAGAATGGATTATGGCGAGGCCATGGCCCCTGGGGGGCGATTTTTCACTCTCCCTCTCTTTGTCTTTCTCCAGCAAGCACACATGCCCTATGGCAAAATCATAAAAATAATAAATAAATAAAAATAAAAGAGAGAGAGAGAGAGAGAGAAAGAAAAGCCACTATCCCTGGCCCAGCCTGGTAGGGCAGTTGGCAGCAAACTGAACTGTAGTGCAGGAAGTCACGCAGCCGACTGCAGGTTTGGATCCCCAGGGCAGCTCAAAAACACACTGGCGTGCACACACATCCCAGACCCTGAAAGCCAGGAGGCTGGAGAAAGGGGTGGCGTGGCAAGAGCCTGTTGAGGGTGCTTCTCTTGCTTTTTCTGTCTTATGTGCACACGCTATTGTGAGTAAAATAAATAAACTTAAAAAAATAATAAAGCTCCTGCTATCCTAGCCCAGCCACAGTAGGGCACCCTGACAGACGCTGCTACTCTTGGTAGACTGCAGCCAAATGGGAGGCCCTGGTCTGATTCCCAGCCTGCAAAAAGTCAAGTGTCGCAGTACGTCCACATAGTCCCAGGTACTTGGGAAGCCGAGGCAGGCGGATCATGACATAGCGCGATGCTGGTTTTCTTTCTTTTTTTTTAAAAAGAATTATTTAATTTTATTATCATTATTTTTAAACTATCTATAGTCATCAGAGATAGTGTGTGGGGGAGTGAGTGAGTGAGAAAGGAAACTGTCGGATCCGGGACATGAACCGCAGATGACTGTGTGGGAGTCCAGTGCCCTAATCACCACGCCACCTGCTGGCCCTGTGAGACCCTGTCTTAAAGAATCCGGCCAGCCAGGTGGCGTGGAGGTTAAGGTGGCTAGATCCCACATGGCCTACTGTGTGGTTCAAGTCCTGGACCCAGTGGCTTGAAAATCATGCTGGGCACATGTGTGCGCGTGCCTAAAATCTTGAGAGGAGAATGGAGGAGAGGAGACTGTGGTGTGGTCATCCCCCCTGGGGGTGCTTTCTCACTTTCTTCCTCTGTCTCTGGTGAGTGCATGCTCCCTATAGCAAAAACAAACATAGAAACTAACAAAAATACCCCTGTCCTAATGGCACGGGCTGCCTGGACTTAGCAGCACCTCCTCTGCCCCCAACATCCTTTATGTTCACGGCAAAGAACTTTCCTTCTCCAAGCCTTCGTTGCCCCCAGGAGGTGGTCCTGTCTCACCCTAACCCTGCTCACGGTGGCCCACACCACACTCCTGTGCTCACGGTGACCCAGACTTTGGCTGACCCTTGAACCCTCCACCGGCTTTCCCACCGCAGGGCCGTAGCACGTGCTGCCCACTTGCCCTTCCTCTCCCTGTCCCTTGTGGCCTCCGTCTCCACTCAGGTGTCACCTCTTCATAGCCTACATACCCTCCGGCTTCCTTTGACCTCGCAGCATGTCTGGGTGACAGTCCCTGTGGACACTAAGAGCAAACGCCCCACCCTGCTGTTCCCTACCACGACGCCCTGCGCTCTCCTTCCTGCTCTCGGGTGATTCGTAAACACACGGAGTATGCGGCTAGAGCTCTTGGTCAGGAGCCGCCTCACCCTGTCAGAATGTCGCCTCACCCGGGCAGGGCCTTGGGCAGGCTGGTTTGTTGTCTGTCCCAGCTCAGGGCTGACGCGGACGGTTGCTCGGCTTGCTGGGCAGGGAGGGCGAGAAGCCAGGCCCGCAGTAGGAGGAAGAGGTTCTGTTCAGCCCAGGAACGACGTCCAACCTGCCCACCACTCCTGACTCAAAACCAGTGTCACCCAGGAGCCAGCAACCAGTCCTGCTGGTAAGGAGAGGGGAAGGCTGGTGTCCTGGAGGGTGGGCGCCCAGGGCTCAGAGGAGCAGACCCAGGGTTCCCCACTCAGGATGGAGGGAATGGGAATATGCAGCCAGTTTGGGAGGGGAGGAGAGTGGGGGAGAAAGGTGGCTGGGCTGGGCCCTGCTGGCCCTCACATAAACCACAGAGGCTTCCCCCTGCAGGGGACAACAGAGAAGCCAGACTGAGGTGGGGCGGGGTGGGGTTCCAAAAGTGACAGGAGAGCCAGAAACAGAGAAAAGAGGTGGAGAGAGGCCGAGACATAGAGACAGAAAGAGACTCAGCGCTTGGGGTGGAGTTGCCCAGAGCCAGGGTAGGATTCAGATACACCCAGAAGGCATTACCTGGGTATGCAGAGGGTGGGTGGGAGTCCAGGGGTGGTACGGATCTGGACGTGCTCGGGGGCAGACGAATCCACCCTGTGCCAAGTGCGAGGGTATGTGAAATCTCTGCGCAGCCGCTGGGAACAGCAGACAGCAGCTGTCCCAGTCATTTAGCCCCTCTGCTCAGGGAACACTACGCAGCCATGAACAGGGTGAGGCGGCTGGTTACGTGCTAGCACGGAACCAGCACCAAGGGACGGCTTTCCTTTTTTTTTTCTTTTTTTTTTTTTTTTAAGGTTTTGCCATAGGGTGTGCGTGCTCTCCAGAAACAGAGAGAGGGAAAATGAGAAATCACCCCCCGGGGAGAGATGGCCATGTTGTAATCCATCCCCTACTGGCCTCCGAGGTCACCTTAAGGTCCTTAACTTAATCATATCTGCAAAGACCCTTTTCTAAACACGGTCAGCCTCACAGGTCCACATGGACCGATTTTTTAGGGGCCCACCATCCAACCCACGACAAGGGTTAAGTGAGGCAAAACTAGGAGCTTAGCCAAGCCCTTGGAACACAGTAAGGGGTGTGTGGAGGGGTGTGTGTGTGCACGTGTTCATGTGGTTTTAGACAGGGCCTTGCTGGGTCGCCACCCTTCTCTCAGCTTCCTGAGCAGCTGGGGGCTTCTTGTGAGAAACTGCAACAGCTGGCAACGTGGGGTCCAACGCCCTCAGGGCCGCAGTGGCCTGAGAAGTGACTTTCCTTCAAAGGGCTGTGTGCCACACTTCCGAGCCATATTGCCCACTTCTTTCACTGATGTCACCTGCCAGGCCATTGGGGCACTTGCATCGGAGACTCCTGGACCAGGCTGAGGCCTGGGGTTGGATCTGTTGCTCACTGGGCTGGCCTCGCTGCCCAGCCCATGGCCTGACACGTGGAAGGCTGACAAGGGACTGTAGGCTTTGGGTCTGGCCCTCCCAGGTTGTGTGACCCTGGGCAAGGCCCTTTCCTTCTGTGACCGTCTCCACATCTGTGAAATACGACTTTCTGATACGTTGTCTGCAGGAGGCAGGGGCGAAGTTTGGGGTTGACAATGACTCCCTATGACAAACTGCTGGGTGGCCTCCCCACAGCCTTCTTCCCGTTCTCAATTCTGATGGCACACTGGAATCACCTGGATAATTTTTACCTTAAAAACCTGTGACCAGACCCCAGTTCATACCAAAGGGAGCTGCCCTGTACTTAGGGAGCAAAGTTTCAGCGTGGTCTTGGAGGCCTTTATTTTTCCCAAGGCCCTCTTCTGTTCATTCTCTCCCTTGATACACTCC